>JAJTUS010000010.1:0-663258 GCA_021399465.1 Hyaloscypha sp. PMI_1271
GAGGTGCTCGGTCTCCGTGCAGACTACAATAAAACGTGTGAGCAGGTTTACACTGATACAGCTAGAATGTTGATACATGCCGGGTATCTCGATATCTTGGGAATCGCCCAGTTCCCTAAGAATGTACCGAGTCTGCAATCTTGGGTCCCTGATTTGTCTAGGACAGGCTATCGAGCCCCGTTGCAAGAGCGATCGCTTGAGCGGAAAGGCCCACCTGGATTAACTCGGCTAGAACCAAAGTTCTTCGCATCTGCTACGAAGGAGAAGATTGTGTTGAAACGCGAAAACATAATGGATCTAAATGTGCCCCTCTCCCTTCATGGGGTGCGGGTTGGGAAGATCGAACAAGTAGGAATGCATTGGGAAAACGAAGGAGGTGTAGGCAGATGGCTGCATGACTTGCAAAGACTATCGCAGATCAACATTCTCATAAATGTTGACGATGAGGTGGCAAAGTATCGGGCGTATACTGTTTGGCGGGCAGCGGTTGCTGACCAGGAGATTCGACAAGGGGTCAGGAAACCGAGACTGGCAGATGAAAAGGTCCACACTGCGTACGAGGCGTTCAAAGAGGTTGATTTGAATCGTGTGGATGAGGAGGCGTTGGGAGATGTAGGGCTCAGTCTTTATTGCGAGTGGTTGCAGTCCGTGTCGAAAGGCAGGCGTCCTCTGCTCGGTGAAGGGGGACATTTGGGGATAGGTCCAAGCGAGACCGAACCTGGAGACTTTGTGTTTGTGCTCCTCGGGTCAGACTTGCCATTTATCATGCGGAGGGAAAGTGATACGTCCGAGAGGCTGCAGATCATCGGAGAAGCTTACTTGCATGGAATTACGGATGGCGAGGTGATGGAGAAGAATCCCGTGATTGAGACAATTGAGCTTTGCTAGGGGATGTAAGGAGTTGGGCAGAATACCTTGAAATTTTGCTGTGAGGGAATATGAGGGTTCAATTTGTAGTAGAACTTTGAAGAACGGCTTCTTTGCTCACTTGGCGCTGTCGATGAATAGAGTAGCAAAGTTTATCCACTTGCCTGATTGAGCCTAGCCCCCTGCGAACTCTACGAAGGCGGTCGGGGCAGGGCGGCTTTGAAAACCGGCCATTTTCACGGGAAAACCTATTAGTCGGGCTTAACGTCGCGCTAGAGGGGGCAAGGCCGACTATTAAAACGACCCCCCCCCCCGCGGGGTGTCGATTGAGGGCCGGACTAACCTAAAGTAGAAGAACACCAAAACCTCTTAGGGTTGAAAATTATGTATCACAACGCTACTACCTCCAAATACTTTATATTAAGTATTATAAGATATAAAAGAAGTATAAGTATCCCTTTATTTATATTGTGGCAATTATAAAATTTTACGGAGCTTTATTGCGACTTTTCAAATGCAAGGGAACTATTTTAGAGTTTCTCACTAAGCGGATTGGCCGGTTTGCAAAGCCGTCCGCCTTCATAAATCCATAAGCAGAAGGACCAGTCAAGATAGTGAATGAGAAACCTCCTCCTCCTCTGCTATAGTTTGTGTGAAGAGACTATTCTGTCAGAAAGGGCATTTTGCTTTGCCTTCATTTCCGAAGACCGGGCCTCGCCAATATAAACAGACGCTCCTGGCACATTACCGCATAATTTACAGAGTATCGTCATGACTTCTAACCAAGAACCCACAAAACAGCGTCGGTATATAACAGGCTTTACAGAAAATACTTTTTAATTCGATTTTCATTGCAACGAATATCGGTGAATGCGCTAAACAAGGATGGATCATGGTCAAACTAAGACCTGGGAAAGCAAACAAAATTTCTCCCACCCTTATGTCCGTCCCACGGAAAGACAACTTGGTCATTCAGTGCTGCAGGTGCAAAGCAATTTCTTCAGCCATTGTTGTATTCCTCGCATGGCTCTTTCCAAATATAGCCTTTGCAGTCTCGTTTGACAGAACGGTTCTCGATTCCCGAGGGCAACACTTCGATCTGGACAAGGTATCGTGCCACACAGAGTGAAGTAGCAAGCATTCCGGCAGGGAGGAAACTCATGATAAATTGCAGGAGGTACTTCGAATCGTTATTGTGCAGGATATCGTACCAGCATGGCCCCAACAGATAATGTAGCAATGGCCTTTTGTCGTACCTTTCTGCCATGTCTGGGAGTACTTGACATCCACACTTTGAGAGTCAACTTCAAAGACTCTTTGCACATCGCCAGCCGCTGGATCCAGGTCTCCTTGAGAGGTAAGGGCGCATCGTGCAGCTCGATGGCGTCCTCGCCGAGCCTTGAAAGGATATCGTGGTATGGATTTGGGGTTTTTCGCAGACTAAATTTGGCGCATTGCCCTCAGATTAGCCTAACACTCTCCCTGCGATATTGAAAAGTGAAAACTGTCGTTACCAATGTGCGCGATCTGAGAAATGGTACTGGCGTTGTGTAGGGTGGATCTCTGATCAAGTTGCTGCATTCCAAATGATGTGAAATGATTTTGCCGAGGTCTGACCGCCTTCCAAATATGGTATAGCGCTGCCGTCGCCATAATATGTTAGCGCCAGGAGGGAAAACCTGTTTCAATCTTCAAGCCAAATCAAAGGCGATATCACCTCACTGCTTCACGGAGATGCCGAGTATGCAGTGACACAGCGACAGAGATGATTGTCTCCGAAGTTGAACCTACTTCGCTTGCAACAACCGCACACCTGGTACATGTATGAAACAGTCTGCTATCTTCCGCTCATGATCCCATCTGTGGTCTCTGTTCCTTTCGACCTCTCGTCAGATAATCGATAGCTAACAATGGAGGAAGATCAGCAAATGGCGGTTCTCGACAGGAGCTATAAGGTATGATTCTCAGCTAATAGCCTGTGCGGTTCTGACGTGGGCAGAAAGCTATCGAGCTCGCTAAAGCTCGGGTTCGGGAGCAAAGGCCCAATGCCCCTGGAAAATCTACCCCTGGCATACGATCTATGCCACAACTGAATGGGGGGGCTCATCTGACTGGCCTGCCCAGCATTTGTGGGATGAGGGAATGGCTGGGTGAACTTGGTCATTCAGTATTCTCAACCTTCCCGCACCTGGATCATGCTGACCTCAACAGGCTGATGATATCAACCGACTGAACGTGATCCACGTTGCTGGTACGAAAGGCAAAGGAAGCACATGTGCATTCATCGAGTCTTTTCTACGAACTCACGGCAAGAGAACCGGATTTCCAAGTAAAACAGGACTCTACACCTCACCCCATCTCATCTACCCAGAAGAGCGAATAAGGATCAACTTCCAGCCTCTATCACGGGAACTCTTCGCGAAGTATTTCTTTGAAGTAGAAGATGTTCTTTCGAAAGGCGAAGGCAGGAGACCTCGTTACCTTCAACTATACTTTATCTTCGCCCTCCATGCATTTATACGAGAAGGCGTCGATGCAGCAATCATCGAGGCCCATCACGGTGGAGAATATGACTCCACGAACATCGTTAAGAAGCCTATCGTTACCTGCGTCACAACTCTTGGACTCGATCATGTCGAACAACTTGGATCTTCCCTAGAGAGTATAGCCTGGCACAAAGCTGGTATTTTCAAGCCTGGCGCTCGAGCTGTCGCAGCTCCAGCTGTGTCCGAAGCGACATCTATGCTTCAAAAACGCGCAGTGGAAAAGGCCGCCGCGCTAGAATTCGCAGAAGGAGATCTTGCGTTACCAGAGGGAGCAATCCAGATCAAGCCCGATGTTCTACGCACAAATTGCTCCGTAGCCATCTCAGCAGCCCGCGCATTTCTCGAGGAAACGACAGGCGAGAAACCATCACCCTTGAGCGATACAGATATCGTCGAAAGTATCAGACAATGGTCTTGGCCCGGGCGTTTTCAGATTGAGGTCGAGGGCCAAAACGCCTGGTACCTAGACGGAGCTCATAACGACATCGGCCTCACCGCTGCAGCTGAGTGGTTCCTCTCCCACGCCCAATCTTCCGCCTCCCCCAAGATCCTCATTTTTGCTCAAATAAGTCATGTTCGAAAAGGCGGCCCTGTCGTCGAATGCCTAGCTCGGGCTTTGCAAGGAAAGGTAGACCATGTAATTTTCACCACTTATCGACAAAACGAAGATTCCCCAGAGGGGAGAAGCGAGAAAGAATTTGATATTGAAGAGTTGCAGAAGGTATATGTGGAAACTTGGAAGCAGATACACCCTGCTGCCGAGATTCTGGTCCAATGTACGATTGAGAGTGCACTTGACGCTGCGAGGAGGATTGGGGAGAGTGGTGATGGTGGGATGCAGACTCTCATTACTGGAAGTCAACATTTAGTGGGACCTGCTTTAGCGCTAATCAGGCCGCCGCCAGCGGAAGAAGTGGTATAGCATGTACATGAAATCAAATACCCCCTCCAGAATACAAAGGCTGGTGCGTATATACTTATTCTCGTGTGTAAGTTTTTGTTACCGACAAAGGTGCATCATCTCGTCATAATCCATTGCCCTTTCCAAACCCCATGCAAACGGCGCCGGTCGTTCCATCCTGGAGTCAATTCTCTTGAAATCAAGAAGAAATCTAGTAATTAAAATTTAAATACAGCCCTGTGTAGCACCCCCGGCATTATCAGTCCGAGCCGTAACCTCCTCCCACATGGCCCCCGAGGCAGAACCAGTGTGCCAAATGAGGAGAGTAGAGTAGAGTAGTGGGTCCTACTTACACTCTACTCAATAATCATTGAGTATTAATGCACGTAATAAGGCAGAGTAGGGAGTTGCATTTCTAGTAAAGGAGTTAATTAAAGCTAGCTAGAAAAGAGCTTAGGTGAAGGGTGAGAACTCCAGAATATGGGTGCATAAAGCCTAAATAAGCAGAGCGATTGCGCTACGCCTAAACAAGAGATTGTATTGCAATGATGTTGCAACAAATTACTAATAAATTTGAATATAAGGTATACAATATTATACTATGTGAGCCGTGCGAGACCCCCTATTTAGTGCGGGATACTACCTTATTAGCGTGAATTATGTCTCACTAAATAAAGGAATGGCTGCTCAATACTCTCTTTCCCTAATGAAATGTAATAGTGGGTCTATAAAGTGCAAAAATTCTACCATACAAAATACCCCAGTCAAGAGGGCCCATTATTATATTTAATTAGGGGAGAGAGAGTATTATTGCAAGGTTTCTGTGCCTTTAAACTGTCTAGCTCTAGTTTTAGCTGGGCGGCGGCCGTATTATATCGCCGATACTATATCCCACTGTATTTGTAGCTGGCTAGCTTTTCCGCTATCTCCGCGGGCGGAATAAAACTATTCAGCGTCGAGAGCTCTGCTCAGGTAATCCACTATTGCTTGTCCGGGATTGGGTGCCTTCTTGGACAATGCAGAATTCCATTCGCCTTGTATACGAGGTTTCGATGTGTAATAGTAATGCGGCCGGCGGCTTTTTACTGGTAATGTGTCCGGATCTGAGCGCGGAGATAAATACGAAGCTTGGTCGTCCTGCTAAGGGAAATAGGAAGGCGGCAAGGAAAGGACCGGCCGAGAATACAACGAGATTACTGCTCGAGGTTGCTCTCAATAGACCGCTTACCATGGAAGAGTGGATGCTTGGCGGCAACTGAAAAGAGTACACAAGGAGAGGGTCAATCACTGGCAAACATCTGTATTTAAGAGGTTCGTTTACAGGGCTTTATCGTGTATATAAATACTAGGAATCGGCCCCAATAACACGCAATGCAAGAGGACAAATTTTATCAATTTACTGCCTTCTCTCCTTGGCCCTCTCCTACCAACCAATGCCCGTTGTCTCTTCAAACCTGCATGGCGAGAATTGCAATTATGGCAAGAGTAAATGAATACTTAAAGACATACGAAAGTTTAGCATAATTCCATTAAAAGCACAGCAAGTTCGAGCTAGTTTGTAATTAATATCTTTTACGTGATTCAAGTTTTCAAGTTTAAAGGTTATTAGGTTAATTCCCGGTTATTTTAAAAATTAATCCATAAGCTTATAAATAAAGTTATGACTTTATTATCTGGGCCGGGACCCTTACTAGCGTGAACTATGTCTCACCAGACGAAGGAATAGTTTTGCATGCAGCTATAAGCCCTTTAGCCTAAGCAGTTATATAGTACATTAGACGCTATACTAGTGTAAATAATTTTTCCTCTAATAAATGTAACTACTAAAAGTTTTTTTTAAATGTGGTAGGCGTTGTAATGCAATTATATCCGAGGTCCGGTAGTAACGTTGCAAAAACATATATTAACCTCTCTTTTATATTCTGTTTATATACCTCTTCTTATTTCTTATAGAGCATTCTTGAACTTTGCTCAAGACAATAAGATACCCTCTAGCTTTTCGAAAAAGGTCTTATAACTAAGAAAAATTTCATTGTTAGTAAGTATACGTGTTGTTAATAGCGATTTAATATACTAATAGGTTTTTAGAATTGTTATTGTGGTTAAATCTACCTACACTATGAAGGCGGGACTATTTCTACTTCTTGCTCTAGGATCATCTTCCACTTCTGCATGCACCTACTATGCATATTGTGCTTGTACGAATAGTGACGGATCGTATGACAATACGCACACGGCAACCGTTTGCAAGGGGTATGGGGTAGAGAGAGGGCAATTGGTTCGCGCCACAATCAAGCATGGTGATGACACCCAAAATCAAGAGTGTATGGAAGTGTATAACACTTGGAACAACTGTGAATGGAGGGAAAAGTGCAGCCAGGCAGGGGCAACAGGCTACGATTCCACCTGCTGGCGTAAGGGCGAATGCAAGTACAATCCTGCAGGCGAACCTGCTGTCCCAATTTGAGCAGCAGTGAGGCAATTGCAACCAGTCCTGTAAGGGTGGGATTCCGGTTAGGGATGCGGGGAAGGCCAACTGAGCAGGGCGACTTGATCTAGTTTATTTGCAAGGCGACGCGACTTGTGGTTGTTGAGTTATACACAGTATATTGCATGTTAAATTTGTGATGTTCGTTGCTCGCTACAATCGTGGACCATGTGCAGTTTTTCCCGAGCAGTCAATGTGCACCCTTTTTGTTGGATGGACCGCGTGCAGTGAACGACAATTCATTGAAGTCTGCCACCGTAAGAAACTCGCTAACTACCTAGTGCTCGCTTGCGCAATGTGATGTGACCCCAAGCTTGCTCCAGGCTTCGGTACCGGCAACCACTTCTTACCAACCACTTCGCACCAGCCACTTCCACCAAACACTTCTCGCCAAACACTTACCGCCAACCACTTCTCACCGGCCACTTCTCACCGGCCACTTCTCACCGGCCACTTCTCACCGGCCACTTCTCACCGGCCACTTCCTACCAGACACTTACCGCCAACCACTCGCCGTTAACCCCCCCTCTAAATAACCTGCCACCGCGTCAACACTAATTAATTACCTTTCATAAGCCAGCAGTCTCGATACTTATGGTATTGCGATACCTATACCTCCCCATTATAGTTGAGCGTTACGAGTTCAACTTTGATCCTATTTTCAAGATGCTTTGTCAGGCGTGTAAAAATATATTCCGTGGAAATTTCTACAGCCTTCATAACTGTTCAGCATATCTGGCGCCTCTGGACAGAATAGGACACTCCCTGCGTGACAACGCATTTCGCCCTCCTCCCAACCACAATTATCGCACACATCAGTTAGATGTCTCAAGTCTTTATCAATCAGCTCTTACAGAATGTTGGATCTGCGCGCAAATCTTCGAAGATGTTTGCAAGAAATACATGGAAGAAGATCTATGCCCACAGGATTCGACCCTTGCAGAGATTGCCAGGCTAATCCTCCGTGCTACGACTGGGACAAAAAAAAACGGAAGGCCTCAGCGGAAACTTCACTGTATACAAGTTGGAAGTGGATAAGGATGATATAACCCTCTGCATATCTGTGGATCACCGACCTTCACCCTGGGGGGACCGTTATAAGTACAGTCTAGCCCATCAGAGAGGTATGTTGACCAACACAGCCTAATGGATGGGTCGAGTATCTTATAACGTTTGTACTCTAGAATCGGTTGAAGCTCAAAGTTGTTCGTCCGAATATTCTATTAGCAGATTTATAGACTCAGAATGGCCTCTATATCGCGCCCAGCTCTGGTTAGAAACTTGCGTCAACAAGCATTCCAGATGTTCTACGAAGACATCCGGCTGGTTGCCGACACGCCTTCTCGATCTGAATGAATCAACGAATGGGATAATCCGCTTGGTCGAGACCAAGGGCAACGGAGTGGTGGAGAACTACATGACCTTGAGTCACTGTTGGGGAAAGGCAGATATATACAAACTTACCTCCGACACTGCCTGTCGCCTACTTGCGGGCTTGAAAATTTCACTCTTACCGAGGACCTTTCAGAGGGCAATCGAGGTTGCCAGATTCTTAGATACGAAATATCTCTGGATAGATTCCTTATGCATAATGCAGAACTCGAAGGAAGATTGGGAGCGAGAATCAGCTCAGATGGGCAAAATTTACTCCAATGGTCTCCTCAATATTGCTGCAACTAGCTCAACGGATGGGGAGGGAGGCCTCTTCACGGAACGACCCAGCAAATTGCCCCTCGAATCAACTGCTTGCTGTATCTCCTCGTCCTGGACAGATCATAGAAATAGCAATTTGCTTATTCACCCCAGCTACTTTCCGTCTGGAATGCTTCTAGACGGGCCTTTACTTTCTCGAGGTTGGGTTCTCCAGGAGCGAATAATGGCAAAGAGAATACTTCATTTCGGGAAACCCCAGTTGTACTGGGAGTGCAACGAGCACGATTGCTGTGAGATTTATCCCACAGGTATTCCCGACCTTTGGACACGACCAACGAACGGCAGGGTTTTCAAAAAGAATATACCAGACCCATTCATAAAGTATTGCTCCAACTTGGGAGTCGGAACAACAACAAATTCCGATACGGTGAATGCCAACATTACGCAAATACCCTCCGACATAGCTGCAAGTTTACGTCCGAGTACTCTGGAAGGCTATCAGTTGGCATCAACAGCATCCCCAACCTCAGCAGTCTTCCAAACGCTAGCGACAGAATTCTGGAACGCTAGTCCAAGTCAAGGAGAAATTTTCTGGGAAAATCTCCAAAGCGAAGAGCAAGAGGAGAGTTTTGCACGTGGAATCGTCAGCCAAATGCAGCTGATAGATTTCTGGAATTGCATCGTATCCATCTACTCACAATGTGAGTTGACTTTTGAACGAGACAAGTTGGTTGCCTTAGCAGGCGTTGCCAGAGCGATGAAAGTACAAATGGCATGTGACTATTTGGCTGGGATGTGGCGTATTGAGCTTGAACGAAACTTGTTGTGGTCAGTTCACGACAAAGTCCGGCGACCAAGAGAATACAGGGCGCCTTCATGGTCTTGGGCAAGTATTGATGGTACAATCAATATTCCTGAACGGAGATCTGGGAGTAGAAGTAGGTTCGAGATTGAAATATCGTATGTAAGTACGCAGAAGAAGAGCGCAGATGAGATGGGACAAGTAGCAGGCGGTGCGTTGACAGTTCGAGGACCGCTGATGACGTGTTTTGTGAAAAGACTGAGAACTTTGGGGGGAAGCTACCGCGTGAGTATGTTGATCACTACGATCCAGAGATCGACTCAGTGGATCCACCAGAATGTTTTTTCAGGATAAATGATGTATGGACTGGTGGGAGTCCATCGATGGACGCTGACGAGCCTTTTGATACATTGTTGAAGACAGAGTTACATTGTCTTCCAATTTTGCAGGAAGGGGGGTTAGATAGCGACTCGTACAATTGTTTAGTTTTGGAAAGAACGAAGAAACGAGGAGTATTTAGAAGATGTGGAACATTAGTCGTCTACACCACGTGGCACTGTATTAACGCTGATAAGGGCTGGATAGCGGAGAGTTATTGGAACAATAGCGGGGAAATTATTCAAAACGAGGAATGGTTCGATGGCGGAGAAGCTGATTCCGAGGGGAAATATACCATCACAATTATTTAGGAGTCATTAGGACGAGTTCTATGGTAAATGAAATTTTTCGCTTGGAATCTGAGGATTTGCGGCCAAACCGTCAACGATCGGGCCAATTCCCAAATCCTCGGCTGCTCCTTCTATTTCACTGGAAGGGCATAGCTGAGCCGCAAGTCCCTAGTCCAATACCCATCTATCACATAAAAAGTTCCAGTAAGCATGTCAATTCCTCTATTCTTCTTTTCTTTATTTACCTTCTCCCACGAATCTCTCTGGTTCTTGCCTTGCTTTCAAATCTTAAACGCACGCATATTCCACTGTTTTTAGTATGCTTCCTCCCACTTGCTCCGATGATATCCTACTATGCTGAGAGGTAATCTAAGATCAGCATCTCGAGGCTCGTGATCTATAAATATGGCAGACGAACCAGCAAACTTCGAGTCCAGAGAACATATCAAGTGGACCGACCTATTCCGCAACTAGCTGGTAGATATTATTACCGCTTTACCTTGACTGCCTAAAGCCACTCCAGAAGAAAAAAAAGTGCGGGGTTGCTTTTGGAAGCCCTGGCAACAATGAAACCGCGCTCCTGACTTAATAAGAGTCGTCGACGAGATATCGTCCCCGAGTGCGCAATCATTGGACCCTCTTTAATAATAATAGTAGCAGCATATGAGTTCACCCTTGCCTTATCCTCTAGTCGTCTAATATAGGTGGCCCTTTTTATTACAAGAAAGGCCAGACCTTGCTTGCCCTATCCGTCCCCCTACCCCAATATTACCCCAGATCCGACGGGTCAAAATATATAATGTGCGCTTCTTGTCACGGATTCTCGAATAAGAAGCGCGGGCAGACATGGCAAGGTAAGCGATACCGTAATCTTGATGACCAACTGCCTCGTATTTCGCTGACATGCTTCGTCGCAAGAGCGTTACAGCTACAAGAGGAAACTAGATTAGCGATTTCGTTATCAAATTCTGAACAATTCACTTTAAAGTACATAATCTACTAACTCTATTACTTGTATAACGAATAATGCCCTGCCTATTATAACTATTAAAAGTTGAACCCTGAGTGCCTAGGCTACGATCCTCTTTTCAAAGCACAGCTAGGTGTCTATATATTATTAAAGCATATATATATATATAGTATGACTTTTGCTAAGGGAAGCTAATTACTACTACGGAAAATACAAGAGTATTTGTGCTAATTTTTAGTAGGTGACAGCTTAAGCAATAGTAGGGCTCAGCTTCCGGCTCATACCCTTCTGCAGACTCTCGTGGTACCGCCAATGCCTGGCCCTTGGCTCTTGCTCCTAGAGTACCTTGCACGCCACCCGTGCGGCAACAAAGAAGACGCTCGAACTTTATCACCAGCTTGCCGTCCAACGGCGGCGACTCGGCTTAGATGTCAACGACTTCAATTCACTGTAGAACAGATGATATTGTCCAACCGCAGTTTGGAAAATAGGCATTAGCCCTGATGCATGACGGACTCCAAGCCGGGATGATGAATTGCGAGGTCCACGTCGTGGTATGGTGTGCAAGAAACCAGCAGGCATGGTGTACACACTTTTCACTATTATGACTCCCACCTCCTCAAAGGGGATATTGTTTCTAGAGTCTGCAGCCTAGTTTGCTTTTGGCTGTATGCGGGTCTCGGCATGCTTGGGCCTCGATGCAGAGTCCGCGAGCGTCACTGAAACATATTTACTGCTCCAAGATTTTGGGACTGGGTTCAATCGGCTCGCAGTGCTTTCACTGAGGATGCCATCTGCAACGGTGGACTTAGTTGATTGGACAGGATTGATATGAGATGCTATGCATACCGGGGCTCATGTTATCAACATGCTGGATGCGATGAAAACTGAAGCACTGAGTCTCAAATGTGGTATGACGGTTTTGAGTTTTTCGCCGAAACCCAAGCATGAGCCAGAGTTGCCCAATTATTATGCCCACGAAGCGAGAACTTATGTGTCTGATGACGAGACGAAGATTGAGCAGTCGTCTCGTGACGCTAGAGTGTCGATTGATCCTGTGGCTCCCGGAGACCTCAAATGAAAATGAAATTGGGTATTCGGGGTGGTTGTGGTTGAAGAAATCGAGCAGAGTTGAGGTCGCAAAGTTGAGGAGCAGAATCGGTAGGGAGGAAAAGAATTATAAGATACTTATCTACTTAGACCTTTTTCTAGTCTCAATAGTTAATGCAAGAGGGAATGATAAAAGATATGAGAGCGATCAATGTCGCTTGAAAATTTCTTGTCTCACTGTAATTTACTCCGCAATGCGGGGAAGAGGGGGGGGAGGGAAAGAATTCCGAGGTATTGATCTCCTTCGATCTTTTTCTAGTCTTGATAATTGGCGCATGAGAAAATAATAATGCTATGAGAAAGGATCAACATAGAAATGATCAACGTCCACTTGAAAGTTTCCTGTCTTGCGGTGCTGGTGTGCGGGCAAGGGGGCTTACTAAGGCTCGCTAAAAGGGCAGGTGGGGAGGGGAAGGCCGGGGAAGGCCGGGGAAGGCCGGAGCACGGTCGACCAGTAGGAAGTGGCCCCACGGGGTACGAAGGAATGAAACCCAGCACCCCAGCAACATCCACCTGCACTTCAGCCATTTTAATTTTAACCTAGCAGGCCGTTCGTACTTTTTCACCATCTTTCCCGAATCCCACCCCCTTCCTCACCTCTCAACAACAGCTTCAATTCAACGACCCAAATCTCCACTCTCTCTCAATTTCATCGGCATTCATCATGAACTCCATCGCCCAACTCGCTGCCCGCTCCGCGCGCCTCAATGGGGCCTCCGCATTGCGACAAGCAAACCCAATTGCTCGTCGAGCTTTCACCAATGGTACGGCAACAGCTTCACCTCTCCTCCCCTTCTCCCCTCGACCCCTCCTCCGCCAATTGATAGCTAACAGTCCCTCGCGCACAGGTCCAACAACCTCCATCTCTCGATTCCAACCCAACTCCCGCACATCCGGCCTCCTGATGAGCCGCGGTCTGCTCCGCAACACCGCCTCCAACCTCGCACGCGGACAATCGCGCGGCATTGTGACCGAGACCATCACCGTTGGCGCGGCGATCATGGGCGCTGGGAAGCTGATCGGAGCCGGCGCTGCGGCTGCAGGACTCATTGGAGCAGGAACGGGTATTGGAACGGTCTTTGGCGCGCTGATCACTGGTGTTGCCAGAAACCCGGCATTGAGAGGACAGCTGTTCGCTTATGCTATTTTGGGGTTTGCCTTTGCTGAGGCCACTGGCTTGTTCGCCTTGATGGTTTCATTCTTGATCTTGTTTGCTATGTAGAGGAGTTGCTGGATGGTGATAGAGGTAGAATTCGGGTAGATGGGCATTGGGGAAGATAGATTACATGGGGAGAAGCTCAGTGTACTTTAGGTAGAATTTGCGAAGAAAATACAACTCCACTCTCACATTAGAGTCTCAGACCTAGATGCTCTTGCTTTCAATGAGATCTTAGACTTGGATGATGCGAAAGAGAGGGAGTTAAGATCGCCGAGCCGAGCGGGCTGGAGCAACCTGTCCGCAAAGGTTGGCCGCGTCACGTGGTCTATGCCACAAGCCACAGCCACCTCCCGACATCAGACGGTAATTTTCAGCACACTTATCACTCCCGAGTATCTACGTTTCTTGAGATGCATATATTGGTATCTTACCGGCCCGGGCACCACCGGTTAATTTCAACCTAGCCGGCGCCATGAATCGCAACTTGACGCCTCACAGAGAGCGGCGTAATAACTCCGCAATGCAAGTTGCTCGAGAGGTTTGGGCTTCCCCGCATCCTTTCCGGACCTTCAACGTCACTCTCTTTTGAGTTAGGCACCTGCGATCTGTGTCAATGGCCACTAAGGTGCTTGCAACATTGCCGGCGCCGGTAGATCGCTCGCTGGAATTTTCATTATTCCCTTGTTCTGTGGCCGGGTTAAAATGCGCTGAGATATTATTGGCATATCCCCTCCGCAATCATAAGTATCAATAAAGCTCAAAACTCCCCCAAAAATATGGCTTCACGCCCTCATGTCCTTGTCCCGTCTGTCCAAAATGAAGCACTTTGCACTTCTTTCTTTGTCGTCCCTAGCTACAGTACGAGCTCAGGCGGTATTCAATCCAAAGAGCCTAGGCATTAGCTACAGTGGGACCAACCCGCCATTTTCCGTCGACCTTTCTTCATTGTACAACAATCGCGGCTGTGCTATTGAAAGCAAATGATTCCAATTTCGATTGATACGGTTCCCGGTATCCAGCAGACTCTCTGCCACCATTAAACTTCTTATATAACGGAATCAGCTTCACATTTCCGACCTACAAAATATCTGGCAACGACAACGTTCTCGCGTTAGTCCAAACGATACAAGTACCTCAAGGGCGATTCTTTAGTGTTCAAATGACGGCCTCTTGCGAGAATGGCCTAGCTTCAGGTTTATCAACGCCACGTACAGTGACAACTCCACTTCGTCATCTCCAGTTCCTGTACCAGCCTGGTGGAGTTGGCCATACCCGGCCGGAGGAGATATTATTCTTCCGTATTACTACACAAACCAGACATTCAACTACAACAGATCTATGGTTTATCAGACCATCAACTGGATCGACTTGACGAAAGAGCTGGTCTCGTTGACGTTGCCGAACGTCACTGCGGGTTCAAACAGCAGTCCAAGGGGAGCAGCTATCAAAATCAGACTCCACATCTTTTCGCTGTCCATGTTGCCTACTATTGGCAGTGCAACTGATCTCGAGATCCAGTTCGCGAGAACTCAACTTTGGTTACCCGGCACAAACAAGACGCAGATTGTAGAAGTCATCATCAATAATGTTGGTTCCGAGTGAGTTCTTGCCAATAACAGTGTCAAGGTGGAGATATCCTCTCCTGGATTGAACACTGTTCGTCCGGGCTATATCAATAGACTACAACCCGGCGATCAAGCAGAAGTCCAGATTGGGGTTGTCAATGCGGATGGGCTCGAGGCAAGTCGAGATCCTTGAGATAAGTTCAAACATTCAAGCCGTGAAATCGAGAGCTCATAAAAGCAACAATATAGATTCTAATAACCCTGCTTTTGATATGTTATTTTGATCTAGATGCTACTTTATAGGTTGTGGCGTCTTCTTATACTTCGAGTCGACTTTGATATAAGTTTGTATCCTTTTCCTATTGAGTCTGACTAGCTATATTATCAACCGCCGGACTTTCTTCGACTAAGCTACTAATCTCTAAATTCTCTGCTTGCTATTCAAGCAATGCCGCACTAGCATCCAACGTATCCGGATGATTAGTACCTAAGATGCGAGTTCTTAGCTGCACACATTCTTCCATTAACTGAAGAGCTTCTGAATGTCGGCCCTGCTGTTTCCACGTGAAAGCCAGGTTGTTCATGCTACTGAGCGTGTCTGGATGCTCGGCGCCTAGTACCCTCTTACTCGTCTCTAATACCTGTACCCCTAGCGTTTTAGCCTCCTCCCACCGGCCTTGATTCCAGTACGTTGATGCCAGGTTATTCATGCTACTGAGCGTGTCCGGATGCTCGGGGCCTAGTACCCTCTTCCTCGTCTCTAATACATGTACCTCTAGCGTTTCAGCCTCCTCCCACCGGCCCTGGTTTTTCCACGTCGATGCTAGGTTACCCATGCTACTGAGCGTGTCTGGATGCTCGGCGCCTAGAACCCTCTTCCTCGTCTCTAATACCTGTACCCCTAGCGTTTCAGCCTCCTCCCACCGGCCTTGATTCCAGTACGTTGATACCAGGTTATTCATGCTAGTGAGCGTGTCCGGATGCTCGGGGCCTAGTACCCTCTTCCTCGTCTCTAATACATGTACCTCTAACGTTTCAGCCTCCTCCCACCGGCCCTGCTTTTTCCACGTCGATGCCAGGTTGCCCATGCTCACGAGCGTACTCGGATGCTCAGCGCCTAGCAAATTCTTGCTTGTCTCTAATTCCTGTACCTCTAGCGTTTCAGCCTCCTCCCACCGGCCCTGATTCCAGTACGTTAATGCCAGGTTACTTATACTCGTGAGCGTGCCCAGATGCTCGGGGCCCAGGACCTTCTTCTCCGTTTCCAGCACTTGCACCTGCAGCCGTTCAGCCTTGTTGTGGAGACCCAGAGCGCTAAATAATTCAGCGAACCATCTTTGGTTCGAAGTGTACTCGATTACAAGGTCCTGATGTACTTCTGCACAATTAATCCCAAGGTATTCGCTATTATTACCCTCCTGAGCAGTGACGTGTAATGCAAGATACTGCTTTGTTTGCAAAGGCAATTGGAAATGTTCGTTCTCGTAAAATGCCCGCAATATGTCAGCTAAGATTTGCGAGGCCATAAGGGTGTACTGCTGGCATGTGGACTTTCCCATTTGTAGATGTATCCAGTCTTTAACAAGAGGGTGCAATGATGCATGACTGTACTCATCTGAAGCTTGAGCGACTGACTGGAGGAGACAAAAGTCGTGCAAGAGGATCAGATTCTGTTTGAACAAGCGATTGCTCCAACGTTTCTGACTGTCTGTAAATTGATTGACCCATTCGAGGAGTTCAGATATCATGCAGGTGCGTGGGCTGCGGTGAAATTCGATAAAAAGCCACTCCGAAATGTCTTTGTTGTCGAAAAACGCAAGAAGCCTTAAGAGCTTGATCGCAACACTATCTTCAGACACATGTGAGAGTAGTTGCTGGAACGAAAGCTGCCACGTGGTGAAGACATTCAAGGATGTCTCGTTCTCCGCATTTCCCAGTTTTCTTCGATATTGAGAAAGTTGTGGGGTATTGGTCAAGATCTCGGCCTTCTCTTGCTTGTATATATCCAAAAATTCACCCAGCGGAATCCCTCCTTTTCTGATATATGTACCGGCCTGTGTTATAGCGAGTGGGTGATACCCGAGTCTCTTTACTATCTCTTCGCCAAAACTGCCATCTGTCTCTCTGGCTTGGCTGTGGTGCTCAAGCAAGTCCACAGCTGCGGTGTCTGCAAGGCCAGACAGTTCAATGAGGTTATCGTCTTGACCAAGAACAAGTGTGCCGATATCTGCGTGTCTGCCGGTAACCAATATTGAACTGAGCCTATTTGGTGGGAAGTAATCTTGAATGTTTGGGAATTTGTGAGGATCATCATAGTTGTCGAAGACCAGAAGCAATTCGGTTGGCCAATTAGCAAACTTCCGGCGAACGAAGGCAACTCGAGCATTATTATCATGAAGTTGGTCGGTCGTGGTGCGAATGAGGTCAAAGATGGAGATAAAAGTGCTTGCTACAGAATTTTCGCTTGTTGCATCAATCCAGAAAATATCGGAGGACGGACCATCCTTCCTTTGACGACAGTATTCCATTGCTACTTGACTCTTGCCTTGGCCACCTATACCTCGAAGGACTACGACATGTGGGCCAGGACTCGCGGAGAGGGCCTGGTCGATTTTGCTTATGATATCCTCTCGTCCAAAGAAGTGGGAAACTCGGCGATTGGGAACTTCGAAATATGATGATTGTACTTGTGCTTAGGCACTGTTAGACATCATAAACCAGGGATTATCTCTTTGGCCAACTTACGCAGGTTGGGTGATGCATTTGTGGCAACTGAGCGAACTAGGTCTTCAATCCAGGCGCCGACAGCCTCGTATTCCTGACTCTCGGCGGACGATATCTTGCAGATGGTTCTATGGTTGGCATCTACCGGGAACAGCTTTTCATTTGGAAGATTAAGAAGTGCTGATTGCTTATCAACAACCTGTACTAGATTAGCACGAGAAACAAGAAGCTACGTATCTGACATACCACTATCCCGGACAGCTTTCGGGTCTCGTAGAATGTGTAAATCTTTAGAGATTTTCCTCTGTCAACAAATTGCTTCGAGGTGGTGGCCAGTGTTGGAGAAGCTTTCTGGAGGTCTTTGACTAGATCCGTATGTGTGGTCATGCCTAGAGTGGCGCCTTTCAAAGAATTTGCTGCAAAAGTAGCCCACCAGGCGGCATCAGCTCCCCGATGTGGAACACCTAAGAAGGCAATAGCCTTCGTGTTATCCAGTATAGTCCTGTAGTGTATGTCCGAAGAACGTTCGTGAGCGAGAATAAGTGCCTTTTTAACCAAGATGCCACCCAAACTATGGCAGACAAAGACTATAGGCCGCGTGGAACCATTTCCGACGGAAGATCTCTTCATGCTTAATCGATTGATGAGTTCCATAGACTTGTCCTCGAGCATAGCTTCTGAGCTACTAAAGGCAATAGCTGAATTGTAGCCGAATGTCATGATGCGAGCATAAGGAATTTTATCGGGCAGTATACTTTCGAGCCACATGGTGCCATTCTCGTGAGTCCAGGTCTGATACAAATCTCCCTGAAGCCCATGGACAGCGACCACATCAATTGTTTTCTCGTCATCGTGTTTTCCCTTTGCGAGCTCAAACAGGCCGGCTTTCCCCGCCGGTTGAGCGTGCTGAGATGCTGGGGCCTGGGTAGGCGGCTCTGCGCTATTTTGGCTCTGCGCCGAAGCGGACGACGACTCGCCGCGAGTTGCGGGCAGATTCGAAACGCGACCGGCCCGACCTTTCTTGAACCTGTTGAATATTTTCGACATTTCGCAAGCCGGATGTAGCCGTGAATAGCGCTTATCGAGATGTGACCGACAATGTGAAGAAGACGTGAGGCTGAGCTGAAGAGAGAGACAGCCAGCTGTACGCTACACGTGACTGAGACGTGCATACGGTGGGCTCCGGGACACCGGACACATTCGCTTAGATTGGGCTGGTCAAAAGTAAGGCAAAAGTGCTTGCTGCTGCAAACGAAAGGGAAGCCGAGTTTGCAAGCAAATATACATTTCCTCAATCCTCAATCCTCACTCAACCTCCACACCGCCCCGAGGATCAACAAACTCCGATCACGTGCCCGATTCTTGGCCGCTGAGGCTGGGTTTGGGCAGCAACATTTGCAGGTCCACGTGCTCGCTTCTGCGCCCTCGATTATCAAGCGGCAACGAGAAAAGCCGGTTCTGAGAACAGGATCCAATTTTGATGCCTTGGGGCTGAGCCTGACACACACAACACAAACTGAGGAAAATTGGGCTGTTTCAACGGTCTCAAGTGACTTTAGTAACAAATCTTCTTAGATTTCTCGGTAATAAAACTTTATTTGAATATTTTTCTACTAGGCAAAATCGAGAACTAGTTTCTGAGGCCTATGTATTCGAATTCTCGTTCGATGATTGAGGATCGTATTATATTCTTGTCAGATCTCGGTTATCGATCTCTAATAATAATAGCCGGTGCCCCTCCCACGCGCTTCGCTTGTGGTCGGGAAAAGCAAGTGTCTCGTTTAACCAAGTGTCCTATCGAGATTTTAAATTTACGTGTGATCCCCACCAAAAAACGCGTCGCGTTTGGCTCACCTTGTTATACAATACATCAATTATTCCACGCGTAAAGCTTCTATAATAGGGATACCCTTATTTGATTCTTCTAGGATCGGGGAGATGTCCTAGGAGTATTTCTATTATCCACACGCTACGGAAGCTAATTACTACCATATCTTTAATGAGGCCCGCGACTAGTGCCTTGAGAACGACGATAATTCAGTAATTATAGCTGTGAGGATATATCACGTCAAGGAAGCTTCTTTACGCAAATTGGTACTCCGCGAGCGTAATAAGAAGCGGAACTCCCAGGGGCTCTATAATACACATAGTAGTAATAATAGGATCCTAAATAAGGTATAGGAGGAAGCGATCAGGTAGTATTACTACGAGCAGTGGGAGGCTGGTTTAGGTGCTATATATCAGATAGTTCAAGCCATAATTACGTACTTGAAAGTAGTAAGTACCCCCTTTAGATCTAATTATATAGCTAATATAAATAGGCTAAATCCCCTCCAAAACCACCCCCTACTACCGGTTAGTTTAGTATCTAGATACGGAACCACAAGATACTTCATATAATTAAAATAAAGCCTATTACGTATACGCGACTCGAATCTCATATAGAAGAGGATATTAGAATATGGTTTCAGAAATATTACGATATCCTAGAGGAGCTTTATATTACAAAGGGGAAGAATGTTCTGAATATAGATGAGTTAGGAGCACGTATTAGTTGCCCTACTAGTGAGCACGTAATTGTGCCCATAGAGGTAAAAGAGCTATATATAGCTAGCCCTGAGAATCGCAAATTAGTTACGATAATTGAGACTATTTATATAGATAATTATAAACCTCTTCTACCCTTTATAATTACTCCTAGGAAGAAGATTATAGATAATTAGGTATTAGAAAATCTGATTAGGATAGAGCATATTAAGTATATACCTACCGGATATATAAATAACGATATAGCTATAAAATACCTTAATTATTTAATCAAGTATTCAAGAGCTAGGCTAGATAAACCTTGGAAAATCCTCCTCCTAGATAGTCACGAATCACACGTCTATAAACCATTTCAATTAAAGGCCGGCGAATATAATATTAAGCTATTCTGGTTTCCCTCTCACTTAATACACGTCCTTTAACTACTTGACGTTAGTATATTCCGCCCCTGGAAGCACTATTATAAAATAGCGATTTATACGGCCCTCTATTCCCTCGATTTTGAATATACGATTACCTCTTTTTTTCGTGATCTTACCCTGATTTATACACAAATGATATAAAAGTATATAATTAAGAATACTTTTGAGAGCTCTAGTATATAGCCCGTTAGTTACAAAGCTAGAATTAAAAAGATACGATCATATAGAAAGAAGAAGAGATTAATTAAGGAGGTTAAGGTAGAGGAGAGCCTAGATCTACCCCCTTTATTACCTACTTACCCCGATGAAGTATAGAATATAGCCATAACCCTTAGGGCACTTATAGATCGTGATCCTACTATGTTTTCTGAAAATTCGAAGGAAACTTAGATAGTTATAATTAAAAAGGTCAATATCTAACTATAAAAGAGTCACCTCTAGATAATAGAGTACTAGGCTCTTTAAATAAAGCTTCGTGAGGAGTATAATCGTAAGGCGAAGTCCCGTAAAAGCTCACATAAGGGAGGGCTATCTGCTAGTATAGTAGAGCTTCGTATAGAGATTAAAGAGAAGAAGGAGAAAGATAATAGAGAAGCTCTTCGTAAGGCTAAAAAGAAGCTCACTACTACCGTGAATTAAGCTAAAAATTAGCTTAAGGACGCCGGGATTTAAGCTCGTAAGGATGAGAAAGCTAGACTAGCTAGAATCGTGGAATATCGACTAAAGGATAAGCTAATTCTAGTAGAGGATATGGCACTAATTCGCGAACCTGATAAAAACCCTATAATTATTGAACGAGCTTACTATGAGGAGGACTTTTACCCTGATTTACAGCTCGTGGTTCGCTAGCTTACGGCGTCCCTCAGTAATCTAGCCCCTAATTAGCTAGAGGTACTAAATACCTTTATTAATATTGATAGGGATAGGGATAAGGATGTAGTAATTAATACTACTGAATAGAAGTATTAAAAGGAGAGGGTGGGAGAGTATATAGACTTAAGTCTACCCTACCTTACTTACCTAGACTCCTTAGATATAGAGAGTAATACGGGCTCAATTAATAGTATATAGGCGAATGCCGATTTTATATAGTTCTAGGTAGCTTTATGTTTTTTATAACTAGTATTCTTAAATCACATTGCAAATATTCTTGATTTTGAGTGCGATGCGCACCAAAAATCAAGAACCGGCTAAAATCTCGATGGGACACTTGGTTAAACGAGACACTTGCTTTTCCCGACCACAAGCGAAGCGCGTGGGAGGGGCACCGGCTATTATCTCTTTTGGATTGAAAATCATGCCTGTACGGAAGAGGGTTTCACCCAATAACCACCCACCCCGCCCACGCAGGAACACCAGAAAATTTTCAATGTTTCCAAAGTGCTTAGAAAATTCTAAAAACCTGCAAGATGACTATAATTAAGTCGTAGATCATTTTTATCTACTCCTTTTCTTCATTTTGTTGCGTTGTTTGGTTAAATAGACCTTTGGGTGGTTGAGCCTCGACTTTTTGCGCATCTTTCGAGTTCAGCATCTGGGCAGTTTAGAGGAGCAGGAATGCTGCTGACTGGGCAGAGCTTAATGTTACAAAGTAGCTTAGAAGAATTAGGGTGTAGATCTTCAGACTTCCTTTTTCAGTTGCCTTTATGGGTCGTGAATTATGGTTCCTTTAACGTAAACTGTGATCAGGTGCGCTCTCTCTTTAAGTTTAGCGCTCCTGATTCTGGTGTAGACTCGCTTGCCTGATCCACTGCTTTCGACGACGTCTTAGGTGTTTACTTCATACGGGCAGCAAAGAAAAGCCCGTCGAGAGGGCCCGACGGCGAGAATTATACTGTAGGCTCGCGCCGTAAAGGCATTCGCTATGTCAACAAGGGTTTTAAATAAAGGGAAATTGAGTGAACAGATGACATCTGGTTATCCCACAAAAAGTAACGTTCAATTAGGGAGAAAGAACATTTACACTACATCCGAGTTTCAAACAAAGTCTCACGCCTCTTTGCCTCCACTTCCATTCCGTCAGACAGTGCGTCCTTTCCTCCAGGGCCATAGCTAGATGAGCCCAAAGTACTATCGAGTTGCACGCACTAATACACGGCGATAACGGACGCAAATCCAGCATCGATCTGTGCCTGATAACTCTTGAGGGTCGCAACATCAGTGGACTGAGCCTTTGCCTGAAGAGCAGCACCTAGCGCATCGGTATCAGTTTGCAGGGTCTGCAAGAGACTCAGTACAAGGCTTTCAAGGCCAGAGGCTGCAAAGAGGCTCTCCTAAAATTTGGTAGTGAGCACCTAACGAATTGTAAGTTAGAATTCATGCAAAATACCTTGGAAGCCAAAGCACTGAGCCCGGTCGTAATCTTAGGAGCTAGCGATGCAACGGCGGCGACGACACTAGTGCTTTCAGAGGTTGTAAAGCTGCTTGCGGCGGTTGCGTCGGTGGTCGCCTGGTTAATGGCCGTGTCCAGAGTGGTCTCGTCGGTTGCAATGACCAAGGCAGCGGTCAATCCTCCTGTATAGCTTTGGACGGCAGTGGTCAGGGTGGAAAGATCCGTACCAATGGTTGCGAGATCAGTTAAAACTGTTGCGGCAGATCGCTGTACGATAGGGGTGCATGTTGCCACAGTTAGACCGAGCACGGCGGTGATGATGCTCTTGATTTGGATCATTTTGAACTGGCTCAAGCAAGAAACTGTTGTGGAAAATATATTTTGTAAGTTATGAAGAGTGAAGACTGGTTTAAAAAACAGTTGAGAGTGCAGACAGCTGAGGTTTTGAGTCTTCCTTTATAGTCAAAAAACTTGCACAGATCCCACATGGTACACATGGAGCCGAGGCAGGTTGTAACCAGATATGACCTCCTCAGCACTGTGGCTCTGTAGATAATTGCAAGCGCATAGCTCTTTGGATATTACTGCAGTAGGAACCAGGGTAATTAACCAGTGAGAAAGTGCCTTTCAAGCGAGCTGAGAGCCACTTCTAAGGCAGAAAGCCTTCACGATCCTTCTACGTGCACCCTCAGCCTGTCATCTGAACCAGTTCATGCCCTGCGCGGTAGCTAACCAGGTGCCCAAGATCTCAGACCAGGTTTTCGAACCACTCAGAAGTCGAGTCTCATCGAAAAATGGCGCTAGCAGCATTTGGGGAGGGGTGAGAGGGGTGGGGATAGTATTACTCACAGACTCACAATCGAAAGCAAGAGGTATAGATGTTGGGAATATCATCAAGCGCCGAAGTGCAACACATGCAAACGCCTTGTTCCCATGTTCGTCACGGGTCTATTTACCCCTCACGCTTCCCCATCTTTACCCCTGACCCCGTGCAGGGTTGCTCGGTTTTATCCGAGCAACGCAGGTCCTCCGCAATGCGTTGTCCAAATCTGGCCTTTTCTCCACGACCCCTCTATGTTCTCGTGGGAAATGAGCTACAAAGACGTATTTTTAAAAATAAAAAAAATTTGGATCTTATTAATTTTATGACGTCGTGTTCTGGTGCACTTTTACTGTATATAACGTCTCTGGATAGTTAGCTGTGGCGAGATCAGGGCCAGGAATGGTGACATTGTTTACCGAGTACTTTCGAGTCGACCCCCTCCCCCCGGAACCCCGTCCTTCGTTGTATTGAGTTGGTAAGAGAGATGTCCGCCCGGGAGCCGGGACCGAGCCGGAAAAGGCAGCCGGGGCCGCATGATCCGATTCTACTTCCGTTCATACAGGGGCCGGATGTTAGGCGAGTCCAAATAAAGTCGAAAATCCGAGTGGGTTGGCCCATAAAATGGTCAGGAAATCTTTTCTTGACCTGTCATTGGGCAAATTCAATTACCATTTATTCGCTCTCGTACGGAGTACCAGCAACACCATCCAGAAGCAGAACCACTCCCGTCGTCTTATAAGTTGATGGCTTAATAAAATCTTAAGCAGAAGAATCGTCGAGGTCCGCACAGACACCTCCCTCTTCCTTGCATTCGGGGCCAAGGTGGGCAACCAAGAGATCATATCGGAGCTAGAATCTTCACTTTAAAATTGTTCAATTTTATTACGCAATTTTCAAGGCCCAGGGAAACGCCAAAGCGGGGCCCCACAGATGTTGAATGGGTTGGTTTTTCATGCTTAATTTCAAATATGGCACAGTAGAGACCGAGGCTTGCGACGCATTTCAATTTCACGTTGACGGTAGCCATGAACCCATGGCAAGCAGCATGTGAAGGAAGCCAAGCCTCCGTCTTTAATACTGTTGAAGGCCTTCGTATCTCTAGTAACATCAGTACTTTTTTCAAGACCTTCTTTCCAGACTTTCTTTCCAGACTTTCCTTCAAGATTTTCGAAAAGCCACTCGCTCACTTGCACAAATTTCTCCGTTGACTCTTACAAGACACTGATTTCTTACCGACCGGAGTATCAATATGAGGTTCATAATCGCCGTGCCATTCATCACCTTGGTTCTCGGCATAGCTGCCGAACCCATCGTCCTCGACCGTGAGCCTACACTCGTTGAAAGAGACGTGCCTACCATCACCAATATCCTACTTGCGGTCGGATCAGGTATCTCTACACTTGACTCAGCTGTCAATGCCTTCACTAGCGACTCCTCAACGATCGATAGCGATTCTGCCGCTCTACAAGCTACCATCGAGAGCGGAACAACAACCGTCAAGGGGAGCGGGAATCTTACCCTCAATAATGCAATAACCTTAGCAGCCCCCGTGACCGCCTTGCAGGCTCTGGGCAAATCACTCGTCAAAGATCTGATTGCGATGAAATCCGCATTCGAAGCGAACGGACTTTGCCAAGATATCAACTCCCAAGTGACTGGCATACAGACGGCCTCCCAGGCCCTCATCAACGCCATCGTCTCCCTGGTTCCTGCGGCTGCTCAAGCTCTTGCTGCTTCCTTGGCCGCCCCTTTTGAGGCAGCAATAGCAGAGGGTGTCGCGGCTTTCGCTTCCAACAATTGCACCAATGCTGTAATCTCCTCGAGCTCCACCACAATGTCCTCAAGTTCCACAACGTTCTCAAGCTCCACAACGTCCTCAAGCCCCGCAACGTCCTCAAGCTCCACCACATCCTCCCCGCTCTCCATCACAGCCTCCTCGAGCTCCACTACATCCTACTCGGGCTCCAATAAAACTATCTCAAGCACCAAAACAGGCCCCTCAAAAATCGCATCGAGTGTGAGGTACACTAGCGTGATTCCTACATGCACATCTATCTCTCTGAACACGACAAAATCAACCCCAGTCTCTGGCACTGGAGCCTTGACCAAGACGACATCTTCAACGTTGGGGACGTATACTGGTGCTGCCGATCTCAACTACGCCACCAACTCCTTT
This sequence comes from Hyaloscypha sp. PMI_1271, assembly GCA_021399465.1. Taxonomy (NCBI): domain Eukaryota; kingdom Fungi; phylum Ascomycota; class Leotiomycetes; order Helotiales; family Hyaloscyphaceae; genus Hyaloscypha; species Hyaloscypha sp. PMI_1271. Next base: position 25,754 of record JAJTUS010000010.1, read on the forward strand.
GGTATCCTTGCCCTCGCCGCTGCCGCTCTGTTATTGTAAGAAAAGGACGGAATTGCCCAAGCCAGAAACTTCTGTTCGTCATGTGCGTTGGAATTGCTGGGTCTAGGGTGTTTATGTCCACTGTGGGTGGATCTTCTTGTTCTTGATCCGGGACTAATATTGATGTCATCGGGGGCTTAATAGATAATTTAATGTATGAGCATTTATGAACCAAATCGTTCTCTCTCGTGCTTCGCATTAAACCGGTAGGCATGCATTCTTGCTCCGGCTTTAATAATCGCCTTGAATTACTCAGCTCACTCGAACACCCTGAGAACCGCTTCATATGATCTTTACCTTCCCATTTCTTAGCTAATCACCATTTGTCTAACCTTCGAGGTTCGAGACGTCTTTTACTATTTCTACAATACTCTTCTCTTTGCTGAATATTTTGTTAGATTCCGCAAAAACTAAAGGTGTAAGATCTTACTAGTATCGATTTAATTAGTTATTATATTTAATATGTAGCACATTCAGCAAGAGATATTACATGTTTAGGCCGCTTGTTACTTGAATGGCATCATGGAGAGTCTGGGGAAGAGAAATGATGTTTAACCGCTCTTAACGCGGACTTATAGTCGTTTTTATTAGGACCGCCTGGGTTCCTCCCAGCTGTAGCCCAAAGTACTATATTCGGTTGTTTAGTCGAGTAATGAGATATATAATTTCCAAGGCAGGTTAATAGAATTTTTGGATCGTGACTGGTACCAATACACATGATTGCTATTAGTAAGAAAGGTAAACTGCTCTTTTAATGGCTTTATATTCAAGGAAGCAAGTCCGAAAGAAGCCCCGTTAGCTTCTTTAATTACTTGGCTATTGAGATCAGCGCCTCCCCGCTGAATCAAGCAAGAAAGAGAGTTACCTCGAAATGAAACTTGTCAGTATCAGAAATGAAAACAAAAGATATGAATACAGCTAACTAACTACTAACCGTATTCACGGCCAATCGCACAACAAGCCTCAGGAGCAAATACTAGCACGTGATCCAATTTTAGATTACTGAATCTTCCTGCGAAATTAGCGAGACTGGCCCCTGAAGCCACGATGCCATGCAATAAGCGAGCCCCTATAAACACAAAATATTTAATTTTCGAGAGATCGATCCGAGCTTCTTCCCATAGCACCAAAATGTGACCACAACTCGCCCACCCACTCTTATTTTACAGTTCCCAGTAATCAGTTAGTTGTTAGGATTTTTATATTTCTTTATCACTGTAGAGGATTTGAACTCGTGCTGGTGGTCGCTTCTCAAACGCTGCAAGTATGGATCACAAGACTGTATTTCCACGGCTGTCTTGTTGCCTTTTCAAAAGCCATAATCAATCATATTCGCCAAAAATGATATATTAATTTTCATCACCAGTTATACGCAGCTGGATCAATCCAAGAAATATCAGACTGCGAGCCATCCGGCTTCATGAAAACATCCTTTGGAGTTCGGTACGCTCTCGCCTGATCCGCTGTAAACTCTTGCGTCACGTTCCCCGCAATCCTAGCAGTCAAATTGAAACCAGGCCCCGAGGATTTGTATTCAGCCATGATGGTATAGTTGTTGTAGTTGTCCGTCAGAGGATTGGAGCTCCATTTCTCGTACCCTTGACCCCGGATACTCGTATCCATGTACGTGTTGATGTAGACACTTCGGTGCTGTGCGTTCCAAGACCGGCCAAGATAGCACTTCCCTACCATTGCGGGCGCTATGCTGCTGTTTGCTGCGTTTAAGAAAGAGTCGGAAATATAGACGCCGTACTTGTTTGCGAAAGTCGTATTCGTTCCTTTCCAAGCGGTGACCCCGCCGCCGCAGGATCTCATTTGAATCCATGAGTGTTGGATCCAGGCAGTTCCAAAACCTGCGTAAATTATCAGTTTGTGCACCGTCCTGAGAAAGTTCGATGTGGACTGACCATAGAAGAAATCTGTTTGGCCAGCAATGGTATTGCGGTAGAAGTAAGCATTTCCCAGCTTGCCGACATAGACCTTGATTTCCTATTCCCGATTGTATTTTCATTTCCAAAAAGGTCCACTTACGGTATCTTGGTAACTATAGAAGCCCGAAAAGTAGAAGCCTGCATTTGCTCTGCTGATGCTCACTGCCAGAGAAGGGCCAGCACTTATTTCCGTGGCCACATTTCTGAAGTCAATGTTGTAAACACGGAAGTCAATGCAGCCAAATGGCGTATCTGCTGGCACAGGATACCCGGTATTTCCAGAGCCTGTCAAACTTGCAGCAAGATTTGGTGCTATGGTCAGAACTGATGTGAATACATTGTCTGTAAATCTGCCGTTCGAGTTGGCAGACGCCCAATACACGGTCACGCTATTATCGCCCTGTTCGTTTGGAGTTGGCGTTTGTCCAAGGATGGTCAATGGAGCTGATCGGGTAACATTTAGTTGCTCGATATACATCCCAGGCATGACAAGAATCGTATAGTTGGTGTTGTTGTCTGGGAGAGAGGATATGGCTCCTTGAATTGTGTTGAAATCAGCTGCGCAGTCGGTTTGGGATACCCAGAGAGTATTTGGAGGACATCCTGTGAGTGGATTGGGTGTGGGAGCTTGGCATTTGCTGTAAATTGATGTGTCTGCAATCGTTGGTCTGGAGATGGCAAGGATAATGGCAGAGATGATTGCCCATCTCTGATTGTTCTGGAAGACTACCATGATTGATGTGGCCAAGCGATAGATATCTTCAATTGGCAAATTGGTAGGTGGATGGATTATAGAAGGCCGTTCTCAAACAACACATGAGCTTAACGTTTCATTGAAGTTTCTCGGGAACCCTTCATCAATATATCCAAAGTCGTGGGACGACAAACCAAGTAGCAGTATTAAGCACCATTTCACTAAAGCGCTCTTTCTCTAGTATTGCGGTGATAAAACAATTCGTTTTCTGTTCCGTTTTCATCTTTGGACCGATTGGTGGAAACTCAAATATTTCCAACTACCAGACAGCTGGAAAATATTGACGACGTTGTTATTTCGTGCAGGATTCAGGTTCGGACCCAGCTAAAAGGTTAAGCTCTGAACATGTGGGGGAACTTGCGGGGAATTAGCGTTTAGAAGCTGCAAGTAGGAATCTTTCGCATTCAACCAGTTTAACCGGCGCAGGTACCAGGTTACATATGTTTAGGCTAAAATAGTGGCTGCCGAAAAGTCGGGAATCATTCCGTTATGATACTAATAACCCCTCGTCCTTGAGAACTTTCCTGGAGAATTAAAAGTCCGAACATCTTCACTCACACCCTGTCAATCGATACAGCGGCATTCGCGCGCGGAAAATCCTCGCGTTCAGGCAGCCATCATGTCCTCGGCTAGAGATACCCTCAGCGAAGCAAGATATCCACTTTTATTTCCCTCTCTTCTTCTGACTCTAATGCGGAGAACATTATGTTTGACTTTAACAATTTGATGGGAAAAACTCTCTCCGCGTGTGCCGCCTCAACCGCCACGGTTCCTTCATCACCTGAATGTATCCTCATGTACAATATTCAGTGAGCTTATTTGATCAAGGGTGTTGATGGTGTCATTGGCATTCACCTTAAGTCAAATTGATCTTCTTCTGAAAGCCTCTCATCCTCGATTTCGTGTTTGCACAAACTTAGTCTTTTGCAACAACACCGAAATGCGTGCCTCAATCATTTATGGAGCCCTCTTGGGCCTGAGTACCTTCACCAAGCTTTGCGCAGCAGCATCAAGTTGTGCTCCAAGTCTTCCTCCTCGCCCAACGGTGGTCCCTTTCCCATATAATCACGGAAAGCCTCACGCAGTCTCACCGGGGAGAACCAAGACTTGCTATGTCCACGCCTTTGGAAACGGACAGGACGACAGCCAAACTATCTTCTCAGCCGCGAAAGCTTGCAACAACGGCGGAACTGTTGCCCTTCTCGATCCCAAGTACATCATAGGTCAGGCTCTAGATCTGACATTTCTCCAGTCCGTGGATTTCATCATCAAGGGAGAAATTAGCTTCACCGAAGACATCAACTACTGGCTGCAAGCCAGCTTCAAATATACTTATCAAGGAGCATGCTTGTTTTGGCAGTTTGGGGGCAAAGATGTCAATATTTATGGTGGTGGGGTGATCAATGGTAATGGACAGGTATGGTGGGATCGCATGGTGACCAACACCACTCTTCAGCGACCAATTTTGGTTGGAGTGATAGGTCTACAAGGTGGAACGTTCAGCGACCTGAGCCTTTCTAATCCTCCGAATTGGTTCCACTTCGTTGCCAACAGCTCGGATCTCATTTTTGATGATGTCACCATGACTGTTTTGTCAAACAACAGCAATCCTTCAAAGAATTCAGGTGGGTCAACAAGCATTCCCGCAAGGGAAGATATTGGCTAACGAAGCTTGAAGATGGTTGGGATCTTTATAGATCTGATGCTATTGTCATCCAGAACAGCTACATCTCAAATACTGATGATTGTGTCTCTTTCAAACCAAATAGCACCAACGTTGTTGTGCAAAATCTCCGCTGCACTGGGTCTCATGGAATCTCTGTTGGTTCTCTTGGGCAATACCTCGGAGAGACAGATATCGCGGGTAAGTTGACATCTTTGCCGCTTGTGACGAGACAAGAAACTCATAGTACGAAAGAGAATCTTTACATCTACAACACATCAATGGGTAATGCTTCAGATGGTGCACGTATCAAAGTCTGGCCCGGAGCTGTACCGGGGAGCAACTCTACCAGCTCTGGTGGTGGGGTCGGAATCGTGCGAAATGTAACCTATAATGGAATGCACGACACTAGCGTTGATTGTAAGCTCCGATTCTTCTCATTTCCATCACCGTGTTACTGACCCAAGATTTAGACGCCATTGAATTGACTCAATGTTACGGCCAGAGTAATGCCACCCTCTGCAATATGTATCCTGTGAGTCGCCTCCGCTCCGTATCAAGCCCAATTTTGATGATAAAATTTGCAGTCAAAAATGGTGATCGAAGACATCGTTTTCCATGATTTCACTGGAACGTCGAAGAAATACGACCCAACCGTTGGGACTTTGGTGTGCAGTAATCCAACAGTGAGGAGGCCCCCTTTTTCTGAGATGGAAGCTAACCGTGATTTAACAGGCATGTCAGAACATTGTGGCCACGAACATCAATATCACGAACCCAAGTGGAAAGGTAGCTCAATGGACTTGCAGGAATGTGGACAAGAGTGCTCTTGCTATAAATTGTGTCTAAAAGGAATGCAGGCTCAGAAACAGGTCGTTAGATGGAATGCAGTAGCAATGTGAATCTTTTGAAAACAATACATCAGCTATAAGTATTCAGCAAAACCACCTCCGCCTCCGCGTTCAAACGGAAGGATCCCTGAGCAATAGCGTGGCGGAAGCTGTCAATTTCTGATCTGTAAAAGGCGCAGAAAATCAACTTCTCGATTGTGCACAAAGGGGAAGTGCTTGAGCCGTTCAACTCATCTCAGGGCGTGCACGACTTATAATAAGCCGGATTCAGAACCGCCAGGTTGAAAATGTGAGGGTGAGGAATGATAAAGGCCTCCAAAATACCGCAAAAGCCCGTTTCCCAACATTGTAACGGGAATCCGAGAGCATGATCAGGGGAGAAGAACTTGGACAGCCGAGGAGCACATGCAACTCGTGGGTTGCTCCCCAGGGGAAAGAGTTGTTATTCAGCCTAATAAATAATTCCCAATTCGGCCTCCAACAGCCAACATTCGTCGGACCGAGCCGGTAACTCGTAAACAGCGCAGCGGGTTACCTGTGTGCTCCAATAGGTGAGTTTCAGGGGTTCAAACAAGGACCCACCAGGTAATCTCTGCCTGATATTGCCTTAAAGAAAATCGACTTTTTAAAGTCAAGACAGGAATAGTTCTATAGCGCATTGGTAATAGTTTAAACATAGTTTAGCAATGCGTTGATTAGGGGGTTAAGGTTAGTCCCGAGCGTTCGAGGGTGCTTATCGTTAAGGTTCAGATTAGTTAGGGTTCACCAGGAGCCCGCGGGGCGGCGGGAACCTTCTACTTAGAAATACTTTAGAAATGGTTTAAACATAGCTAGAAGATAGTATTTGGGTTACTTGCAATAAAGATATATTTAACACATAACAAATAGGACACAACTTTACTATGCCCTGTTCGCTGTGCTAAAAAGATGGGAAGTTAATGCGTAACGTGAATTCTCTCTGGTCACCTCGAAATTGTTACTTTAAACCCCTGTAATCTCACCCGGGTCCATACGAATAACCAGCCGCGCTGTAGACTCCGACCAAGCAGCTTCAGACTACCGTAATCAAGCTGCATGAGTGAGGGATCTGCAAGGATACGATTAATCTCATTTAATCTATTTGAACGAACTTTCTTCAGTTGCACTGCACGAAATCAATTACTGAACTCTGAATGTGTTCAGCTGGTGCACGGTCGCGGAGAAGTCAGCCGGGATCAAGGAGGCAAGGGGCGAGGTGAAACCCACCAACCAGCTCTACCACACTCACCTCCAGATTCTCAACTGGTTTTTCCTCCCCACACAGAATCATATCATATGATTAAGACTCCTAAACAGAGTGGGCCGGCGTGCCCATTGGGCTCGTTGAATCAAGAAACTTGAGAGGCCTTTGAGGATGTTCTTGGCTTTCTGATGTAAATGATTGGCTACCTCACGTTCGCTTTGAGGCGGCTCGGTTTCGTGCCTCCTTTCCATACGTGGAATGAGGGTTTCTCCGCGCCACCAACACCGCATATGCGGGGAAGCGGCGCGACCTCGCTGATTGGACCATTTCGACAAACCATGGATCTGGGGTTGACGGACTAAACTTTTCGTGGGATTACGCCGAATTCTGTTTAATATGGCGAGCTGTCCGAGCTTGATATCATTCATCCTTCAAGTAGGCTTCTGATCTGGATTCCTACTCTATCTCAGCCATTCTTTTTCATCCAAATCATTCCAGTGCATTACGTGCGAGTCATCGCCAAGATGCAGAAGGAAAAGCTGGTCTATAATTGGTACGTCGATTCCAAACGTCTTCACACACTCTCCGCTGACATAGCACTTTCAAGGTATGCCGCTATGGTAGCGGCAGGGTGTATGGTTCTATACGGTTTCGATGCTGCGATCTTCAACAATGTCCAAATCAATAAGCAATGGCTCGCTTGGTTCAACAACCCAGTACGTCTGTTCAAAATCTCTAGGAAGAACTTCAAAATTGACCAGCCACGATAGTCTGGAGAACTCTTTGGCCTGGTTAACACGACGTATTCCATTGGTGCTATCATTTCTGGATGGTTCATAGCTGGCCCAACGGTAAGCAGTGTTGCACCCGTCAACCTGTAATGAGATCTAATCATTTTGAAGGCGGATTATCTTGGTCGAAGGTGGGCTATGGGGATTGGGTGTTTTATCACCATTATTGCTTCATTCGTTCAGGCATTTTCTCCATACCATGGCATTGGTGTCTTTATCTTCGGTCGTGTGTTGATCGGCATAGGCCAAGGAATTGCACTGAGTGAGTTTCAAACAACCACTGGTGATCACCTCTTGCTCACTCTGTTTAGCTGCTGGCCCCGTCTATATCGGAGAAATTACACCTTCTGAGGTATGAAGATTCCCTATGCTCCTTCTCGAATCTATTTTCCTCTAAAGGGACTATGGTAGAAGCCCTTGACAATTCGAACTAACTTTCGATGTTCCTAGATTCGTGGTACTGTCATGGCATTCTGGCAGCTCTTCTACTCCGTCGGCTCCTTTATTGCGTATTGGGTCAACTACGCTTGTGGCAAGCACACGGTGACCCTTGGAAACTGGTCTTGGAAGATGGTCATTGTTTTCCAGATCTTAGTTCCCATCATCATTATAGTCCAGCTACCCTTCCTCCCCGAGACGCCACGTTGGTACATTCAACGTGGAAACCATGTTGAGGCCGCCACCGCTTCCCTTCGACGTGTTCGCGACAGCGAGCAGGAGGTACAGGACGAGCTTCTGGCAATCCGCGAAGCCATCGTTTTCGAGAAGGAGGTCATCTCAGGCAATTATTGGGCATTATGGAAAGACCCAACTGTTCGAAAACGATTGCTAATCGCTTTCGTGCTCAATATGGGCCAGCAGCTTACTGGGCAGGGTACTTTGAACTCCTATTCGTCAACCATCTATAAAAAAGTTTGGACCAGCACCAACAAAATCAACCTCATTAACGCATTGAATGCTACATTCGGTATTGTATTTACCCTTAACGCCGTTTGGACTGTCGACAGGTTCGGAAGAAGATTTCTGTTCATGGTGGGTGGAATCGGTATGGCATGTTGCATGCTGATGGTTGCCCTTGTTGGCTTGGAGACACCAAATCTCAAAGGAGGCGGAAAATCCGAGCCGGTTGGCATCGCCATCGTCTTCGGGCTTTTCTTGTTCATCTTTTTCTACAAGCCTTCATGGGGAGCTACGACTTGGATTTGGACTGCCGAAGTCTTCTCTATGAACGTGCGATCCCAGGCCGTCGGCATGTGCTCTCAGATGCAAAACGTGGCGCAGGTTATCTTCAATCAATTCTTCCCGACATTCTACCAAAATTGCGGGTTGTAAGTCTCCCCTTTAAACCACTTCTATGATCGAGCGACTGGACTGACAGCACATCTAGGAAATCGTTCTTCTTCTTCATGAGTGCGAATATCGTTCTGGTTATCTTTGTATTCTTCTTCGTCCCCGAGACTAAGAAGGTTTCCTTGGAGGAGATTGATGTACTATTTGGTGGTCAAAACCACATTGAGAAGGGCGGTGATTTGCTTAATGTCGACGATCCTCGCCGTGCTGAAATACCGCTCGATGACGATGGAGTGAAATCCGGGGCTGCAATCACTCACGTGGAGCAACCAACTCAAGAGATCCGTGAGCATTAAACTGTGCGTGGTTTCTTCGAAAATTCGGAAAGACTACATGTTGTGGTTGGTGGAACTGGGACTGGTTTCTCTTCAAGTCAATTTGATGGTCTTCACTGCTGTTGCGGCGTGTATCATTGTGTTAATTAAATTTATTTTCTAGGAGAGAGCATTAGGAATGGACGAAGAACCCAGTACAATATGAGAGGGGCATGGGCACCTCAGAGATATCGTCGCTCATGGTTTCACTAGGCATTTTAATTTCGTGCTGCCTCCCCTGAAGCATGCTCGCTAAGGTTGCCACATCAACGTGAGGGACTCTCCGTCCCCTTTTGGCTCCCTCGCTAGCCCACTTTTCCCCTTGGCCTTAAAATATCGCAAAAGCAGAGTTCCATAGCATTCCCGAAGTTCTGGGAAGTCTCATACGATTTCGAAACAGCTCCGGGTTCCAAACTAACTGCAACGCCTGCAAAACTTTCTGCCAGCCCAGCTGACCCGACCTGAGGATTTATTGACCAAAGAGAGCTTGGTGGATTGTTGATCCCGATTAAGTGGGAAATTTCACCAAAAAGCTACTATTGCTCTAGTAAGGTCTAGAAAAGCTCAAAATCCTTTCAGAGTTGGCATCCTGTACCAAGCTGATGTGGCTTTCATGTCACGTGCCGTTTGGCCACAATTGACCCGGCAGTACGATACCGAAGAGAAGCTTGCTGCACAAGCATTGAATATCCCAAAATTCAGCAGAGGAACGTCTTGCAGGGATATTACAGGCGCTGCCCTAGAAACACAATGAGAATCGACGAGCAGTGAGGGCCGATCGGCTACAAAGTCTTGCCGTCTTACAAAGTGATCTTCAAACTCTTCATACAAGTATGCACGACTATACGGCTAGAGACAAGAAATGTCACAAACTTACCTATGAGCCACGTTGTAGTTCGAGGTGTGTCGCAATCGAGTGTGACTGATTTGATGAGGACCGTGAGGCTGTGTCTCGCGGCTGAAATCCAGCTGAATCAAGCTCAATCCGAAATGGGGGAAAAGACGGAGGGGAGCCTTAAAATCTCCTCCAAGTAACCCCAAAGATCTTCAAACTCTAGTCGGCACTGCTAGGCAGATGGCGATTGCTTTTCGACGGCCTCTGTGGCTGTGTCAGAGCTAGAAATGGTAACAATTTATGTGGAGGTCACGTGAGTTGATGATGCTCGGGACGAAGCGAGGGCTGCATGATATGGCAACCAATGGGGGGGGCAAGAAAATACAGGGAACTTCGTATACCATACCGATACCGATGCTGGCTGTGGACCACGTTCTTATAATTGTGGCATGCTATTTCGTATATAGCCCGACGCGATTGACATTGCAGCGAAATCTCAGCCCCAATTACTTTTGCTGTTCTTTCAGCACTTTGTTGATATAAATCAACCTCCGTCTGCTCTCGCTGTTCTCTTGGGCAATCTCCACCTCCACCCCACAGCACATTTTCAAGTAAACGGTTATAACTTTGGTTTTCAATTTCGAAACTCAACAATAAGGTCGATATCCCTTCAATCCAGAGGTAATTTGTTGCAAACTTCGACAGTTGATCATCAAGAACAAGGATGGAGAACGGACAATACGGTACGTCTTGTTCAATTCTCCCAGTATGACTCTCCTCTAATCAATCACAGTGGACGGGAGTTTGTGGTTCTATACACCCACCAAAGGGGCACCTGTTGTATGGGCTTTGCTCTTTCTCATTTCAGGAATCACCCACGCATGGCAATGCATGTAAGTCAACCGTTCTCAAAACCTCAACCATTGGCTAATGGCTGGCTAGACATTACAAATGCTGGAAAGTTACAGGCATCTTACCATGGTCTGCGCTACTCTTCGTTGTCGGATATTCATTCCGTGAATATGGAGCCTACCATTTCGATAATATCGACGTTTTCATCGTCAGTCTCGTTTTCGTATATGCAGCGCCGTAAGAAACTCGCTCCTACTCCTGAGTTCCCAGCTAAGATAGTCAGACCCCTCTATGAACTATCAAACTACTTCGTTCTCTCTCGAATCCTCTATTATGTCCCATACCAATCACCAATCCACCCGGGCCGGGTCCTCAGTACCTTCGGAGCCCTCTCCGCCATCATCGAAGCACTTAATGCCAACGGCGCCGCCTATGTCGCAAACAGCACCCTCTCAAAATCCAAGCAAAACACCGGCAAGACACTTCTGAAAGTCGCTCTCTGCCTGCAGCTCGGCGTTCTGGTCTGCTTCGTCCTCCTCGCCGCATCCTTCCACCGAAAATGCAAGAAAGCCAACATCCTCCCCTCAAATCTGCGCGCCGCACTCACGACCCTCTACATCTCCTCCGCTCTCATCGGAGTCCGCACCATCTACCGCACAGCCGAGTACTTCAGCGCATCCTCTCTCAACTTCTTCGACCTAGACATAGCACACTCCTCAATCACCCCAATGCTACGGTACGAGTGGTAAGAGCATGCGGTATTGCTCGTCGTACACGTGACTTTTACCCCACCAACCCCACCAAAATCGCGATTTTTTAGCCCACACTTCAATACGACAATTAAAATAATTAAATTACTCGATTTATTGAGGCTTCAGTGTATAGTAGCCATACCCTTACTAATAATCACGTCCTCTACCTTACAAGTAAGCCTCTCTGTCAAATATCGCCATTCCACTGGATCAACTTCATTCCATAGCTCTTGTAAGACCTCCTTCATGTCCTCAATTGAGGTAGGAATAGTCTCTAGCTTTGTAATCTCATTTTTCATCCATCTCCAGATCTTCTCAATTGGATTTAAATTAGGGGAAGAGGGAGGCCAATTAAACCCACGTAATCCACGTAACTTACGGGGTAGTTTTGCCACACCCTTGTGGATCTTCGCCCCGTCCTCCATAAATAAAAACTCCTCCTTCTGCTTTGCGGATAGGGAATCGAACCAAGGGAAAATGACAGGATTAAGGACTTGGTTCAAGTAGGCTGTGCTACAGATCCCTTTTTCCCCTGGCTCTTTTACCAAGAAAATAAGCGGGGACTTCCAATCCCAGCCGATCGCTCCCCACACCATCACACTCACTCTCCCACTCCTGTATACGGATTGTATATAATCTGGGTGATTCTTCTCATCCGGCCGACGTGTGACCCAGAGTCTCCCTCTTTTTCCAGTCTCAAATGTAGCCTCATCACTCCATATAACCTTCTTCCAGTCCGCCGTGCCCCACCGGTATTTTCGCGCAAATGCGAGTCGCTTTTTGGCTTGTTCCTTGGAAATAAAGGGACGACGACAGGCGACACAGCGGCGATACCCATGCTCCTTCATTACTCGGCGAATTGTCGTAATTGAGGCTTCTAATCTGAGCTCGTGCCTGATTCGTCCCCAGGACTTAATGCGATTAGTCCAGGACTCAGAGACGAATCGGAAAATACGCTTCACATCGGCTTGCTTGAGAACGGGGCGCTTGGTAGCGAGGCCTTTTCGTGTCGTACGGGAGCTAGGGGCCTTGACAATATGCTAAATTGTGGACCTAGAAAGGCCTATAACCTCCCTAATTTGGCCATAGCTTTTCCCTTGCCGGCGGAGGGAGCGGACAGTAGAGCGAACAGGGGTTTTCCAGTTCTCATTAGGCTAGTGCTTCTTAAGAACCTCTAGAGAGAGGATATTTGATATATCTGACTCTGAATCTGAGGTTGAGTCTTCCATATTAATAAATTATACAATAATTAAAGAAGAAAAATGGTGGTTTGTGGGAAAAAAAGCGGTGAAGTGTGGGTTTTAGTGAGGGGTAGTCACGTGTTCGCTTAGGTGTACGACGAGCAATGCCGGATGCTCTTACTTCTGGGTCTTCGAAGCGAGTCTCATGGTGATCAATTCGTGTCTGCTGAACGCGAGACACCCAATGCGGTATCTGCCGAGGAACAACAAGATCTATTTGGCGGAGGACGGACAGACGGAGATTTTGGGGGCTGGGTATGAGGATAAGAGGGGTTTTTTGGTGACGTTTTTGGATCCGTTTGATTTGTGGGGGATGTTCAGGGGGAAGTCGTTGGGGCAGAAGTTTTGGGAGACGCATGCGGAGGGGAGGGTGGTAGCTGGGGAACCGGTTGTTGATAGCTCGCGGGATCAGGCGGGGGAGGCAGAGAAGGGGCGGGCGGGGCGGCGGTGGGGTTTGATTGCGTCGATTCGGAATAAGTAGTGATATGTGGTGAATTGTTGATGGATTTGTGCCACTGGTGTGGAGTCTTATGTATTGGATGGCTGTGGGTATCTTTTTTTCATTGTGGGAATTTGGTAAACGTGGGGCTCTTAAACCGTCTTCTATTAATGATAACTAGAACAATTTTATGGACTTGAGTTTTCTTTTTCTTGCTCGCGGGGATGGACCCTCCCTTGCTCACTTCAATGCCGCATGGTGGGTTTACCAAGCAAGAGTGGAAGAGTGGAACGATTCGAATAGACGAAAAGGAGCACACAATCTCGAAAGTCTTTGAAAGGACCAAGATGTGTTGGTATTTGCACTTGTTCGCCCCTTTTCACTTCGGCTATCGATGTTCAGCTTCGCTGTCCCGAAACCTTGTAGAGAGCCACAACATTGCCTAGCGAGGCATATTTCAGGAACGACTTTGAAGTCGAGTAGAAGTGTAAGAACCTTGGTTGGGTAGGCCGTATCGAGTAAACTTGGAAGGTCTGCCTTCGATGAGGTCTCCCTGCCAATGCTCCGTTCAGCCGATAACGACCTCCCATGCGCGAAGACATCCTATTTTAAGTACGCGGACGTAAATGATAGCCTCCAAGTTTTTGTACCCCGCCCTTGTATTCTCGGGTTATTTCGCAGATTCCATGTGGAAAGGGGTGGGGTGAGGTCGAGTGAGTATCAAGTCTCTGGATCTGAGATCTCGAATGAATCGCGTGTCGTTGCTCCGCCTCGAGTTCTGCCGCTCGAGGACACTTCAAAGTTGAAGTGCCAAAGGTGTTAGGTAGCTTCCAGCTGTACACTCAGTGTATTCTGCGCATCTTTGCGTGAACACTACTCTGGGGCCCTGCTTGGGAGCACGTCAGCAGGCGTCGGTCATGAAGATTTGGATCGACTTGGCTTCAAGCTGAAACTGAACGATAGTCTTGCTGGTCTGCAAGATTGAGAATTGCGCGAAGCACATCTATACCCGAGATAATCATTTATGGACAGATGCAGAAGGAGAGGTAAGTAAAGCGAGGCCAAACGTCGACGGCTCGATGCGTGAAGTCCGTAATTTGGCTTTGGAAACGACATGGTTTTGTCAGCCAGTACTGATCACCAATTAGCGTCAAGAGGTTGGAAAGAAGCAGGTGCCTTGTATCTAAATCTACTGAAATGGCATGAATTTCGGGTTTAGGATCTGCTTTAAAGGAAAGGGGAACCATACCAGAAATTTGGAACCCTGATGAGGCTCAAGCCGGGCCTTAGTGGCTTGGTATGCATCCTGATCCTTCAGACTCTATTTGCATTGAGGCATGCTTATTTACTTGCACGGGTAGCCTTACAGCCCCGAAAGGATGTAAGTCAATTTGCGTGGGTTCTTCAGATCTTTTTTAAGCATTCAATCCTGCCGGGGTTGATCTGCGGAAGATAATGCGGAGGTTACAGAGATTGAGGCGCATGAGAAATCGATTTTATAAACGCAATGTTGTGGCTCCGCCATTGCCACTCATACATCTCATCGCGAAGTCAGAGAAACATCTTTGTCGGTGAAAGTTTCTGAAGTGAACCCACTAGTCTTGATTTCTGGAGAAGTGTTGCGCATTCAGTTGTTGTTAGCTGGGAGCCAGGTTGCTGCTGTTATCCAGCGGCAACGAAGTGGTGAGAGGAGTGAGACTTTCTCTGGGGAACCGATTGGCAGATTAATATCACGCGTAAGAACTTTCGCATATCGTAAGGTATAGTCACCTAGCATCTCATGAAGGGCGTAGGTCAGGACTCAGGACACATCCCCCGCCGCCCCTTAAATCCTTGGCGAAACAAACGCTAGTCTTTGTAAGGAACCAGATCGGATTGGCCGTGACCTCAGTATCTTTCCAAGGTGCAAGCATATTAGATGCGAGCATTTCACGTAAGGATACAAATGGCTTTCGCGATTTCATTCTTCTTGCTAGGTCAGATACGCAGGTTGTTCATTGTCATGCGCCAAAGAACCAAATCGAGTAAGCCAAGCCACTCTTACAGTTGCTTCTTCTCATATTTTAGTGGTGACTCAGGCATTTTAAGAAGTAAGGGGGATCATTGCTGTTCCTGTGTTCCTCGTTCTAAGCCTCTCAATAGTGAGATCTCTCGCGAAGCCACACTTTACTCCGCCGTCCACATCGCCTTCCATCATCCTTCTAGCCGGATTCAGGATGCGAAAGCGGGTTTCTCGTTGGCTTCTCCAGGCAATTCGGTACAGTAATAACGACCTGTGGCTTGTGCCCTATGTTGAGTGAGCACGAGATACTTGTATACAATGGCCTGAAAGCTGAGAGCGATACAGCATATCAACACCCCTGTCCCGTGAAGTTAAAATAGATTCTAGTGATCGCTAGGGTGGCGTTCTGAACAAGCCTTTCGGCCGCCACTGTCCCTGCGGAATGTCTCTCATTTCGGTCGAGCCCGTCCCCATCTGGGCTGCGGTCGATTGCCCCGACTTCTTACAGTACCACTGGTACTGTACCAGTAAAAGCACCTGCTCATGATTTGTAGAAAGATACAGGCACGAGGAGTCCCGCCGACGCGCCGAAGCCGCGATGAAATCATCTCATTGTGGAGGGAAACGTTGCTGCAACTTGGCATGCGCACTGCCGCACCATGCCCACAGTGGCAAGGGCGGGTGCACAGCCCCAGGATCCCGATCCTTCTCGCTTGCTACGCACCGCTTGGTTGCAAGCCTAAGCCAACTTCGAGGCGAAGTCGCCCCTTGTGGAAGGCCCCAATGTCCTGTGTCGGTTTCATTTTACTCCTCAAGTCAGCGCATCTTGCCCTCCTCTGGCCCGTAGTTCGGGCCAGCTGTGCCGTGTGACCTTGGCATCGTGCTACATATCATAAACCGTCCACCTCCTCTTTACCGATACATCATCTTTACTTGCGGCTGAACCGTATCAAACCCCATCATCTCCACGCTGCAGTATTCAGTGGGAGCTGCAAATGAACAGTTATTTGATGATGGCGACCGGGCATCACTATCCTCACCGGACGTCGTCCCGCTTTTCTCCAGGAATCTTCGTGAACGTGCAAGTCGGGGTAACATGTTCAAAAGGGGATAGAGCCCACATGGCATCAGTCAACTATGCAACAAGGAGCATGAGAGAAAGATTATATCGCCAGCAGCAGGAGGAAGAATGGCGATTACTACAACTACAACAACACCCTCAAGATCTGATGCCGGCGAATGGACAGCACGCAGTTCGCCACTCGCGGCATCATCAACACAACCGAGAGCAGCGACGGTTAACGGTCAGGACGAGAGAACAATATGAAAGAGGCAGCTCCGCTCCACCAGCTTTGTCTGATAGACTCCAACCAATCAGTCCCGTCAGTCCTATTGGACCCATCTTTCCTCGGGATCCCGTCCCTGGCATCACACATACACACAGTTTGCCGCCTCCAGGAACAGAAAGGCCCCTTCCTCCACTACCTTCTCGGTTCCGTCTTGGTGAAGATGAATTGCCATGGTCAACAGAACCTTGGTATCAGCCCCAATCGCCGGGTTATCGAGCGCCTTCGATCCTCTCAATTGAGCATGAGGATCGACGTGGAGAGGACCCCCAAAGGGTACGGGAGTTGGAGACGTTGCATGCGGCTATGATGACTGTGGATAGTATTCCTCATGATGGATGGGAGCCATGGACGTGGGATAGTGAGGGGGAAATGCCCAGGGGACCACTAAGTCTGGGTTGGGCTGTGAGCAGAGACGATTCGACGTTATCGCCGGTTTCTCCACTAGGTCCCCGGCCCCCGCCACCGTACGTCGTCAGTCAATGGGAGCAAACATTTGGACGGAACGACAGTATACGACCTATGAGTTCAGGATGAAAGATAGATTAATTCGGTCGCTACAACATAGAGGGCCCGCTTTGGGCGCGGATTCGGGATGGGGCTCGGCAAGCATGGACAAATCCAGTCGCTACATAACACGGACTTCCAGCATTTACGGGACGCGATGGAAGTGAGAGGCCACTGGAGCCCTGGATTTTTGATTCCACTTTTCTCAATTCAATGAAAATTAGGAGGGAAATCGTTTCTGTCGAAGTCCACCCCACTCTCTCGAATCGCCTTCTCGAACATCCCGACGAATCTCGACCTCACGGATTTTGGGAGAATGCAATGGCATGCATGGGCTGGGAGCGGTAACTAGACTTGTCGCGAAGCGCCGGTATAGAATTGTACACATACACAGAGTGGGGTGGAGGTTGGGACATTATCCCCAATTCCCGAGTAATAGATAATTCTGAATCAACACCAGGTTCAAAACGCAGACTGTACAAGCTTAGAACCAAACTATAAATAGCTTGACGATCAACCTCTTCTAGGAATTTCCTATTCATGTCATCTCATCAAGGCCTCCCGTCGCTTCCTCATGCTGTCCAATGTTCTTGCCGGATTCGTATCAGATCGAGCCCCTAGTGCCCGCTTGGAATGTTTCTGATACAACCCACCTGATGAGGCTCGGATTCTTTCAATCCATCTCTGGAGGGACACATCCCTTCGACTCGAAACGCAGCGGTTGGGATCTTCCAATGTTCCGAGCGAAACGTGAAACGTGAAACGCTTCTTCTCCGCAGCATCTCCAACAGAGCATCGGACGAAACCTTGACCCTGCTGCAAACATCGCGCGGCTGTGGCGTTGTTCAGCCAATGAAGGGGAGGCTCGATAGGATGTTGGGCATGGGGCTGGGGAAGCACAGCCTCGATTTGCGGTTGTTGTCTCCCATGCCCAGAGCCTCGTTGACTGTCGAGACGAAAGGCTCCTGCATTAGGGTCTGACATGCAGCGATACCAAACTTCTTGAGCTTCTGGTGATCGACAGCAGGAGCTTTGCACATGGAGGTGAGCTATGTCTGGCGCTGCTGAGGGCATCGCAGGCTTGGCGCTGAGTGCGATCAGTGTTGCAGCCTTGTTCACGACTTGCATCGAGTGTTTCGACATTATCGTTGCCGGGAAGAACTTCAGTGAGGATTACGAACAGCTGTGTGCTTTGGTGAGTGGGCCTTCACCCTCTGCGGGAATCTTAAGCTGATTTTCTGCAGTTCTCATTGCAGCGAGCTCGGTTTGGACTCTGGGGCGAATCGGTGGGCTTGGTGCCTAATCCGCACGGACATCGTCTACGATATGACAAGAGCCTCGATCGGCCAGATATCAGGCCGGGTGTAGAAAGGGTTCTGAACAATATCAAGTCCCTGCTTGAAGAGGCTGGGAAGGTCGACGAGAGATATGGGTTGACTTCGAACATCCCACAAGGCTCGGAGGTATCGACTTCCAGAGGTCTTGATATCTTCAAAGGATCATTCGAGAGATTCAAGTCCCGAATCAGGAAGCACCAGAAGGAAACCTCTGCTTGGAAGGTTACACGATGGGCAATACACGATGCAGAGAAGTTCGAGGGCATGCTCAATCGGCTCAAGGAGTTTGTCGATGGATTGGAAAGCATCACGAAGTCACTGGGGCTTCTACGGGAGCAGCACGAACGACTCCAACAGGAGATTGAAAGTATTTCAGATACGCAGAGCCTCAGATTACTTCGGGATGCCTCTTCGCGGCATGGCTCCTCCCAGCCTGACGTTTCTGATGCTGCCAGCCAGCGCTTGATCACTGTTGCTGAGTCGTTCATTGATACGCAGACTCTCGATTTCAGCTCTCACTTTCCTGCATCGACAGATTCATTTGTCACGGTATGAATATTTCCGTTCAAATTTCCAGTATCTCCAAGACCAGAAAGTAAAACTGACTGCGAAGCTGTTCAGGCTAGGAGCCGGCCATCGGGTATCTCAGAAAGTGTCCACAACGAAAGTCAACATATACCTGGTGCTTGGCCAAGCTCAATAAAATCGAACCCCAAAGCCCACCAACAAACGTCATCGACATCGCATAATCGATCGAAAGGTCCTTACAAACCACGTGCTTCTTGCGAGCAATGTCTGCAAGAACACTACAAGTGCGTTCTTGTAGCCGAAGGTGGACGCTGTTCTAGGTGTGTCCAGACTCAGAAGGATTGTAGTCTCGTGTTGGTCCCGAAGGAAGCGAAGTCTGAGGCTGCTTTGGAGCCTTCTAGTTATGATTTAGTACCTGGAACATCTACAAAGCCCCTGTTGACACAAGGGCTTCCACAACATCAACGACTATTAAGCGATATTCTCAGCAAAGCAAAGCCAAGAAAGCCACTGAGCTTTGCGGCAGGAGATGCTCACTATGGCGAGCGGCTGGCCTCTATCAAGAATGAGGACGAGAAATACTGGCTCGATCACTCTGGGATAATCGTCGGGCAGGCACACAGTGGTCCATCGGCTGCCAAACGAATGTTCTTCGAACTTCGCAATATCAGAGCTGGCAAGGTCCCATTCGTGAGCGCGGTGCCTTTGGACGACAGTCTAGCCGAGGTCTTAGCCAGCATTGAAGGACCACCAGAGACCCCGTATGAAGGTGGTGTGTTTTTCATCACAGTCAAGTTATCCGAGACCAACTCGTTCGGTCCACCATTGATGAGGTTTCACACCAAGATATACCACCCAAATATATCACCACAAGGCCATATATGTGCTGACTACAAGGGAAAATGGAACACTGTCTTATCTGTCGGGTCGTCCAAGGCTCCGGTCAGTGATTCGTGCGCACTTTGGTATCCCCCGAAATCAGGCGATACACGATGGTCCCTGGGAGCTCTCCTCACGGCTATGTGCGGACTTCTGGCATCTCCTGATGTGGATGATCCATTGGTACCGGAGATTGCGCAAAAGTATATTGAAGACTATAACGGCTATTGCGAGAATGCGCGACTCTATACGCAGCGCTTTGCCACTGGAGCGCGACCTGAATACCAAGACCTGATCTTTTCTGAAGACATTTCTCAGGGCGATGTTGAGATGAACTGGGTGCAGTCCAACAATCCACTTCCGGAGTCTGCAACTGATGCCGCGAGTCTATCAAAATCGCTTCCTCCTTTATTCACAGATCTTGCTGAAGGATGGGCCTCGACAAACAGCTTTGAAGCGAGCAGTATTCATCTAGAAGCGGACAATTTGTATATGTATATAAACTGGCGGATTTTGCAGACCTCTTGGAAGCTGAGAGGCAGAGATAGATCTGAGACGCCCTTAGAAAGACAGTCCAAGAGAATTTATTCGTCAGTTTACCTTACGCCACTATTGGGAGATCTCATTCTCAGCACACGAAATCATCTACAACCTTTGGTTACCAGACTTGAGGACAAGATCACCGATTTGCAAATCTGCCACATCCTCCTTCAGGCAGCTGACCGGCGCCCAAGCGGTCATTTCGATCCTCAGGACGACGACGATCTAGCGGCTAGCGCTTTCTTAGAAAAAGCTCAAAATTTGTGCGGAGACTTCCTTGCAGGCTGCTTGGCCACAGGCGAGACGAAAGTCCAGGTATTAGGCCGCCCGGCGTCAATATCGTACCAGATTTCCGTAACCGGCACACTAAATGGTTACGAGATCTGGAATATAACTAAAACCCTCAAACAAATCAAAAATTTCAATGCTTTCCTCATTGCCGAATTTCCCGACGCTAGACTTTGGGGATGGGACGGCACTCCTGTAGCATTGGACGAACCACATCCGCAGGTCTTTGCTCTGCTTTTCGAACATGGCCTTGAGCGAGTATTTCGATCGCATACCGTGCAGCTCCTGAAAAGAACGGAATTCCTGTCATTTGTTCGGCCTGACTTCAATCGATTGTATGAGAACCCACCAGCTCCTTTGATCGACGCACCTAGAGCCTTTCGCCGTGTAATGCCTTCTATATCTACCCTCATTCAGTCTTTCATCCACCCTTCTCTCATGAATGGGATTGGTGTCTCAGTGGTTGAATTAACGAGTGGTATGTATGAGGATTCCGCACGGTTATTGCTAGAAAATCGAGATGATGGGGGGGCAAACATGAGATGGGTTGTAAAATGGCACGACGGTCAACGATTCTCCCACTTTCGAAATATTACACGTATTGTGCGTGGACCTTCGAACCCACCGACAAAGAGCAACATCCTTAGCATGATTTACCGTCGTCCAATAGGTAGAGATCAGACGACACCCTGGGTCTCAGCAATGCGCTTCCAATCTTCGGAAGAGACTGAAATTTGTTTCGGAGCACTCCACGCTCTCTGGCAAATTGACAAACTGCTGCGTGAAAATGCAGATACAGGTCTACCCAAAGACGGTTCAAACTCCTCTGACTCCGGCTCTATTGTTTTAAACACTTTTCATTAATGACTCTCTATGGTTTTTCAATCTTCTTGATGGCGATGTTTGACGAGTGCTCTATACCGAAATTATGCTTTTGGCATGTATCTGTTTGTGAGTGATGTTGCAAGGGAGAAGGATATTTATGGTTCATGTCTCTGTCTCTTTTGTGTGTTCATCTCAATCTAATATGACTTCAAGTAATGTTCAATTTATATTGCTTTTTGAAATGGCTGCCCTTCCACGTTATTCGGTGATGGCTTTTGGTTCTACGTGATTGTGTGAATAAGATGTAGGTGCAAAGGCTTCTAATTCTTTGCAGCCTTCCGTTTGTTTCAATCTATGTTTATGTGACAACTGCAATCCGAGCAATCTGATGAAGTCTTTCTGCATTCTCTCAGTTTCCATCTCTATATAATGACAGGATGTTGTCATCACAGTATCGTCTCGTCCACACCAGGAGGAAAACAAGAGGAGTGCAAAGTTGAAGGGTGAATGGGACATTAATCCAGACGTCACCAGCCGGGTTTCGGCAAGACGGATGAGCTTACGAGAATATTGTGGTAAAGTTGCTGCAAATAGCAAGAACCGTGATGATTCTTTTGAACACTTCAAATTCGTACACACTTTCTACCCTCTCCATACTTTTCCTATTCCCAAAAACTTTTCCAGCATATCAGCGTCCTTTCAGTCCCGTTTCGGGCTTCTGTCCAACAACAATGTACAGCGGGAAATACACATGCTTCGACGCATCATGCAAACTCTTCCGGACCTCGACAAGATAAACATCAATCGCCTCCATATTCCACCCCAAACCCCTCGTGAACACGCGAGAACAGATATTCCTCAGACCATCGCTGATCGCCACTCGCCAATACAAGCCCGCGCGCTTGAGCAGTTTGTCCCTGGGCCAAACACCTAGCGGGAGCTTCAGGACGATTTCCTCGACATTGACAAACCCGGCGTCGCGCATCTGAGCCGCCAGTTTCGACGCGCCGAAGTTGTCGCCGCCGAGCTTGGCGATGCCGTTGTTCAGCTCGTCGACCCAGTCTCTCACCGGGTAGGGGGCGGTCATGGTCCCATCGTCGCATTCGGGGTAGTAGAGGATTTCTTGGAACTCGAAATATCCTCCTGGTTTCAGGGTCCTGATCACTCATTGAGTTTCGAGGCAGGAAGACATCGTTGGCGAGGGAGACGTACCGGAGAGCACGTTGCAGGAGTTGTGGCTTGTTTTAATGGTTTGTGCTACGTGCCGACAGTGGATGTAGTCGTAAGAATTTGCTGGATATACCCATTCCTCCTCGATATCATCGATGATGAATTTGAGATTTGGAGGTACGTAGTTAGGTTGGATTGCACTCAGGTCAAGTCCTTCCACCGCAGCGCTGGGGTACTTGTCGGCCACTTTCCAAAGTTAGTGTTTGAAAACTTCAGGGGAAGAGGGAAAACTGGCTGACTTTCGATTGCCCAGATACCAGTTCCGGTACCTGTTGATGTTGTCAGTCTTGCTTCTGCTGAATTGGAACCTCGCGTACCTAAATCCAAAATCGCCTGTGGGTTGTCTCCAATAGGAGCAAAGTGCAGTTTTCCTCCACAAAGCATAACGGTCATTGCATGTTTGATATCGTCCCGGTTCTGCTCATTTTCGTCATTCGGAAAGGGGTAGTAAGCATCCTGCTTGAAAGCATGATATCTCAGTCCATTCTCATGGATATTGTTGCGAATACTCGATGTTACAGACGCTGAGTAGCAGCTTGACGCTTCGCTGCCATAGATGCTGTCTCCATCATCGTCGGCAGTGGCTATGTCAGCCTCGTCTACGTCGTGTTCCGCCTGGATCATTTCCGCAACATTCGTTTCTGACTGATATTGGGGCGACCGCGGAGTTCCTGGGCTTGTGGCTTCTGCTACTAGGGTCGACATCGTGATGTGACAAGGGTTGGTGTTGAGGAATGACGTGCAGCGAAGCCGCCGATACGCGAAGGCGATCTGGACATAATGTGGAGAGAAGTGGCGAGGCTTCTCTGGGGTTTAGGGGCGGGAAGAAGCACACAATTGCTTGGGGTACCTCGAACGCCATACTACCATTTGCCCTCGTTTGTACTCTTGCAGGCAGACTGCAGAATGCTATCAAAAACCATTCAATGGGACCCTTCGATGTGCAAACGCAAGGAAAAGAGATCTCGGCAATACCTCTGGGGCTGGATGGCCGAGACCAGGGGGGAGCTGCCCCTTGAACGCCCCGCCCCCACTATGCAGAAGCCCTCCGTTACACCGCATCTTCGTCTGAAGCCCTTCCTCCAACCAACAACATCTCAAATTAATCCAACACCATGGCCACCAATAGTCTTGTTTCGCTCGCAGCGGCAGTTCGCGCGGCCTTGGCTGAACCCCTCAGCCTCTCAGGGTCCTCCGCAGAGGAACAAGAGGCTCGGCTCGATCTGATTGATTTGCTCCCGGAGCTCAATGCAGCCTTAATCGGGGATATTGAACACCTCCGCGAACTAGCATGGTCGGTGAGGATAGCTCCCCTTCTCAATCACGTCAAGTCTGAGGGCCTTCCTAGGCCGTACACGTGCTCCCAGTGGCGGCCATCAACCGCTGGGGAGTGGCAAAACTCGTTCCTGTTGACGGCGACATCTCGTATGGAGATCTCGCGACGGCAACCGGAGTTTCGGAGTCCATGCTCCGCAGAACGCTTCGCCATGCAATGACAAGCCGACTGTTCTGCGAGAGAAAGGGGAGGGTTGCGCATACACCGACGTCGAGATTGCTGGTTGAGAATGAATACCTCGCTGCATTCGTCGATCTTCATACGGAGGTGGCGTTCAAGAGTCTAGCGCACACGACGGACGCATTGCAAAAATGGCCCGACTCGACAAGTCCGAGAGAGGTGGGCTACTCGATCGCTGTCGGTAAGCCGGGTGAGATTTCCGTCTACGAGGATCTGGCGAGGGACCCTGCTCGGACGGTGAACTTCGGACGCGCGATGCAGTTCTTCAGCTCGGGCGAGGGGTACGAAGTGACGAGCTTGGTTGAAGGCTACCCTTGGGGCAAGCTTGGGGAAGGGACCGTGGTCGATGTAAATCACCGATCCAGCCTCTTTCTTCTCCCTGAAAGCAGGTATGGTATACTGAGGTGAAGATTTCTAGGTTGGAGGAGCAAACGGGTTCGCGAGCGCAGCAATCTCAAGAGCCTTCCGGGATCTCAAACTCATCGTGCAAGACATCCGCATGGTGGGAGAGATCAAGGTCGATTACCCGGGGACCAATATCGAATGGATGCAGCATGACTATTTCACTCCTCAGCCTCTCAAGGATGCAGATGTGTACCTCTACCGCTTCGTGTTTCACAACCAATATGACGATAAAGCGACCCAGACGCTGGGAGCTGCGATCCCGGCTTTGAAGAAGGGGGCGCGGATTTTGATTAACGACGAGATGTTGCCGGAGCCTGGGACGATTCGGTGGAGGAATGAGAGGGCTGTGAGGGGGCTGGATGCGATCGTGAGCTCTTCGGTGAATTAGTGTTGGGGATTGCGCTAACAATCGTAGATGCTTGCATGTATGAGCGGACATGAGAGAGGAGTGAGTGAATGGGAGGAATTGTTCAGGCAGGCGGATCCGCGGTACAAGTTCCTCGGTGCGGCTCCAGCACCGAACTCGAAAATGTGGCTGATCGAAGCCGAATGGACCGGATGACGGATATGAGTAAGTGAGCACGGGGCATTTTGACAATGCAGCCTCCCCTATCAATGATTCTCTGAGAACTGAAGACGAAGATTATTGGGATGTCGTGGGTCAGGCAATTCAAGTCAGACACTCCGAGACTAATCAAAATGTCTTTCTTTCGCTGGCCTTGTTTGCAACTCTACTTTGTTGGCAACTAATGTCGTGCTGTCAAGAATTTCCTTCTCACGTCTCGCTGAATGTCGCGCGAAGAATGAGCAAGAGTGGACGCCTCACGATATCCACGGAGAGTAAACGAGGTGGACGGAAAACGAATACCTTCCCGTGTACTGTACCAAAAGAGAGTGGGTGTGAAGGATGTCTGAAAGGACTTGTTTTTCAGAGGATGAAGATGGAAGTTCTCTAGAGGGAGGAATATATAATGAAAAGAGACGAACTCAACGCAATGTTGGCGGTTTGATGTAGGGGTTATTGAGTCACTTGACTCTTCGAACGGATAGAGCAGGTGTGAATAGGACAATTGAATGCGAGCCAGCATCCCCTTCGTGAATATTACAACGGAGAATCAAATATATTCTCCTCTCCCCCTAGCTTCCCCTCTCTATCAACCTTCCCGTCCCCAAACTCTTGCCCCGCCACCTTCTTCCTCTTTCCCCATAGTCATATATCATACCTCATAACCCTTCCCCCATCCCCCATCCCTTATGACCCCTTTTCCCCACCATCTAAAAAAAAAATCCTAGCAAAGCGCAAAAGGCCAATGGGTATACATAACATTCCAACGCGACAAACCTAATCCAGCCAAGGCAAACGCCAGGAGTTTCCCACCCCAGCCCCCATGAAGTCATCCAAGCAAAAGCTACCCCGCTTGCAAGAGTAACATGAATAATGTTCTTCTTAAGAGAGAAAAGTGAGAGGAAAGAAAAAGCAGCTATATACAACGCCATTCAATGCACCTCCTTGCTCGAACCGAAAATGATGCATAGGGAAGTCGTGTGTCGAAAATTCCGTGTCGAATAGTAAAAGTGGTGAGTTAAGAAGACGAAGAAGGCGTAAACGTAAGGTCATCCGCCGCTAAGTAGTGTATTCGAAAAAGATAGTCCGTCTCTCAAGCTCGGGGAGTGGAGTCAGGTTTCAGAGTCGTATCCCCGTCCTCATCGCCGTCTTCTTCAGCCTTCCTCGCTGTTCTCTCCGCATAGATCTTCAGCTTGCCCGATTCCGCAGCTTGCAAGCAATCGATGTACGTCCTGAACTTGACGATTTCGCGCAGGAGATACGATGATTTCTTCTCCCAGTTCGCCATTGCTTTTTGGGCATTGAGGTGGCGAGGTGTGAACTGTGCTTTGTTAGTGGATGTTTGGGGAAGAAGGAAATGGGACGGCAAAGGCTTACAGCTAGGAGCATAGGACTGCGCAGTTGATTGTGCTTTTGGAGTTCTTCTTCGATGCCGGAGACGTAGTCGGTCAAAGTCTTCAGCTGATCTTGCTCCAAGAGGTTGCTGGCGCGCATGCTCTGAGTTGGCGGGGTCCAGTCGGAAATGTTGATCCTGTCTCCTGGAAGTCGAGATCTCATGCTTCCGCTGGACAATCCTTGGTCGAGACTCGATCTCAAGGAGCTCTGCAAACTTGGTCTGCGACCGCTAGTGGACGGCCTTGTAGAATCGTTGATCGCGGTCACCAGAGCGTTGTTGACGATGGCATCAGACCAGCCATATTCAATATTGCTGATACCTCCTACCAAGGGATGATTCGAAAGTCGAGCACTCCAATAATTCGCAGTTGACACGAATTCCTTGACGATATCAGGCGTACCAACTTGGAAGAGATGGACAGCTCCAGTGGGCAATGACAGCGCCCACACGTGTGGACGAGCCTTGGAATAACCAGGCGATGGTAGAGCACTGGCAATGGTCTGTCTGAGCAGGAATGATCCAAGACTCTCAGCATTCTCCTGCCAATTTCCACCACCAACAACCCCGCCAGAAGCTTTGCCTTTCGACTTGTTGCGCATACTCTTGCTCGAGAAAGAGAACAAACTCATGTAGCCCTTCTCGATGACAGCAAACACCTCATTCCAGTTGCGATCCTTAGCTTTCTTGTCCAAGGCCTCGAGATGGTGCTTGTGCTTCACAATCCCTTCTTTTGCCCATGGTGCTCCAGCAAGCTCTAAAGACTCGTCTTCCAGCAGAGGCGCTATGCGTAGATCTTCACTGCCACCACTGCCCTGGCTGCCAATTGTCTCCTCTCGAATGATTGCCTGACTCAGAGCATTGGCAAAGCCAATTGACTGTTGGTAATCACCAGTTGGCCAGTTAGATCCAAGAGAGTCAACGGACATGGAAGTCTGTGTCTTTCCGAGTGAGTATTTGCTCCAAGTGCTGGACGAAACGGATGGGCTCCACATGGAAGATTGGTCATCTAGGCTTGTCCGGCTCGATCCTAGCCCTGAGCCAGGATATAAACGAGGCCTCGAACGGTTCTTGTTACTCCACTTGCTATTGCCAACGCGAACAGTCTCCGCCGTTCTGCCTCTTTGGTAGCTTTGAGATTCGGACGGTGCTTTGCTCAACACACTGGGAGATCGGCGCAGCATGCCATTTGTAAAAACAGACAAGCTATTGGTCGAGGGAGCTTGAAGCTGCGGTTTATCCATGGTGGCCCCGAACAATGGAAGACGCTCGTCGCGGATGGAATTGTAGAAATCCTTGAGCACAATCTCAACCTGAACTTCCCAAGTCCGCAACGTCCCATGAAAGGGTGCTTTAACCAATGGTCCACAATCATTGACAGGAGTGTCATAATCTAATGGTGTTGGCGTAGTACCTTCCGAGTCCGCTCGCACAGGAGGCTTGAAAGATGATCTCCAAGAGGGACGCTCGACTTCAATTGATGCCCTCTGAGGCTTCAACCCATCGCCACCTTTGCTGGTCTCCACATCGAAGGTCGAGCTCTTCCCAGGAAGTACTGTTGGCCGCGACGGCTCAAAAGCATCTGGCGCGGAATTGGCAACACTGTGGCGGATTGTAGGCATGGTATTCTTGATGAACTGACTTCGAGTCATCTTTTGGTCGATATCGGCAAGATGCAGATCTGTGTTCAGCAACAATATTGAATAGCAAATTGTATGCACAACATCTACCTTCCATTAGCGAAGTAATGGGGGGGAAGAAATGCAAACTTACCAACGCCCTTGAAGCCATGATTAGGATTACACTGGCACCACCTCCTTGAAAACGCAACCAGAATTCGATCGACTTGTTGACTCTCGGCTTTGAGCACTAATCGACCACACATCAAACGAAGCGCCGCCAGGATGTTCAAGTTCGCAAAGTCATACAACTCCATATACGCAAGCAGGGTCCGCGTGCGGGCAGGCCCTTCTTCTCCCATCCAAGCAGCAGCCTTCTCTCGCTGAATAAAGTCTTCATTGCCATCATACACCTTCTTTGCTCGCTCGCGGTCGCCATCAGCGGGAACCATCACATCTGCATCTGGAATCAGCTCATCCAGTGACTTGATTGCCTCGGCAGCCGTCATCATGCGACGCTGTGAGGGTGGTGATTCTTCCGCGCCATCAATTTGTACAATTGGTAAGCTTGTGGCAGATTTGTAGACCGTATCGGTGGATCCAGACATTCTTTCAACGACCTCTGACACCTTCAGGTTGGAATTGTTGTTAGGTAGAGCCAAGTCTTCTTCTGATGATGATGGCTCCAGCCACAGCCGATTCTCCTTCTCCGATTGCTTCTGCAAATTGGTCGGCGTCACCATGACCCATTCTGCATCCTTTGTGATAACTGTTGTCTGCCTTAAATCGGATTTAGGCTCTGTTGGGCTTTTAGGTCCATCCGAAACAGGGGATGATTTGGCCGCTTCAATCTTCGCTGGCGTAGGGGAACGTTTCGAGTGGACTCTCTCATACTCTGCAACAAGAGCCATATCTCGAGCCACAGATGGCGGGGGCAATTTGGGGCTGGCAGGCCAAGGCACGTTCTCCTTTCCGCTTGGCACATCACGGTCGTTGTCGCTGCTATCCTGGAGGAATGTAGCATCGCGGTCATCTCTCGTGCCGTCTAACCCATCGGCGCCTGCATTTGGACTGTGGAGATATTGCTCATGAGCCGAACCAGAAGGCTGCGTATCTTCATCTTCTGGATCAGTTGGCCTGACGGTCCTGATAGTCGCATTCTTGTCTGGTTCGTACTCTGGCGAGAATCCTCTCCTTCCACGGTCATTAGGGTCGGGGCTCGCATTCATCTCGCGATCGATATCGACATTTAGGACAGAAGGGAATGGATCGGTCGGGGTCCGTGCAGGGGTCCGCAAGTATGGATTCATAACCTTTCGAAGGCTGCTGATGGGGCTTGGGACAGTCTTCCCGGCGTTAGGATCCTCCTTCGGCTGTAACATAAGAGGTGGGACGATAGGAAGAGGTGCCGGTGGCTCAGCCTCTGACACGGACTTCTTCCGGCGCCGGAAGAAGGATGACGGCTTCTTCGTGAGGACATGTGTATGCTCTTTAGGAACGGGTGGCGGTTCTCGAGGTGGAGGTGCTGCATGTTGGGACTTTAGCTGGTTCCCAATATGATGCGTTTTACTGCCTGGCCTTTCCGTTGTTTCAGCAGATGTCGTAGAACCGTGCGATGGAGGAGGCTCGGGCGCAGGGTTGTTCCTTGAGGACCCAAAAACTCTCCTGAAGAATCCAGGTTTATCTTTCGAGGGTTGACCAAATCCGGGTGAAGTTTGAGGCGCATCTTTGGCCTTTCCATACCCAACAAGGGGGGCAGGAGCAGCAGACTCTCTGTTGAAAGCGGGCATGGGTGGTAGCTCACGATTGTGATCCTTCAGTCCATAATCGTATCTTCCGCCTGAGGGAGTATTTCCCGAAATCTTTCCCTTGTAGGCGCTCTTCGATGATCTCGTACTCCTCTTTCTCTCCAGTTTATGCGGTCCTGGGTCAACAGGAGGGGTTGGTTCGGGTTGAGGAATGACTATCGGCGAGTTTGGGCGGGTTCTGCGAGGGCCAACTGGCACTGTAGGTGTAGGCGCAGCATCGTAGTCGTATGGATCAAATGTAGCCACATTTGTCTCAATCGGTCGGGCCATTGGATTTGCCTGTATATTCAAGCTTTGACGATCGCTCCCATAATCGAAACTCGAAGACCTCCCAGCAAGGCCGTGTGCCCACCTCTGGCTACTTGTGACCTGCGCGTATCCAAGATCAAAACTATTCGCACTGCTTCCCTTACTGCCTTTGCCACTTCGTGAATGAAGCCCTCGTGGGGGTATTTGTGGTGGTGCGCCTCTGGACGTAGCAAAACTCGAATTTGACCCCTTTTCGTTCCGCTTACTATTCAATCGGCCGACTCCAGGTTGAAAATTGGAACTGCTATTACTCCTTCGTCCCCGGGATAATTGCCCGCCAGAATATCGACTCGAGTCGTCTGCGTTGTCGTAGTCGGAGCTGTATGAATAGCTGTGCCCAATTCCTCGGCCATTTCTAGCAGCAAAATTTGATGTTGGCTGATATGGCTCCTCATCACCGAATGCTGGATACAGTCGTTCTTCTTCAACTGTTGGTTGTATTCCAAATCCTCCTGGTTCTTGTCCGAACGAAAATTGGTCGAGGGAGAGGAGCATGTGGTCGACGAGGGAGTCGCGCGTAACTTGGCGAGGAGACAAAGACAAGTCGTGCGAATCCCGGTTTGGCTGTGCTGCTCTCTGAGGATCATTTTCTTTGTTCCGCGAGGGGTCAACGGGTGTGATGTCGTCCAGGAATGTCTCCCTTAGTCCAGTCCTGACTCTAAGCGCCCGGTTGGCAGCTGTAATATTGCCTTTGCTCGGACGGGGGTTTTCTGTCTTGGGCGTCTGCGGTGGCGACATCTCCTTTTGCTTGCCTTTGTAACCAGTATCAATGTTCAGACTGACGCCGAGGCGCTTTGTGGGCGACAGTGGGGTGTTCTCGAAGGACTGCATCTTGAAGCGCCTCTGCTGGCCCAGACTGGCATCCGCTCGAATTCGAGGTTGATTGCCGATGACGACCCCATGCACCCGCAGCGTGCCTGCCTCAATCCGATGCCGTGGATATCGAAAATGTGTTTATTCGAAGCATTCGATCGATCGTTAAAGCGTGCGGTGTGCAATCGTTCTGCGACCCGGAATAGCACACGTCGGGGGTTGATACGGGCAGTGTTTTGCTGCGATCAATTATTGAAACGGCCGAGGCGACTATACATGTATCCTGGTCGAGGCGTCGGTAGTGACTGCAATCGAAGATTCGAGGCTTGAGGGGCAGGAATTGCCGTCGAGTCGGAGATCTGAAGATCTGTTTGGTGTTTGGTGAGGGGAGGGGAGACTTTGGTAAGGTGGGAGTTTGGAGATGGTGAGTTTCTTGCCGGGGGAGCTTTGAGTTTGGCAGAAGAGGCGAAGATTGCGAGGTGCTGCCGAAGCGTCGACGAACGACGGAAGGGTTGTACCAGCGGTGCAGCAAAGTAAAGTAAGGTAAA
Organism: Hyaloscypha sp. PMI_1271; assembly: GCA_021399465.1. Taxonomy (NCBI): domain Eukaryota; kingdom Fungi; phylum Ascomycota; class Leotiomycetes; order Helotiales; family Hyaloscyphaceae; genus Hyaloscypha; species Hyaloscypha sp. PMI_1271. The sequence continues at coordinate 57,246 of JAJTUS010000010.1, forward strand.
GTTAAGTTAAGTGACGCACCGCAACAAGTGAACAACTAGTCTTAAGTCTCTAGTCTCAAGTCTCAAGTCTCAAGTCTCAAGTCTCACAGCTATTTTCGTTGCTGTAATTCCGCATGCGACAACAAACATCCACTAACCGCGAGACATCCGCATTGCACAGTCCAAGCAGAGGGCGAAGGATTCGTTTCGACTTTCGAGGGATCTCGGGCACGTCGGAGCCCAATTCATTTCACCAGCAAGGAGGAAGACCCACGATACCGGCACGGAAATACGAAGTACTTGCAAAGATGGGTGGCCGTGTCGGAAAGCGGTCTGTGGTGAGAGGGAAGGTTACGCTTGGATGGCCTTGGCTATTCTTCCGAGAGCTCTGCCTTATTAACGTTCGTGAGATCGTATTTCGCCTCAATCACTGGTGCCTGTCGACCCTGAGGCTAAAACGGCTGCAGGGGGGCAACGTGGGAGTTCTTTATCGTGAAATTAAGCCCATGTCGTGTGATGTGTTATGGAGCAGGATGCTGATATCATGATCGTTCTGGCGGGTGGAAGTGCAAACTGTCGCAGCGTCACAGGGCAGGGTCAGACTGAACACTTCTAGTCTTCTAGTCTTCTACACTTCTACACTCCTACGAAGTACACTCCTCCACTTCGACACTCCTACATGTGCATATGCAGGCGTTGGTCGGCTGCAGACGTCGTCCAACATGAAAGGTAGAAAATCTACTGTACACGATCGTGGGAGTTTCAGGGGGAGGGGAAGCTTGCTGGTGGACTTGCCCTTGCCCTGCCCTGGGTCAATGCCGGCCGCCGAGGGCTTTCACTGCTGTGGCCCTGTGTTCCCCTCTTCTGCAGCCAGTGCCAGCCATTGACAGACTGCCCAGTGCCCGCAGACGAAGGATGCGCACAGGAGAGGCGGTGTGTGGGAAAGAGCCGTCCGAGCACACGTGAAGAAAGAATCAAGATATCTCGGGTAGCCGTGTAACCGTGTAATCGTACGCGTTGGCAGGTAGCTGAGCGGCGAGGGAAATAGGGGAGAAGGGGAGAAGGGGGATTTTCCCGTTGATAGCAAAGTTGGCTCCCTCGGGTAGCCTGCCTGCCTGCCACCCACACCCACACCCACTCGGAGTACGCGTTGAATCGGGGCGGGGGGAGCGGCCCTGCGCGGCCACCATGACACTGTACGGATCGAATCGAACGGTACAGTGCCATCGGGTTCGGAGTGGTTGCATGCCCCTTTGGCGTGCATTTCTGCCCTGCAGGAAAAGGGGCGTCTTGTGCCTGGCATCGGCCGTTCTCGAAAAGGCATCCAGCTTCCCAGGCCCAATCAGAGCTGTGGCGGCCCTGGGCGGCCTGGACGGAGAATCACCCTTGTTTCGAGCCAGGCCCGCAAGGCCGAATCAAGGCGGGAGATCCGCCCAAGCGGCCTGTTTGGTGCTGACCCTCATTTGTGCCCGACTCCCCTGGATCCCGTTCGCCCAATTCGGCTTTGCTTTTGCCAGGGGTCTGCCAGTTCGCGTCTGCCCCTTCGGCGGCGCGTCTGCCTCGACACTATTCCGTAAGCAAAGGGCAAACAGGTGCAAGCATGGATATCCAGTCTTCGGGACGACGATAAGAGCAGCATTACTGTGCCATGGAACGCTCCCAGCAATCACAATATACAGCGCGGCTTGTAGCTTGAGTTTCCTATGAGCAGAACGGCATTCTAAGGATGGACTTTGTTATGAGGTACCGAGGCGAAGATTCCAAATCCACCACGAGCCCCCCACCTTATCGCAAGTTCTGCCATTTGTTGCCAATCTTGAGGCTTTTGAAGTCCGATCTCGTGGCGGGAATTTTGCTTTTTTCTTACCAGGTTCCTTCCTTGCAATTCATTTCAGACGAACAGGTGTGCGGCAGAAAGATCAGCTGATACTTGTTATCGCAATCTCGATTATCTGGAAAGCTCCAGTGCCGCTGCTAGTTGGAGAGCAGTTCCTTAGTAACGGAAGAGGCGCATGTCATAGCAGTGTTGATATGAAAGAAGCACCGAGACGTGTGGGGTGCAGACTTCCGTGCAGTTGCATTTTCATGTCCATCCTTGGAAGTCGAGCTTGACAACTTGACCTGTCACAATGTGTCACCAAGGCAGAGAGAATTTCTCGTCATTCTTCTTGGTAAACGGTTGCATGTCAGGGCCGGACCCGTATCCTGTAAAGGCAGTTGGAGAACGAATCGCACTCGCATATGGACTTGGAAGTTGGAACGAGTTCGTCCAGTCTTCCCAGAAGTTCGGGGTGCCGGCACTGCCGGTGCATCTTGTAGGAAGAGATGTAGATGCCGCCTGCTGACTGCAATAATCTCTTTTGACTCTTCCAGCTTGTCTTTATCACATCCATGTACGATTACAGACAGCAACGGTGATCTCAATACGCTTGGAAGGCACATATTCAACGCCCTCTTCTAAGTATCTCCCTGCGCACCCTTCCCCCTGCCAGGCGCGCTCTCAAACTTCCCCTTCCACTTCTCCTCCTGCTTAAACAATGTAACGGCTTCTAACGCACTCGGAGCACCATGATCCGGATCCGCTCCACCCTCAAGCAAAGCCTAACTCATCAGCATCGCCCTCGCTTCCGGACTCCGGATGCAGTGTACATACCTCGATAACTTCAGCCTCGCCCTTGAACACGGCACCCGCCAAAGGCGATTGTCCGCGATCATTCAAACAATTGGGGTCAGCTCCATGTTGAATCAGGAGCTTGACCAGTGGTGCATGGCCATGGTAGGCTGCGAGCATAACCTGTACCCATAGTGAGCTTCGGGGATTCACGTGACCCATACTCAAGCTCCAAAGACCAGAATGTAAATGCAGAAGACATGGGAAAGTTAACATACAAGACTATCTCCCTTCTCGTTCGTCATATTAGCGGGTAGTCCCGCTGGCAACGCTTGCTGGAAGATATTCAGCTGTCCCGCCCTCGCCGCATCGTACATCCGTGTTGCGAAGGCGATTGCTTCCGGCGGGAGATCTGTGGCTGTATTGCTCGCCATATTTGATCTCAAAATTAATGATCGAGTACTTTCGATAATGAGGTTGGCGCGCAGTTTGATGCTCTTGAAGTTGAAGTTGAAACAGCCTTTATGTGACAGATTGTACAGGGATCTCCGCTGATGATGACACTGCATCCTTCCAGACTCCTCGAAGGCCCTTGAATTTGTAATTGAAAACCAAAGAGTCATCAACTGCATTGAAGATATTGCTCTACCATAGGTTCTAGAATTTCCTTATCAAGTCTCCAATCTATCATGCCCTTGGATCGCAAACATGCCTCTCTTCCCGGTAGAGAGTTCAGCCTCGAGCAAGCCACAGTCGTAGCCTTGCCAAACCAAGCCACCCCTAAAACACACCCAGCTTAGCCTCGGCCCCAGATTCCCCTTCAGACCACAACAAAGCAACACTTCACAATGCGACCACGAATTCTACCTCTCTCATCGTCGCTACCTAGAATTGTGCGGCGGGCGTATTCTGCACAGGCAGAGCGCTTAATAAAGGTGAGCTCGTTCGATGCACTTTTCCAGCCTGAAAGCTCCAAAGTCCCCACCCCATTCGAACACATCAAACCCCTCCCACCTCATCTTGCCCAAGACACCTCAACCACAACCAATCTACCTGAACCTAACATCAACAGATCCAAGATCTCCCCGCCCCACACACCGGCCGCATAAGGATCCTCACACTCTCCCGGCCCTCTGCTCGAAACGCCATCTCCGTGGCCCTCCTCTCCGAACTACGGGATGCTGTCTCCTCCATCGCCTCCGAATATACCCCTGAAGGCAATGAAGCACCACAGAAAAAGGTATACGGGGGAGCGGCGGGAGTAGATGAGAGGGGGCCGACGAGAGCCGTGATACTGGCCAGTGATGTCGATAGCTGTTTCTGCGCTGGTGCTGATTTGAAGGAGCGGAAGGGTTTCACGGCAGACCAGTACTTTTCCCCTTACACTCTCCCTCTCCCTCTTCCTTCCCCCTCGCCCCAAAACCCTCAACAAAAGAGAATAGTTGCGAGAAGAGGATTGGGAAGTCAGCTAATTGCTCAATGTATGAAATAGGACAGCAAATTTCTTGGAGAATTTAAGAGGAACGTTTGCGGAGTTATCCTCCCTTCCAATCCCAACCATCAGCGCAGTCTCCTCCCTCGCCCTCGGTGGCGGCCTCGAACTGGCCCTCTGCACACACCTCCGCGTCTTCGCTTCCACCGCGCAAGTCGGACTCCCTGAGACACGACTCGGGATAATCCCCGGCGCAGGAGGGACATACCGTCTCCCTGGGCTGATCGGCCTTGGTCGAGCGCGAGACCTGGTCTTGACTGGGAGACGAGTGAGTGCTGCCGAGGCGTACTTTCTTGGCATTGCGGATCGACTTGTGGAGGTCGTGGAACAGGGTGAGCAAGGGGGGGAGGAGGGAGGGAAGGAGGAGTTGATGAGAAGGGCGAAGGAAGAGGTGTTGAAGGAGGCTGTTAGACTTGCTGGCGAGATATGTGAGGGTGGGCCGGTGGCGGTTAGGAGTGCGTTGCAGGCTGTCGGGTATGCGAGGGAGGAGGTCGAGAATAAGATGTATGAAAGAGTTCTGGGGACTAGTGATAGGGATGAGGCGTTGCTTGCTTTTAGGGAGAAGAGGAGGCCGGTTTTTACAGGGAGGTGATGAGGTGTTCACCTCCTTCATAGCATTTGAGAGGAGAAGTGTCTTGGACTTCGGCTTCAAGTTTGAGTGTCCTTGTACGGTGTACTGAGAATGTTGCTTCTCGAGATGCGAACTCAGAAAGCTCAGTCATCCGATCTCCGGCTTACGGGAAGCCAGAGACAGGCAAGACCTCGTTCTCATCTGAACATATTCAATGTCCCATCTATTCCTGGAGATTCAGTTCCCTGAATACCCCTTTCACGTGACGACCGGAGCGTTCTCTCCTGGCAGGGATTCCTCGCGAAAGATTGCCATGTCGTCAGAACATGGCATTTCAACCGCTCACCACAACCCTTCCTCTCGACCTTCGCAACATTCAAACCCGAATAACATTCAATCTCAAAGGCGGAAATGAAGTGGCCTCTCTCGGGCAAAGTTCAAGAGTTGAATATGAGGGCTCGATCACATGTGGTTGCATGCACATGCGCTTCACTAATTCGTGACATCGCTTCTACATTTCGCTTCCCCACATGCATAGCACGGCGATGACGTCGCCGCCATAGCTCCCCTCCAAGCTCCAGATCTCGTACAGTATATAAAAAGAACATCCCTTCCAACCCACATTCCCTCCAATCCAGACTTTCCTCCCCTAATACAACCACCATTCTTCCCCAATTCAATTCAAATCTTTCCACAAACAAACAAATAAACAAACAAACAAAGAAATAAATAAACTCGAACATGTCCTTCCTCACACGCACCGTCCTCCCCCTCTTCTCTGTCCAGGCAAGCAGCTTGCGCATTGCAGGTGCTAGAGCCTTTTCCACCACGCTTGTAACGAGGAAGATCGTCCCGGATGCAGTCAAGGAGCCTGTTAAGAAGATCGACCGCGCGGTGAGCGATAAGTTAGTTGATGGTATCGAACTCGGGCGTAAGTATTCCATCCCCCATCCCCTTCTCCGTTTCTCAATCGTTCTGAATCTGCACCAATACAAACCTGGCTCGGGGGAGAGATATCATTCTTCTCTTTTCCCTGTGTTAGCTTTGGCGTGTGGTAGGTCTGTGAATGAATGGTTTTGGGGACTTGGGAGGCTTGGGAGTCTTGGGGGGGAGAGAGAGGATGAGTGGGTTGAGAGAGTTAGATGCTGATGATATGGAAATAGAAAATGCGGCGCAAAAAGCTAAAGAGGTGGCTGGTATGTCGAAAGGTGAAGTGAAGGGTAAAGCACACGAGGTGGCGGGTGAAGCTAAGGGAAAGGCGAATGAGTTGGCGGGTGAGGCGAAGGGTAAGAAGGAAGAGATCAAGGGGAAGTTGTAGAGTGGTTCAGAGAGAGATGGGGTGGGGAGGGATAGTACGTTTGCGGCATGATGGCATGAGGGGTCCGGTATGGTCCGGCGATAGGGGAGCGAGGTGTATGATATTTGCTGGATGCAGTGGGAATTCATTTGCAATGCTTGGCTCACCATCTGTCGATTTGAGGTTGCGCAGGAAATAAAGTTACCCGCTTTCGCGAGCCCCCTAAAAAAAAATGGAAAGTGCAAACCTCTGTCCAAAACCACAAAAATGGAGTCAAAAGTAGGTCCAAGAAGCAAAAGAAATCCTTTCGGACCAAGAAACTCAGCTTTCGCTTGGTTTAACTTGTGGCAGAGCATATCATCCTCACACGCCGTTACTCAAGTTACTACGTTTGGTAGATAGTTTTCGCTACCTTGGTAGAAGTTAGAGCCGGGCACATAACTATGTATGTCCAGAAACTTAACTTGCGCTAAGCTTACGACTAGAGACCTCTTAATATCTGCAAATCCGCTTATTTTGATACATAAGACCCGTGGCGAAGGGCAAGGCTCGAGCACGTGCGGTTCTCCTGGATATCTGTATATATTTCATCCCCCATGCTCCCTTTCTTCCTTGTCGCTGGCTCGGAGCAAGTGCTGTGCTCAGTTCCCGACATGTTCAATGCCAATTAGCATGTTTTCCTGCTGCTATTACGCGCAGAAAAGTTTTCATGAGTCTCAATTGGCATTTCTCTTCATCATCGCGGACAAGATTCATTTCCCGCCTTCGTTTTGCTCTCTCTTCCCCTTCATTCAGGGACGTCAGATCAGGCTTCTGCGTGGTGTACAGATGTGAGAAATGCGGTTCGGTTCTTGAATTCCTTGTTCATTTCATTCCATCTATATATGCATCCACCCATTCTCAACCAGGACCTGCATCGAATCCGCCAAGCAGAACTCTCCCTCCTCCCTCCTATTCCCCCCTTCTCTCTCCCAACTCCGCACCGCACCCTCGACCATCCATTTCTCCCTCCACCGCCAATACCACCCCGTCGCCCAATACCACCGATTCGCCCACACGCCATCGACCTTCCCATATCCGGTTGGCCAACCGCCTTTTCTGTTCACTGCGTTAAAAGCAACTTCGTTGTATCCAACCCGCACATTAGGATTAATCCACACGCCTAAATTCCCTTTCCCGCCAAGCATACGCGCCATATCAACGTGAATCAAACAGCACTCGCTCCCCTCGACATGTTTCTGCGCCAGACTATCCGCTATCCCTCTAAACTCCAACAGCGGGAGTGCGTAGAACGGCGCGGCGTCGAAAACGACGAGGCCATTCCAGCACGACCTCACTGGTGTGGGAAGGTATTTTTGGAGGTCGAGCCGGGAGGCGGCGGAGGAGAAGAAGGGCCAGAGGTTCGTGAGCACGGGAGCGCCGCGAGTGTCGCGCACGGCGAAGGTGTCGTAGAATCTGCGAGGTTCGGAGAAATCAAGGGCGCACACTGCGCTGTAGGAGCCATTGCGGGTTGTGAGGAGCGTTGTAAGTTGGTCCGGCTGCCATGAATCCCGTCAGCTGTTTGTCCCCAGAATCTTGATTGATACGATGGATGAGAGGAAAGGGGAATGAGGGGAAAACAGAGCCTACAGAGAAAATAACATCATTCAACCAAACAACCCTATCAAACATCCTTCTTCCCTCTCCTTCCCTCTGTGCCATTAGCTTCAAAGGCGCCATAGCTTTATTCCTCGCAGCAGCCAAGTACGGAATCCGTCTCATCTCCATCCTCCCCCCTCTCCCCATAATCCAGCCCTCCTTCTTCACACCTGCCTGGTACTCATCCTCGCCAATCTTAATCTCATCCTCATGCGTCCTCTCCTCCAACACAACCGACCTCTCGACCCCCAAACTCTCAAGGGTCGAATCCAAATTCCGCAGCACAGTCTTCGTGTTGTCCCAGGATCCGGACTCGTGGATCGAGATGTAGAGGTTCGATGCGCCGTAGGAGTGGATTAGGGAGATGAGGGCGGGTATCCAGTGGGCATCCAATATCTTGCCATCATTCCAGTGGATGGAGGCAATGAAGAGCTTCTCCTTCTTCCCTCCTTCTCCCGTGCCAAGCTCGTCCGACGCTCCACCTCCAATACTCACACCCGCAGAAGGACTTTCCCCAACGCGGGAGGTGGGCAAAGCAGTAATCCTCGTCCTCGGTCCATACACTCGCACCGTGAGCCACAGATCAATCACAACGATGCAACTTGTGATGAGGAGCCCGACGCGGAACCAGCGTCGCGAGTAGAGATTAGTTATGCGACGCGCAAGGGAAGCGAGGAGCGTCAATCTCATGATGCCTCCTCGACCCTTTTCAGGTCACATCTTTTGCGCGAGAGGACACAATGGGAGGAAGGGAGAAGCAGAGCCAGGATGGAAAAGATGAAAAAGGTGAGCGCCAGATAACGTGGCGTGAGGCACAACAGGGTGAGGCTGAGACTTTCTTTAGCGCCCTGCGGCTTACGGGAGTGGGACGGGTCCTTGGCTAAATGTTCGACATCGGCTTCGGGGGAGGAAACCAGGGGTAATTTTGGGGCGTGGGGGGGAAGAAATATTCGCGGAAAGGCGCAGATGTGAAACGGTGGCGTGTCGGGACTCGCTTGTGGCATTTTCAGGGGAACATGGGATGCTCGCTTCCTGAACTTAAACATAGACTTAAAAACAAACAACTTCGCGCTGGACACAGAAAGGGGGTACTCATTTTCAATGCCCCAAGTCAAATTTGGTTATTTGTCTCAAGATATTGTTTTTCGGGATTTGCGAGATAGTCGAAGAGGAAGGCGTCGATTCCGCTGTAAATTGAGGGGTCATTCGGATGAGGTTCTTCTAGAGTGTTCCGACTTGAAATGACGGCGATGAATTAGACCTTACGGCGAGGTCAGAGCGGTGCCAGATCAGTGCACCCTCACTTCTACTCGCACATTGGCCTCTAACCTGCTCTTCTTGAGGAGGAGCAGAACTTCCCACTTAATAACCTCGGCTTCCAATCGGGCGTTGAGAACTCGCTTGTGAGGTAAATCCTTCTTAATCGAACTCCGCAGAGGTGAGATATACCAAAGTCGTGCGTGCTTTCCCTAAGCCTACATAAGTGGTGTTATTGACCACGAGGTCCTTCCTTTAACACGAATATGCCCAATCCTTGTACGAGCTGATGGAGCTGGCAATGTTGACACTCAACCACTGCACTTCTTACACAGGTGTTCATTCTCCCCGCCTTGCTTGCTCTCCGCGGATGTTAGGAAGCGTTTGCACTTACTCTTCGCACGAGGTTGGGCGGAAAGGGAAGATTTGACAGCAGGAGAGGATCTGGCAATAAAAGTGGTGTGTTGAATACAAGTTTGTGAAAGATGTTTCGACTAGTCTCTTGGTCTTGGAGTCTGTAAATTTGATTTAGGCTCATGTTTATTTTCCTCCTTTTGCTTCGCTCCTGGCCCATCTATTTCGGTTTTCGTTAATGTTAAGCAGGTCGGCTCCTTGTTTGGAGTAGCTCCCCAGCTCACATTGTACTTGAGGAAGATTTGCTCGGGGACTGCCTTATTCAGATGAGAACTCTTCTAACCAGTTACCGAGGGAACTCGGATATAGAAGGCCGATGTTCCAACTTCCACGGTGCAGATGGGTCCCATCTCTCCCCGGCCAGGAGCCCCGAGCCCGACCGTGTCCAAATATGGCGAGTAACTTGTCAACATCAGTGCTCCTCCCCACTGCTTGGAGAAAGGCTGGACAGGTGGTGGGTTCAGTAGACGATCTCCTTCCCTTGTATTATATAATACCTTAACTGCTTGTAAGTTCAATATTTACTCAATTTGATAAGAGGTGTGAATCACTGCAAATTTCTTTTCTACAATATAGTCAGTGGCTAATTCGTTTGCAAGAAAATAGGTATATTGATATCCCGAAGTTGTTTAACCCAAGGTTATTTTACACTCAGCGCCAACACTGTACCGAAGAAGACAACGATCCTTTGTAAAGGAGAATCCCCCTAAAGCAGTTTCAACAAAAACACCAAACACCAGACGAATGCCGACTTTAATGAAACAAGACAAGAATCCCCAATTCAAAAGAACCAGCCCCTCTTCTTGTTCTTCTCCTTCGTATCCTTGATAACCTTCCACTCCTCTTCACTCAACTCCACAGCATTGCCCTCCTTCTCCTTGAAGGACAACCAGCCCATCTTGACACCTTTTCCATTCTTGTCCCTAGCTTCCCTGACACTCTTCCACTCCACTTCGGCCAGCCAAGTGATGTTCTTCTTCTCTTCTTGCCTGACGAATTCCCGGTTCAGGTCATGTGCCTTCTCCATCGAGAGTTCTTTCTCCGTCTTGATAGTCTTGTAATTCTCGGCCACTTCGTTGACTTCAACAATACCATATCGTCGAACGACTGAGTAACTTCCTCAACGACCGCCTTCCACTTCTTCACATTCTCTCCCGCCTTCTTTCCCCAAGCCTTACACCAGTTCCCAAAAAAAACCACATAAGAAGCAACACCTCCGCCCCCACAAAGCCCAGGAGATCTCTCTCCCTCTCCTCCGTGATATCTCTGCAACCGCATCCAAGAACCTCTTCCTGACCTCCTCTCTCTTCTCCTGCTCTCTATGTCTCAAAATCTCTAGCTCAATTGCCTTCACAGTGTTGTCCTGACGGCGCTTAACTTCCTTCTGAGTGTCGTAGAAGTAGAGTCAATTGAATGTAATGCAAAACTCATATAAAATTAACAAGACCCAGATAGCCAGAAAAAAGTACATGGTAATTTTCAATGCTTGAATCTGCTTCTTGTAGAAGTCGACAGTGATGGAAGGATCTGAGCCGAGTTGAGGGCCCAATGGGAACCGGAGAGTGCGAAAGTTTTATGGCATTCGGCTACTAGCCTTGGTGAACTGTGAAGAGGAATATATATATAGTCTTCGGTAAGGGCGGGACAGCTCGACCGGAGGCACTCTTTGACGTTAGAAGCCCAGCCGCTTTGAGGATGGCCAAGTGTTCTGCTGCACACTATTCATACGCAGACTCCGGAGATCCTTGCGGAGGCAACGAGACCTTTGATATAACTGATGTACTCCACGTTATTTATTCGATGCTTTGAAATCTCTGATAAAGTGAGGAAGCTTCTTTGACTTGGCGTCTTTAGTTTTGCGGAACTTTTCGTGCAGTGAAAGACGAAGACTGAATGTGGGGAGCCTGATGTCAGGTAATTATATATGCTGGAAGGAAACTTGTCGGTCCGTTTGCATGGACTTTAGAGTTCCACGGTTCGCGGTTTTGAGCTGAGACAAATCCATCGTAAACTTGGAGGAGCTACCTGGCGAGAAGTTGGTAAGAGATTAATCACCCTTCTCAGAAGGAAAGTTCCTGTGTTTTTTCTTTGGTCCGCTCGATATCTTGGGAAGGGCCGCAGATGGTGATACTTGGGATATTGCCCAAGTCACATGCCCTTCAGTCCGGAAAACTATCTGTAGCAGAATGTTGAGCTTAGAATTATCGGTCGAGAATGGCTGAAGCTGTCTGATCAGAAAGCCCTAATTTATCCACAGGGGGATTGAACACGATGGATTTGCTGGCCAGGTTTGGGAGTGGAAGCATGTTCCCTGGAACCATGAAGCCGTGTCTTATGTAAAGTTCCATAATGAAGAGAGCCTCAGCAACAATACATCTCACACTAAAGTTATATCCGCGTAGTTCAAGCACGAGAATGTAGTGGATTACAGCGACGTGAAGTTCCAAAATGTACTCAGAGGAGGGCAGGAGAAATATCGGCCTAAACTGAAAGGAAGTTCGTAAACTAAGCAACCAATGCACTCCTAGACACCCGTCCACGAATCGTCCTCGGGGAGCTCATCAATAACACTCTCCCCGATCTCCATCATGCCCTGAGGATTAAGAGCATATGTCGGATTGCAATCACACCAGATATCTTTCCATTCCTTCCCGACATCCTCCCTGATCCTATTGAATCGCTCAAACCTCTCACTCATCTCAGCCACCTCAACGTGAGCACGTTTAAACCTGTGCGATCTGTCCTCCCCTTTCCCTTCGTCTTCGCCATTGGTCTTGACCTCCTGACCTGCAAACCCCCCAACCGTTCCCAAAACCACATCTTCCTCTCCTCCGTCCCCTGAAACCCGTCGACCTCACCACCCCTCAAAATCTCCCCTTCCAATATTCCGCAAACTTGCTCTCTCTGCACCTCCCTATCTGTCTCATGACGCCATGGAAAGACGGCGATGATGATAACGAGGAAGGTAGCTATATGGATGACCCAGCGGAGGATTTCTTGCCCAACGAGTCTGTTGATTTCTCTGGCGTCGGGGCCGAGTGAGTGGCCGAGGGCGAGGTTCTCCATTCTATTTTCATTAGCCCTCTTCCTCCTGAGGATGAAGGGGAGGAACGTAATCTTACTTGAGCTGGATTCAAAGACAAGATAATTGAGTCGGCTGCCCCGTTGGGGAGAGTTTAAGTATGATATGAATCCGAGGTTGCGTCTCTCTTCTTCTCGTCCCTGCGCTTCTTCTTGAAGAGTTTATAAATGAGTTGTACAATGGTGAGTTGGTAGCACCACATCTTTGCTTCCTTCGAAAATTATATGTCGAAAGGGAAGCAGCTGATTCTGGAATTGACTGGTAAGGACTTGTCAGGCTGCTCTGTGGTTCAGAGGTATTTGATCAGGATGTTCGATTCTAGAAATGAGTGACGACATGAATATGGTTGGGACAGAAGAAAATAGTTGAGCGGAGACTAAGGGTTAGCAAGACTTACCCCTTTTCGGATTGCTTGGCCATCCATCGTCTTAACTTTATATTTACACATATAAGTGATGAAAGAGCCCTCTCCTCACTATCTTTGGGTGGAGGATAGCATTTTTTTTTTCATATTCCGCACAACGCTTGCTGCGAAAGTCGAGAGGACTTAATGCGACGATTTGAAAACGGAGTCATTTGCTGTGCTCACTTGACGATAATGACTTCGCAGACTTCGCTCAAAAGGGACTTGAGAATCGTTTGCACTTTCAGAGAGATGCAGCGACGCATGAGAGGATAAAAAAACACACTTGCGCTTTGATTATCGCATCCAGCTCCAATGACCAGCTGTTTCCCTCGCAACGCTTGACGAATTCGGAATACAACCCTCCACCGGAAAGTTTCCTGCGGAAATGCGATCAGACACACGCTACCATGCAATAGCCCTTCTGCCCATTTGTGGGGTACAAATCATGTCGTTGAGTAGAAATTTGAAATCAATCTCAGTGGGGAAACCCACAAATTTTATTTCGGCGGAAGGAACTGTTCTTCTTCAATGTGAGACGTTTGGAATAAATTGAACAGCGTACCATTTCTCCCTGGAACCGATGGCTTGAAAGATTCTACAGGGACGCGTCCAAAGTTCCACATATTTCCCACTCGGCGTAATAGTTCCAAAACATTTTCTGGAAGATCTTGCGCTAACAGGGAAATCAGATTATGGAACCATTGGATTTGCTGGAATGGTACCTCTTAGGGTAAAGCAGATCTTTTGTGTCTTGGAACTATTATGCCTGCTAAGTAAGAGCGAGCGACCTCTCGCACTTCCGGCGTATCATCGTGTACCGGTACACTGTATCACCAAGATTTGTTGAAAAGAAAAAATGCCAAGCGAAGGAAATAGGGGGATGACGATCTCTCTCTTTTTTTTTTTGTTCCATTAGACGAGTCCTCAACTCCGCTCCAGCGGCTGATAAAGCAAAAAGGAAATCAAATCAAAGGAATCAAATCAAAAACACCCTCCACCCCATGTGACCTTGCCTCCTGCCCATCCCTTCCGCTTCTACAGTAGAAACTCGATATAGCGATATCAATTTTAGCGTCTTTTTCCAACGATACACCGAGGTATCGTTGAATCAAGGATCACATGCACATATAATAGATAAGCGTTCGTACCTCGCACCAGTTACCTCTGGTAGGTCGTAATTCGTAAAAGCGATCTGGCTATACTAGCGACATGGCCAAGTATTTTACATATATGGGAGGTACTTCTGGCTAGCTGGTCCGTGTATGAAGCTTAGCGAGGAACACCAATTTGGTAGGGTAATTTCACAAACCACCAGTGGTAACTGATACGAGGTACGAACGGGTAGAACGATAAACCACCAAAAATTAAAGGTTAGGACCGAAAAACGTTACGATAATCGTAATGCCAAGGATATCTTAACCCTAAGGCTAAAAAGTACGAAACCTTACGGCCGTATCGTATTACTGAGGATATCGCTATGTCGAGGTTCTGCTGTATATGCTTTGTTACAATATGACAGCCCCTACAGGGGCTCAATTGGGCCAGTAAAGTATAACCGTCGCCTTGATCGGCCGCGTCATCTATTCCAGTGGTGAGAGTGTCTTTGCGTAGTTCGCAAACTGATCCGGGAGACCAGTGGCAAGCATAAATTTGACGGTTTTGGGTATGAGCTCTGTGTCTCTCAGGAAGGGCCTAGAATCTCTGATAATGCTCTTCCCCAGTTACGTAAAACGAATATCTTCAAGACACTCACAGTCTTTGATTATGTGGTGTACCCTTTGGGAGGCTTGGTCACAGCCGTACCATGGATCTTCTGTGCGTTTAATAAAGTTGAGGTATCCGTAGAGTCCGATCTTCTCTGTCCGTATGTGGATCCGGACAGAGGCCTTGGCCTTGTGAGAGAGATTTTTGTATAAGTCGTTGATATGCCGATTGAACGTCATACTGTGTGACCTTGCCACTGTTTCTTATGTAGCATGCCTGTGATGCCATTCCTCCATTTCTGGCTCCAGGCCTCTCGTGCGAAGTTGTTGACCAACCTCTTGCAAGAGGACAGGAGCTGAGGGAGCAACCTCTTTCCCACGATGTGACTCGAGTTGATGACGATCTCGTACGGGAAATATTGTGCCAAGAGCAGGATTCAGGGTGGACCTGAGTGGACTGACGGCTTCTTCCGAACTTCACTTTTTGATTTGCAGTCTCGAGAATGGATTAACGCAGAGAATAGACTTTGTTTCAGGACACTTGTATGGTTAGGATATAACTTTTTCGACACAGCATTTGCCAAAATAAAAGATTCAGGGGATGCACTCTTTATCACGACCTTGAACTGCTCACAGTTTATCTCAGCCCATACGATGGTACAGCTGGTATGTTTTGGTCCCTGTTTTTTGCAGGGGTCGCAGCTCTTCCTAGTAATGCCACCATAATAATCCAAAATTTCTGGGAAATATGTGTTCTTATTCACCTGGTCTTAAGGAGCATATACCTGTTTTTATAATTATTTTTCGTCCAAAACTACAAGAGTTACGTGGTGTTGAAGTTGCACCCCCCCCCCCCCCCCCCCCCCTGTCGACAGGGGCCAAAACATACCAGCTGTACCATCGTAAAAGTGCATCAATGCGCGCGATGCTTGGCCTTGAGCCTTGGCCGATCTACCCGTCTTTGTTCGTCTTGGAACTGTGGCATTTTTCAACCTCTCGTTTATCTGATCCTATTGAAACGGCTTCCGAACTTGGAACCCTTGCTCACGTCACGGTTTTTCCAATGATTACCTTCTTGTGAAGTTGTGAGAGGTTCAAATATTCCGATATTTGGCGGACGCCCATGCCGCCGGTGTGACCACGGCTGCACGGCAGGCTACAGTAAATTGCGAGCACCCCAACTGCCACGCGTCCCAAGGAAGGGGATCCGGATATTTAGAAGGGAAGTGCGACTTCGGGACCGAGGAGAAACGCTTCAAGGAGTTTGAAGCTTGTCTAAACTCTAAGGTTACTGTGGTAATCGTCAGCTTTAAGCTTAAGTTCTCTTCTTCCTTTGGCCCATTTTGCATGTGCTTTACCCCTGAGTCCTGACCCTCGTTCAACTTCTGAGTGGCTGTCAGTAAATCAGCGTCGTCATCAGGGGAAATTTCGATTATCTTTGATCGGGGACACTGTGGAACCCCAGGGTCAAGGAAGCAGCCTTCCGCCTTCCAGATGCTCAGGAATTATGGGGTTGAGGGCCTAAGCTTTCTTAATTGGGGGATTTGATCATGTGAGGTGCTGAGCCGCCGTGGGAAACTTTGCTTCATGTGGGAAGGAGATCGTTAGTCGTCCAAAGCGTGAAAGATAGGGTTATTTCTAAGCGGCTTGGTTGAGCTAGGGGGTGGGTTCAGGCGCTCAAAAGGAGAAGCTAGCAAGGCCCAAGCGAAGCGTTTAATTTGTCCATCGACATCGGCAGCGCAATTTTGTCGCACCACTCAGAGTCAAGGGTAGAACGGGCAGACGGAGGGCGGTCGCTGCACAAGTGGATTAATTTTTCCCCTTGAAAAGCTCGAGAACAGGCGGAAGGAGTCTTCTGCCCCAGGTATTATCATTTATGCTCACTAGTGGTCGCAAGGCCCGGAGCCCCTGAAGGCCTGAGGGCTATTTTTTCTCCGCGAGACATCACTCCGCGCTGCTGCTTGTGCAGGTCCGCTTCTGGCGATTGGGTGTGGGGTTTGCCCAGATAGGAATGAAGCGGCGAAGCCACTACTGATGGGCTCAGGGCTGAGAGCGGCTAGTGATCATGCGGTACTAAAGCAGTAGAGTGAAACAAGGCGAACTTGGACAGGGAACAGAAGGGACAATTACGTGTGCTCGTTTGTCAAAAGACGAAGCCCACATGTTGCAGCAGCTGTCCGTCCCCAAAGGCTGCAAATTCGGACTCGAGTTCGTGGAAGTGACCACAATACCCTGCACCAGACCGCCGTGAAGAGCAGATCAGACACAAAGGAGCAGGCCGCACGGTTTGACGTTTTAATACCCCTGGCCGTCTCGACTCTCGGGTACCTTTTTTTTTAGCCCCGTGTTATCGACATGCCCCTTTCGAACACACAGATCACTAGTTCTCAGGGGTTGAAATTGTACCTCGTACATTAATTTGCGGGGGTCAGGAGGCTGAGCCGCTGAGGATGGAGGTGCTTGCTCCCCACTCCCACTCGTCAGTGTGCATGGCATGCTCCACAGCGGGAAGTTGACCTGTCCATCAAGAGCGGATATCTCCCAGCCGCGAGCAACATCTTCTTGCGTCTTTCTTTTTCACCTGCCAAGCTCATCTTGAACAGTGTCTCAATTCCCCCTATTACTAGTGGCCTCCGACTTCCACGCCCACCAACTTTTGTCGACGAGTGCAAAAATAACTTGTTATTTCCAGCCCAAACAATCTTGCACGTTGTCGCCATTTTGCGGCGTGTTGACGAATGCCGACGCCTTTAGAACCGTGAGGGCACGATGAGTAGGCCGGAGAACGTGAAATGGGTGGATGTAAGTTCGGAGAACCTTTTCGTTAGGAGCTCTTAATTCAAAAGGCAATTTTCCTGTCACAATCGAAACTAACATTTCCACAGGGCCTCCGCGGCCTGGCGTCCGTTCTGGTTATTTCCACACATATTACGCGCGGATTCTTTCTCGATCTTATGAAGCCCACCTCCGAAGTAGAAGCTCCGCCAAAACTCTTTCAATATCCTTTTCTGCGAGTGTTAACCCAGGGCCGAATTGGAGTGGCCATCTTCGCCTTGGTCACAGGATATGTTTGCGCGCTCAAGCCGATACGCCAAATTCGAGCGGGAGACCGAAATGCGATGTTCAATGGAGTCTCGAAGAGTGCTTTTCGTCGAGTACCGCGACTTATACTCCCAACCGCGATAGCAACAACTATAACATGGTTCTTTTGTCAGTTCGGGGTTTTCCAGGTCGCGGAGAAGGCGGACAGTTGGTGGTTGAATTTTTCTGCGCCAAGAATGACGCCTTATATTGGGGAAGCGATATACAGCCTGCTGTTGGAGATGATCATGACTTGGTCGAGGGGGTGGAATATGTACGACCACCATACATGGACGATGCTCCCGCTGTTGAAATCAAGCATGTTGGTATTTATTTTCCTTTTCGCAGCTGCATATTGCAAGACGAGATACCGCATAATGGTTGAATTGGGTCTGTTCGTCTATTTCTATGTCAGCAATGACTGTAAGTCATATGTCAACCCCCCCCTCTCCCCTCATTTTTATGCTAATTCGAGGCAGCAACTTTTGGAATGCTCTCCTTCTTTGGCGTCTTCCTCTCCGATCTCTCCCAAGACCCAACCCACCAAAGCTGGTGCAACGCCCGCAAATGGCCAGGACGACTCGTCACCCCCATCTTCTTCGTTCTTGGGCTTTACCTTGCCTCCTATCCCGAAGCTGAACCAGGCTGGATGCCCTGGTCCAAAGCAATGGAAGACTGGTCCCACTACATCTTCCCCAGAGAAAACGACACGCCACGATTTTACACCGCCATAGGCCTCATCTTCATCGCGCTCGGAATCCACTTCTCCAACGCGGCGAAATCCTTCCTGTCAAGCAAATACCTGCTCTGGCTCGGCAAGCACTCGTTCGCAGTGTACCTCCTGCACGGCTCGCTCCTGCGCTCGATATTAGCGTGGATGTATTTCGGGGTCCATCTACCAAAGGATATCACAGTTGAGGGCGGGGGCATCGAGCCTGGGCCTCCGCTGCAGATCTGTGGGAGGTTTCAGTTCTGGGCGCTGCTGCCAGTTTGGTTGGGCATTGTGTATTTGTCCGCATTTTACTGGACGAAGTATGTGGACCCTTGGTGTGCGAGGACGACAGAGCGGCTGGTGAAATATGTTTTTGAGGAGCCGCAGATGGATTTGGGTGCTGAGAAGAGGTTGCTGCCTCAATGAAGAGCTTGAAAGGCGATTTTGGATCGGAAAATTCGCGGAGCACACTTAGACTGAACGGTGTTTTTGGGGCGGTTGAAGAGAAAGGAAGCCTGGGGTTAGAGGCCAACGGAGTCTTGGTGGTTTGGATATGCATAGCATTAGATGTCGATATGGGAAGGACATCTGCATTGGAGTTCGGGTGTTGAAGAAACTGGGCAGGCATGCCATTTGAGCGATCAATTGCGGCATAGTACTCTCGAGGTAGCAGAAAGCGGCATTGTATATACGCGCATAATACCCAATCATGCATTCATTTGTTAACATAAATACTGTTTGCTGTACATAGTTAAACACTGCGAGACTTCGTCTGGGCTGAAAACTGCCCAAGAAAGTAACATCTACCTGGAACTGGAACCCTGCTGAATGATGTAAGAGTACAATGCTCTCTCAAAACAGCATCCACCACATGTATCACAGCAACGCCCTCTCCCCTTTCCCAAGCGACTCGCTCTCAACCCGCTCACGTGCACCCCGCACCCCACTCACCGCTAAACCACTGAACGAACTGAGCACCCAAACTCGTATCGAACTCACTTACTCGTAGCACGGCGCTCCTTCTTCAAATCCTTGCGCGCTGAAGATCCCCATCGTATCTTTTCCAAGATACGGGAAACTGACAACCTTGGAAAAATTGCCAAGTACAGGGATGGCGGATGAGGCGGCGCTAGATCCTGGGCATCAGGTCCAGCCTGATAACATAGACTCCGTGATTACCGAACACGGGCATGGAGAGGCGATGAAGGTTGATGGTGAAGAGTTGAAGGGTGAGGCGGGTAGGGAGTTTGATGATGTATGTGAATACCCGGTGAAGTGATGCTGAGAGGCGACGCTGAGAATGAGATAGGTTGGCGAGGGAAGTGGGCGTGCGAGCGCAAGTGATATGAGGAGTGATTCTGATTCTGCGATTGGGGGGGTTGGGAGTTATGCGTAAGTGATTTCTTGGGGAGAGGGAAGAGAAGGAAACGAGAGAGAGGCTAATAGCGACAGGTCTTCGACGTATACTATTGGCTCTAGCTTGGCGGATGAGGTTGTTGAGGAGAATGGGAGGACGTACCATGTTTATAAGGATGGGAGTGAGTTTTCTGGGGAGATTGTGAGACGGGGTTGCTGACGGGGACACAGAATACATGCTTCCGAATGATGAGGTTCTATTCATTGTTTCGGAACTTGGAACCTTTTGCTAACTGAAGACATAGGTTGAGTTGAATAGACTTGGTTGGTTTGTATAATGCTCTGAAAGGAATGATAGCTAATCGTGTAGATATGCAACACAAGATGTGGAGCATCACTTTGGATGGCAAACTGCACTTGGCACCCATTGATCCGAATCCACAGAACGTCCTCGATGTCGCAACCGGAACTGGTATTTGGGCTGTAGAATTTGGTAGTAACACTTTCTCTCAAATTTACATAAAATACTTACTCTGGCAGCCAACATCTACCCCTCAGCTCGAGTAATAGGAACAGATCTCTCACTCATCCAGCCAGAATAGTGAGTCAAGTTTATCTCAACTCTTTTCCTGTTACTAACAGTCTCAGCGTTCCGGCGAACCTACAATTCGAAATAGACGACGCAGAAGATGAGTGGATCTTCCCTCAAAAATTCGACTACATCCACGGCCGCACCCTCGCAACATGTTTCAAAGACCCACCATCTATCATTGGCAAAGCGTTCGAAGCACTTGCTCCAGGGGGCTACTTCGAGCTCCAAGATATGTGCCTCCAAACTTCAGACGATGGAAGTATGAACGGCACAGCACTTCTAGAATGGCAGACGCATGTCAAAAAAGCTGCCAGCAAGACTGGAGTGGAGTGGACGAATGTCCCCAACTACAAACGCTGGATGATTGAAAAAGGATTCGAAGAGGTTACAGAAGTTAATTTCAGGTGGCCCAGTAATCAGTGGAGCAGTATTAGGAAAGAGAGATTACTTGGGGCATGGACTCAAGCACTGGTTGATAATGGGATGTTGGAGAGTGTGAGTACGAGGTTGTTTATGATGAAGTTGGGATGGTCGAAGGTGAAGTTGGATGAGTTTTTGGCGAGGGTTAATAGAGATACGAAAGATCCGGAGATCAAAGCTTATTCGCCAATGTGAGTCCCTACCTTATTACTTACATATTTTGCTAATGCCTTTGCAGAACGGTCGTTTATGGGCGAAAGCCGAGGGCTGCTTGAGCTCATGAGATCAAGGTTGTACATCTTCTTCTGGATCAGCGATCCTTTTACATATGCCTGGATTTGGACAATCGTCCTTTGCATATACTGCTTAGACAGATAGGCTTTCGTTCTCCAAACACGCTAATCTGCAAACTCTAGATTCATAAAGACCAGCTTTCTCAGAGTAACTCCCACATCCCATCCCAAATCCGCATTTCAGTCACATACTCCTCACTCGCCCCCACATCCTGCCTCTTCCTCCTCCTCTCCTCCCTAACCCTCTCGATCTCCTCCCCGCTCCTCCTAACGCCCCCCATAATCGCCTTCCCCACCTTCTTCACGCCCTTCCTCACCACTTCCATCGGTCCCTCTATCACCCCCATCCCAGTCCCTACAGCCCTCAAACCCTCCACCCACGCCTTCCCAATCTCATCCCTAACCTCATCCTTACAACTCTCCAAAACAAGCAGAACCATAGCCCTCATCACGAACTCCGTCTCCTCACAACCGTTCCCTGCCTTCTCTTCTAAGCCCTGCAAAATCGCCGGAATCGAAGAAGAAGGAGGATCAAGCGCCACGATATCCTTGGCTAGCATATCGACGTCGAAGATCCCGACTACTTTCGTCTTGGCGTTCAGACCTAGAGAGCGGAGCTGTGATGAGATGGGACGTAAATCACTTCCTACGCCTGTGGAGACGAAAACTAGGTCGCGATTTTGAGGTAAGAGGTGTTCTAGTGAGATGAAAGACTTGGTTACGAGGATGGGCGTTGTTTTTATCTTTCGGTGGGCGGAGGAGGAGGTCAGATTTGTCCACCATGGAGCGAGTTTTGTGGTGAATGTGTGGGTTGTGAGGATGTTTTGGGGTGGGAGATGAGAGAGGTCGAGGAGGTCGAACATTGAGAGGGTCAGAGGGAGGTCTGTTTTCTTTTTGGATGAGAGCGTGGGGATTGAGATGAATATTGGAGGGCAGAATTCAGTGGAGTCGGGACGAGAGTTGGAAGTGAGCCCAAGCAGGTCGCGGAGGAGTGGGACACCTGGTTCTGGTCCTTTCTGCGCCATGTCTTCCTCCCTTCCGTCAGGCTCGTGGTAATTACTTGTGCCGGCGACATTGGAAGGTTCTTGGAAATCGGAGGTCATTTGTAGAGCTGTCTAGGGCGATTATTTGGATTTGGCCTGAGGAGGTGGACAGAGAGTTTGGGTCCCAAAGTGGTGCGGGCCGTTCCTACAATTCCATTCTAACTAAATATTCAGAGCTTCTTTTTTCATTAAAAAAAGGGGTAGATTATAGGTGTTGGTGAATGAATACAATTATTTGTCCAAAATTTCCGCTTTGCAGGAGGTAGAATTCACTCCAATGAACCAAGAAAGTTGTGTCATTGACTGTTTGAGCAAGAGACAGCCACACAGCGATGAGTCTCCAAAATTCTTGTTTGTTCCATGATATCCAGCGAAAACAAGTGATCGTGATTGAGAGGACTCGGGGAATATCATGAACACTTCATAGAGCAAGCACAGAGCAGGACTCGCTACGCATCAGGTGCGAGAGCCTCCCCCTATCTTTCCAAAGGCCTGTTTTGCGGTGAATATCTCAACGACACAGCGCAGAATGGCGAACTGTGATCAACTAAACTTGGAATAGATTCATAATTTCAGTGATTAAGACTTGCTCCAAATCTTGCGCCTCCTTTGATTGGTCGATGGGTAGTACCTTGGTACAGCATATTGGTGCCGAGTTAGTAATCAACTGTAAGGGGCAGTCTCTCTCTGTCAGCCTCCATTATTTCATCTCGACTTCCTTAACTCCCCTTTGAAATCTCTCCACAAATCGTCCAGTCCTTCTCCACAAAATGGCTACCTCACCAGCCCCTATATCCGCGCAGCCTATGATCATGGTGCATAGAGGTTGGCACAAGCACCGGGAACTTCACGGGCTTTCCGAGGACGTTTTCCGTCTGGACAGTGACTCCGGCACCAGTGAAGGCACCATGGGGTTGGAGAAGATGAACTCGCTTCGGAAGTCTAAGCCTACTATCCAAGAATTTGCGTTCGTTAATGCAACGACACCGTTCAGGAATAGAGATCCCGAGGTTCGGAGGCTGGTTCGAGGTCACGTGGTTAAGGACACGACGAGGAAGAAGAAGTTGCGGAGGGAGATTGAGAGGCCAAAAGTCTCGATATCAGTAAAGCCTGAATCGAAAGATGAAGTTCAGCAAGGCTGTTTGAGTTTGAAGACTAGACAGCTGTCTGTTGTCCCTGAAGAAATGACTCTTGCAAGCCTGCCGAAGGAATATTACTCCAAACTCCCGTATAAGGAAATGGATCCGCATCCTGAGCTATCACCGATTATACACCATATTACAGAAATAGGATATGCGATGTGTCCGCACCTCGTCTCTTTCAGAATCAACCCTATCGGTCCAACAGCATGGTTCGACCATGCGCTGAGGGATGAAGCGCTGTTTCATGCGTTGTTGTATACGACCACGAGTTATGCAGGGCTGATTGGAGGGAGTACGGAAACGAAGGAGTCGATTGTGCATTTTGGGAGGAGTGTGAGTTTGGTGAAGGAGAGGTTGGAGAGTATGTGTGATGTGAGGAATGGGAATGTCGTTACGGTCTTGGTGGAGGGAACTGCGAGGGCTGTGAGTTGCCTGGCTTTTACTGAGGTAAGTTTTATTTCAGTAGAGTTGGCGAGGTGGTTATTGACGGCATCTCGCAGGTCATTCGAGGAAATATTGAGGGATGGAAAACACATATGACCGGCTTAAAACAAATGGTTGATGTGAGAGGAGGCATAACCAACTTTAGCATTGGTCTTCAGCTCAAGCTTCACCGGTGAGTACTCCAAGATTCGCTTTATCAAAGAAGTGAAGTTGACAAATTTCAGTGCCGATCTTTGGGGAGCAACAGAACACCTCTGTCATCCATACTTCTCTGAATCCAGTGGACTTCCATACCTGCCATCACAAGGTACGAACCAACTTTCGGCTCAAACAGCCCTTCTCAATTTCCTAGACACACTTCCACTCTCGCCTGAACTCTTGAATTCTCTGGTATATATGAATGCCCTCTCCGAACGGATATCCGATGTGTCGTCCGGTTCCACGTTGTACACAGAGGCCAAACAGATATCTCTAATGAAAGACACCTTCTCACTTCGCTATTCGCTCGTCCCCTCTCCTAGTTCCCCGCCCCTGAACCCAGGAAACGCATCTCTAGACGGCGTGCTAAGAATAGGCGCTATTATGTATCTCCAGATAACGCCGCAAGAATTCCCTCATTCTGCAATTGGTCCAGGGAATTTAGTGGTGAAGCTGAGGGGATTGGTGCTCAACGTCCACATGTGGAATGTGAGGGAAGCGGAGCTCGTTCTGTGGTTGCTGTTTGTGGGTGCGATGTGCG
Source organism: Hyaloscypha sp. PMI_1271 (assembly GCA_021399465.1). Lineage (NCBI taxonomy): Eukaryota > Fungi > Ascomycota > Leotiomycetes > Helotiales > Hyaloscyphaceae > Hyaloscypha > Hyaloscypha sp. PMI_1271. Next base: position 81,518 of record JAJTUS010000010.1, read on the forward strand.
CGAGGAAAGGGCCAGATAGAATATGGTACATTGATCAGATTGAGAAATTGACTAGGGGGTTGAGGTTTAGGGGGTGGGATGTGGTGAAGGATAAATTGGAGATGTTCTGGTGGGTGAGAGAACTTCATGAGAAGGCTGCTAAAGAAGTTTGGGAGGAGGTGGAGGTACTGCGGAGCGTGATGAGCGGAGAATGATGCTCGGTGATAGATGTAACGTGCATAGAAGACTCTTGCAGTGTCAGACCGCGGAAAGTAAGTATCGGCGTCTAAAAGAGCGACGGAAACTCACCAGAATTACCACTCCTGAAAGCTCACTTACAAGGAGCTCCTGAACCAAAATGAAGGGTCCAATCCTCCGTGACGCCTGCCAACTCCTACTCAGCGCCCTCAATAGGACGTATCCACGGCACCCGATTTCTGTTGAAGCCCTCTACTTGAGGAATAAAGGTCTTGGCGGGATCATGGACCCCATCGATATAAACAGCCTTGATCACCATTATGTCGGGACGTCCTGTGTTAGTTCTGTATAGCAAGCTTCCACATTGGGTTCACGAATGGTTGTAGGTGGTGTTTCCATTCTCAACAGCTTTTCCTCACACACTCAGTCTGGCAGATTCGACTTTGAGCATTTCGATCGAGACCAGGATGTTGAGTGCGAAGGCAACACCGGTCAATTTGCGCTTGCCCATGCCATTGACAGCGGGAGGTCAGGATGGGTTTGCTACTCCAGGAGATGCGGTTGAGGACGCAGAGGCAGGAAGACCGAGGCATAGCCAGATATTGTTCTTATTAGAGCATTAAGCTGAACATGACAGACAAGATAATTCATGAGGATTTCATGGAGCTTTATGTGCTGTATCTGTGTCACCTTTATGCCTCCTTTTTCACTGCTTGTTGGTTTACCTCATGGGGAAGCAGCATTCTCTCCTCCACGAGCTGTTCTCATGAGCACAACTTCTCGGTCAAGGAGAGCTAGTCTAATTCAGCAAGCAGTCTAAGGAAGTTGGGAAGGGAGGGAGCAGAATGAGAAGTGAAAATATTAACAAATCACTGGAAAATGGCTTCACGGTCCTGCAGCCCCACACTACAAGTCGCGTTTTCCTAAACAGGATGCATGAATAAATAAAAAGGCGCTCTCAATATTGACGATCAATAAGTTCTGGCACAGAACCCAAAACCCAGGCACCCAGAAAGGAGCACCTAGGCATGATTGGTAAAGAGGAGTCTACCTGGATGCTCATCTTGCCAAACCAGTCGTTCCGTAACTGTGGGAATGCCTTGATCCAAGTGGGAGGTTCACTAGACAGGCTTCGTGGGCTTGATAATTGGCTTCTTTCATCTACTAACAAGTTGGTATCAAGAATTGAAAAAGAAAGGTTGGCTAAAGTGCCAAACGACGCACCAGTTACGAGACATGAGAGCCCCTCGAGGTCTGCCTTGACTGGGAGTACACACTGGTTTGAGACGTTGATTGAAGCTTCGGATACGAATGGATATGTGCATCGAACATCAGTCCGAGTACACAGACTCAACATCCACCCTCATCGCCATCGAAGCCCTACCGACACACGTCTGCAACGGTGACCCCGCGTCAGCAGAAGAGCGTTGGCCTGCATCGATCATCAGGCCCTTGGCCAGCCGTTCCTGCATCGCGAGGCTGTGATTGAGCCTCCCCCTGTGACCCATGCTGCCCGTTACCAGATGGCATCCAGCCGTGCTACGTCGCTTGGTAACGAGACACTACTTTCATACTCGAAGGCCCGAACACCATGAGGGGAAAAGGGTCCGGATCTAAATTTCTTTGATTGTGATGTTCAGTCTTGGCTCTCAAGATTTGAGGTAAATCGTGTGACGTCCTTCAAGACAATTGGAAACTGATAGGATGAGAACTTCTGCCCCTCAACTTGAAATGTGAACCTTTCCCTACATCAACTCTGGTTTATGGAGTGTACTAACTCAAACTCCTAGTCTTGATATGTGCCGGAATTAATGATGACGGTTTTGACATTCATATCTGATGACTAAAGGATATTTAGAAATTTTGGCAAACCCGAAATATGTGAGGGCTTAATAGATGGGAGTTGAAACAAAACTGCACTGTTAAGATTGTTCTGTTAGCAGGAGAGAGAAACGGAGGGAGGGTCGTGGAAAGGGGCCCCGGATTTTAGCGTGGGGCAACTTTTCAGCCTTGCGAACTTGACATCGCGACGCGTTCTTGATGGAAACCGCAACCAGCACACAACGCAACAGCCACAGCTAGCCCTTCAAAACCCTTGATCAGGTATCCAGAGACTCCCGTGATATGCCAGATCCCACGCGTCGATGATATCTATCCCAGATCCTGAGAAATGGCTTCGGTCACTTCGCTAGGCCTCCATCAGCCTACAGGACTTCAACATGCGATCCAGGAACGATTCCTCCCTCCAGAACCACCTAGCACATCCTACGAATGGCACAATCACTTCGATAGCAATGCCGACTCCTCCTCCGAAGATGACGAATTGCTGGTGACCCCGCGGTGCGTGATATGGTCTCGGGGTGGGATCTTTCGAAAAAGCTACAATTTTGATCTGGAGAAGGAAGAGGTCACCCAAGCTTTGTTGACAACATTTCCGAGTGTTGGCCCTCTCGCTGCCAAGGAGAGGAAGGTGGCACAGAAGAAGGGAAATACAAACCAGAGGGAAGCAGCAATTGTCGTCTTTCTTAAGACTCAAGCACATGTGTATTTCCTCTCTGGCACGAGCCATGTTATACATCTGCCGTTCGAGGTCGAGACCGCCTCTGCTGCTCCCAATGGCCTCATCATCCAACGAAAATTACGGGTTGACAATCTCGTGCCTGCATCTCTCAATTTCCCCAAAGTGCCGCCGAACTCCTTCGTTTCCTCCCAACCAAAGTCATGGTCTGCTGCAAGCTCGCAACTATCAACTTTCTCCATTGCAGACCTCGGGGCGCCGAAGCAGATGGCAATGCCACATTCGACACTGAAGGATATGTGGGATCCACCAGCACTGAAGAATGACTCGAATTGGCCAAGGCTCTTCTCATTGTCGGACCCCCTTGCTGAAATTGGGCTGGTTGTTGCCAAACCCGCCAAATCGCCGAATCGCGGACACAGGAGGAGCTCTGCGAAGGCGACCGCGTTAGATACTGCAGAAGAAATACTCCACGTGTCTCGTCGAGACGAGTTCTCTCCCAAGGACAGCAAAGACCCCCTCATCCTTGCATTGACTCTGAACCGAGAAACGAGTATGTATACGGTATGGAAGATCACATATACTGGTGAAGAGTCAAGTCTGGGAGAGAAACAGAGGATCCCGAGCGGTGCTATATCCCGTCGAAGAAGCTCCTTCGTCCCTGGTACAGGGACAGGGGCCACGACTCCCGTCATGAACAGCCAGCAGACGTTCAGAGAAAGTCTGGGGGGCAATCAACAGGACCTGAGGTCGAAGAAGAATAAGAACATGCAAGATGAGTCCCGAGACAAGCTTACTGATTTCGCCTCGACTCTGGACCCTGACTTTGAGAATACTACAATTCCACGGAGGAAATCTCGACGGGTGAGCTCGATGCTTGCAAGAGCAGACTTGTCTGCGTCACATGAGCGTTCTGCCTTCTCAGAGCTTGCAACTGGGCTTCAGCACTCCACCACCAGACGAGCAGAATCTTTGGGCGGCCAACATGCCAGAACAAGCATTGGAAACCATTCAGTAGTGAATGGACAAAACTTCCATCAAGCTTCGCACTTCAACAGCAGTCTTAACAGCTATTTGGAAGCGCCCGTTGATGATCTCCTGAACGAACTTCGAGCCGGTGGAGATTTCGAGGGATTCCACAATATGGGACTCGATGACGATGAATTCGACGGCCTCAAGCAAGAAGTGATCTTCAGCAAAGTGTGCCAAGTCCCCGCCGAACATTCGAACGTTCGATACTCGAGCCAACATCTTCCCGCATCCAGCCAATGCAAGATTTTCACACTGACAGCTCCACCATCTGCAGCGGATAACAAGCAAGGAAACACCATTGTTTACTGCGCGTTAGACACCGAGGAAAGGAAGCTTCTAGTATTAACTCTCTTTGCGCAGATCCATAAGGCGAACGTTGACCTTTCTCTGAATCATGTCAATAGCATGAAATCGGAGCGGGAAATCGCCGTGGTCACCTTGGGACCGACAATGAGAGCGGACAACATCATTGATGCGTGCAGAATTGACGATGGGCTGGTTTCTCGCATTCTACTCCTGACTGACACTGCAGATGGGTATGGAGAGCTCACTCTGCAAGCACCGTGGTGTGGATTGATGAAAGTTCCACTCCCTCCGAAATTTGCCGTCAGTAATATTCGAGCTTTGAGTCATAACCTTCTCCCGCGAGCGAAAAGGGAAGGTGGCTTTAAGAGGGTTCTCAGTCAGGGACCTCGAGCTCTACGAGGTCTGAAGAACTCCAAACCAGGAGGGTTCGTAGATCTCGTTGATGATGAAGGAAAGATGCACCAGCTCCAGATCCAACTGCAGCCTCGAAACCCCCATGTTTGCAAAATTCTTGAAGTGTGTCGAGGCGTTATTCCAGGAGGAAGAGCGGGAGAAGGGACCCTCAATGCATGGTGGAATGTCATGCAGTGGCTCCGACTTGAGTCAGTAGAAGCAGAAGACCCTGAGTGGTGTGCTCTTGTTATTGTTCTACTCTCCATGGTGATCAGCCTGGGTAAACTTTCGAAGGCGACGAAGCACCACACACATGCAAAGCAGAAGTCTCGAGCTGGCTTCTTACGATCTAGCAGTGGTGCTCAATCGGACCAGGAAAGCTGGGAGATAATGCTGGAACAGGAGGCCTTCAGTGGAAATCCATTGCCGTCTTGGGTTGACAATTCTGGTTGGAGTTGGCTTGCTGATGATGATGTTGGCTCGAATGATGACGACTCGGAGCCACTTTCGTTGTTTGGTGCAAAGAGCAGTGATAGAGACTCTTTCATTAGAAGACATGTGAAGCTCGCCAGAGACTTCGCCTGTACACAGTTTGGCCAGAATGCAATTTATAGTTGTCTCCCGACGTCACCTGACAGAGAGCGAAGCATCGAGAGTCGGAAAGCTGCTCTCGTTGACATTTTTACTTGTCTACATCTTCTACGAGAAGAGCAAAGGCTAGATACGACTACAGCCGAGTCATTGAGTACTGGTATGGCAAACTTGAGTCCAGTTCTTGCCCAGATTGCCAGGTGGCTTGGCTGGGACAGTTGGATACAACACTATGAGTTTGAGGAGGCTTCCTTAATAGATACGGACTACGATACTGGCAAGTTACTGTTCAACCAAACTGATTTGATAGGCTAACAAAGCGAGCTAGATTCCCCCATCGAGTCCGCTGTTCCTCAACTGTTCGAGTGTCCGTCCATTTACGACTGGATACAGAATTGCTTAGCCAGTCGTCGTCTGATACCATTCATGACACTCCCAGAAATGGTTGCTACTCGTTCCCCCGCTTCTAGTAGAAATTCTCATAACTTGAGTCAATGGACCAGACTCACTCCAAGAACACTTATATTGGAGCGATTCTTCTCTTTGATGCGAAGCGACTGGTGCCCGGCCCAGTTCGTCGAGGCGTTGTTTATTGCAGGCGTTGATCTCCTCATGCTGGAAACCTTACCCGAAGCTCTCCGGGCCCCTTTCCAAGAGGCCATAGTCCAGTGTCAAAACGAACCTCCGACGTCTTGGAGCAAAGATCTCCTTGCCCTTGTCGGTCGAGAAGATGTAAATACGCTATTGGTGCCGGGACAACAAGCTTGTCATTCCAAGACGAGCATATTGGTAAGAGAGCTCATAAACTATCGCCGTTCGAATGCTAACTCGAATAGGCTCCATCCCATGAAGCAAGCTTGGACGTCCACTCCATCTGCTTATTTACAGAAGATAACGAGAGTACGGGATCATTTGACGGATCTGCAGAAGTAGATCGACAGGCCATCACTCGGTCAATATTCAAAGACGATCGAAGGATGAATGAAGCCTCAGCCATTTTGAGTACTACCACACCTACAGTAGCACGCTGTAAAGCCGAACCACAATGGACAGAATCGGAGTTGCTAGAAGCACAGAAAGAACATGCTCAGATGCTAGCTCACAGGACTCTGGCGATTTCTTCTGGACGGGGATTACTATACTACAGTGCCCGAATACCTCTCCTCACACAACAAGTCAAGATTGTCACCTTTAATCTGAGCTGTATAATGAAACCGGACAACATTAGTGTCGGAGTCGACAAAAGTGCATTTACAGAAGAGAAAGTATGCTGGGCTTTCTTCCATGCAGGAGTTGCTGCAGGGCTCAGCATATCGCGTGATGCAAAAGGAATTGATACTTCATGGATTCTGTACAACAAACCTCTAACGGAGCTCAATAACCGCCACGCTGGTTTCTTGCTTGCTCTGGGGTTGAATGGACATTTGAAGTCTGTGGCCAAGTGGGTTGCTTTCAAGTATTTGACTCCGAAGCACACGATGACTTCCATTGGATTACTTCTCGGTTTGGCTGCATCATATATCGGGACAATGGACTCGTTGATTACCAGGCTTCTCTCTGTCCATGTGACACGCATGCTGCCCCCTGGTGCAGCGGAGCTGAATCTTTCGCCTCTGACTCAGACAACTGGGATAATGGGGATCGGTTTGCTTTATTGCAATACACAACATCGCCGAATGAGTGAGATTATGGTGTCAGAAATCGAACACATAGATACTGAGACTGAAGAGGAGCCTCTACGAAATGAGGGTTATCGGCTTGCTGCCGGGTTTGCTCTTGGCTTTATCAATCTGGGAAAAGGCTCGGATTTGAAGGGACTTCAAGATATGCGGCTCACGGAAAGACTCCTTGCTCTTGCGGCAGGCAGCAAGAAAGTTGATCTTGTTCATGTTTTGGACAAAGCTACGGCTGCGGCTGTGGTGGCCATTGCTCTGATCTTCATGAAATCAGAAAATCAAGTCCTGGCTCGGAAGATCGACGTACCAGATTCTCTTCTGCAGTTCGATTATATCCGACCAGACATCTTCCTCCTCCGAACACTTGCCAGACATTTGATTATGTGGAGCAAAATTGAGCCTTCTTTCAACTGGATCAAGGTCAATCTACCAAAAGCATACCAAGATCGAAGCAAGCTGGAAAGCATCAATAGCTTGACGAGTGAGGATCTCCCATTTTACGATATCATCACCGGTCTTTGCTTCAGCATTGCCTTACGATTCGCTGGGTCTGCTTCACTGGTTGTTCGGGACCTACTGATCCATTACCTTGATCAACTGATGCGGATTTGTCGGATCGAGGCGAACACTTTTGATAAGAAGTTGACCAGAAATACTGTGAGAAATTGTCAAGATCTCGTTTCTCTGGCAGTAGCGACTGTAATGGCTGGTACCGGCGATCTTGTTGTTTTCCGTCGACTCCGATCAATGCACGGTCGTGACGACAACGAGACACCATACGGTAGTCATCTTGCAGCTCATCTGGCAATCGGTGCTCTGTTTTTGGGAGGTGGAACTTTTACTTTTGGCACGTCAAATCTGGCAATTGCTGCGTTGCTGGTGGCCTTCTATCCCATTTTCCCATCATCGGTACAAGACAACAAATCTCACCTTCAAGCTTTCCGACATTTTTGGGTGATGGCGGCAGAGGCACGTTGTCTTGTTGCCAAAGACATTGACACGAACTTGCCTGTTCCGATTCCGGTCACGATAACCCTTCGGAATGGCGCACAAACTCAACGACATACACCTTGTTTGCTGCCAGAGCTAGATCGGATTAGCACCGTTCGTACGACAAGCCCGGAGTATTGGAACCTTGTCCTCGATCTTGAGCACAACCAGACACACATCGCCGCGTTTAAGGCTACGCAAACAATATATGTGCGACGCCGACCGGCTCATGATGCCAACACATCCGTATTCCAGGCGACTTTACAAGCCCTGAATGACAGTGCCGGCACATCATCGAACTCACTTGAGTGGCTCTTCGAACTTCCTGCCTTCGCAGGTCTCACCAAGGCAGAAAGAGCCCTGGTCCTTCCGGCTAATCATGGTGGTGCGAGTGATATCCATGCTGGTACAGATCAGACGGTTGTGGATTCAAGGTTGGTGCTCGAGAATGCAACTCTTGATAGTGGGAAGAGAGATCGACTGCTGGGCTTGAGATTACTCTTCGACTGGGCGGATCGGGCAACGGGTGATGGGAAGGATATGCAATGGATACGAAGGGAGGTGGTAGAGAGGTTGAAGGCCAGGGTATGGATGCTAGGAACGGAGTAGGTGCATTATCACGGTGTTTTGAGTTGCTGAATTGGGGCAGCACTGTGTGATGCATTTTAGCGGTGAACGGAAAAGTTGCATTTTGAGTGAAACCGCAGATCTTGGCTAAGAATGGTGATAACTGCAAACCTTGATCAATGTCCTACTCCGTAGAGTCCACATGGGCAAGCTCATACCACGTGTTCAGGAGAGGTAACAAGGTCCGACCCGGCTGAAACGCGGACTCATCTCCGCCTCCACTGCACCTCCAAGGAAGGGGAAGGGGAAGGGGAAGGTCCACTTCTTCCAAGCTCGAAATCAAGGCACACCCGCCGCTAGTTTCAGTTCCACACTTCGTTCTTTCTCTTCTCTTTATCTTGACATACAGTTCACTCACTACCAAAGATTCAACCCCTCAGTCTAATCCAATTTACTTCGTTCAAGGTTTGTATTTAATTCTCGAAGAACGTAATTGAAACGGGAGTAGTATGCTAATTGAAGCAGATGCCTTCCGTCGTCGAGCAGCAGATCCAGGCCCCTGAGCCCATGACCGCTAACACCGATAACATTGCTACGCAGCAGCCCGTCAGTTCTTCCCTTCCCTCACTCCCAATCGATTCCCTTCCTATATCAATCCATTTGTCAATCAGTGGAGAAGGAAAGGAGCTGACCATATCGTGACAGAAACCAGCACCAGCCATGACGACCGGTGACGAGGTCGGGCTCCGTGGTGGAGAGTCTGCCGGCTGCGAATGTTGTGGTTGTAGCTGTGGCGAGAGCTGCTGCTAAGCGGCTCTGTACGTCCCACGATAGGCGTCACGATTGACACACATGTGGAGATTGGGGCTTGCATTTGGGGGCTGGGAATCGGTGTGATGGGGCAGTGAGGGATTGACGATACACAATTGAATCGAGTTACAATTGTTTCATGAAGATATGATATTTCCTTGGAGCAGATGCAAGAGTGATGATCGATTAACCTTGGAGTGACAAACAGGCACCGAAGTGTTGGTATGCCAAGATGAATGACACCATGATGGAGGGCTTGCCAAGGAGCTGGGCAAAGCTTGTCCTCACTTCCCGTCCGCTTATTTTATCACTATCCGCGAACAGACCAACATCGATGAACGTATGAGTTTGACGACCGGCCATCGTGAGTGCGAGCGTCTTCCAGCGAAATGAAACACAATGCGTAGCCGTGCAAATTCGTACTTATCGTGATTAGCAATCCGGGCAGGAGCGGTGCAGCAGACCGTTCAACTCAGTCCACTGTCTCTGCTCCTCACAGAATATTGCCTCAAATCGTGTGCTTCATTTATCATCGTCTTCTTCATTTATCATCGTCTTCTTCATTTATCATCGTCTTCTTCATTTATCATCGTCTTCTTCATTTATCATCGTCTTATTAATTTCATATCGCATCTAGACTTGCTCACCAAGCCATGAAATTCTCTTGTTTAATTTCTTGCATCGTACATCCTGATCGCGATGGTTGTATGGATGGATGTCATAAATCCCGCGTTTCCAGGGAGGAATATGATCACGTGCTGCTTGCCTCGCCATCTAAGCCAAAAATTGCATAAGTTATTGGAAGGTTATTCTTGTATTCCCCTGAGAGGATTAATCGAAGTTAGAAGACGAGACATCTTCATCCTCTATCGAAGGCGCTTCTGTACTTGTTACCCCTCGTCTACGCTAAAATTGCAGTGCAAGTCACTGGGCTGATAATATTCCTCCTCATTTGAGCCAAAATTGCATTGCAAGTCGTAGCCCGCGGAGGATAATATCCCTAGCTAAAATTGCAGTGGACCATATAAGATATCCGGACTTCATGGACTAACTATGCCCACCTTTCTTCACAATCGTCTCATCAAGAGGCTGACTCGGGTGGTGTGTACGAATTCAGACAGCCAACCACACCCGATGTGATGACCTGCATATTGAAGACACTGATTGTGCATCGCGGGCCCCCCCTCCCGCGGTTCCAAACCGCCTGGGGCAATCCGCACCTATTATTATGCGGTGGGGGCCCATGCGAGACGGTATGGTTCTAACTGTTTTTCTTTTTGTCCCTTGTCTTTTCCTATACTGTTCGTTCCTATAGACCATCAACACGTGGGCTCTGAGATTTCAAAACTGGGACGAAGACCTTATTTTTTTTCTTTCCCTAATCAGCTTCTGTTGCTTTGCCCTCTAGCCTATTAAGCGCTTCTTATATGAGACTAGTGTAGCCTATAAAGACGCCCTCCAGTTCACCCTATCACCCATCAGAATGTTTCAGTCAACGGGCCGCACGACAATTGAGAAACAATTCCCGGAGGGAAGGCAGCTGGGAAGTCAATATCTCTACCATACTGGCAAGACCCATTTTGCCGCGAGCGTTATTAAATAAAGTCAATATCGTAATTTGATCAAGGGTGTACCGTCCAAGGAACGGGGGAGTAAGCAATTACTCGATTCAGAGTGTTCCCAGAACTGGAACAATTTCCTGTGGAGAAATCACGAGACAGTCACAGATGGGAAATTATTATCCCCCCGAACACCTACGATCGAGTTATATCGACTGAATCATCGTTGGATTGGGAGCTAGAAATGGTACTCGGGGGGGCAGGGCGGCATGAGCACTGGCAACGCTGTTCATCGAACGGGGCGGTACCCTCAACAATCGTCGAAATATTGGTCGAGAAACCTCTGTCAAGTATCGGAAAATCATTAACATGATGAGAAACAGGCGTTGAGTCAATCTCCGGGCCGAATGTTGGAGTTGATGGGAAGGAAACAAAGACGAACAGGAAGATGGAAGAAGGAGGCTGCATGCCTTGTGCCTAAAAGGTGGCTCGTTCACAGTGCTGGTGCACAGCAACTTGAGGGCTGTTCCTTCCTTTCTCAGTCTCTTTGCGTTTAGAGCACTGCAGCTTCCATGAGTTGCATTGAACGCTTGACTTGACTGGGAAGGCAAGACGTCCAAAAGCAAGAACAAAGTAATCTCAGCAGCAGAAGCCCTGATAAAGTACGAGTCCTTTCCTGAATATTACAGAACATTGACCCAGCACCCCGCAGAGCGTTCAGGATTGTCGAAAGCTAAATGGCTTGAAAGACTTTAGAACATCGTGAACATTGGCAGAAGAATGACGAATATGCAAAAAGATAGTCTCAGAGTGTAGAACCCACCAGGATCTTGACCCAACCTCGAAACAAACGAAAAATCACAACTCAATTGATACACCGCAAGCAAATCTCGTCAAGGGTCATGGGTCTTCATTTAATCTATGGTCTAAGCCGTTGAACTCCCAGCATGCATGCTCGTTCCAGACCCAGCCAACTCAACGAACGCATCATTCATAACACCATCGTCTCGAATTATCATTCATTCGATTCGTTCGTTCGTGTGTCTGTCTTTCATTCATTCCCAGCTAGCCCATGACGCCTCACCCATGCAAATCCCGGTCCCCCACCATCCAACACAATCCAAACAATACGCTGCTTTGAAAGCAAAGTCCACGCTGCGCGCTACTTCGAAGTACCGCAATCACGAACCCCACGCAATGAATGGATTAGGAGTGAGTGAGTTAGGTCTCGGCTTCAAGAGCAGCGAGTTCAGCTTGCACCGTGACCTTGGTTCCAATTTTCTTCATCTGCGTGTCTTCCAGTTTCTCCCCACCTGCAAGACGCATCTCCAGGTCCTCGATGGCGCGGATTTTCTTTTGTAGGCCTCGCAGCTTCTTGGCGTTTGGGCTACCGCCACCTGGAGAAGTGACGGAAAGCTCAGGAGGATCTTGGGCACGAGTTGCCGTGGGGTTGATTGACAAATTGTTCATATGGCCTGCTGGTGCGTTTCCATTCGGACCATTGTGCTTTCCTTGGTGGGTGTTGCTGCGATAACGCTGCTGGGAAGGGGTGCGGATGTCTTGCTGTCCTTTGGATCGGCTCCGTTGGTGCTCTCGTCGGTCTCTGCGCTCTGGGCTTCGGTTCTCGCCGCTTGCAGTGGCTGGCCTGTCCGGTGTTGGCGTCAGTCCAGCTGCCTTTGCCTCTGCGTCCTTGGCTTTCTTTGCTTCACGCTTCTTCTTGTTCTTCAGTGCTGCCTTTGACAAATTCTCATCACCCTCCGCTGCTCCTGAAGCTGGCCCGTTGGCGGAAGCGGCCCCAGGCGGAAGGCTATCCACAGTTTCAGCTCCGGGGATTTGTCTTCGTGGCTTACCAAATCCATTCGAGCCCACGAGTGAGGTTCCGTTGCTAACAATGTGTGCAGCTCCACCCTCATCCTCGCGTTTGAAGTGCAATGGTGTTGATGTTCCCCGTGCTCCTGGAGGCCGATACGCACCAGCTGGCTTCGAAGGTGTCTTCACTGTGCTGAGATATGCTAGTGCTGACGCGTGGGGGGTCGGAACCGGATGCAACTGGTCTCCAGGCGAAAAATTGTCCAAAGCCTGAGGTCTCCAGGTGACGTGGTACAGCTCCACCATGTCCTCATTATACATAATCCCACCTCCAACGTGCCACAAACGAACTCCATTGTCGACACGTAATCTAGGGCTCGTGGTAGCAGTCAATATGTATTTGCTGTCTGGGCTCCACTCGCAAACACTGGGGTTTCCACCTTCGATTGTACAGATCTTCTGATAATCCTTCTCAAGATCATATATATCCATCTGTCCGGCCAAGTTTCCAAAACCTGCTACCAAAACAAACCGACCAGTTGGCGAGAATAAGATATTGTTTCGTGGTGAGAGCGGGAAGGTGTGAGTAGCGACGGCCCGCTGGTTGAAGATTGTTGTCTTGGCTGGCATGAAACCGTAGACCACCCCGAATTCCTTCGAATTGGGAGACCACGAAACGTCATGAATTGGTCCTTCCTTGTCCAAAGTTATCCTCGAATCGAATCCACCATTTGCGCTCAGCACATATAGCGTGGTCTCTCCGTAATAACTCTTCCCTGTCTTGTCCACTTCGGTCTGTGCCAAAACGATCAGGGTTGTGCCAAGCTGGTTCCATTTCAATGTGACTTTGTCACCCTTGAAGAAGGTCTTCTGAGATACAGGGGTTGCGAATTGAGGAACATTGAAGATCTTGATGGCAGCTGGTTGACCCTGGAAACACGTTAGATTAGATCTATCAATTGAACAGCAGTCAACATACCTTGCGCTCTGGAATAAATACAGCCACAGAATGGGTGTTGCCTGGAGAGATTGCAAAGTCGGCAACACCCTCGGCGCGCAGCTTGTTCCAGACTGTGCCCAAGTCACCACTTTCGTAAAATTGAACCTCATTGGTGACAACACGAGCACAATATCGCTCATCAGCGGTGTATTGCAGGTTCCAGCCCGTCTGAGATTTCTGCACAAACCTTCCCACGACCTGTTTTTCTGCACCGTCCGGGAGGTCCTCGACCGTACGCCATACCTTCAGATTCTTGACGGCATCACCAGCTTCATCCTTAGACGGCCTCTCCCAGGTAATGATGTACGAGCCTCGGGGCGAGAAGCCTAATTCGTACACGTTGGGTGTGGGGAGCGTCGTGATGACGTGTCCGACCGAGGCATCAATGACCGTGACGCCCTCGTTAGAAGCCCAGGCGAAGTATCGGCCGCAGGGTGAATAGACGCAGCAGCGCGAGTTACCTTCCGGTCTCTGAAACCCAGGCAAAGGCTCGTAAACAGGCGCGGCATCCACGATGCCAATCCCCTTCAGTGTTCGGTATGCAAACTGCGTCGGAACTGCCATGACTACTGAAAGTCACAGAAGATTCTGGGTGCAGGTTGGGTGGTAGTCTTCGTGTCGCGTCCCGGTGTCGAGATCCTTTGTTGTTGGGGTGAAAGGCTTTCAAAAGCGGGATCTTGGTGTCTGGCGGTGGCTCTGCAAGGTGGAGAAATGCAGCGGGGTCACACGATGATGGGGAGACCAAGCAGCAGATCTTGAAGAGTCGACAGAACGACGCGACCGTGGAAGAATGAGGGTAAGATTGACTACACCGGTAGGAATAGATTGGCACGGTACCGTGGACGTGGAGAAGTGAAGAGGAAGTCAGATCTCGTCGTCAAGTATTTTTGTGCGAAGCCGCTAAGACGTTTTGGACCCACGCTAAGCCTCCGGTAGTTGTGGCAGGGGGCGGCTGGGGATCAGGGCTGCACGGCTGCACGGTGCAGATCTGTAAATAAGTTATGAGTATCTAATATAGTCTATACTCTGTGAGATTGAAGATTTCCCATAGAATAACAAGAAACAGGGCCAGCCAAATATCAGTCAGGGTTCTTTGTTCAGCTGAATCAGCTTGGAAAACTCGGTGTAAATCCCGGCTGGCGTTGTTCGGCTATTGAGCCCCTTTGTGACGAGGCCCTGGTCAGACGACTGCATGGAGACATGTCAATTCAGGTGAATTATAGTTTCCGATAACGGACCACATGCTATCAATGGGTATATTTTCGTACTTCTATACAATTATCTATTCAATACTTCACTCCTTTTCTGAAGTAGCAATTCTCCTCATCGCTTCCTTTTCTGGATCCCCTCCCAGTTTCTCCCTTACCACCACCGTCCTTTCTCCTCTTTCCTCGTCCTTTCTCTTTTGTCTACTCAGTGCAGCAGCAGCCTTCTCTTCTCTTCTTTGTTGATCAGCCCTCATCTGCTTGATTAATGGACTCTTCGCTCGAATCTTCTCTCCCCACTTGTAGAACACGAAAGGTATTGGTATACATGCGACCTGAACGAGACCAAGAAGTGTCCCCGCCCACTGAGGTGTTAATTTAGCGTACATGGCAGGTCCGGCCAATGGCAAGGTGCCTCCAATGAATGATCGAAACACACTGTTTCCTGCGAGTGCTGACGCCGCGTAAATTCCATAGGAGCCAGCCAGGTAGTTTGAAGCATAGATGAACACGAGGGCATTGCCAGCGCCGAATGGGATACCAGCTAGAATAGGCCATATCCAATGGATTGTAATGGGTACTGAAGTCCACGAAAACCATAATTGGCCTATTGGGCACAAAAATGCTGCAAGGCAAACAATCGAGATGGAGGCTTCGGGCGGTACGCGACCTGTTTCGGGATCTTTCTTGTGCGAATTAACCACCCTCCGAGCAATTGGTTCTGTGACAATCGCAATCATAGTCCCTACTCCAATGCCAGTGAAGGCTAGACCAGCAATACCGAGGGACCAGTGACGCAATCCTGTATAGATTAATGGGTAGGCCACGAAACAGAGGTACAGGATGCCATATATCAACTTAAAGTCGAAAGTCAGTAAGTACCTAGTCAGGAGCTAAAATGGCGGCATCGATAGCTTGCTTCAAGGGTACATACTGAGATATACGCGTTCCAAAACCACAGGATTGGTTCGGTAAATGCTAAAATGAACGGTCTGGAAAGGTTGACTTTAAGAATCTGGAGGACTAGGAAACGAATGTCAGATCCAACGGCCCTACAATCCACTTCCGAAGGACTTACTGCTCAATCGCTGGTCGTATCGAGACCACCATCTATCGTCTCCTGTTTCTTTCCTTATTTTTGATGCTTTTCTTTGCAACAGCACCGGAGCATAAGTTTCCTTGACCAGGGAGCACATGATCCATCCAACAGAAGAGAAGATCAGCACCAGCCAGTTTGTCCACCTCCACCCTAAATACTCTGCAGCAAATCCACCAATCAGTGGTCCTGTCACTGGCCCGTTCATCGGACCGATGCTCCAGATGCTGAATGCAAGCGCTCGATACTGCTCGTCGACGATATCGTTGACGGTTCCTGGTGCGTTTGCAATCATCGCCGATCCCGCCAACGCTCTAGAAGAATATCAAATTTGGACCTTTCCCTGGGATTGTGAAACTTACCCAAAAAACCGGAAGATAAGCACTTCAGGAAGCGATTTGGCCAATGCACAGGGAAGAACCATCAGAGAGAATAAAAATAAGCTGCCAATATAGACAGGCCTTCTCCCATATATCTCACTCAATGGCGCCAAGATCAGACTTCCTACTGCCAAACCAACCAAATACATCGTCACTCCCAGTGTAGCCACTGGTTCACTCGAAACATTGAAATCCTTCATCATTCCCGGCATAGAAGTTGTGTAACTGGTCGAATACAGGACGACGGTCCAAGTCGAGTAGCTAACAGCGCCAATTGTAAGCCCTTTATACCACATCGGCCAATTCTTTGGATCATCAAGATCTTCGGCTCCAAAGTCGACCTCAAAAGATGGTATCCTGGATCCTGAGGTTGCGAGTGAAGCGCCAGACTTGGTATAGGTTAATGCTGGGCGTGCTACATGTTCTGCGTCTGTTTCGAGGTCTGGGGTTAAGGCGTGTTCAAGGGGCGATAATGGATCGCTGTTGATGGTACCGTGGGAAGTATTTGAATGTGAGGTGTGTATCGGTGACGACGCGGTGGTGTGCCCATCCTTCTCTAACTCCTCTTCTGTCGAGTTTCTGTTCCAGGAGGTATTCGCTGTTGGATCTGGTGCATGGAAGTTGTCTTTCTCCGGGTCATTGGAGAGCGCCATGTTGGCCTGCTGGAAACACTTCTAGATATGGGTGCTCAATGATGGATGAAAGGAAAGCCTGACCACTTGGACAGCAAGGTTGGCAAAGTGGCTGAGGTCTTCGCCACTCCACTATCTCCCTCTTTAATGCTATAAAAGGTTGTTTACCGAAAAGACTGCTATAGAAAAAGATGACATTGGAAAATGAAGGTGCTTTAGATCTTGAGTTTGTAAGAATCAGAGGCCCGGGGAAGAAGAAGGCAATAAGGAGAGGTGTGGGATGCGGCAATAGTGGGGACAAGAGAGCTCGCCGTTCGGATCAAAATAAATGACACACCCCGCCTCCCCTGCAGCCATGCATTTGCACACGGCGCGGGAGGTATTCCGCTCGAACTAGCCCGAGCCAGGCCAGGCCGTTCTTTCCTGGGCGCCGCAAATGATGCCATTTCGACGGCCATTGAAGGAGGCGCATATATTTGAGAGACGATAAGCTTCGTTTGACCGCTGTTCTGGCCCCATTTTCTCTCCACCGGAATCCCTGCAGCCATAGAGGAGTCTCTCTTCATAGAATATGCTCCGAGCATGGCGGGGTGTGGCGGTGTGTGTTCAAAATGAGAAAAGGAAGAGCGCGATGCACTGATGGTGATGTGAGACTGGGCACTGGGCAACGGGAACGAACGGCCGCAGGTGCCGTCTTTGCCGTGCCGGCTTGGCGAAGGCTGGACTCGATCGATAAGCGGGACAGAATGCGGTTAGAACCTAGAAGCATCAGTGACAGCTATGACAGGGCAGTTGGGAAGGTCACGTGAGCCATTTCGACGTGCAGGGCTGTAATCTGGCTTCAATAAAGGCTTGATAAGTATGGCCGAACGTGCGGTGGGAGCCGAGCAGACGGCTATGGCTAAGTTGGATGTTCGGCTTCGGGTTCAAGAGGGTTGGGAGGGAGTAAGGAGAGGGATGTGAATTAGCGACGGTCGTCAGCTTTAGCTCGGGTTAACGTTTTTCCAGCCGACACGACTTCACGGACGACAACAAACATGAGCTCTGCACTCCTTCAACGAACATCCTCCCCCCAAACATGGCAATTCAATAATCGAACGGATCTTCGTTGATTCCAAACTATGGCAGGCAGCTTGCCCCAACCTCGGGTCTCGAAGAACACTCAAAATACCCAGCTAAGGTGAATATTCTTGAGCTTCAGAAGTGTCCCAGCTGACAATATTGAAATAGCTACGAACTCCCGCACCGAATCCATACCGCCAAAGTCTACCCTATCCTCTCCTCAAACGGTTCGACGATCATCCTCTACGGACATGAAAATGGTGTGAAGCTCGTTTGGAGAGGTGGCAGATCGTTCAAGAGCTCTCAAGATTCTTCTGCGCCAACTCAGAAGGCAAACGGCACAGGAAATGCTGTTATTTCTCTCGATTCCGACGATGAAGGCGATTCTGGAAAAGCGTTCGAAGACAAGCCGGAATTTGAAGACGAGGAAGAGGAGCTGGACCCTTCACGGCCATACCCAGGCGTTTTGCAGGAGCTAGATCTTCATTTTGGGACCGATGTGCTACACCTCACCGTTTTGCCCGACCCGGTCTTGAAAGCCGATGGGCCATCTTGGCGTGGACTGGAGTCTCTGAAGCAGAAGATCGTGTTCACTGCGGCGTGTGCAGACAATTCTCTGCGCTTCGTCACCGTTCCTCTTGCACCACCATCACCCAAGAGCAAAGAGCGACCAGAACTCCGGTCAGATTTTACACTCGCGACCGCAGGAAAAGGGACATGGGGAGAGACCGTTGTGCTACTCAATGGACACCAGAAGCCTTCCGGTGGAGTTTCAATGACACTAGAAGTTGTCACTGAAAAGAGTCAAGGTTCGACGCCAGCAGAGACGCAAATAATAATTGCATCACATTCTCGAGAGGTAACGGGCCGATTGCTGCTCTTCAGAACTACTCTCAAATCACCCAGACCAGCCCTAGAGCCGTTTCAGTCTGTTTTCCTCGCATCACCAGCGAAATCCATCTCATTCAATCCAAGTCTCTCCAGGCAAAATACTAGTCACCTTTTGGTAGCTGATACTATCGGTGTATGCCGCATCTACGATTACAAAGCTTCTATAAAGATCACTGAAGATCCTGACAGCCCTGCAACAGAAGGAACTTGGCTCTTGTCTCTCTATACTGGTTTCCAAAGCACGAAGACCGATTCGCAAGCGCCGCCACTAGGAACACATGCAGGATTCGGCCGGAAGACTATCATTGATGCACAATGGATATCAGCCGGCAGAGCTGTCATTGTACTGCTCAGTGACGGCCAGTGGGCGATCTGGGACATAGAAGGGGTCGGACCCGGCGCATCACAGGGCCTTCTCAGCCGCCACCAAGGGGTAAAAGGAGGATCGCGTTCAGAATACAGTCTCACGGGCTACATCGACGCTGCTACAAAGTCTCGCACCTCCGGCCCACCTCAAATCACTACCTCGAAATTCGCACCCATGACTCCTGGGACCCGCAAATCGACAGAGCCTTTTGGCTCCAGGGGATCGAACGTCGCTATGCGCGGCCAGATCTCAGTTCTTGAAGTTCCCGCCTCCTCACCTACTAGTCCGTCCGAAGAATCGGTGCTTTTCTGGCTTGGTGAGACCTTCACCATCATCCCAAATCTTTCGAAATACTGGGTCGCGAATGCAGGTAAGAAGAGCGGATCAGGCCCCTTTGCCGGGGCAGCAGGCGTTCGCGCCATCAAACTCGACAGCGTAGAGCTGCAAGGCGAGCGCTGTTCCGCCGTTGCCCAAATCCCCAAATCGTCAACTGGCACACAATCCGACATCGTAATCGTCGCCGAACATCGCTTCGTTATCTTGTCAATGGGGAAACAGGCGCGACAACGTGAAGGACGGATGGTACTAGTGGAGAAGAGCACGAAGGGAGGGGTGGGCGAGCTAGATGTGGTGGGTATTGAGCAGGCGCTTGCGAGGATGGAGAACGGGATGGATGTCCGGAGGAAAATCTTCTGATCTTGCCTCGATCACCATTTGCCCCTTTACCAAAACAGGAACAAAATGTCTAGCTAATGTGGAGATACCCAAAGTACAATTTGCACCCAGTCTGCACCTCGGCCGTCTCTCTTTCTTCTCCCTTCCCTACGTTGTTCTTAAGTACCTACCTCGTTCAAAAGTTTCATTCGCAAGGCAAGGTGGAGCACAAGGCGAGATCAATCCTTGCAGCTCTGTATTCCATGCGAGATATTGACCTCCTTTTCGGAGCCGAGACGCTGTACCTACTCCCTGCTCCGGCGAAAAAGGGATGTGTGGAGGCGCTTGGGGGCAGATGTCTACTACCACTTTTCTTTAGATCATGTCTCGTAGGAGGTAGGATCGTGGACTGTGGTTATTTGATCTGCTATATTTAGATATTGGGGTGGAAGGGAAGGCTTTCAGTGGAGGGGAGGCCATGAGCAAGCTCCGTTCCACATCGCGGAAAGGTGCGAGGTGACGCCAAGCCCATGTCGTATTCAACATCGTCCAAGAGCGGCCCGCTAAGACTTTTTTTGCTGAGTTGTTGCGAAAAGGTGGGTGTATGATGACATGAAGGAAGTTGCCGTCATGTCACATCATATTTGAGGGACGGGCCGTTGGCCTCTTTTTCTCGGTTTGTTGCATTTCGACAGCGTCATTGTACTCTTAGTTCGAGGACCGTTTTGATGCTCGTCACAATCCGTAGTCAATCTTCGAGATCGTTCATGGGACGGGCCGCGAGACCCGTCCGGTCATAAGATTCTGTTGCATACCGAGCTCGGAGTGAATACCTCGGAACACGAGATGAGAATATCTCCGAACCAGGATTGTCAACCTCAGAAGCTTCCTGAGCTAAGGGGCAAGTACATTTTACGCCGTTCTTTCCGAAGGGTTTATCACGTGATCACCCCGCAACCCAGGAACAGCGTGAACAGACCGGCACAGGCTCGGGAATCTACAGCCCCAGGTGCTGCAAGGCTCCCGAGGCGAGAATGAACTAAGAGACATCCAACTTGGCCATCACAAAGTTTCTCTACATGGGGCAGACCCAAAGTTTGTGCTATGCATCAGCAAGAGTTTTCTTTTCTTTAGTCTCTTGAAGTGTATCTAGTATTATAGCCTTTACACATAAATGTCTAATTGATATGTGTATTTTTTCATATAATGGAACTCGCATAATGGTTCGCACCCAGACACCAGCGAACATTTTCGCTTATCTGCCAAAATCGCCCAGAATACTTCAAAGGAATCAACAGCAACAACGTCTCTACTTGAATTGTGTATAAGAATTGAAATTAACGAGTGCTAAATATGGTGAATGCCTTCTACTAGCGCGTCTCAACTATCAAGAAGGTTTTGAATTTTTGAAGTGTTGTGAGGGTGTCTTGAAAACAAGCGATCCCGCTAGTGCCTCCTTGACATTTGAAGCACTCACAACTTCACTGTTTGATTTCACGGCTTGCATGCATATCCTCCACTACACTCTGGCCAGTTATGGTCAAATCAAAGTTCTTTGTGAAGTATGAAGCTATTAATGGTGCGCTTATGGCTTGGCGCCATAAGAATAGGTGTTTCTTTCAGCCGCTCATATTAAGCTTCTCCAATGATATGAGCTCGTCTACCCCAGCATTCTTGTGTAACGTCCTCAAATAGGAGACAATCTTGCGCTACCCGGTCGAGCTGAAGAATTGATCTTCCTCTCAATTTTAAATCTAAAGCATAATAGCCGGTGCCCCTCCCACGCGCTTCGCTTGTGGTCGGGAAAAGCAAGTGTCTCGTTTAACCAAGTGTCCCATCGAGATTTTAAATTTACGTGTGATCCCCACCAAAAAACGCGTCGCGTTTGGCTCACCTTATTATACAATACATCAATTATTCCACGCGTAAAGCTTCTATAATGGGGACACCCTTATTTGATTCTTCCAGGATCGGGGAGATGTCCTGGGAGTATTTCTATTATCTACACGCTACGGAAGCTGATTACCACCATGTCTTTAATGAGGCCCGCGACTAGTGCCTTGAGAACGACGATAATTCAGCAATTATAGCTGCGAGGATATATCACGTCAAGGAAGCTTCTTTACGCAAATCGGTACTCCGCGAGTATAATAAGAAGCGGAACTCCCAGGGGCTCTATAATACGCATAGTGGCAATAATAGGATCCTGAACGAGGCACAGGAGGAAGCGATTAGGCAGTATTACTACGAGCAGTGGGAGGCTGGTTTAGGTGCTACACATCAGATGGTTCAAGCCGCAATTGCACACTTGAAAGCAGTAAGTGCCCCCTTCAGATCTAATTATATAGCTAATATAAATAGGCTGAATCCCCTCCAAAACCACCCCCCACTGCCGGTTAGTTTAGCATCTGGATACGGAACCACAAGACACTTCACACGATTAAAACGAAGCCTATTACGTACATGCGACTCGAATCTCATATAGAAGAGGATATTAGAATATGGTTTCAGAAATATCACGATATCCTAGAGGAGCTTCATATTACAAAGGGGAAGAACGTTCTGAATATGGATGAGTCAGGAGCACGTATTAGTTACCCTACTAGTGAGCACGTAATTGTGCCCATAGAGGTAAAAGAGCTATATATGGCTAGCCCTGAGAATCGCAAATCAGTTACGATAATTGAGACTATTCATGTAGATGGTCGTGAACCTCTTCCACCCTTTGTAATTACTCCTGGGAAGAAGATTATGGATAATTGGGTATCAGAAAATCTAATTGGGACGGAGCATATTGAGTATACGCCTACCGGATATATAAACAACGACGTAGCTATGAAATACCTTAATTATTTAATCAAGTATTCAAGAGCTAGGCCAGATAAACCTTGGAAAATCCTCCTCCTAGATAGTCACGAATCACACGTCTATAAACCATTTCAATTAAAGGCCGGCGAACACAATATTAAGCTATTCTGGTTTCCCTCTCACTTAATACACGTCCTTCAACCACTTAACGTTAGTATATTCCGCCCCTAGAAGTACTATCATAAAATGGCGATTTATGCGGCCCTCCGTTCCCTCGATTTTGAATATACGATTACCTCTTTTTTTCGTGATCTTACCCTGATTTATATATAAACGATGCAAAAGTACATAATCAAGAACGCCTTTGAGAGCTCTGGTATATAGCCCGTCAGTTACAAAGCTAGAATTAAAAAGATACGATCATACGGAAAGAAGAAGAGATTAATTGAGGAGGTTGAGGTAGAGGAGAGCCTAGATCTACCCCCTTTATTACCTACTCGCCCCGATGAAGTATGGAATATAGCCGTAACCCTTAGGGCACTTATAGATCGTGATCCTACTACGTTTTCTGAAAATTCGAAGGAAACTTGGATAGTTATAGTCAAAAAGGTCGATATCTAACTATAAAAGAGTCACCTCCAGACAATAGAGCACCAGGCTCTTCAAACAAAGCTTCGTGAGGAGTATAATCGCAAGGCGAAGTCCCGTAAAAGCTCACACAAGGGAGGGCCATCTACTAGTGTAGCAGAGCTTCGTATAGAGATTAAAGAGAAGAAGGAGAAAGATAATAGAGAAGCTCTTCGCAAGGCTAAAAAGAAGCTCGCCACTGCCGTGAATCGAGCTAAAAATTAGCTCAAGGACGCCGGGATTCAAGCTCGCAAGGATGAGAAAGCTAGACTAGCTAGAATCGTGGAATATCGACTAAAGGATGAGCTAATTCCAGTGGAGGATATAGCACCAATTCGCGAACCTGATAAAAACCCTACGATTATCGAACGAGCTCGCTATGAGGAGGACTTTTACCCTGATTTATAGCTCGTGGTTCGCCAGCTTACGGCGTCCCTCAGTAATCTAGCCCCTGATTGGCTAGAGGTACCAAATACCTTTATTGATATTAATGGGGATGGGGATGAGGATATAGTAATTAATACTACTGAACAGAAGCATCAAAAGGAGAGGGTAGGAGAGTATATAGACTCAAGTCCACCCCACCTTACTTACCCAGACTCCTCAGATATGGAGAGTAATACGGGCTCAATTGACAGTATATAGGCGAATGCCGATTTTGTATAGTTCTAGGTAGCTTTATGTTTTTTATAACTAGTATTCTTAAATCACATTGCAAATATTCTTGATTTTGAGTGCGATGCGCACCAAAAATCAAGAACCGGCTAAAATCTCGATGGGACACTTGGTTAAACGAGACACTTGCTTTTCCCGACCACAAGCGAAGCGCGTGGGAGGGGCACCGGCTATTAATGCGACCCTTCGAAACGAGAGCAGGGATGGTTGAGTGTTATTTAGGGGGCGCAATGCCTAAGCACGAAAGCCGCTTTCCGACGCAAATTCAAGCGCAAAGCTGACAAAGGAGTTTCTGTTCTGCCTGTAAGTTCGATATATGCTTTTCTAAGAGCTGGCTGTCTCGAAGGCCTGAAATCGCCCGCGATGGATGCTAAGTTTATTCTTCATCAGATATAAATCGAAATTGATCTACACATCGAAACATTAGCCCCACTACCTCGCCTGTTAACGAACAATCTTTCGCAACCTATCACAGCCTCCGAGCCATGGCAGGCGAAGAATCCTCATCCACCGCCTCCAATGCGTTCAGCCTCATCCTTCAAGCTCTCCAAACAGCAGCTTCAATCGGGATTCTAGTCGTACTCGCCATGCTGCTTATACAGTTCAAGAAGTTTTCAGACCCGGACTACATGTTCCCAGTGAGCATTGACCCGGACTACACGTTCTCAGTGAGCTTTAGTGGTATAAGCTATAGCTCTCCATTTTTGGTGCAGACAGTTCCAGTTGCGTTCTGAGGGAGGAGAGTCAATGAAGCGGTGTGGATAAGATAACAATGATGGTGTGGGTAAGAAGCTTGGTCGTGTAATTGGCGAGAAAAATAATGCACAGTTTGACATAAAAGGAGTTCAAATGATGAAGGCAGTTGTGACTAGTGTTTAGAGACTTTTCAAAGTCTGCCAGGTTTCTAGATTCCGCTCCCCAACTAGCTAGACATATCAATTGTCCTTGCGCATGACTCACAATACTACAAGAGACACCACATACCAGATGTAAAGGCCAGGCCGACAGATTTTCTTGCTTCGGATGTAGTTATGAGTAATATTCCTAGGGTAAAGAGACTTGTCTTCAAGCACATAGATGAGCCTGTGACGGCTGGCACCTCCACATGATCCGCCAGGGGCTAGGTATCAGGAGCCAGGGGCGAAACGCGCGACTAAGCTGGGGATCTTGGCAATACACTATTAAAGGTCGAGGGACTCCTCCCTTCTTTGCCCCTTAGCTTAGTATTTTCAATACATGAGATTCTTTGAACCTTGAGCTTCGACTATTGCATTAATCTCGCCGTTACACGTATATTATAGTTTAATATAGTCTAAGGGCTAGATATTAAAACTTTAGTATTAAGATTACTATAGTATAAACTAATTATTCTATTATAACTTCTCTTAGTTAATTAAAAACAAGTATAAAACGAAAGGCTATAGGATATACGAGTATACCTTATAATTAATACTTTAGTACGAAAAAGCCGCTTGTCTAATAAGTACTAGAGATACTATTATCTAGTACGAGAGATAAAGGTAAGGTAGTATAATAGACGTGAATTATATTATCGCTTATCTATAAAGGCTAGGGGGTATAAAAAGACTTCTATTAAGGCTCTTACTAGTCCTAGCCTTATTAGATCTCAGAATAATAATATAGAGAGAGTCTCCTTTTTTCGCTACTACTTAGTATCTCGCTTAAGAGGAAGGTAGTATTTACCTAGAACTTCTACTACTAATAGTAGTTTAGAATTAAAATAGCGAAAGAATAACGTAGAGTAGATATATTTCAGTCCTATTATCTCCCGAGAAGATTAATAATATTGCACATAAATTCGAGCTAGTAAGATGAAACGAGTCTCTACGGATCCCCGTGATAAGGCCAAATCTGACGATAGTTTGGTTAAGACCCTTTCCCTGCGGTCCAAAACTCCCAGGCACAAACTCAGATCTGATAGTACAGTAAGTGTTCATATCAGGTAAATAGACTAAAATATTCCCTAATTACAGAAATACTGCATGCACAACTGTATCAATTCAGCCAAACCCCGCACTTCTTTCAAATAGAAAATGATCAGGGAATAGGGGTGCGCTTCTACTGCTCTGTATGTGGCCGTTTCCAGATTTACGTATCCGGTCGGATAATTCGCTTTTCCTGTCCAGCATTGCTGTCAATTCGGCGATGCATATGGGTCTGCATCGCCCACAGCATTTGCATGAGTATATTCGGTACGCCGGCTTTGAGAGATTGCCGGCCGAGGGACATATCAAAACGTGGGCTGCTTGCAATATCGTGTCACAATAGTTACTATCTACGACCCCTTGTCGAAGTTTTACTAATACTGATGGCCATAAGCATGTCAGCACATCAGGGAGCTCCGCCTCTGATGGGGGGTTTCGAGTGGAGCATCGAGCGAGCTTACGAAGTTGGGAATTCCTATACTCTCCCAGACAGCATGCGTTACCACCTTAAATTGCTCAGATTCTGCGACCGAGTCACGAAAATCATGTCAGGCAATAACGCAAGCCCGCTGGGAATGCCGCCAGATAGCGAGCGAGTTCTGCTAATGAATATTCTGGAGGAGGACTTGAATATTTTGGAAGCACAGTTTGACGGAAAGCTGTCTCGTGAGACCTTGTTACTCTTGGTATCTCCCATTTGATAATTGTAGAGAACTTGATATCATCCACCTCGTCGAAACTCGTCTCTATCTGCGGGTATTCTACTTCTTTGACTCAAGCCGCTTCGAGCACCGAAGAAGCGGTATCCTGAAAGCATACAGCACTGCGAAAGACTTCATTGCATTGGCAAACTCAGGCCATGCAATGTTCAACTACTTCTCCTACAGTCCCATCCCGAACCTCAAATACCTCGTAGCCGCGTCAGCCATTCTCATCCAGGTACTAAACTCGAATTTCTGCACATGCGTCGATTATGCAGCCGGTGTTTCATCAATCGAAGCAGGACTTTTCGCTCTGCGAAGCAGCTCAGTCGAAGGCAACGACGTCTTCGTTCGCGCATCGGGAGTTTTCTATCAAATTTGGCGTAGGCAAAAGGACGATCAAGAGCTCAAGAAACAGATCCCGACGTTGCTGATCAAGAGCCGCTTGAGCGCTAGTCTGCTCTATGACAGCCTTTGGAAATGGCGGCAGTATCATATCAAGGCGCAAACTTTGGATAAAACCAGTGAGGAACCTGTGGGAAAGTTTTGTTGAGCGGATATCAGCTGACGATTAACAAGGTAGCGCAGGAGGTGGGACGACGAATGACGACCCAGGTCTGTAATATGCGGATCCAAATGGTATGGACTAGACTTTGTTTAATAATGCCGATTGGCTTTGGGAGTTTGATAACATTCCTACGCCTGGCACCGATTTATCAGGCTGAGGACCATTGTTCAACGAATATGGAACTTGATTCTGAAGATGCCTTCATCTTCAATACAAATATGATAGTTGTCGAACATACCATAGGCGTTAAGTGGGAAATTTCCATCACCCAAGGAGGTGTAATCTCGAATATAGCTATGCGAGCAAGAACCTCCGCGACAAAGACAATGTTCATTCTATCAACTAATAACATTTTCCAGTCACCAACTTCGGTCTCTACCATCAAAATCTGCATCTGAGAATCCTTTCAAGTGGGGTCCGTGTTCATCTTGCTCTCAGATCTTAGCTTTATTGAAAAATTCCTTCGCCCCCGTTGTTCAACAGCAGATTGTGTTCATCCCCTGTATACCCAACCTTCACCATCCACTCCCCAATCGTCCTCACCCTACCCGGCAAGACTCTATCAAGTAGCTCATAGTCCCTCCTCAACACCCCCTCATTCCCGGCACTTCTCTGGTAAATCCGCCAAAAAGCCGAAAAGTTCTCTCTAAACGTCAACAACGTCTCATCCCCCTCACCCTCATGCTCAGCTCCTAACTTCACATCCCCCATCTGCCACTCCTTCGGCATATGTTCCTCCACCGTGACAGCTTCATACCTCGCCTTCTTCCCCGTAACCTTCTCGAATGTCTCCGCCAGATAGCGCCCCTCCACATGCTCCGTTGCAACCTGCAAGTCCATCCCAGCACTCTCCTCCGGGTGGTCAAAAAGCCACTTCGCGTACAGCGCCAAATCATCAAGATGGATATACGGCACCGCGCCCTCACCCAGCGGTGCTCTAAAAACATACACTCCATCCTCATCCCTTTTCGGTCGATGCAAAGCACTCAACATCTCCGCGTATGGTCCCGTTGTCAAAACACTCCACCTCATCGGCGCCTGAGGCTGGGCTTGCATCCACTCGGTAACCTTCGCCTTCCCCTCGTAATGCCCACATCTCAGTGCCTCGTCGTAGCCTGAGAGGCGGAGAGCGGAGTCGAGACCAGACCAGACGTAATGCGAAACTCCGGCCTCGAGAGCGAGCTCGAAGATCCGCATGCCCAGTAAATCTCGGCCTTTTGCCCGAGGGCGAAGGAGTTCAGGTTGACGAAGACGTGGGAGGTGCCGCGGAGGGCGGAGCGGAGGGAGGACTCGGAGGTGGCTGGGCCGAGGGAAAGGGTGACGTTGGGGAGGGCCGAGAGGATGACGGTGTTCGGGGAGGTGGGGCTGCGGGTTAGGACGCGGACTGTGTCGGCGGGGTTGGCGGCCAGAGCTGGGAGGCGTTAGTGTTGCCTTATTGAAGGGGTTGAGAAGGGGGTACCTTTCACTACTGGCAAGCCTTGAGCTCCTGCTCCGCCAATAACGAGGTATGATCTTGCAGTGGCCATGCTGTCTGTTCGTTTGGCTTGTAGTTGGAATCCAAATTGTTCTATGGGATGTCTGATCAAAATTGTGGGTTTTATGCCTCTTTTATATACCACGAAGTAGCTTGTTGACATGAGTAGCTTGCTTCGGCGCCTGTTTACTGATATCATTCGCTTGGTCATGCTCCAATTCTAATCACTGCGTTCGGGAATGTATGACGTTAAGTATTGGCTGTTTGGATATATATTTCAAATACGGCAAGACTCGCTGCGCCGATCTCAAGTGATTAGTTGCATCCGATGTGAGGTATCTCCTAATTCCGATGCGTGGAAATGGCCCGTAGAACGGTTAGTGATTACTTATCAGCACCAACTTCAGTTCTATCCTTACACTCGAGAGAATTCAACTCTAACTCTAGCAGCAACTACTTCTATTCCCCAATTGAAACCTAGACTGTGGTCCCTTCATGAAACTCTGCCATGAATGTCCGCGTCATTGTTGCCTCCCCTTGGCGAAGCGAACCCCCCCCTTTTTAAGCGAGAAATAGTCATACTTGTCAAGTGATAGTGAATATCCTCCAAATGAGTTTTGTTGCTAACGAAGTTCATTCGCACACACCCCAATAATCGCCAAAGTAAGCCAGCCAACTCAACCTCTTCATGCACAACGACACGCTCCTCAACATAGAAAGGAATTAGATCAAGTGCTGCATTCCGTATCATTGCACTTAGGCTTTATATAATCTTCTTCTAATACCACCCACCGTTCCCCACGTCGTCAACGTTGAAATCGAAGCTGGGGTGAGATAGAAACTGGGCAGAGAATAGAGAAGTGAGAGGATAGAGGGGGGGCGAAGGTGTGATGAAAGGTAAAGTGAAGTTTGCTCGAGATCTCGAGCTCGGGATCTGGCAACGGCACACAAACTGTACATCTCGCCACGATGTGCAACAGAGAGAGAAAAATCCTCATTCCAACAGCTACCGATTGACCCAAGCCACACAAGCCAAGGTTTTTGAGGGAAGTGAGTATCTAGGGGCTGTACAAGATTCGATTCGTTAACACTCTATGCGTATGATATGTACTCATCCAACGTCTCCTGCTCTATGTCGAGATCTAGCTTCTGCCTGCCGCGGTGAGGGATAACCTGCCGCTTCCGTCTGTCTGTCATGAATAAACCTCCGTATCCAACGCCTGTAATCATGATGATGCATAACGAGTGAACCATGCGTATGCTATCCAATCCAATCCAACCCGCCCACTGCCAACCGTCTATCAAGGGGGGGGGGGATGCTAGGCTAGGGAAAGCGGGAAAGGGAGAAGAAGGCTCTAAGCACCCAAAACCTCGCTCTCCTTTAACTCCCACTTTCCCTCCTGAAGCCCCTTCAACACCTGCTTCCCCTCATCCGTCAGCTCCGGCTTCCCAAGCGGCGTAACAGCACCGACGAAAAACCTCGGCTGCCACTCAACACCGCGCTCCTCCCTCTCTTTCGCCTTCGCTCTTTGCCGCTCCTCTAACTCTTGCTTCAGGGTGGTGGCGCGAGAGAACTGGCGCGCTGTGATCGCATCCGTGACGCCGGACCAGAAGCGAAGACTCTCATTGGAAAGCTGTTGCGCGGTTGGAGGCAGGACCTTGGGCGGGACGGAGAGAGGGGCCAGGTCGATTAGGGGGATTAGTTGGTCCTATCATCATATTAGCAAATCATCCCCAGCGATATTTGAAGGGGACATACAGATTTCGCACCCATCGAGAAAAAAATCTTGTCTTTCCAAGTCCCCGATATCCTCGCCAGCACATCCTTCTCGGGCACATCTCGTATCCTCACTTTATCATCTTGCTCCGGATCATATCTGAATACCACACCTTCCACTTTATTCTGCGTCTTGCCTAGCCAGCCTTCTTCAATGTATTGCAATATTGTCTTGATTTTTGTTTTCTCGCAAGTGACGTTGCATCGCTCACCGACTATTACACTTAAGCTGCCACGGAGCAGACCGCCCAGGTGGGCAGCCGGGTGCGTGAGTTGGTAGGTCTCGTTATCGCGCTTTGCGAGCGTGATGAAAATTCCGAGATTATGCTCTCCAGGCGTGATTTTGATACTCGTGCCTGTGAACTTAGCTGACAACTGGTCAAAGCCCCGAGCAGTCAGTCCCTTTTCAGGGCAATCGACGAAGAAAGCCGAGACTGGAGGATGATGGGACGTCTGTTCGGTCAAGTATGAAACCTTAACTTTCTTCCCCGACTTAGGCGTCGCGGCAGCTTCTAAACTGGCGATTTTAGGAATGCTTGACGAGGACGCATGTCTCGACCCAGTCGGCGTGTGTTTCCCCGATTTAATCGAAGAGGCCGCACTCCCGTTCATCGACGCAGCCTTGATAGCCGAGATCGCAGGAGCATTATCCTCTACATCCCAATTACACTAAACTCCCATCAGCTCCGATCCCAAGAACAAAACCCCAGCCCTCTCAGGCCCAGTATCTTACCCTGAAAAACTCCCCCAATGCCGAATTGTAAGGCTTGCACGGCTTCCCCTTGACATACTTCAGATCCTTCGTGAACCAGAAGCGCAGCACCTCAAGCATGCGCTCGAGCTCGTCGTTCGAGTCTCCAATCGCGATGAATGTATTCGGTTGGTCTAGGTAGTTCCAATACTCGAGGTTGGGCGTCGGCTCCAGGAGCTGGGCCGGTAACGAAAACCGTACAGAGGCAATGTCTGCTACGCCGATGAACCTGCAATTCCCGAGCGTTAGTTAGCCCTTTCCCCATAAACACAGAATATCTCCTCCAATTCTCCTCCACCTCCTGGGTGCGCGCTGAAAAGGCCGGGAGAATAGCAAAACAAGCAAGCGCATCGGCCACACTGCTGGCCTCCCCCCTCCTCCCTCATCCGTCTCTCACTAGGAATCAAACTCACTTCCTCAGAATCCCCAAAAACATCCGCAGCTTACTCGTATCGTCAGGCGATTTCTCCGGGGCGTGCGCCGCCCCCGTCACACCAGCAGTCTCCGTCTCGCTCGAGGTCGAGCTCGGAGCCGTCGAGGCGGGCGAGTCGTCGAAGGAGCCTGAGCTGGTGGACGCCATTATAAGGTATGTATAACCACGCCCTCTAGAATATGATATGTCGCACCGCCGCACGGAAGTAAAGCAATGAGGAGGAAAATATGAAAGGCCCGGGGTTGTACGGGACCGGGAGGAGAGTTGTGGTGGAGGTGAGTGGTTGACGGAGCAGTGACGTTTGACGCGGGCGCGATAAGGGTCCGATTAGGAGAGCCAAGCCAGCCCTTACTCGGCCTTTGGAAACTTTGCTCAAACACCTCAAAACTGTATCAGAGAAAAGTAGAAAATGGTGATGAAAATTAGATAATTGAGACGGATGAATAGGAGGGACAGGAGGGGAAGAGGTCACGATCCCACTTCCAAAGAGGCATGCCATGTCTGAGGCTCGCAAAACAGACCTCGTCGTCGACCCTTTCCTCGCGAATCAGAGGGGCACGGGAGTCCGTGGTTGGCTGGCGAGGGTGCCTTAGTCATGGATGGCGCTTGCGATGAGGGCTGGAGGGGTTGAATCCCCCAGATAGAATCTGAAAGAGAGGCCTCTGCTAAACCTTTGCCCCATGGAAGGCAAGTGATTTGGAGAATTCGACTTTATTGTTGAGTGGTGCGCTGCAGAGGCAGAGGGCGATGCACCTTAGGCTTCTCTCAAAAACCCATCCAATCTTCACCCACAAGCACTTCCCCTTGCATGACTCGCTCAAATTCTCCACGCCTCACCACCCCCAATGCCATTGTCCAAACCACTCACCGCATCTCAGAGAATCAGATAAGCTCTCCCTCTCCTCCCCTTTCGCCACAAATACACATATAGCCCGGGAATATCCACTATCATGCACTCGTGTAATGGCCTCATTATCGTCATCACACCCCTCTCTCTCGGGCATACGATGAACACTTATCGGACATTCCATCTGAAAATGGACTTGGCGACCAATAACTGTGGCTCGAAGCGGTAATCGCGACCCCGCAGTCCTCGGGGACATGCCCTGCATTTGACTTTCCTTTGCGGTGCCGTTGAAGTGCAGATTCGATATCGAGATTCGATTGGAGGTGAGAGGAGGTTCGAGAGGGCGCGCCTTGGGGGTCGTAAGCATCTCATAAGCTGAAGCGCAGTGCAGTGCAGTGCGATGCAACATCTGGGATGCCCAAAAGGGTTCAACTATCAGTAGGGATCCATCTCAATGTTTCTCAAGAAAGATAGAGAAATGTAACCATGTGGCGACACCCAAAATCAGGAGTCAGGACATCAGGCCAGGATCTTGGCTGCAGTTCCGAAGGTAGAGCTGAGGCTATTCGCGGAATACCAAACGACTGGTTGGAGATCCCATCGTATTCGCGCAAGGCCTCCTCGCAAGATCTCGAGGAGAAATTCTTGCCTAGCGCGTCTTTCGCTGCCAAGCCATTCCACAATTCTTCCAAAGATTCCAGGAGTGAAATTTTTGGCACTATCGAAGACCCGTTGAAGATCTCATCGGGTCCCGGATGTCAGACCTGGACCCCTGTTACATCGGCTCCCTCCCCTCGCTAGCTTCGCTCACACATGAATAGAAACAATGACATCATACGTACCCGGTCCTTCCCCATCCCCCAAGAACCGCTGATGATCCATTCCTCCATCGAGTTTGCAGATCTCAGGGCCCTCCGAGAGTTTCTTTTTATAAACTTACTGTTCCGAAGTGATAGCCCGTGAACGTTACAAACCTAATATCGAAGCGGGGCGTTCCTGGACTGCTCCCTGTGAAAAGTTCGTGTTGACGGCGGACATGCTGAAAATGTGCAATTGATTTTGAGCTTTTGCGGTGGCGATATCCGGGGGCAACATTTCCCAGCGGCCAAACAAATTGCTGCAAGGAGACGAAGGGATAAGGAAACAATAAGATGTGCGGAGCAGTGTCCCAAATGTCTCGTTGGGGTGCAAGCCTCCCCGTTCATTGTCACTCTCGTCGGCTTTCCTTGACGGATGGGGTATGTGCCCCCGCATGCGCTGTCGAGGGCCATCCTGGAGGACCGACGGGCGGTAGTTGAGAATCGTCTCTTCAATGCCCCTGGCGACAGCTTAGAGCGGCCGGTGGCTGGTGACAGTTTGAGCTTTGGCGATGCCTCGGCGGCGGCTGCAAGCCACGGAGCACTGAGCGGTGTAGCTTCAGTGCTTCACGAGCTTTGCATTGTAGATTTACTTGCAGTGACCTCGGTGATGCAGGTGCATTCCTGCAGAAGGAAGATAAGACGTGGAGAGGGGAGATGATACTGTAGGCTCTGGCTCCAGCTCTGGCTCCAGATGCGAGTCTTGAAGCCATCTTTACTCCGTACTAAGAAGGCAATGCGACCCTTCCAGATTCCGATGGACATGCTGGCCCGAGCCTCACTTCACGCCTCACACCTGTTTCAGGCTGCGCGCTAGCCTCTTCCCCTTGAGCTTCCCCAGATTAACGCCAGCTGCGTCGACGTCCAGACCTCGTCTACGATGACACTCCAAGGCTACCTCAGAGCATCACGATGCTTCAAACCTTCGTGCATGGGGATGAGCAGCAACTGCTTGTGCCACGTCTCTGTTGACCTTGTCAATAAGAAGAAATTCTGCTCATCAAATGATCAATTGAACAGCGAATGAAAGTTGCAAAAGAAAAAGGATAATGACGTCAGTGTGATTTTTTGCGACGATTTTAGCCAGCCCTGTGCATCCATGCCGCATCTCAGCCGAGACACGCAAACGAAATCTCTCAGAAATCCTCAGACGTCGGAACGGATCTTGGAGGAGATTTGAAGTCCCGTGAGCTCGTCCAGCGCCGACTACGTAAGTCACCCTTTGAAGTGCGCAGGGCCGCTTCCGAGTCTGTCATTGTACTACTCTACACAGCGCAGCCCTTGTCGATCAGAGCTTGAGAAGTGATGCAATACGCACTTGCGAAATCCGACAGAGTCGCGTATGCTCGGGGAAACAGCTTGACAAGAGCAATACTAGAAGGAATGGAGTAACACAAACACCCATGGACCAGGGGGAGTAGGCCCCAACAGAACTGCGCTGCCAGGAGAGCCACCCCGCTTCCCCGGTGGCTCAGGGCTTTTTGCCTGAGGCTTCAGGGAACTTCCCCTCAGTGCTGACACATGTACCTTCGTACGAAGTAGAACAGCTCTTACTGAAGAGAGCAGTTGATGAGGGCCGCCACGGCAACTCGGAGGAAGTGTGTCGTTCTTGTAGATTTTGATTTGCTTTCTTGGGCGGCACCCAAGCCGTCGACGTTGTCTACTAAAGCAGCCCCTGGAACTGAACACACGGGAGGTGTGGATTGACGCAGTCAAGCCACGCAACCTTCGCCACATCTAAACCAGTCCAAGGGAAGATCGTCGTTTGGCCGCATGTGGCTTGTGGCTCAGGCAATGGCCACGAGTCTGGAAGCCGCTCGTTTCGTTCTGGTTGACCAATCGTCGTCCTGCCGTTCGGAGACTTTTAGTTGAAACTTTTTGCACAGCTGAGTAGTACTGCAATTTGACTTCTAGACCGAATTTGCGGGTTCCCCAAGGTTGAGAAAAAGTGGCTGATGCGGCCGTCCCCAAAGCCCATTGGCGAGGCAACCTGAGGATGGCAGGCCCCTCAAATTTACCCTCTGCGAGGACTGGCATTTTTAGTGTCGAATCGCGCCTTCCTGTAATGATCGACGAGTGTCGCAGATGCCCGTAAATAATGTCACCTCAGACAGATCGAGAGCGACGTTGTTCGAAGTGCCGTCTGGATCTGTGGCTGTGCATCTGGATCAGAGTCTGCTAGACGAACCGAGTGAAGCTTTGAGGACCACGGCTCTACGCCTGAGAGTGGCGAAGGATGATTTAGAATGCCATGGCCGAAGCAACGCTCTGTGACGACTGATGACTTCAGATCTGGCGATTGACTTGTCCTGGTGCTTTCATCTTACGCTGCAGCGTCCACAGACGAACCGGGGCCAATGACCGATGCAATCCCTCATGATATGACTGTGCCCTAATGTACGTGTATGCACTCTCCAAATCTCCCCTTTGGTTACCGCCGTCGTTGAAGCGTGGACGAAACAAATGCTACTGCAGCTGAAGAGAATAGTCCAAGCAAAACTACAATCCTGGTTAGGGACTTTGCAAACATTGCTTCGTTGAGACCACTAGAATCCATCGACTTTACAATTACGGACGGGTAAAAGTGGACGACATTTGAGATCGAAGTCCCACTGAAACGGCCGAAAAATTAGCCGCATCCTGCGTCCAACGGAGGACGTCAAAGCTAGTTCGGCTAAGGGATAAGAGAGTCCCAAATTCAGAAGCATGACTGTTTTGATAGCGGAGAATATAACTTCGAGAAGGGTTCTTATGCAGGGCCGTCCTGCCAGGGGACAACAGAAGGGAGAATTCAGAGCTGATCCGAGGAGCATTCCCGCAGCCTTGCTGTCCTGGGAAGAAGAATTAGGTTCCGGGGCATGCAAACGCCAAATTGAGGGCAGGGAGTGCGAGGTTTAAGGAGTGCTTCTTCCACAAGGTATGACGGCATCAGTAATTTGAAGAACCCATGCAAAATTGCTACGGCCTGAGTGCGGAGCTCCTGCCGTCGGCAGACGCTCACGAAAGGCACAATTTTCGCCTCATCTCCGAGATCATATTTGCAATCTTTGGTGTTTGTATGGGGAAATCGATGTTTGCATGAGCCATGTCGTTGAAACAAAACAACGTTCGCGGCGGTCGTGGGCGGAAATCCGAGGTGTCGATCGCTGTGGCTGAAGTCCGACTTCGAATCGCTCACGTGTGTCGGGGTCCAAATGTCAGCGTCGATAATGTGCGATACCAACCACATTTGATACGGAGTAGTGGCTGCATCGAATGGAACGGCCTGGACGGAAGTTCAAGTAAGGTGGGATGGCTTCAGCGCTGCTTGATCACAGGACTCGTCCTTTATCTCGTCCGACTGAGTGAGATCCACCAGAGGTTGCGCTATACAGCCACCCTGCCCACACGATATATCGCCTTCATGGCGCCATCGGAGTACTGCCCAAGAGCAGAGCTATAAGAGACGAAACTATGGTTGCACTGGCGGCGCTGTTTGAAATTTGGTCGCACGAGTGGAGTGACAGGGACAGGCACCTTTGTGCGTTGCGTGTTGCGTGTTGCAGGTGGGATGGGAGAGCAGAATGGCATCAAGAAGAGCCGGTGATCCAATGCGATTTCAGCATGGGATACTCTGGTGCCGCAATGCACCAACAGCACAGGCCAGCCATGTCTCAGGCCAGGCGTCTGGCGAGTGATGAGTGGTTTGGACCACACCATAGCCGGCGTGTATCGCGACAGAGAACATGCCACCAACAAGCCAGCTATCAAGCAGCAGGTGGGAGGCTTCAGAGCGAGGACTTTCGGGGACGTTCGCAACGGCTTTCATACAACAGGTGTGCAGTACAAGCACTCAGTAGTTCTGACCATGCCGCCAGCTGTGTGGCCTGCGCTGGGTCGCATACATGATACAGACTAAAGGAGACTCGACTCTGGGGCACGGGGGGACAATTGAGATGCCGGGTGCCCTCAGTGCCATGGCCATACCCTCTGTGTACCCATGCCTGCCCATTTCCATGCCCATTGCCATTCCCTCGGATACTGACTACTTTGCTGTGCGGATGGGTGCGGAGTGAGCTGTGCCTTCGGCAAGCGCTTCATGTCGTCCGTCGTCCGCCGTCCCTCGCCCCCTGTCCCCTCGGCTCCCCTCGTCGCTGCAGCTGGCCCGTCCAGTCATCCCCCCCGAGACCGCCAACCCGCATTTGCGTCCAATTCGCCATATAGTGTAGATGGGCAATCAGGACTCCCTTCGCCACTTCTGATGGTCGGTGATCGTTTCCCCATGCGCCCAGACTGTGGCTGAGGCCGTGACGGCACACACGCAGCCAGCGACAGTAGCCCCCGAAG
Organism: Hyaloscypha sp. PMI_1271; assembly: GCA_021399465.1. Taxonomy (NCBI): domain Eukaryota; kingdom Fungi; phylum Ascomycota; class Leotiomycetes; order Helotiales; family Hyaloscyphaceae; genus Hyaloscypha; species Hyaloscypha sp. PMI_1271. The sequence goes on from JAJTUS010000010.1 coordinate 119,023, forward strand.
CCAAAAAGGACGCTGCTTTTCGCTTTCGTGCAATGAATGCCCTACCTTGCCTTGCCATGCGCAAATGCCTCCAGCCTGTCTGGCGGCCCCACTGTGGTGCGGTGCCTGTTGTCCAAGACTCCCCATCGTGACCTCGCGGCCTCCACCACCCAAGCTCCCTCTGCTGCACACTCGCACCCAGGGCGTGAGCTATCCGCCTTCCCTTGCCAGTGCCCTCCCCCAAAAGTCTCTGGCCTCCTCCTCCCCTGCACCTCTACTGCCCCTAGGCAATATAGGGAGCCCAGGGAAAAAAAGTTCGCTGCAGCCGTGTGTTCTTGCAGAGGTACGTGGGTACCGCCGATTATTCCACTTGCGTAGCTGGCTCTGCACTCGACGTCTGCTCTGATGGACCCCCATGTCAACGTCTTCCCAAGCTCATAAGTGGAACTATCCGTCACTGCTCTCCCCATTCACCCATCACTTCATATAACATCAGCCTCCTCCTCCTCCCCCCCCTCCTCGTCGACACCCCCCCCATGCCACTTTACACCTTCCACTTGTAGAGTACCGTACCATCACGCTCGCTACTACAGTACTACAACGTCCCCTTGGCCAGACCAAGTCTACTACATGCTTCGATCAAGTACGCTCCAACTAACCCCGATTACCTGCCTTGGCCATCTTACGCCCCGGCGAAATAAAGTTCCTCGAGCTGCCGACTTTGAATGAGTGAGCTGCAGCCAGCTCAGCCTCCAACCAGATGTTTCGAAATCGGTAAGTAACTTCCCCCATGGGCGCCACAACACACGCGCACGTATTGCCAGCTACTTGCTGCGCAGGCATCCAATATCCGACTTGGATATGTGCCCTGGAGGTTGTTTCTGAAGAATGGGGAGCTGACGGTGCTTGCGCGCAGGACATCGTCACAAAAGCCTGGCGACGAGTTTATCGCCAATTTCCGCCAAACCTTCCCCGAAGTAGCAGTCGCGACCTCGTCGGCGGGTTCAGGCCCTGGGGATATCTCCCTCGGTGACGCAGTCGCTGGTGGGCCCCATCCAGATCGGTATGTAGATCTCCTCATTTTCCTGGGTTTGTTGCAACCTCGGAGTCCTAAGCGACTCGGAGCATCGACGACGGTGGAAAAGGAAGCACTCGAAAGCCACCATTTGTCGCGCCCCAGCTCTCCAAAGAACTTCGCTGACCTCTTCTCTTTCTAGGCACCACAGCCTGGGCCATGAAGACCTAAAAGACCTCGATCCGACGCCTAGGGCGCAGCATGAAGCATGGCGATTCACCCCCTCGCTCCTGGACCCGAACTCCTTTGCCTTCTCTTCGTTCGCAAATCAGCCCCCTGGATACTACACCCCAACACCAGGAGGCACGAATACCTTATACCACAACCAAGCTGGTGACCTGCATACGCCGGGGATGGGCATGGGCCTGAGCATGGGCCTTGGGACTCCTCTATCCATGCCTACATCTGCTGATGCTCTCCACGCATCCACCATGATGGACATGAATGCGTTCAGCCACCACGTTCCTCACTTCCAGAACTACAATCCATTTAGCCATCCCAATCAGCAGCAGCACGCACATCACCAGCAGCAGCAGCAACAACAGCAACCGCAGCAGCAAAGCTTCGCTCCATCAACGTTTGTGCATCAGGACACGGGCTACGAGACAATGGATCATGACGGTTCCCCAATGGATGATGAGGGACGCATTGGACCGATGGATAGCACACTTCAGCATCATTCTCCAGTAATGTCATTCCAACCACAACAATACGACATGTCTATGGCGGCACAGATGCCTGCTTCTGCTGAGAAATTCCGCTTCCATGTTACTCTGAACGCGCCAACGGCAATGATAAAACATGCGGACGAAATTCCAGTAACGTACCTCAACAAAGGCCAAGCTTATTCCGTTTCGATTGTGGATTCCGCTCCAATGTTACCTCTTCCTCCAGGAGCTCGTTACAGAACGTTTGTCCGGATCTCCTTCGAAGACGAGCAGCAAAGACAACGCCCGGCTACTTGCTGGCAGCTCTGGAAGGAGGGGCGAGGGACGAACGAGGCCCATCAACGTGGCGGAAAACTTCAGGCTGTCGAGTACGTTGAGGCCAATCAGCCAGCGGAAAGCGACGACAAGAGGACCCGAGTTGAGCTCGACACTGCTTCCTTCGATGGATTTTCCGTCATCTGGAGTCCAGGTGTGAATGGATCGGCAGAGTGCAATATTGCTGTCCGATTCAATTTCCTCTCTACTGATTTCAGTCATTCAAAGGGTGTCAAAGGAATTCCTGTTCGGCTCTGCGCCAAAACCGAGACGATTACATCGGGATCACCACGTTCAGGACCCGAATTTTCAGAAGTTGCTTACTGCAAGGTCAAGCTGTTCAGAGATCACGGTGCCGAACGCAAGCTTTCGAACGATGTTGCCCACGTCAAGAAGACCATCGACAAATTGAAGCAGCAGATCGCACAGGCAGAAACGGGAATGAAGGATTTCGGCAAGAGAAAACGGAGCGGATCTACAACGGTCAAGGCTCAGGCAAGTCAACGACCCGGGAAGGTGCAGAAACACAAGAGAACATGGTCAATGTCATCTGCGTCCTCGGCAGGAGGACGACCACCGATGGAGGAGGACTTGCACTTCAAACTGCAGACCATGCAGGACATGTTTACTAGCACACGGCCGGTGAGCATTTTGTATCTTCGTGGGTCTGAACAGGATGATCCGGATCTTCACCCTGTGGCTCTGGCTGGGGAACCACTAGATCTCACCAAAGTGGATTCAAGAGGAAGTACTGTGTGGCAGCAGAGGACCAGCGACCGCAGCTCTACAACAGGCACCTCGTCGCTAGTATCTCCATCTCCGAGTTCACTATCGTTACAATCCCAGCTGGCTGGATCCTCGGGACCAAACGCACCGGGGCAATGGGAGAACTTCCAGTCATTAGCACCGGCAGACGTCCAGTCATCGAATCCACAACAACTCGCCAGTCCTCCGGATCAACTCACGAAAATACCGAAGACTGACGAAACTGGCCATTTCAGTGGCTGGATCGAAGCTTTAGGAGTCGATTCATCCTACAAACCTCCTCAAGAACAGCGACTTATAAAACCTGTTGCTTCTTTCTATATTCTCCACCGCAACCCGAATCAACCCGAGAAGCACGAGTACTATCGAGCTATATATATCATGCAGCGAACTCTGAAAGACTTCACCAACGCCATCGCTGCGAAGTGGAACATAGAGCCGACAAAAATAATACGAACGCTCCATGTTCTGGATCGTGGACTCGAGGTCGTAATCGAAGACGACGTTATACAAGAACTCGCTGAGGGTCAAGACATCATCATGGAGATAGCAGAAGTCCACAACTCAGCAGGCTCGCAGCTCAAAGGAGAATGGGAGATGTCCATTGATGTCGTCGTCGACAGCGATAACGCAGGCGACGCTCAGAATGTGGTCCACACCGATGGATACGAACTTCGATTAATGTTTTAATACCGCTTTGCTTCTACTTCAGGGGAGGTTTTTTTCTTCTTATACCCAACGGCCCTGCTAATGCTCATGTAATTGTTACGGATCTCATATGTTGTCCTAAAGGATGGGCGGACTGCTTGAATGGCGTCACATTACTTTCTAAGATACCAGTTCCTCTCCTTGGAACACTACAAGCTCACAATATCGTTTCTTCAGTTTTCGTGTAGAGGTCTTGCATTGAACAGGCGATATCATATTGTGTGCGCCGAGATCTTGTACTGGGAAGGATTTACTTGGGACGTTGCTTTTACACCTTTCTCGAACATATTTTGCAGCTTTGGCTGTGTTTCATTCATTTCTAGCTCTTAAGGAGCGACGTATACACGCTTTGAAGAGGACATTATACATGGCGCGACGAAGCACACGAACACTTTCCTTTCTGTTGCAGAGGGGGTGGAACCACAAGGCCCGGAGGCAGGTGGTAAATTGGCGTCTTTTTGGGTTTATGGCTGCAGAGCCAGATCTCCAGGAGCAGTGTCTGCCCCAACAAATCACAAATGGAACACTGTTCAAGCTCAAGCCTCCACCTCATGCTGTGCACTTCCTTGAGAATCGCGATTGATTCAGATCTTCGATCGTTTGCTCTCCCTCAACACGTGTTTGGCCGAGCCGGCGAGCCATGGATTGGGTTCAGGAGTCGGCGACTAAATCGGCTCCGACGCCAAAACGTCAAACACTCTTGATTGGACGGCCTTCTGATTTCATCTCCTGTGCCTGAGTAGGCTTCAGCTGGTCAAGGCCCCTTTCCCCTCATTCCCCTGGGCCTGGACACCCTTTCCCGTGCTAATCACAACATCCCACCTGAACAACGCCCTCAGGACACGCAAGCTGCTAACCGATCGTCGGGATTGATAGGGGTACAGCTCTTCCCGAGAATAAAGATCGTCCCCAGGTGGTCGACACCAGCCACAAAGATCGACTGCCGATTGCCCCAATGCAGACTAGAAGTGGCGAGTGCTGTCGTAACTAGACGAAACGACTCCATTCCGAGCAGGCGGAACGGGACCCAGCCTCGCTAACACCACCACCGAGCTAACGCTTCTATCTTTCTAATCTAAGAACAGCACCGGGTTACAACAGACCGCGGTTTCGAGGTGTCTAAGTACGCCACTACTAGCTTATCACCGTTCTCAACCTACCTACCGCCCTGGTCCCGAATCAGTGGTTCGGGTCTCGGGCCCCGTTCAGCCGCTAATGGAAACGGGCTCTGGACGCTCTTCCCAGCTCGATACTGGACGCACAGTACGGTACAAAAAACGAACTCCCCCTTGCTGCTTTTACCCTCGCCTCGGCAGGAGATTCCGAGACGGAACCGTAGGTCAAGCAAGCGAGTGCCTGCACGCCGAGCAGGTGATCTCCTGTCAGGCACGGCCAAGGCGGGTTGGTCCACGCCTCGTCATGGATTCGATTGGGAACTCGTGTGGGTTAGGCCGGTCTGCGGGGAGGGGGAGGGACGTCAAAGACGAGGCGAGGCGAGACGGTTGGAGTGAACGGATTATTGCAAGGCGCGGTGGACCACAGTGCATTGCAGCGCAGCGTGACATCCGGCCGGACTGGCTCGTGTGAGAGCCTGCCTTGCTGCAGAGTGCTAGCGTGAGGCTTGATGGTGGGGAGGTGTGGCATAGATGTGGTTCGATCTGGCTCTGGTCTCTGCTTGAAGCAGCGACGGCTGCGAGGGGAGTGGCTCTCCACGTGCTGGGTGTGGCGGCGTGAGCGAGCAGCGTCGGAGTTTGACTAGTTCTGCTGGAAGAGGAGGCTGCAACGACGAGTTAGAGGAGGGAGCGCATGGATCCGGCGTCAGACAAGCCACAACGGTGAGGGAGATGAGCCACAGCTTGTGTCTGAGGGTGGGCAAGATCGGCGCAGGGAAATCGGGGGATGGGTAAAGGCGGTTCTAGACGTGCAACGTCGTTCTGTGACAGATAGAGGAGGAGATCGCCAAGCGATGATGACGGTGACAGGGTTAGTAGGGGGATCGACAGTGATAATCGGATTATCTTCTCTCGGTCTTTCTCATTAGCCTATTTCGTCGATTACCGATCTGGAAGGGTAGTGTGAGTGAGGAAGATGGATTTTATCCTTTCTCCTCGACGTTGGCATTGGGTGGTCGTTGTGCGGATGACCGGTTTTTCTACACCCGACGTAATGAAAAACTCTATCCGAGCAAAAAGCTTAATCGGACGTCTGGAGCGGTGTAGAAGGCGAGTGGTATATCCCTTGATATCTAATAGATGGGTCGTTCTCTATTTGAAGCTAGCCTGGAGTGGAACTGATCAAGTGATCGAAAAGGAGGTTGCTCGATGATATCACGTGACTTTGGCACACCCCTATTCCCATGACCATTTTCGATTTGAAAGAAGTGCGGGGTTTGGCTGAATTGATACAGTTGTGCATGCATTATTTCTGTCATTGTGGAATGTTTCCGTCTCTTTATCTGATATGAACACTTACTGTACTGTCAGAACTGAGTTTGTACCTGGGAGTTTCGGACAGCGTGGAAAGGGTATTGTACCTGCTCGAATTCAAGTGCAATATTATTGATCTTCTCAGGAGAAATAGGACCTAAAGATATCTGCTCTTTGTTATTCCTTCGCCATTTCAATTCCAAACCACCATCAGTGGCGGAAGCTGTGGGTAAATACCACCTCCCTCCCGAGCGAGATGCCAAGCGGTGGCGAAAAAAAGGAGACTCTCTATTTCATGATTCTGAGATCTGACAAGGACAGGACTGGCAAGAGCCTCAATGGAAGTCTTTCCGTACCACCTAGCCTCTAAAGACAGGCGGCAGCATAATTCACTCCGCTATGCTGCCTTACCTTCATCTCTCGTGTTGGATGGGAGCATTTCTAGTGCCGGTTGGGCAAGAGGCTTTTTCGTACCAAAGTATTGATCACGAGGCATGCTCGTGTATCCCATAGCCTTTCGTTCTGTACTTGCTTTCAATTGGCCGAGAGAGGTTGTGATCCGTGAAGCACGTGACCGATTCACGGACAATAGTGTGAACCTCTTCGGATACGAGAACGACAATCCTGATTTCAACCAAAGCAGAGCGCATGTCTTTTTGTTCTCTCCTGATTGGCGTTCAATGGAGGTGTATTTTGCAATTCTCCAGGAATTACAGGACGAAGCTGAGCATCGTGGGATCGGAGGGCCAGAGGATGGTTGTAAAGGCTTGACTCGGCCTGAGAGAGATACAAGAAGGATTGGTCAGAGCGCTTCATCCCATCGCAACCATATTTCTCTCAAGAAGTGGATTTGGTGATTTTTGCGCGGTTGTAATCGCTCTGGAGTGTAAGCCGTCTGACCGAAACGAGTCCTTCTCTGCGAGACTCTTGTTTTACTTCATGGATATCCCCAAGAAACGGCGGTTTCTTCGAGGTGCGAACGCTTGGGCAAGAGCAACAGTTTGTTTTGGTTGCTGCCTTATATTGGGTTTCGGCGGCGCTTCCACTGTTCCTCTATCACGCCGACTTGTAGGTGAGTCTGTTGTGGTGGAAACTAGCTGCCTCGGACTCGGTTTTGGAGGCGTTGTCAAAACCAATCCAACGTGCTGACTTGGAATCGGATGTGTTGTGGTGGGAACCACCTGCATTTGATTAGTTGTAGATTCGGTCATCGTGTTGGTGGTCCTTCTGAGGTCGATTGCTTCTTGGACCAGCTTTAGACATTCCTGGTAATCCTCCTGGTTGTTGTTAAGTATGTTGCTGTCGCCTTTGAAAGCGAAAAAGGGAATTTGTGTAGGCGTTCTCCCTTTCAGATCAGTTTCTGTCGGATCGCAACCAGCTTCTAAGAGATATTTCGTTATTTGGACACGACCCCAACACATTGCCATGTGGAGTAGGTGTCCCATCTTCAGAAGGTCGTCAATCTCTTGTTTGCCAAGCTTGAGGACGATCTGCAATATCTCCACCGATCCCAGTTTGCAGGCGGATGTTGTACTTTCTACCAGGAACCCTGTCATCGTGTTTGCAATGTGTATAGTCTTTGTCTGTTTCCTGATTTCCGCGATGGTTGCCCTCAAAAACCAGCCCACCGTCTCAGGACGAGCGAAATACAATGCAACTTCACATGGTAGGTCCTCATTATTATCTTTCAATAGTAACGACGCCCCATGTTTTAATAAACATTTTGCTGCTCGGATGTTGTTTGCCGCTGCAGCAACATGAATGGGAAGGGCCCAAAGATCCTCCTGAAGATGAAGTTGACAATTGGGATTAGCGCCGTTCGTCAACAAGAATTCCACAACCGATACCGTGGAAAATTTAAGTGCAATTTTAATAGTCTCTTCACCATCCAAAACTTTCCTAATGCAGTCCGTCGCACGGCAATGCCGAATCAAGTTCTGAACAATGTCCCATTCTCCCCGGCGCTGAGCCTCGGAGAGGATGGCCCTGCCACGATTGGTCGATAAGTCATTCCGCGGGTCCTTGGTATCAAGTCGGTTTAGTATAGTGGCAGAACAGAGATTGGCTGCTTCGCGTAGAACAGTCGTCTCTTTATGCTTCGAACAAGAAATGTGGAAGTCTGCTCCATGCTCTAGAAGATATCCGACTGCCTCTTTGTCTTTACCGTGTATCGCGGTCATGAGCGGTGTCAACCCCTCGGCATCAGGCAAATCAAGAGTCGCTCCCCCATCGACGAGGGCTTTCACTAACTTCAAGTCGCGAAGTGCTCCGTGCAAAGGACGATGCCAATGTTGAGGCTTTTCAAGAAGCACTTTGGTCATAGTGCCATGGTGGTTCATTGGCGTGTCGGCGATGGCTTTTGAAAACCTAAGCAATATAGAGACTATCCGTGGATGATTTTTAACTATTGCAATGTGGAGTGCCGTATCGCCACAAGCATCATTGTCATTAAGGCGAGGATAAATTGTCGGACAAGAACATTGTGGAGAGGAGACATTTGTTTCGCCACGGGTGAGTGAACAGTCCTCGGAGTGCTCGATTCTCTTTATGTGGTTGCAAAAAATCTCAATAATCTCACACCGATCATAGAAAGCCGCTAAATGCATTGCGTTTCGCCGTCGTTCGCAATGATATACTAAAGGATCGGAGTGGTGGGATAGAAGTAACTTGACAACATTTGCATTGCCGTATCGGCTCGCTCGATGCAGGGGTATTTCACGGAGAAAGTCCCGAGTCTTGAAGGGGGCCCCTGACGAGAGAAGCAGTCCGGCACATTGATCTAAAGGGTGTCAGAATATGCTAAAGTCAATCCAGGAGCTTTTTAAAAATAAAATTAATAGTGCTCCTGCAATGCAGATGGCCAATGGGGGCTGCAACTCATCGGCTTCTTTTCTGCTCGTATATTAAATTCTTTCGAATAGTGTCTCGCAACTAGTAATCTACGAGAAAAAGAATTGCAAGCTACGGCATTTGAGAAATGGCGTCTCCTGAAATGTACTTACAGGACCCTTCTGACGCTGCAAAGTGTAGAGCCGTTCTTCCATCGCAGTCTATGGCAGCAACATTCGCACCTCTTTTCAATAGCAGCGATAAAACCTTGGAATGATTAAAAAATGCTGCAAACATCGCTCCAGTTCTGTCGTTTTTCGGATGGCGAGAATCGACATCATGGCCGGCATCCAGATAATTTGTGACTCTCTCAAGATCTCCTCTGATAACTTCTCTAATCAACTCTGGGGTGTCTGTGTTGGGTTCCAATTTAGGTTCATCGGCCGCTTCTATCGCTGGAGGAGGCTTGATGGCGGGTGTCGAATTGATGCCCTTGTCAAAACTATCTCCATCAACCGGCTGCAACTGCTGCGAGACAGGCGAGGATTGGACGGATTCGGCGCCCTCGAAAGGTTCTCCAAGGGTTCCAATCTCGTCGACGTGCAACGAAGGTGCTAAAGTAGAATCTGGGATGAGGCTGGCGCTCGTCGTAGCATCGCAGTTGGTAGAAAATTCCTTTTCAAGAATCTCTAAGTGGACGGATTGATGTTTTCGAAGAGCGAAAGAATTTCCTGCCGTCTCCTCTGGCAATTCCAGGTCCAAAAGATCTTCTTGGTCATCCAATATGAGTGGTTGGCGCGTTGGTATATATCCAGCTGGATCGCACTGGTTCCCGGCCGAAGAGACAGAAGCTTGGATGAGGGCGGCCTCCAGACTTCTGATATCCTTCTTGACTTCGGATACGGCTCCTCTGTAAACGCTCAGCTCATATTCCTCAAGTCTTAAACAAATGTACGTACACTTGGAGTACTTGGAGCAGAAACTGTAAGGATCCTACTTGGCTCTGAAGCCGGCTTTGATGCTCGCGCATCACATCCTCGTTCCATACAACCTTAGCCTTATCTGTTGGTCGTAGATTCTCCTTCCCAAGGTGAAGCCTCTCGAGGTCAGCTTGGAGTTTTGCGTTTGTTTGCCCCAAGCCATCGATCGTGGCTGTGAAAGTCTTGGACAGAGACTTATCGTTATCCCATTGTGAGGTGAGTGCAGAGGCATCGTGGAGCATCAGATTCGCAAGTTGGTGCAGAGCGGCTTGTAGCGTCTCCGACTGATGCCTAATGCTATCAATTGTAAAGGCGGCATCCTTGTAACGGCCACAAACTGCCTTGCACGTTTTGGCAGCCTTTGCGAAATTGAAGACAAGACCGACAACGTTAGCAGCAGATGAAGCAATATCCATATCGTTGTCGGCGAGGATGCGAAGTTCGATACGATTGAATTGAAAAGAAAGACGTGGTAGATGAAAGAGCAGGGCTAAGTGGCGCAGCTCAAGGCCGATTTGATGGCGCTATCGCGTGGCTTTCAGCTCTCAGGCTGCATCCCCGAGCTCGTGAGAGCGTTGTGGTGAGAGTGACGACTGGAAGTACAAAAAGCTTTGGGAGATATCCAAATGCCTGGGGATAATTTAGCAATATCCCAAGTTCTCTAAAACGTTTCTGCTTCAGCTGCGGACATGTTGCCATCCGTGTAAAGTCGAAATCCAGTAAAGTATTTATCGTCGTGAGCAGACAGCCTCCTCTTTTTGGTGGCCTGCAGCTGAAGCCCGCCCGACCAGAGATCGAGGCCGGCGTCCGATTGGGCCTTCATCCAAAAGAAAAGAACAAATCGGCGAACATGCCAGCCTCGTAGCAAGAAAACTCTGTAAGTCCATCTGTGATGAGTCACTCTGCCAGGTAAATGTGAAGGTTATATCAGGAGCTTTGACACCATTGCAATTCTAGTATCGCGGCTTCCAGAGACATCGTATAAGTAGGTGATCGACCAAGTTTTCTGAAGTAGCCTACATCCTCAGAGCAAACTTCGATGTGGTAAGACGTCCGTGAGGGTCTTGTGCTTGATCGAATGTCTACTCATCGTGAGAGAGAATATTGCAAAGAAGGACCAAACGGCTCCTGGGGCGCGAGCATTTAATTAGCTAGAGAAGAACGTTCCAGTTAGTAGATGTCGTTAAAGGAAGGTTCTTTTCTTATTTTTCGCAAATTAACCTGGTTCACCAGAGTAAGACCCCCTACCACCTTCGCTTGCCCATCACCAGGCAACTCTTAGCTCGAAAAAGCTCAACGGGAGAATATAAGTTCTAGGAGCGTGATAGCAACTAGTGAAGCGCTTGATAGTTACAACTTTCGTCCTTTCGGATGTAGAAGGGGCGTGGTTGTGCCGAGTGCGGCGAGGCGAGGGCTCAAACATCATTTATCAGATATCTACCGTCTGTTCGTTTGAACTCTATTGACCTCTGGGGCTGCGCATTCGACACGGGCAAAGAGAAATGGTATCGAGTGCCATGCGCAACAATCTTCCATCCTTGTTCCCCAAGGTAACGGCATGAGACGTTGAGGAGCTGGGATTTAATTCGTATTGGTGACCGACCCAAGCATAAAGGAAATCCGTAGTAGGTTAACTATGAATCTAAAGAAATAGCGCAAACTGAGATAGTGGGCACGATGCTGGGTCAATTTTTGCCGCTGTTGAAAATTGAGTGCGGTGTGCAGTGAAATTGAAAGAGGTGGATTTAGCCTCGGGCAAGGGGCAACACAATCAGATGAAAGTAGCTTTTCGTCTGATCATGAGAAGAGGAAATCGGGATTGGCTTGACATTCTCATTGTACCAGATTAACTTCGGACAATTCAGCGCTTGCTTGTTTACATTTCCCTCCACCTTCACATTGCTATTCACTTGATTCTTAGAAGCAGGTTAAGTCCACAGCTATGTAAAGAGTAAGGTATATCTTTTCATCTATTTTCTTTCCTTCCTGATACCTCCATACAAACATAGTACCTATTTAACGCAACCCAAACTCTCAAGCAATGCCTGCCTTTCCTCCTTATATAACCTTCAACTGAAACCCACACTGCACCCATCTAGCTGCAATAAACGTACACGTCCCAGCCGCCATTGTAACACCGCAGAAGATCTGCATATATAGAAAATTCCCATGATCATTCGCAAGCAGGGCCCCTCCAATTGGATTTCCCGTCAACCCAGCAAACGCGACACAAAGAAATATCGTTCCGTTGCGGACTCCGATTTCTCTGATAGGTGATATTTGGGCAACTATGGATGGGAGCACGGAGACGAAAGCTCCGGATGAGAAACCGTAGAGGACGCAGAAGACAATTATTGGTGCGTTTGACGCGGAAGGAAGCCATAATCCTAAGACAATTATGGTGGAGAAGGCGGTGGTGATTATCATAACGTTGAAACGACCAATCTTATCAGCGACGATTCCAGGAACGATACGACCAAAAATACTGGGAAGATGTTAGCAAGCTAGAAGTGCAGTAACTGTGGCCATCTTACGAGGCAGCGTTCAAAATTGGAATCAAATATATGGCCATGTTGGTTGACATGCCATGGCTTTGAGCCCTGCTATCTGTTAACTAGGCTTGCGTGGCGGGCTCGATTTACTTACTGGAGGATCACATAGTTGAAGGGTAAGAATGTCCCGAAGAAGAACAAAAATGCGGCCACGCAAAGAATACCAAAAGCTGGCTCTTTCAGAGGACGGACGAATTCCATAACATCGACTCTCTTTCGTTGAGGGGTCAATCTTGACTTCACTGTTAGATTGGCAACGACGAGCATGCCCAAGATCATGAATGCAGCAGCCCTCATGGTCCAGGGATAGCCGATTTGTGGAATGAGCTTGGAAACCATGATGGGAAAGATCACTCCCCCTAGAGATGATCCCGATGCAATTATGCCAAAAGCCGTAGCTCGTTTCTTGAAGAACCATGTTCCTGTAGAACCCATGGCGGTGAAGAAGATAGCACTCGCACCAAGAGCACTGCAAACTCCCTGTGCGAGCAGGAACTGGTAGTACTGCGTTCCTAACGAGGCCATCATTAGACCCAGGACATGGAGAACAGAGCCCACAGCTAAGAGACCTCGGGGCCCGAAGTTATCGAAAGTCTTGCCGAAGAACGGGCCGCCAAAGAACATCATGAACAACTCTAAAGATGGTATCCAAGATATCGTACTTGATGAATACCCCGTAAGTAAATGCTCCTGGTAGTAATCTTGAAAGACACCAATGCAGTTGATCCACCCAAAACTGACAAACAAGCAACAAAAGCTCCCCAAAACAACAAGCCATGCTTCGAGACCCCCGTCGGGGAAGTCGGCTGGGTTCACACCTCCAGGAGCTACAACGGACCTGGGAATCACTCCAGCGTTCTCGAGGTCTGCCTCTACTTCAACTTCGGACTCCGTAAATATATTCGCTTCAGTCTCCTTGATTTGGCTTCCTATTCGTTCAAGTGACTGCCGTTCTGTGGAGTGCCTGCCGCCATCGTAAGGCACTGAGTCCACTTTGTCGTCCATGTTACCATCTGCAACCGTAGAAGAACAAGAAGAAGGGGCTTTTGTAGCCATTTACGCAATGCCAATGAGGATAACAAGAAATTTCCGAGTTTAACGGCGGAGATGGAGAGGCTAGAAACTCGCTCTGAGCCTCTGATCAACAAAACAAAACAATACAAACGAATTTTGATTTCTAGCTTGGTCCTTCTAACGAGAACAACTGAGGTGCTAAAGACAGTTTTGAAGAAGATTTTGAGCACATATCAGATGCCATAGATCTGGGCATTGCATCTCTAATAAGATATCTGAATAAGGAGAGGAGAGAGACTTGTCGCTTTTTCGCAGCCAAAGGCCGAAGCCCGAGAGACGCGAGGCGAGCGCGAGGCCCCGCAATTTCAAAGACAGGGGGTCAGCTCGCTACAGCCGTAGGCGAAACTGTACTGTGGCAGATGTGCCAACGAGTAAAGTCCTCTCAAAGCCTGTGAACGGGCCGCTTGCTGATCCTCGTCCAGTCAACCGAATTTCAACCTCATCCCCAGTCAAGCTTTCTGCAAATTCAGACCACAACTTTCATCTCAACCTTATAGTATATTAGTTGATAGTCAGATGACATCTTGCGAGAAGGTTTTATTATTTCAACTTTCTGTTCTCAATTTCGCGCATCTCAATATCCTGGAGGCCCCAAGTCTGAACTGATAGATCTGTGGCTATGGTCTTCTCGAGCTCTGCAAAACCTGAAGCTCTATTGTCACGAAGTACTATATGCTTTCTTCATCTAGTATGCACGAAAGAATGGATTGTGAGCCTGCGGGAGTCCGATGTCGGCTCTTGATGTTTGACGTAGAGCTCAACACCCTCACGCTCGCGTTCGTGTTGGCCCCGAATCTTTCCTCCAGAAGCCTCTCTTACTCAGCGCGGGCAGAACGCGAGAGGATATGGAGTTGGGTTAAAAGCTGTTGGTATACCTCGGAGGTTCGTCGAGATGCGAAGTGCGAAGCCCGAGTTGGCACTCTGGACGAAGTCATAGACCTCAAGTCCAACATCAGCGCTCGTGGCGGCTGTCTAGGATAGCGTTATCGCAGGACATGCAAGTTGAGAGACGATAATCATTTTATCTCTACGCTTTTAACAAAGTTCCATTCAGGGTCCCAAAATTATCGCGCCGATTCACCCGCCATGCTTTATTTTATCCATTTCAATCAAGGAGCCACCTTGCACAAGCCATCTGCGGCCGAGTCTGCTGACAGCATAAAAAATCACTTCAAGTACCCAAAGTCTTGTGCATGGTGGCCACCTCACATTGGTGTGGTGTCTGGCTACAAAAATCTAATATTGAAGCTACTAGGAAAGTCAAAACACCCTTAACCGAAATGCAACCCTTCTCCCGTCCTACTGTCAGATGCTTCTTTCAACAGAAAACTGATATCATGTTACAACTTTCACACCACAAGAATCGCTCCACCATTCGCCCCTTTTATGTGTAAATGCCTTGTCCGTGGTTTCTATGCACCACCACCCAGTGGTGTTCTTCTTCCAGGACCGAGTTGCTCCTACGATTCCCAGACCAAATCCTAGGCTTGCCCGTCCGCAACATCAATGTGTTTATAACCTTCCATAAAGTTGTGCGCGAATTGTGCGCCGATGTGCAAGATGTCTATATTTGGCATATATGCACTGCGATGGTTGATATTGGAGGGAGGGAGGATGTGTCCAGAGCCTGCAGATGTCTGGCTCGACTTGGACGATTGTTGTCGATGGTCTGAGTCGATGCTTGAATATAGGGTCGGCGTGGGGGAACGAGTGTTCGAATTCGAATCGTCCGTGCTTTGAGGATGAAGGAAGAACCCTTCAGCATACTTGTGGCCTGCTGCCATTCGGACCGTGCAGGTTTTGCACAGAGCTGTTGTTTCACCGTGTTCGGTGGTCTTCATTGGAGCTGTGTACGGATTGCACAAGTCAATATCCTACCCCTAAAGTGCAGACTAGAAAACCTGGCAATTTGGTAAGAAGTGTGCAACTCACAAATCAAGGGCCGGGGTTTTATGAACCGGCATCAAAGTCAAAGCCGAAGAAGTCGAAAAAGTCGATGGAGGTGGGGGGGTTAGAAGCAATGGCAGATTCCCTCAAAACTTTCTGGCTTCAAAATGAGTGTTGGCTATATTTTTGACGAAAGACCAAGAGCTGGGTTAAGGATTCGGAGGAAGCAGGAGGAAACCTGGGGTTTCCGTCTCTAATACGAATGGAAATCTCGAGGATATGCCAGATATGAACGAGAAATGGCCCACCATGAAACTCGCCAGCTCAACAACAACACGTAATATTTCTGCACTTTACATTTCCGTCTAAGTTCTACTATCTCTCATTCAATATGATACGAATATCTGCTCTGGCCTCAGATAGGGCGGTGGCTTGACACGCCGTCCACAATTGGCCCGCTTAGAAAACTGCACTTTGCTGTGCGCAAAACCCTCACAGCCACAGCCACAACCTGACATCAACCACTTAGTGATTTGAAGGATTGGACCACTGTGAGCGAAGCAACTCGCGCCTGCAGCTCATCCATCTTGCTGCCCTTCGCTGGTGCATGCATAGATCTGCCGTGTGGCCTAGCTGAGTGCAGCCTGCAGCCGCCACCAAAACAGCACTTTCATTTTTGGGCTACAACAGTCGACCTAACCACGAAATGCACGGCAAAGACGCAGACCGACTGATTTTCCTCGCCCTTTCAAATATGTTCAAGAAGCTCATCTTCGCATTTCATCCATTTCCCGGGCTTCTTCTCGCCTAGCTTACTTTGCTTCACAGCCGCACTCATCATTTTTACTGCGCAGCCTAGTTCAATTTCCCTTCGACGACCCACTTTCACGTACCCTTCATTGCTTGCTGAATACTAACAAACCTCATAATGACTTATAACTGGGGAGAGGTCAAGGCTGAGATCGAAAAGCTATACATGAAAGGAGGGAAGTCTCTCGAGGAGGTTCGAGATATCTTGGATGAAACACGGAAGTTCAACCCATCGTGAGTAATTACCTCACATTCCGTTGAGTATTAGCCATGACTAATGTCAATAAGTCTCCGAGCTTACAAGAATAAGCTTGAAGAATGGGGCTTCATAAAGTATAATCCACGCAGGAAAAGGCCTGAAACTTCCCCCCTGGACCTAGCTCAGAATCTCGATTTTGCACAAACCACGGAGGCAGCTTCAGCGTTGGTTCACTCTCCCTTTTTCCAAGTGAACCTAACTCACTCAGTCATATAGTCTACTAGTTGGATCAGATTCGGTGACTGTTAAGTGCGATTTGAAGCAAGTCGATTACGGGTTGGAGCGTCAAGCATCCGAGATCAGACAACAGCGAATCATACTTGCCAAGGTGTCTCGAAAGCGCCGTCGGGAAGATCCCGAATCTGATACGGAAGGAGCCAAGAACTCGCTGCAGAGAATGTGACTTATCCTTAGTTTCTTTCAACCACGTCCCTTGACTAACTTCTAAAGTGCCGAACTCGAGACATCCGTTACTCGGATGAGGAAAACTCTCGAGAAGGTGATGACTTCTGTCAGCGTTCAGACAAGTGCGCCTACAGGATTTGCTTCATGCTGGAAGCAAGAACCTATGACCTTGGAAGATGCCCATGGAAAGCTTCTACCGCTTCCCCTCGAGTTAGTGGTTTCTTGGGAGGCAAGATATCCTTCTGAACAATCCTGCCCAGTCGTTGACATTTCCCAGATGTTTGATAGTGTCCTCCTCAGCCACTTTCGGGCACGCGCTGGCAAGAAGAAAGTCGAGAAACGAGAGTTTGAAATTGAAGATAGTGTGAGCAGAGGCACAATGCCCAGGACGATGTCGTGGTCTCAATTCTCCGAGCCCGGACGGAAGTTTGAGATGAGCATGATTTTCAAAGATGCTGGCAGGACCAGTGTAGTTTGCCCGAAATGCGACACCATATCACAAGAGAAGAAAGGTGTCCAGGTGGAATGGTGAGTTATTCCATCCTCCTTTCTCTTCTATCAACGAAGGAAGCTAAACGCTTATCAGTTCAAATCCGGACTGCAAAATGATATTCCGGATGGAGGATGATGAGAACGCCGACGAAGACTCATCAATAAAAAGGCGACGCCTCTCGGGATTGGCCAGAGTGGTGACTACGCCGTCATCTTCTAGGGATCGGGACTCAGCCTTTGACAAAGAGCCGGAAGACCTCCCTGGAATGTTCAAGCGAGTTATCATCCGGCTTTTGAGAAATAAAACGAACTTTACCCAATACGGTCCCCAGCCTACAGCCTTCACATACCCGGCGACGTATGGTTACTCCCAAAACCCACTTGTACCATTTGATGGCTCCATTGTCCCCGAAATTCTTGATACAGTTTATACGTGTAGCTGTGGCGATGGCTGCCAATGTATTGGGTGCGCTGCTCATCCGTACAACGATGCAAGCCCAGAGTTCGTCCTACCAGCCTGGGCATCTATTAATTTAGAACCGAGGGAATTGTACAACATCACCCAAACATCCGTGAACGGGAACATATCTTCTCAACTACTCCCAGTTAACACTGTCTCGTCACCAACAGCACACACGCTGTCAAGCACGACTTATAAAAACGGCAAAGAGCAATCACTATCAGCAACTGATTTCTTCTTCGTCAACGACCCGTTTACATCAGATGGTTGCGGCGGAGACACGCAAGCTTGTCTTTGTCCAGACGAGTGCGAATGTCCAGGATGCGCTATCCACAAACAACCGACTATTGGCAATGAAGGTAATTCTAGCAGCGTAGGAAATCAGGGGAATGTGCAAAACCTTGTCAACACCTGGTTCCAAAAAGACCCTGTCGATCTCCCCTGGGATCCGAAAGTTTTCTTCGGTAGCGAGGATGATCATGATTTTATACCGCCAACTTATGCTTATACACATCCAGAGGAAACTTGGATGCGATGGGGCTCAAAACCTCACAGCAAAGAGTCAGGATACACCGCAGATACTTCCAGAGCCTGGTCATCTTCAAACACTATGTAATTGAGAGGGTGCCTACAACTTCGGTTGTTGAACATTGGTAGATTGCGGTTAAGTCGATAAATGTGCACGTCACTAACTTTATATAGGTTTGAGTTCTTTACTACTACCGAGACAGCTAGGTCAGGATCCTTTACCATTGCTGACGAAAACATGGAGTACGGGGTTGGGATGTTACGTTCAATCCGAATTGAGGTTATATTAAACGTCCAGATGTCATCTAGTCCGCCTAATTTGAAGTCCCATTCAAAGCCCAATTGCTTCGAATAGAGGGAATTCATACTTGATAACGACAGAAGCAGTTCAATGCGGCAATGCCAGCAAAATCACAGGCTCCTGTCATCTTAAACTTAAACTGAAGAAGTTTTGGCGTTGAAAATTTGGGGAAATCCTGGCATCTATGCATACCTACTCCATAAGAAACTATGCCATGGAGAAAAATAGTCTCTTTGAACATGGTCAATTGCGTTCGAGTTGCTTCTTGATGCTTCTAGGACAAATTTCTGCTGTGAGGTTCGCCAAGGACAGGAAGAATAATATGCAAAGCCTTGAAATGCCATTCAGTTTTTCTGAGAACATAGTTTCGGACGTGTTCTATTAAAGTTGTGTTGTAGTTCACTCGGTTCTTCAACTCAACTGACGAGGAAGCGCCCACTTGCCGTTGTCATGGCAACTGCTCGCAAAACAGAAGTCATCGCGACCTCGATTCCTGTGCTCCCACGAACCACCAAGAACTCCCGGAGTAGTGGGCAAGTGTCTCCACACACTCAAATTTTCATTGCAGGCGTGCTTCAATTCTGTCTCTTCCTGATACCTCCTAATTGGCCCACAATGTCTGTCCGAGGTAAAACAATCCTCCAAGGCGCGTCGCTGCTTTGTACTGACAGGCTCGCAGTGGTCGCAAGAATCCGCCCGCTCCTCGACAAGGAATTGGATAAAGACACGATTGTGCGTGCAGAAAGCGGCGGGGATGGAAAGACTATGAACATTGTGCGGATACCGAATCCCAAGAACGAGGCAGAGGAGTTTAGTTTCTCGTTCAATGGCGTTTATGATATGGACACCACGCAAGAGGAGCTTTTCACGAACGAAGGTACGAGGATTGTCTCCACCATAATTGATTGTGCTGACAGAAAAATAGTTGCGCCCCATCTGAAGTCTCTTTTCCAAGGTCTCGATGTTACGATCTTTGCATACGGCGTTACAGGAACAGGGAAGACACATACCATGAGAGGTGGATTGAAGCTGGCGGAGAGAGGCGTCATTCCTCGACTGCTGAGTGGCATATATCGACGTGGGAAGAAGATCACGAAGGATTCTGGAGGTGAGACTGAAGTCACAGTCACGCTCTCGTATTACGAAATATACAACGATAAAGTGTACGACCTTTTCGAGCCACCAGACAAGCGTTCTCTAGCGGGATTACCTCTCCGGGAGAAGGACGGCAAGACAGTAGTCGTGGGTCTATCGGAACGAGCTTGCGATGACTTAAAGGACTTCGAGCGACTCTACATCGAGGCGAATAATAATCGGAGTACAGCAGGAACGAAGCTTAATGCACAAAGCAGTCGGAGTCACGCTATTTTGATGGTCAAGGTTATTCAAACGAACGGGGATGAGACTTTGATTAGTACGGCTTCGGCGATTGACCTGGCTGGTTCAGAGGACAATCGGCGGACAGAGAATAATAAGGAGAGATTGGTGGAGTCGGCGAGTATTAATAAGAGTTTATTTGTGCTGAGCTCGTGTATTGATGCTATTGGACGTGGGGATAAGAGAATCCCGTAAGCCACCCAATCATTGCTGTGAAAGGTGCCAGAGTTGGGACGCTCAAGCTGACGGATGTTTTAGTTATCGAGAGAGCAAGATGACGAGAATCCTCAGCCTGGGCCAGAACAACGGTATCACTATCATGATTTTGAATTTAGCGCCGTTACGATCTTATCACCTCGACACGCTTTCGAGTCTCAACGTTAGCTCAAGGGCAAAGCGAATAGAGGTCCGCGAGATAGAGAACGAGGTCGTGTTTACACAACCCCCAAGAAAGACAGCGTCCATTACAGGAACATCAATTCAGCGTCAACCACTGAGACCATTAGCGAATGCTCACAATACTCACGTAAATGGAGCATCTCAAAAGGGAGACAAGCCTGCAAAAGCATTTTCGGTTTACTCTGATAGAAGCAAGCCTTCGGGTCCACGTTCGTCTGGTACAGCACCGCAGTCTATTCGACGAACAAATTCAACTAACAAGAGACCCTCGGATTCCAACCCTAACTCACGCCCCACGAAGATGGCTCGACCTAATCCGACAGGAGTCCGATCGAATGCAGAATTATCGGCCGCCAAGATCGAAGAAATGATTGAGAAGAAGGTGCAAGAAGCCCTAGCACATCGAGCCTTAGACCAGCCTGCACCAAAGCCGCCAACTGACATCAGCGAAGCTGTTCAGCGGAGACTTGAAGCCTTGGAACGAAAGATCGAGAGTGGCGAGGCCGAGGAAGCAAGAGCAGAAGGTCTCCGATTTTTGCTGATGGCCAAGCAACACAAGGAGCGAGGGGAAGACTCCAGCGCGTTGAAGATGTACGAACTTGCCGTACCTTTCTTCCCCGGGCAAGAGAAACTGCAGAAGAAGATCGAGAATCTTCGAGCAAAGATCCGAGCCAAGAGAGAAGAGGCCGCGAGAGCATCCGCTTCAGCTATTGCAGAAAGCCGAAAAGCACCAGCCACCGCACCGATCCCTCTCCCTTCACCACCAACATCCTTCGAAGCGCCAGAAGAAGATTGTGACTCGAAGCCCCGCCGAAAAGCAAATGCCGACTCGGACGATGAATTCAACGGGTCCGCAGTCTTCCAACAAGAAGACTACGAAGATGACGACAGCTTCTCCTACAAGTCTTCCAAAGCCAAGAAACACAAACCCTCCAAAACAGCCACTAAATCCTCAATCAAGATCTTTGCCGATGACACAGACGGACCTCTCACCCCGAGAACGCGACATCTTCTTGATATCGTGAATTCGAGGGATATTGCGATGATTAAGGGGCTGAGTGGTGTTGGAGCGAAGAAGGCAAGGGATTTAGTTGAGTTTTTGGAGTTGCAGAATGAGGATGATGGCGGAAACATTAGGACTTTGCAGCAGTTGATTATGGTACCTGGTCTGGGGAAGAGGAGTGTAGAGAGAGCTTATGAGGGGGTCAGTGCGTTGCTTGTTTGATTATGAAAGCTTAGCTAGTGTGTGGGGGGCAGAGAGGCGTTGCATTGTTGGAGTCATTGAGCATTGATTGAATTATTGGAGTCTATCAGTTGTGAGCAGAGTTTCAGAGAGCATGAAAGTTGGGCAGGGATATTGAATACTATGATTGTATCATCACTTCCTCTTTCTGTGCAGAGGACACGTAACATGAATCGTTTGGCAAGAAGTTTTGTTGCAAGTCAGGAGTCAATGTTCCGAAATTTCTGATACATTGAAATGTCGAGTCTTTGTGAGTTTCATGCCAGCTTTCACCATCACTCACTCACTCCCCTTTGTTTTGTTGCATACCTGATGCAACAAAATCGAATTCTTGAGTGTAAGAGTGAATGGATGAGTAACAGTGAGGGAAAGGAACACTTGTAGAGTGCTAAGTGCAACAAATTCGCTCAAGTAGTGAATTGAAATGATGTTGAAATCAGATGAAATAAGTGTCCATTGGCTGAGCTATTTTGACGATAGAGGCGGGCAGTCACTAGACTGGATGAATCGAGCTCCCTTGCCTTCTTAAAACTACCTTTTGAACACATATATTGGCACTTCCAAGGAACAAGAAATCTGAAATCCAGGGTGGATCTTCTTCTTGTATAATACATTCATCCGTTGATTCATATCATACACATTCAGTCCTACCGAATAAACGGCTTGACATCCTTAGCGTCCTCAAATGTAACACTCCCATCCCTGTTCACTTCCGCCACATGGAAACCCGTCGGCACATCCGAAATCTGTTTCATCATTCCCTCATCCTCTTTCGGCTTGTTGACTAACGTAACAGCCTCTTGCACAACGCCCGCAGGAGTATCCGCAATCTCATTCACATCCCTGGCGGTCAACACATCACTAATCCTCGACGCTCTCGAAGACATCAAAATCATCATCGGGCCATGAAACTTCAAGAACAGTCGATCTCCCCATATCGTCCTCCTCGCTTGCGTCCTTAAGTTGAATAACATCTTCGTAAAGAATTTCCACGTCTCCGTCTGCCGCATTACTCTAAAGAACTTTATGTCTGGCACCAGATATCCGAGCCCTAAATCCGGGATCTGGAATCTGAGATTCGATGACTTGAATCTGTATGGCAATGGTGGATGTTGCGTGATCGTGTAAGCAACCACATTTCCCGGGTGTGCAACATATTCTTCTCCCTGCCTCAACGTAACCTGGTATATCTGTCCTGGGCCAGCCAACGCTACCAGACCTCTCCCTGTGATCTGTGAATTCCCCCAGTGAGCAAGATTCATTTTCGTATTTGCGGAAGGAGAAACGGAAAGCGTGTGACCAGTCCAAGCAAGCAGTGCTTTCCGCTGCGCTACCATCCAGTCCACGGTGCCATTAAGATGTAATACAGTGAAGGAAGTGAGTGGCGATTTGGTGGATATTAGGGCTGTTATGGGACTTGTGGAGGAGATTCGTTGGTAAAGGAATGGGATGCCAAGAGCTGCTCTTCGAAAGGGTTCTAGGATGGATAACGTGGATTGTGCCTGGACTTGAATCAGCAATCAATTCGAATTGTATGGCTCTCTGAATTTCAATTACATTTTCTGCCTTCCCACTGACTCCAACCAATGTGCCCCTCCTAGTATACAGTTTTTGTGAAGCAGATAACGAAACAGACAAAAGAGAGTATGGCGCGCCAAGGACTTCGAATCGAGCATCTACTGTTCGCCCATGTATCAGCAGGCTTACCAACCCAGAAGTGAGACTTTTCCTGACCTTCAGGATCCGTCGACGCATCAATTGAGTTCCCCAGAACATCTCCAGTGAGTATGGGAGACTCAGTCGTCGGCGTTGCGCTGATCTGGATAGCTCTCCGGGCATGAGCTCCAGCACCTGGTCGTCGAAGCTGCCGAAAGCCTCGGGCAACATTGCCTAGCGCTATTCGACCGCGCATTGCTGCTGTTGTCGTTGGTGATTGCCAATATCAAAACGTCTGAAATAATGAGCTTTCAAGAATTGCCTCACAGAATTATTTTGGCCTAAGGCTTGAGTTTCTGATTGCGCAATAGGTAGGCTAGTGAACATCAACCCCATGTAAACGAATTCCGCATCCTTTTGATCGCACTTCGGAAGGCGATTCGTACTTTGTGTGCCTTGTCTCCAGCTCTTCTTTCCCTGTCCTGGGTTTTAGTCCGATCTCCGGCCTTCCCTCGATGCGAGGAACAGCTTCACGAAGCTACCCCTCCAAGCTCTCCGCGAACGAGCACGAAAACGATGCGGGCGGCGGTTTCAATGATTTCAGAGCCATAGAAGGGCTAAAAATTGGGTGAAAATGATTGTGAGGAGTCTACATATATCTTCGTGCTTGAGTGCAAGAGCTTCATTCCGGCTCCACCCTTGGATCCAACCCAGCCTTGGATTGAGGGTCTTCACCAGCACAAGTCGCTTCTGCAAAGATGAGGCAAAACAAACGACGATACCGAGCCAAGCTCCGAGAGAGCCAAGAGCCGCAGATAATATCCCTGGTAAGATACCAGAAACAGCGAAGAAGGCAGCACCTGCCTTCACTACCACAGCTCGAAAGGATCCTCTGGCTCTGGATGACAAGACGAATAAGGAGCAGCGGAAGGCTGATTGGGCTATCATGAAGGAGATGGCGAAGTACTTGTGGCCAAAGGACAGTCTGGGGACAAGATTCCGGGTGGGATTATCATTGGGCCTGCTCGTCGGAGCTAAAGTGCTGAATGTCCAAGTGCCGTTCTACTTCAAGAGCATTGTTGATTCCATGAATATCGATTTTGTGGCTGTGGGAGGCACGGCTGCCACAGTCGCTGGGTCTATGATCTTGGCATATGGACTCACTAGGATTGGGGCAACTGTTTTTTCGGAATTGAGGAATGCGGTCTTTGCTAGTGTTGCTCAGAAGGCCATTCGGAGGGTGGCTTGCAATGTGTTTGATCATCTATTGAGGTTGGATCTAAATTTCCATCTCACGAAGCAGACGGGAGGTCTAACGAGAGCTATTGATCGAGGTACCAAGGGTATCAGTTTCCTGTTGACTTCCATGGTCTTTCACGTCTTACCAACAGCTCTGGAAATATCTATGGTTTGCGGTCTCTTGACATATCACTATGGAGCGAAATTCGCCGCTATTACAGCATTGACCATGGTGGGGTACACCGCGTTTACGATCTGGACAACAGCATGGAGAACTAAATTTCGAAGAGCAGCCAATGCAGCAGACAACAAAGGATCCACTGTTGCAGTCGACTCGTTGATCAACTATGAGGCCGTCAAATACTTCAACAATGAGAAGTATGAGGTTGCAAGATACGATCAGGCGTTGAAAGCTTATGAGAAGTCTTCAATCAAGGTCGCAACCTCGTTGGCCTTCCTCAACAGCGGTCAAAACCTGATATTCTCTAGCGCCTTGACGGCGATGATGTATCTGGCTGCTGATGGTGTTGCCAGTGGGAACCTGACAGTTGGGGACCTTGTCATGGTCAACCAACTTGTGTTCCAACTCTCTCTCCCGTTGAACTTCTTGGGTTCCGTGTATCGAGAGCTTCGACAATCTCTTCTGGACATGGAGACGCTCTTCAACCTTCAAAAGGTCAATGTGGCGATCAAGGATGTTCCAAATGCGAAGCCATTACAGCTCACCAAAGGTGGAGAGATCAAATTTGAAAACGTCACGTTCGGGTATCACGCAGACCGCCCAATCCTCAAGAATCTCACTCTTACTATCCCAGCCGGGAAGAAGATTGCCGTTGTTGGGCCCAGCGGATGCGGGAAGTCCACCATTCTGCGACTCCTGTTCCGCTTCTATGATGTTCAGGAAGGAAGGATCCTCATCGATGGCCAGGACATCCGTCAGGTTAGCTTGGAATCGCTGAGAAAGGCTATTGGTGTCGTTCCTCAGGATACTCCCTTGTTCAACGATACCATTGAACACAATATTCGATATGGTGATATGAGTGCTTCTCCTGAACAGGTCCAAGCTGCTGCTCAAAGAGCGCAGATACACAACATTGTCTCTGGGTTCCCAGATGGTTACAAGACAATGGTAGGAGAACGAGGCATGATGATCTCGGGTGGAGAGAAGCAACGTCTAGCAGTCTCGAGATTGATCTTGAAGGATCCACCATTGCTGTTCTTCGATGAGGCTACTTCGGCGCTGGATACCCACACAGAGCAGGCTCTGATGCAAAACATCAACAGCATCTTAAGAGAGAAGGCAAGAACAAGTGTGTTTGTTGCTCATCGGTTGAGGACTATCTATGACAGCGATAAGATCATTGTCCTCAAGGAAGGACAAGTTGCCGAAAGCGGCACACATCGCGAGCTCATCGATACTGGCGGGCTATATTCTGAGCTCTGGAGTGGTAAGTACCCTTTACACCCCACCTTTGACTCTTTCTGACTCTAGTAACAGCGCAAGAAACCTTGTTCAATGAAGAGGGCGAGGTGGAACGTGAGGTTGATATCGATGATGTCGATATGGAGGAGAGAGAAGACAGGCCAAGATCATGATGATTGATAACGAATAAATGTGACAGGATGCGAGTAGTTCTATGGATACCATAGAGACAAAAGACGCCGCAAAGGTGCATATCAGGATTTGGATAAATTCATATACTCACAGCTCACTCCCTGTTACCTCGGAACTTTTATGAGGCAAGGAGGGTTGATGAGTTAGAGATGGGTGCGATTCAATTCATCCGTGGCTCATATCCCCTTAATTAAATGGAGCAGAAGTTACAAGATCCCTCCTTCAACCACTCTTATAACACTCAAGAGCCTCCCACAAGCTCAAATTGATAGTGAAGCTTTACCGACCCCATGGTTTGAGAGTATTCTGTACCTCCGTTTATCCCAAGACAACAACGTTTCCTGCCACGAAAACCACCTGGACAGCGGCAAAACTACCCATCAGTCAGTTTTCTCAAATAAGAGGTAAACCACAAGTCAGCCTTACGCCGAAGTAGCAGCAAAGATCTCAATTCTCTTCGCCTGTGTAAGCAATATGAGACAAATAGAAAACGTGGCTGTAAAAGCCACTGCGACGCCGAGTTGAACGACCGTATTTGTGATAAAGTAGAGAATGATGATTGACGAGATGGGCAAGAGTGAGGCTATGAGCGTTCCGAGGATGTTGACTGCTGTCAGGAGTGCCTTCTCTGGGTAGTGGGCTATCTCTGAGAGTGGAGCTTCTGGTATAGGTTTCTGGTGATGCTTAGGTCCGCGACGGTCATAACTAGGGGAGTGGCATGCCAGGAGTAACCACTCACTTTGATGCGAGACCCAAACACGCGATGGAATTTTGGTATCACGGTATCGATGAACCAGCTAGAGAACGGATCTTCATGGCTTCGGCGACGGATTGCAAGCAGGTCGGTTTCGGATTCCTTGTTCCAAGCTTCTTGATCCGGACCACGTAATGGGAAGTTCCCCATGTTGGGCCGCTCAAACCAATCTCGGAGGAAGGCGAGATCATAAGGGTTTGGTGCCTCAAGTCGAGACAGGAATACCTGCTGGGCAAGACGGCTATCTGTTACCGTCACAAGTAAGTTGTGTTTGCCGAGAATCTCTGACCGTACGATAGGTGAGGATAAGGGGCTGGAAGTGGGGAGTAGGAGATACGGGCTATCGCTGAGATCTAGCCCTTGATGAATTATTGATATCCAGAGGTAAAAGCAGTAATTTGAGGTTTGAAGAATTAAATTTGGGAATGTGAAAACCCACTGTAGGCTTCTAGCTTTTTTCTTATCTCCAAGACCTTTTGCCATTGCTCTTTGTTCCCATCTTCTTGAGAATAGGCGAGTGACCACCAGTCCCGGTGGTGGAAGTCTCTTTCAGGGTGTGACTTGTCAACCTCCCGTAGGCTCTTGAGCTCCGCCTCCAGATGTATGATTTCCGCTTGCGAATAAAGTAAGTTCAGCATATTTAACTCTTTAAAGCGACGGAATATCGCAAGTTCATCGTGATTGCTCATGATTTGAGCTATGGCAGGATATCCCTCCATCATGGACATCAATTTCCAGGCCCTGAAGGATTAGAAGGAGTCGGCTGAGGGGAAAGTTGTTTGGAGTAGCGGCCCAACCTGTGATTGACGACGGCACGGATTACCAAGTGCCCTTGACCTGCCTCTTCCTATAGGGGGGCCTAAATCTGCCTTGCAGAAAAAGTGAGGCTGACGAGGCTCCCTGTCCTCCCACACCGCGTTTCTCGCAACTCGGTGTCGGCATATCGGAGCTTCCTGAGAATGCCCCAAAGAAGACATTGCTAGAGAACATGTAAAATCAGCCTGCTCTAGTATGTTGCTGTTCCTCATAAGAGAGACGTTCGCAGCTTGAATGGAATAATTGTCTTGATTTCGAGGCTGCGGACCAGAGAAGGCTCAGATTCCAGCATACTTGCCGTCAACTGTGCTCTTCAATGGCATTTTATAATGTTCCTGGAGACGGGTGGGAGTCCAGGCTAGACAGCCAAAAGGCACTGATGGTTCGCAGCCATCTATTGGGTGCCAATTCCCATAACGCTGAGATTGAAACCACATATAACCCCCCATCGCTGCCGGTTCGGAGAAGGATTGTTGCGCACCCATCACCATTTCACAGAAGCTGCTCAACTCCCGAATCGGGCTGCTTTACGTCACAACACAAAATGGATGAAACTTATAGAGATATGACCGAAGAAGAGTGGGCAGATATGGAGTTGGAAATTAAAAAAATCCGAATTAAAGAGTTGGCATTCCTATTTTCGGACATTCCCATAGATGTCAACCACGGAGAGCGGATTGCCAAACGTCAACAGAGTGGTGGCTTCGACCCACTTGCAAGCTATCGTTCGCCACGACCGACAAGTTACCAATCGTCATCGTCAGGTTCCGGCCCCAGCTTCTCTAAACCTCCAGAGCCCGCTCCACCAAACCACGCGACAGCGACCGAAGTCGCTCTGGTGAAGGTGATGCGACTCCATCCAAGATTGTAAACAGCACTAAATTTTCAAGTAGGAATATGACTCTAACCCATGCCTACAATTCGTTAGCATGTATTCGGCAACTGAAGATAAATGGCACCCCTTTCCGGCCACTCTTGATACCGGCACGCTAGACAACTGGATATGCGAAAGTTCTTTGGCGACCCTTGCCTTGGGGGAAAGGATCCAAACAAGTGAGGCTATATTTATTGACTTCGGCGGAAAGACAGTGAAATCGACTGAAATGGTGGAGATACCTTGGTGTGCTGCCCAAGGAAATCGCAAACTTCGCACGAGCAAGTTCCGAATCGCCAATAAATGCGCACCCTTTGATGTCGTCCTTGGTAGTCACCTCCTCCTCAACGAAGAAGGAATCCTCAAATTTGACAAGACCGCCTGGGTTCTAGCGAAAAAGAACGCTACTGAAGGTGTGTAACTCTTCAATGAGAGAAAACAAGTGTGAGTGTCGCACTGACGAGTCATCTTCTCGATACAGAAGAGAAAGAGTACATGACGAGAGAAAGAGAGAAGGCAGTAGAGGAGAGCAAAAAATTGGCGCAAAGAAAGTTAAACCAAACGTCCAACACCGCCTCAGGGCAGGGTAGTGTGGGTCAAGTGCCAGGTAGGAAGTGAGGACGGTAAAGGGGAAAGACAAGAACAGCAGGGCGGAATGAATTTTATTTACATCGCTGTTGGCGTTGTGTGGTCCTTCGTGCTTTTGGAAGTACCCGAAAACAGTCGCTGAAATAAGGGCGTTAATCTAAGTATATACTTCGGGGCTAACTCATCAACTTTTGGCAAGCGCGGAGATAAGTTGGCCTTGCTGTATGCAAGCTATGCTGTTTAAGTCTTTATTGACCTTATTTGCCTCCCAAGGAGGGTACATACACCTTCCCCTGCAGCGCGACGCTTCCAACCCTCTCCATCGCCATTGGCTCCGGGTTCGCCACGATCCCTTCCTCTCTTCTCAACTTCGGCTCTAATGGCAGTGGAAACACTTGCTGCGGGTCTTTGCAGAGCGTTAGCCTCGTGGAGCAATTGGACAATTGGAACGAATATCCTCCCGTCTATTGGACTGAGGTGAGGTTTGAGACATGCGGAAATTACAGTATTCCCAATCCCCTACATTTCGAGAATCTCGGGCTCGGGGCCCCAGTGACCAGTAGGCGGGGTAGGAAGCTCTGCTTCTTTCCAGGTAACGCGGCTAAAACTGCCATGTTCCCCACGCAGCTGGGACAGGACTCTATATTTGTATTACCAGCTGAAAACCAGACATTATTTGTATTATTTGGGCGGGTTTTACCGGAGGTCCGGGAAGACTGCTTTTGGGTGGGAAAAGCCCAAATTACCACTATTAACTAATATACGAACTTGCAATAGCCTAACTAGTAACAAGGATAATAAAAAGTGTTTCGGAAATCAACTGAAAGTTTTCTAAAGGATCTTACTTTATATCGGTATTTTATAATAAATAAATTACCTTCTAGAATTGTCCTGATTTTGAGGCATTGCGGTTTTTAGCGAGGCGGCCCGGACCTCAGGTAAAACCCGCCTAAGTAGAGCCAATTTGAAACATCTGATACTTATACCTCTCGAACTCTAAGTTGGAATTATTTCATCTTACGAGGAACTAAAAATTTTTAATTTTCTGCTTTATATCCTCCTCGTCTATTCGTCTTCTATTTATAGCTCATCAGTAGCTTCTAATAAACTATTAATAAACTAGCTTTCAAGGGAGATTTCTCGTTATTAATAATACTAGATTAGAGTTTAGCTTACCTTCTTTGGGCTACTTCTAGAAACAAGATAATGCTTCTCCTCTGATTATAGCTAAAGGCTCTGTGGCCTTTCTCAATGAGCCGACCTCTCAGCCGGGCGGACCGACAGTTACCACAATGAGCCGACCTCTCAGCCGGGCCGACCGACGGTTACCACAATGCGGCCGCTAGTGCAGGGGAACCGTTCGAACAGCCAATAGGCTTTCGGAAGCTCCAGGAGGCGGGCGCCCCTTGAGCGCGGTGGGTCGAGCGGTCGGCCAGCATCGCTCCACCAGCCTGTCCGTTCTGCCTGCGCTCTGCACGCTCTGCCTGCGCTCTGCATGCTCTGCCCACTTTACGCGTTGGTCCTGGTTCACCCACATCAGTGGGACAACGGCCATTATTGACTGCTTGCTAGCTCGCTGAGGTAAACATCGTAATAAAGCCCCGATCGCTGTTCACCGTTGTGAATCAAGGCGGATGTTAAATCTACTGGTCCTGCCCTGAGGTGCGCGTGTTCTTCTCGAGCAGAACTTCGTCGCATCAGGCGCAAAATCATCGGAATGACTCAGTAACAACGGCCCAGCTGCAGAATGGGATAATGCCGCTGCCGAAGTTCTTGGAGGTCGCTGTAAGGGAAGTGGCATCGTCGATGCCACATGAAGACTGGCCATCACGTCGGCAACATCTGATCGACTCTGGCTTCGATACGGGCGTGGTGGACTCCTTTCAACATGAAATCAGACGTTGCACGACAGCTCTTGTTCGGCAATCCATACCCAGGACCATACCACCAGTTCCTAAACAAGGGAATCTGCCACCGTCTCCCGAATCCGAGTCCTCATTCCCCCGCTGCACGACCGACCCCCCCGCGTCGAACCTAGTATGTCAAGTCATAGCCCTCGAGTTCTGTCTGCTGACCCAAATTTTCTCCAGAAAACCGTTATTCTTCTCATCCAAGGAAAATCTGAGCCCATCGGTTGTGAACACAGCGAGGTCGAAGAGAGCAAAATCTGCTTGCCAGCACTTGAAAGCCGTGGGCTCCAGTCTCTGATCAGTGGCAACATGATAAGGCTGGTGTGGCACAAGCCGCAAGAAAGTGGCAGGACTTATCCAACCATATTTCGTGTGGTCTCAGATGAAGAGGAGGCTCACATGCGCGCAGACATAAGCTTTGGACGAAACTGGTTAAAAGGCGCACCCCTGGGGATCGGCAACCTGACTATGGGTGGAAAACGAAAGAGAAATCAAGGTAAGCTAGACTTGGTAACTTTGGGAATCCGCCCATCAAACTGATCTGCTCTTTGAAGGAGAAATCGATGAAGCGGAGCGTGCTCGAGAATTGACCAGACAACAACGACCACCAACCTTTAGCCTGGGAATGGGAGACCCTGGAGACCCCGTCTGGGTTGGCACTGCGCTACGCGCATTTTGCAACGCAGGTGTTCATACCCCGCGGTATAACAGTTCTGGATATACAGATGGCATCGAGGAGGAAGATAGCCAAAGTCAAGAGCGCTTTCCTTTTACCAGGCAGAATACGATGCAGCCGCCACCTGATTAATGTCAGCGACAACATTCGAAATGACACACTAAACACAGAACATCGGCAGTACTCCGACTCATGACCGCACGAGCAGGGCATCCCAGGAGGAAGAAAATGGAAGCAGCCAGAATATTATACTCTCTTGCACCAGGAATAGGTAAGTTTCCCGGGCTCTGTTTTTCTGAAAGTGGCGAACAAAAAGTTCCCAGTTTGACTGTGCGGGGCAGAGCTGCTATATACCCCCTCGCAACCCTGGACGATACTCAGGAGGATACCTTAAATGTATCTGCATCGTAGTCATACGGGAAAAGGTTGCCAGCAGCACACTGACGTCTGCCGTAGGGCATAGGGCACATAGATGGACGGCTACCAGCGTTTC
The DNA here is from genome assembly GCA_021399465.1 of Hyaloscypha sp. PMI_1271. Lineage (NCBI taxonomy): Eukaryota > Fungi > Ascomycota > Leotiomycetes > Helotiales > Hyaloscyphaceae > Hyaloscypha > Hyaloscypha sp. PMI_1271. The sequence goes on from JAJTUS010000010.1 coordinate 151,176, forward strand.
GGGTAGCAATGGGGCACTGTGCGAGGAAACACTGACATCTGAATGGCTGGATTGCATGAAGGCACTTGCGCCCGATATCAGAACCATTTGTTGTAATAAAGCGTTGAAGAAGCACGATATGTGTAATTATCCAAACCTGTTCTACAGCCCCATCAAGGCGCCCCTATCGTGACTGTACCTCCAAGTGGAGGGTGCCAGCATTTCCGCTGGCGAGGCTTGCATGTGACAGTTGCATGCATCGCACCTTGTTTTCCAACTACCGAGCTTCTACGAGGGATGTGAAGCCGCATCTTGCGACTTCATTTCAGTACATCTGCAGTTTCAAAAATGAAAGTGTTCAATACACTATTAGGATCTGTCTCCTGTAAGGGATTGACCCGGATCTTGGAAGCCAACCCGTCAGCGTGATGCTTGGCCGGCGCCCTGTGGAGCCAGGCTACCAAACTGCAATGCGAAGGCACGCCAGCAGGACCCCAACAGAAGCACAATATAGGGAGAGGCACATCACTTTTTCAATGGCATCTATATCTCTTTTGATGAGGAAAGGCTATTCTGGATGCACCTCAATTGGCCACTAATTCCACCATTCAACACTCGTGTCTAGTGGTTCACTCTTTCTCCACTTCCAAGAGGCATTCGTCGCGAGTAAAGTGGATGATATGTGGGAGTTAAAGTCGAAAGCTAGGCTTGTCATTCAATGCTACTCAGCTACGATCGACGCAACTGCTATTGACCATTACCAACTAAGCAGCTGAACGCAGACTAAGGAAAGGCCGCAGCAATGCCTCAGGAAACACGAATTCGCTCTGGATCTGAGCAAGTTCAATACGGCTCGTTCAATGCTTGCACCAGCGAAGCCGAAAAGCTCGATTCTAGCGGTCTTATATCAAGAGACAATGGAAAGAACATTGAGCTGGACTCAGCAACATGGAATCCATTGGACAGCATTTAGGGACATGATGAATCCACAAGTTCTCACTGGCATCAATATCGTTCAGGTCAACAAATATTACGAACAGGATGCCATGAAATAGCCCCCCTCCGATCAAGCAGGTACGCTGCATACACTGACAAGAATGAGATGAGTGCTTATGTTGTAGTGTCAAGGTTGAGAAGCAATGCTAGCCACTTGGTTTGCCAGGGGTTATTCGCATTCGCAATGCTCAAGCGCATGAGAGAAATGCCTACAAGAGGTGAGGTCGAAAGGTTTTCGACAATGCAAGAAACACCAAGAGCGCCCCGCAAATATACCCGCAGGGATTGGATAGATCTGTAACATCACGACTTACCTCCTGCATATGCATCTGGTCCTAGGGTGGCTTGATAAAACGGATGAAGGCCCGACAACTGGAAGGTGCCTTTTCTGTGTGCGTCTGACACCTCGATAACCGTGCATCTCGCACGATAAGACACGGGAAAGCTTCGTTTGCTTGACAACATGGATAATTTGCGGAGAACCTCACATCACACTATTGAAAGCGGGAGGGCGCGCCAGGTGAGACACGTCGGATGAAAAGGAGCTTCAACAAAAGACTTTTATCCCAACCAGCCATGTGCGCATAGACAATAATAATCAAACCAACTCTTCTTTACCAACTCCTCGGCATCCTCTCGACCTTTTGAGCGGGGACGCTGGGCCGTCCTCCTCGGGGAGGCCAATGAGAAGGTCGCCTTCCCTGCAGGAGACTGTGCTCTGGGCTTTTCAATGGCGTGTTCTAGCGTGCGTGCCGTGCGGCCCACGGACAACGTGCGACCCCTTTCGACCTGCTGGATTTTGACACATCAAGCTGCAGGGCCGGGATTTCTCAGCCTGAGATAGGCTGCCCAGGGTGACGCCCTGGCCGGACGCGCACTGGGTTGCATTTTAACTTTCGACTTGGACTGTTCTGGCGCTCTTTGCCCTGGATGGCGGATACTAGCGTAATACCACCGGCTAATATTGTACAGGATGTCAGGATGGGTCTGGGGTGAGGCCAGGCCGCTTTGGGAGGGGCGGGCGCTGGTCAACTGGGTTTAATATGAACGGGGTTGGCCCTTATCGTTGGGACTTTCTTCCTTTCTTTTTGTAACGTCGTGACCATATTTTTGCGATCTCTTCCATGCGGTTCCTGATTCCCAAAGACTTATCGATTGACATCTGATCGAGATTTGTCGCGTTGTTTTACTTTGCTTTTTTTTCGCTGTCAACGTACACAGACACGTCCTGGAAAATCAATCCCAAGCGGCGAGACTCGAAGTGACCTTAACGGAGCTTCACGAAGAACACGAGAACACCTCAGTCGATCTTCTTCCACGCACACCCAAACCCAATTGCGCGATTCCAACCCTCAATCGAATATTCCGCCGGCCTACCTTCCGAGGCTTCACTCCCAACCACCGTACACCATCCTCACATCCTCCACCATGGTGAACATCTTCGACCTCATATCCCAAAAGATCGAGCTCTTCCGCCTGGAGCAGAGATACACCCGCAGGCGCAACCGACGCAGCACATTTGTCTCGGAAGCACAATACGTTGACGGAGAGTACATCTACTCCCCAACCTCCACATATTCAGCAAAATGTAGCGCAGGCGGTAGTGACAGCGAGGAAGAGAGCAGGAGCAAGGAAAGCAAAGGGAGCAGACGGCTGAGCAAGATGGGCCTGGATAAGATGGATTGGCGAAAAGGGAGAGAGGACAAGAGACAGAGCCGGATCAGTGTGCGGGAAGTAAAGTGGGATGATGGTCTGCGGACTTAGAGATATTGGTGGGAGAGGAGGCGAGAGGAGCATCTTGTGTTGCGTGCATTTGCAGCGATACCTGGAGCGAACGTTTATGTCTTTATGAGTATTCTTGATGTTGGTATTGGACACGCGCACACCCGCTCACAACGGACATTTCTTGTTTATAGATTTTTATATCATGAGAGGAGCTGGATCATGGCCAATCAAAACATGTTACATACACCTTAGTCCGGGAGTCTAGACACTGTTCATATGTTACCTACGAAATCATTTTGGGAGGGGCTTTTGCCTTCATCATCAAATGGAAACCTCAACCTTGTCTTGGATGTTTGAAGGTTGTTTCTCTATTGCGAAGCTAGTACCAGCGTGTTAATGATCCTAAACGAATACTCCGTTGTCAAGGTTGTCGCACAAGATAGATCTTATTAATATGGAAGGCTGCCAAATCATGCCCCTCGTTGTCACAGGGGGTGCCTGCGTCAATTGGAGGTGTTCTTGCCACCAGACGTCGTATGATTTCTTGGAGTTGTCCGCTCAGTTCATTACCACTACCAAGTTCAGATGGAGAAAACTCCTTTCGGACTTAGAGTTCGGCTTTTTGGTTTCCCTTGTTCTTGTTGAAGATTCGTTCGGGTCAACCTCCGAATCCTCCTCTCTCCTCATTTTTATTTATTCTGTATGGGAATTCAAATCAAATGCACAAAATATTGTCTACACTGATGCCTACTCTTTTTTATTCAACTGCCTTTATTCTCGTAATTCGAAGCTCGTAAGTAACTTAAATTAGCTGAATATAGTTCCATTAGTATCAACGAACAAGAGGCCATGATTTCCGCCACGATTTCATGATCTACCATTTGCTATCTCTGTGTGCCTCTTTTGAAGATCTCCATCTCAATTCTTTTTATTTTTTGCTCGATTCAATCACTGTCATAATATTTAATATTCCAATCTCCCAAATGGACAATCCCCAGCTAGCCAGATGCCCTATGAGCTCTACTCAGAAGCAAATCGCCGCGATTTGAAAGGCAAACGGACAATGCCAAACAAGGGACAGGAAGAGTGGCTCCGTCGCTCTTAAACATGGGATGGTTTGGATCCATGGACCTGGAAAGCAAAGAAGATCCTTGGTGTTGGCGGGAATGGCGTCAGTTTGGGGCAGCACCATGGCACGTATCCCAATATGCCTAAGCACATGACCATCAAGCAAAGCAAAGATACTGAGGCATGAATTGGGAGTCCCGGCTCTTGAAAATCCTGACCGGCACGGATCGGTTCATTTTGTGAAGTCGTACAAAGCTAACTACCGTGGGAGAGGGACTGGGACTCGCCAGAATACAATCAACTTCCTTTCAGTAGGTTGGGCAAGTAAGTATCAGCGGGGGTAAGAATTCAACCACCTCTATATCCCGGACAGTCTTGCTTTGTCCTAGTTGTGGGGAGAAAGAGCCATTAAAATAGAACAGATATCCTGGTAAAACCCAAATCGTATTGTGGTTTTGCGCTGCGTTGCCCCATGTGACCGAATGCTCGTAGAATAATGCATCTAGGAATTACGCAGCCCAAAGGCTGGTCGCTTATTCTCTCGGTTGAGTTCGGACAAAAGATCGGAGATAAAGATGTCCAATTAGTTCAATAAATCCTTCAAAAAAGGACACAACGAAGCACAAAAAAGACCATCGGTTTAGGTTTTACTGGGAATTGAACCCAGATCCCCGGAATCAGAATCCGATGTGCTAACCATTACATATTAGTTTCTCGGAGTCTTGTTTCCTAATCGAGAGAGTCTTAGGAGCTGAGTCATGGTTTAGGGAGTGATTCCACTCCTTAAACCACGCTTTAGTTTTGCTAATGAGAAGTACGGGTAACGAGAAGTACGGGATTAAGACATCAGAGCATTGAGAATTTAATTTTCGAGCAGCTGGTTATCAAAAAGCCATGTAAGAGGAATAGAGAAAGTTGTGTCAAGTGTAACTGTGTAACGGGAAAGCTAGTGGTCGTCTATTCTATCCTTCATTCAAGAACCCCAGAACCTCAGTCCCCTTTTTTGCCCACATCAAAAGCTCTGATTTGTCTTTCGCTCACAACCCCTCCTTTTCGAGTGGTGCACCACTTTACTCTGGAACTGCCCTGCTATCTTAAGTTTACAAGCCCGGCCAGACTTGCATCTTAATCATTTAGCAAAATGCCGTGTTGTTTGTCAACCCATGCCAACCCATGCCAATCCAGTCCAATCAAGTCCAACCAAGCCCAGTCCGCCAAGTCCGGTCCTCAGTCTATCCGTCATCCCACTACGTTAAGCCAGCAGTGCTCATTCATGATCTCATGTATGCTACTATCATGTTGCACTTCCGCCATATTCTTACTCTGACAAACCGCCACAAGTTATCACTTCCTCCTCATTTTGTTTCTTCATCGCCTTTCGATCTCGTTCCCATCAAATAGAAAAGTTGTTGATGCCCCTCTTTGCCTCCCCCATGTGCACTCTGCCTGTCCACACGTACCGAGAGTTCGACTGAGCTGAAATTTGAAAGTCGTAGAGCCGTGTTATGCTGCAAGTATCGACGTGACTTGGATCTTGAAGTGTTTGTATTTCGACAGCAACTCAATTTCTATTCCAGCTGGCCATCATGCGTTGTCTTGGATGTGTGAAGTCCTTGATATGCAGACGTTGTGACCAACTAACCTGCTCCGTCGACGAGAAAATCCAAGGATGGTATGTAAGAAATGTGTTTGGACAGTTGGTAAAGTTGCGATAGAGTTGTGATTTGTATTATGAGAGCTGTGGTCCCCCATGAAATTGTGCTGCTGTCTATACTGATTGTGTGAAGCGCACGCTTTCGGTGGCCATTGAATTGTGTTTTGCTTGTTGTGCTCGATGAGGCTTCGATGGTCATGATGGTGGTGCCGCCAATGCCTTTATCGGACGGACATGTTTGAGAATGATTCGATGATGTATTTTCTGCTGATCTGAGGGTTTTGCCATGAGGCTTGCGAAGCTGAGGGCGGAGAGGACACCACTGGAGCACATTCTCGGGGTTGAGAAGAGAAGCCAAGGAATCATGAAATGCTTCAGTTTAAAAGTACTCTGCCATTCTCGCTTCTTCAGAAAATATCTCTTTATTTCTCTTCTTCAGGAAGCATGTTCGTCCCGCAGTTGCCCCGCCACTTACGTGAGTTTCCTTTGTTACCTTATATGCCGAGACCCTAATGCCTCGTTCAAAACACTACGGCAAAACGAACTAAAAGCCAGGAAAGACCGAATTTCGAATCGAAAGGTTGAGATTAGAAATACAAACAAAGGATCTGTTCAAGCCTTAGGCTCATATAAAGCGAACGCATGTTCGTAGATCTGCATGTTCCGCGAGAATTGGAGGAAGGCGCACTATGCGCACACTTGTGACAACACATAATGAAAGTCGAGTTTCGAGAAGGGGCGAGCTTCAAAACTGGCACGGCAAAGCAAAACAAAGGGTAATGTTTGAGTATAACGAGAAATCCGAGATGGGTGGATAGTGGGCATGTTTGTGGAGAGTGGAGTTTGAAAGCCTCCCAAGATGGCAGAACGAATGTTCTATTGCGACAGAACTGATTCTTCGACAGGACTTCCGTGCACCGTTTCCTCGAAAAGAAGAGCCAATTTGATCCGACATATTGACCATAAACACAAAGAGAGTTTGAATGATGGGTTCTTCCAATATGTGGTGGATAGCCATGGGATTCTCCAAAAAGGAAAACCCGAAGTGCCTGCTGCAGTGTTGACCCCATTGGCCGCAAAACACGCTACCCCTTCCGAGCTAACTTCCAACGCCAATTTCAACTTCAACTTCGAAGTTTCTGCCCAGAGCCAAGAACGCAATCTGAATACAGACAGCGAAAACCCATCTCCTACCGACAATGGCTCTCCTCTGGCCCAGACTGCAAATTCTGTCACCCAGTCTGTGAACCCATCGCCGAGTCCAATTCTATCGCGACCTCTTCCGTCACCCCACGCCATCTTTCTCGACCTCAGTCCTGGAACTCCACTACAAGACGTAGATGTCATCAGTAATGAGCATGACGTGCCAGTTCTGAATTCGGAGGACGCCACGGAACAGACTACGGATGGTGTGAGATTGGCTCGCCCACCATGGCAGCAACGCAAGGACAAAATTCGCAAACGCCTCTGCGAGTCCTTCGAAAAAGAAGATCACCCCGTCTATCAAGTGAAAAGATCGAAGAAATGGCACAATCAGCAAAGAGCCATAGCCTGGATCACGTACGCCGCAAAATCCCATTTCGATCACCACTTTTCATCGATATTAGCCCAATGGGGTGTGAAACCCACGCATACAGGGACTTGCTTGTTGTTGCCAGCAGATTGGGCTGCACTTGATCCCATACGACTAGCTGCACTCTTCAGTCCCGAGAACTGTCCGCACGCTTGGGCAGACGGCGTTGTACGTTCATATACCCCTTTCAATTTGCATGACAAGTAGCTAACATTTCGCAGACTTACCAGTATGATGATCACACCACATCCCTCACTCGCGCAACGGCATGGTTCGCAGATACCCACTGGCCCCGGGACGGTTCGGAGCTTGTCAATTTTCTCGGAAATGGTCCATACAAGCCGAAACAAGGCTCACATCTTTGCCATCACCACTTATGTTTGACCCATCTTGTATTCGAAAGTGTTGAAGAGAATGAAGATCGCAAAGAGTGCCATGCAAGGGCAAAATTCCTGCGGCAAGAGGGTCTCCCTATTCCCCGCTATTGCACGAAACACGCGCACAAGCGTCCTTGCTTGATGCAGCACGCAGCTCTCACCACACTTGAGGCATTCCTCATACAATTTTTTGTTCTTCTCAAGGCCAAAGGTCAAGCCTCTCTTGCAACGCCACCCCGGCCACGATGGCACCCCTACCCGACGTTCGAGTGCCAACTTCCACTCACGTTCTGTGACGAGGCAGCTGTCAACTTGGAGCCTGAGGACATCGTGAGCGAGGTCATTGAGTCGACCCGTGTTGGGAAACCGGAACTGAAATGTCAGTTTTGTTCTGGAATCAAGGCCTTCAAGAGTATCATTGCGTTGTGGTCACACTTTGTCCATCAGCACTATAAAAGTGAGAATAGCGCATGGATGAAAGTAGTTGTGGAGGAGAATCTTCTGCTTGAGGAGGTTCGTCGAACTGCTGGCTTGTGGCGGACCTACTGGCGTGAGCATAGTGATGGTGGTAAGCGGCGCGACCCGACGATGATGAAGCTGCTTCAAGTAGACGACGTCAACTTTACTTGGGTTGATATTTTGGAGTGGAAGTTACGCTGAAATAATGCCTTGACAATCGAGATTCCGGATGCCGATTGAGAATAAGTTGTATTTCTAGCATAGCTCGACAGGCGCAAAGACATTGCCAACGTGTTTGAACCCTAGATTCCCTGTTTTCGTGTGCTTTCCATTCTTACACATGAAAAGTCAAGGCATGCCTACTTTGCTTATATCGTGGGTTTTGCTGTTAAATCCTCCTCGTATAGCGCCAAATGTATAGTAGGGTAATTGTTGCCAGTTCACGTGATGAACCCCCGATTCAGAACACCGTATGAACTCCATGTTGCGCTTGTTCTTTAGAAAGAAAAGCTTAGATGACTTCTTACGTCATTTGAAGGGTTTGCCTTTCAATTCTCCGAGTTCCGATAACCATGGTGTCGTAATACTTTGCATGAATACTCGATTTTGTTCTGCAAGTGACATGGGGCTAGCTCGAATAGGTTAGAATTGTGGGGCTCTCCAAGGGCGGGTTCCGCCGAATTGCTATCTACTTTATGTAAAGAAATAAGGCACTTTTGGCTGAAAACCGGTTTCATGGTGTAATGGTTGTACGTCACGCTTTACTCAAAGACATCGACATTTATCACAAACTAACACTCTTTAGAGCACATCGGATTCTGATTCCGGGGATCTGGGTTCAATTCCCGGTGAGACCTTCGCAGCCTGTGGCCTCATGTTAATTATGGGGCTTCTAAGTGCAGATATATTTTTGTGTTTTTTTTCCCCAGGATCTAGCTTATTGGCTTAGCGAGAATGCGTGGACCTGCTATTGTACGCCCCCCTTTTTCCCTCGAGGAAATAATAACGAGAGTAGAGGGCCTGCTTCGAAAGATGTCTGGAATAATCTAAATTAGGCACTATTTGCAAATCAAAAAATAAATCTATGCTTGTGTAAATTAGCTGTTTGCTAAACTTCCTTTATAAGAGGCCCTGAGCTATGTGTGAGTACACGTATAAAGCCGATTCACTTAGGGAGAAGCAGTTTACAAACAGTGCATGGATAGAATTTGAAAATAAAGAAGCTTCTTCGCATATGAGAAAAGCCCTCTCCCCGATTTCTTACCATGTTTATCATCGCAATCAACCCTGGAAATGGTTTCCAGACCACCAGAACGGCCTGCCGAGGAAGGCGCCGAAATGTGGCGTTTGTTTCCAGAACGAAATGTAAACCCCGAAACCAGCAAGCCACTCAACTCACAATACAACCAATATTTGCCCTCGTGGAATTCTGGCGAAATTGGAACAGATTTTCAGGAAGGAGAATACGATGGGGATCGCGAAGGGAGCAGGGCGGGAAAACACACCTCTGCAAAGGAGCTCGTTGTCGACGACGAACGCAAAACCAACTACATCGGCGACGATAATGACAACGATGACGACGAGGTCAACTCATTGTTGGATGACTTTTACAGATCTCCGCAGACCAAATCACGGGTTCCTTTTTACCTCGGGAAGAATCAAGTTGATATCTTAGAACGAGAGTTTACCAAAGATCCAAAGCCTCCTACCGAAACAAAGCGTCAGTTTGCAAAAGATTTGAAGGTACCATTGGATAAAATAAACGTTCGTTCACAAGCTTATTAGCAATTGAGCACTTACTGACGGAATATAGAATTGGTTCCAGCATCGTCGAAAAATATGGAAGCAGGAACATGGAGGCAGGGAAGCTTCTGCGGCCTGGTGGGCGGCAGAACACCTCTCAGCAGAGAAGCTCGTTATCGACCACGAACGCAAGACTGTCCACATCGATAATCAAGGTGCTCACGCCCGCCCAAAGGCGAAGTCTCCTCAGCCAAGACATCCTTCTGGTGGTAGAGCAAACAGATCGGCTCAGATCATCAACAAAAGCCAGCCCGGAGAATACATGGATATGACCGGTGATACCTCAAGCAATGATGGCACGCCACATGAAATTAACGACGATGAGGTGGGTTCGTTGGTGGATGACATTGACAGACTTGACAAGGACTCTGATGCTCAGTCCAGCTTTGAGAAGCTTGACAAACGGAAGGTTCAGTCCAATGGTCCTCCTTCTCGACAGCCTTGGTATCAAGCTATTCACGACGCCTTGGCATTCATTGAGCAGGGAAAGAGACATGCAAATCCAGGCACAATACCCTCCCGGGCTATGATCAACACGGCCATGGCGGCAAACAACGGTGTGCTCCATCCGCGCTTGAAGGATCGTCTCGGGAAAGTCATAGCCCAATACAACAAGAACAAGAACGCTCCCGGCAGAATCGAACGCCGCCCTGCGGCCAATTCAACTTCAACTATGATGAGTGAGACTTCGAAACCCAGTGGCATCTCTAGGAAATCTACAAGGTTGGCTTCATTGCGGGATGCGGAATATGGCGATGCAAACCGTGATTCTGGCTCGGAGGCAGCAGGAATGTTTGTACCCGATGAAGAATCTGATTTGGACGAGTATGGAGGAGAATACCTGGAAGACGAAGGTGATGATACAGAAAGTCAGAACGAGTCGAGCCCAGAAGTCGACAGCATGGCTAGCCTCGAGACTAACGAGAGAAATACCGATGACAACCCCAATGCTGGTGCTTCCGACTACTATTTTAACGTTCCTAAAGACGCAGATGGAGATGTCTCTATGATGAACGAAGCTCTTGATGAAACCCCACACTTTCACAACAACCGAAGCAGCACGGCTCAAACTAAACCGAAGAAAAAACAGGACGTCACAAATTCGTATTTCGAGCACATTGCCTCCAGTCCCCAAAAGAAAGTAAAATCCACGACATACCATAAATTTCTCTCCACTAGGCCCGTTGAAAATTGGTTTCTGTTTGAGCGTGCGCACTGGGTGCGTTACCAGAAGATAGACTTGAAAAAGTCATGGGATCAAATTGTGTTCGGCTTTCCGGTTCAATTTCATCAGGATGCACCAAGACGTGCTAACCTACAAGATGACCTTTACAAAAACAACGATATCGTGGCACTCGATGAAGACGGAAACGCAGTGTTCGACCTCAATGGAAGACAAGAGTGGATTAGGATGGACATCAAACATGTCAAAGACCATAACGTGGTGGAGGGCGTTCCCGTAACATTCGTCGAAAGATATCCTTGGGAGGCATTGGAATATGATTGGGTGTCTCCTAAGCACAAAACCCAGGCCAAGAAGATTGTGGGGGACATCAAAGCGAAGAGGCCCAGCGAATACACTCGTAAGTTCACTTAACTATCCTTGGTCTCATTTATGGAGTTGCATGCTGATTTAAGAGACAGGAAAAGAGCAATATATTGTAGCCATGCGAGACTACTGGATTAAGCAGCTGAAGCAACGACCTGGAAACGCCGTCGTACCAGTCGAGAGCGCAAAAGACCCAAAACCTCGAAAGACTGGCAAAGCTCCTCACCATATCGAAACCTTTGGGAATTCCGACGACGAATTAATTAATGCCGAACAGAGGGGAGGGAAGTCGTTCGTAACCGTTCGAGGACATGATCCTAAGGTCCCAGGAGCTTCCACCCTACTTTCCAGCAACGAGAGGCCTGCGTCCTTGGACACCACCTCCAACTTTGGTTCTGGTCACCTGATCTGGTTGGATCCCCAGCTCCATCAAATCAACAACCCAGGTCCCCAAACTTCGATCACACCGACAGGTCAAGGAATTGGTACTTCCGAAACCCCACCTCCTGAAGTCCCAGTCCCCTCGCCCTTGAGTTACGAAACTGTCGAACTCATTGCTCTGCATTTGGCATGCACACCGAACTTCCATCAAATGATGAGATCAGATGGTAAGATGCCAATGCGATCACTTGACAAGAACTGGTTGTGTGGCCTAGATCTGCCTGAGAGGCAAATACCGGAACTTACGAATGACACCGCGTGGCTGGCACACTATCAGCGCCGCAATTACGACGAGGCCATCAAAAGACGAGCGACAGAAATCTTTGAACAACTTCCAAAAATGACCAGGACGCCGCTGGAGAAGCCAATAAAAGGACCTGCGCCTGTCGTCAGCGACCACTGGATTGCCATTAGAGAGGACCTATTTCGCTATCACGAAGCGCGTTGGGACCTACTTGACACAGAAAAGAGACTTGACGAGCTGCGAAATACCATGCTAAATGCACCATTGCAGGAACATTCAAAGCGGATGTTAACCATGGAAAGAGCCGAGAGAGATTGCCAGACCGCTCTTCTGGCTACCACACTAGAGCGCACGGTAGCCAGAGAAATCGATAATCTGCTGTCATGGGTGTCAGAGAGTTTTTCGGCATCCGTATACCAAGGTTCTGGGCTATGCTCACATGAAGCAGCAATCAACAAGGTCATGGAGCTATACGACGTCGATTTCGGTCGGCCCAAACAACGCTCAAAGTTTAGTCCTTTCAATCGTTGGAACGACTTTTCCAAAGCAGCCGACCTCCAAGACTACAAGTATCCAATCACATGCAAGCCACTTTCCAGCACTCTTTCAGCATCTACATCCTTCATGGACCATGATAAACGCTTGGCCGCTGAAGTATCGTTCATTTTCGAAGAGGTCAATCGCCTGTTGTTCGAAACGAATTTCCATGCATTCATGGGTGTTAATGGAAAGTTGGACCATATGAAAGCCATGGCCCCTCAAGAATCCCGTGATTTGGACCCTCGTGACTTGTTGCATGACAATTTGGCACATGCCAGGCTGTATTTCGACAAGTTGAAAGCCATATCAGATGATGGTCTCGATCAGAGTCCTTTAGATCAGATATGGCGCAGAATTGTTGCAATCATTGCATTGTGTTATGGCTGTACATCAGAATCCGCCTTCTTTCTAAGCACAATGGATCACCAGCTAAGCGCGCTTAGGGAGTCTGTTGGTAAGCTCCCCTTCGTCTGCTTCTAAGCATCAAGTTTGTTAATCACATTATAGGTTGCGGTCGAAGCGAGCACACGTACGAACCCAAACCAATATCAGATCGCCGCGCATTAGTCGCCGAGATTGCCATTTGTATCCGAGGGTGTGTTATTGGGGCCGATGAGATTACGAGGCAAAGTTTTGCCTTCCGTATTAGCGACGCTGATCTCGCGAAGAGTTTGATATTCGACAGCCTGTTGAAGTGGAAAGACAAATGCGCCGTTTGCGGTGAAGCTATCCACACTTCAGAAATGACAGAGACGGACAGAATGTCGATCTCGGTGGCAATCAAAGATCCGCGTGGAGGAGATCCCATCACCAGATCGATGGTATCACAGAACCGGAAAGACCTTTACAAGTGTCTCTCTGAAGTGACGTTGCCAAATGGAGCAACTTATTATTGGCACGATACGCATGGCCTGCTTTTCCACTACTTCGCCAAGCTGCATCATGGTGGATGTAGATGGTTCCGCGACAAAGAGACCCGTTTGGCATAGCGAGGGATGTGCGTATTGGTTGTTGCGTTCAGAAATTGCAAGGGAGAGCAATCGTGGGCAAGAAGATTGATTATGTGAATCGATGGGGGTCATTTTTGGGTTTGAGTTTGGGTTCATTGGTATTTATTATTTCCAAAAAAACCAAAAAAAAACCTCTCACTCAACTTTCTCGCTCGCTCTTCAGTCCATTGATTTATCCATTCTCACATTCTCTACAGCTTCCCATCATCATCGTTTTCTCTCTCCGTATCTCAGTAGTTCTCTCTCCATTTCCCCCTGCGAGCCTTGCAGCCACCTCTCGAGTGAAAGATTCCTCCGAACCAAAGATAAGCCCTTAGCAGTGCTGGATGGGGGTCTCGACCTCTGAACCAAGTATAGAGGCAAGGAAAGATCCCTCCTATGCCCCGATCATTCGAGATGAAGGATCTTGATCTACTGGAGCCGGAACGAGTGTCGTTCAATCCGACGGAGAGCATGGCACCACGCATTGTAGTTTCGGTGATCTGTCGAGGATGTGGCAGCGGGCGGTGACAAGACCGAAGGTGGCAAGTTTGCTTAGCCTGGTATATCATGGTGTACCATACCAGCAACATGTTTTTAGGGAGTGGCGAGGATTCGTTCGCGCGTGGATCTTTAGCATGAAAGCGCAGAGTAAGGTTTTGCAAAGCCAGCCCATGAGAGAAGGTTAGCAGCTCACGCAGAAGCTCTTGCTGAAGTGCCAACTCAGGCTCGGTCAGAGAGCCAGTGGTCTTGTTCCGCATTGAAATGTACCAAGAAAAGTGTTTTGACAAGCCTTCCAGTGGAATAAGCCATAGAACCGCTTCAGTAAAACCCCCTTCCATGGCGGCCAGAACCATCATCATTCTTCGCTCAAAAGCCGCGCAGACTTCGTCCTCAAGTGCATATCTTTTCGACAACATTTGCAAAAGCCGTCGGAAGTGCCACCAATCGTCATCTCTGAGGTTTGTTGACCAGGGAGCAGCAGTTGTATGATGCTTTTGAAAATTTCGTGAGTTGCAAGCAGCCATTCGGCTCACGATCGTTTCGTAATCCTCTTTCTCCTCAGGCTGTTGGGTAGCGAGAACCAATTCGAGGTACTGAATGCACTTCTTGTAGTTGCGCGTCTCATTGACCGGGCCTCTCTGTGGCTCTTGATCCAAGTACATCTCCTCAGCAACATTTTCTCCCGTCTCATCCCGGCCGAGTCCATCAACCAGGTCCCAATCTGCTTCATCAAAACGTGCGGGTGGGTGACCGATCAAAGGGCCACTGGTGGGGCAATTCCATTTGCAAAATGCCAGTGGCTGTGGCTTGACTCTCTTTCGTGCGTACCTGCAAAGTATGGTGTACAATCTCCCAACACCAGCACTCTGACCATTATCGTAACCTGGCTCAGCTTGGTCTTCCTGGTCCCCTTGGTCCTCTTGGTCCTTCTGACGGGAAGTCTTCTGGTACTTCGCGTTCGTTTCTCGCTCCGTCGTGACGGCTGCCATATCTGCTTCTGTTAGTGGTGGAAGGTCCGCGAGCACGATTCTGGCTTGTTCCAATCGTTCAAGTCTTTTAGTAACATCTGCAGTGAAGCTGTCCAATATCGATGGTTCATCTGACTCCTCCTCGAGACACCGAAGAAGGTCCTCACAACCTGGAAGGTTGTTCAGGGGCAGGCGTCTCAACGATTTCCGCAAACCAACGTCGAGCCTAAGCACATTGATCTCGCCGTAGGCCGCATCAAGCAGTTTAATAATGCAGCTGGCAGGAGTTGTTGCAGGTCTGAGCAAAAGGGCCGCATCAAGCCAGCCATCTTCATGTGTTTCAAGTACATCTGCGATTGCTTGATCAAGCCATTCCGAGAGTCGAGAGTACGTAATCCTGAGTATTGCTGGGGTGAAAGAGTTGACGACTGCTCTGATCTTTGACTCGGTGTTGACGGTCTCGTACTGGTAGCTTCCTGGTAAATAAATTCCCAGAATCCAGAGAGGGTCCAAAAGACGCTTCCAGTCCCAGTGACATCCGGGTGACATCTTCTCTTTAACAACGATCCCCTGTATCGTTTCATCTAGACAGAGTGCGTTGGCCAAACGTTCAGGCCAATCATGAGTGGGGTCCGGTTGAGATGCAGATTCTTGTAGATACACGTCCTGAATAGCGTTCTTGAGAGACTGCAATTCATCCTCCGTCAAGACGTTGGTAGGCAGAAAAGGAAGTTCTGGAAGCTGATTGTCTCCTGGCAACGACTCCATCGCTCTCCAGGGGCCTCTCAAAATGACCTCACCGTCGGGGCAGGGCAACCATCGAGCTAGGTTCTTCTTGATATTTCCCTCGCGGACGTCCTTCTTGAATCGCTTCCTGAAACGATCTCGTATTTCAGAAGCATCCAAACCCTCTCGATTCCACTGGAGTATGGGTCCTTGGAATCGCTCTAGCTTGATGACACAGGAAAGTCTCGCCATTGAAGGCAACCTGGGTCGTCGCCCACCATTCCGGCGGCCCCGCGTGATGCCCCATTCTGCGAGGTGGGAATTAATGTCGACTGCGGTACAACGTATCCTCTCGTCTCTCAATAAATATTTCTGAATTTCCTTGGTCTGTTCTGCCTTGCTGGCGGCTTGACTTGCCAGTTCAAGTATCTTGTCCTTGAATGGTGTAAGGTCCTGTGGAACCGCGTATCTTCCTCGGTGGTAATTAGGGCGATGGCCATTATTATGCCTTGGTATCTCGAAATGTATGTGTTGAGATGACATTGTGGATGGTAAGTGTTGTAATAAGTGAGGTGAGTTCTCAACTGCTTAAGAAGGACTGAACACTGACAACTTGGTACGATAATTAAAGGAATTATTTAAAGATGCAACGAAATGTCTTGGAACTTCTCGGCCGTGCTTAGAATATAATGCATTGTTTGGTAATATAAAGAATCACGGTTTCGGCGCTCCGCTCCGTATAAGGTACTAGAGAAGCTCCTAGACAGTACTAGAAATTCTTTCATTATCTGGGTTCCTTTTGGGATACATATCCTTACAGAATCTTAGAGAAGTATCAAGACTTTCTTTGAACTTCTTCCTTAGGAATATAACTACTTAGAAGATCTATCTTAATTTATAAAAATTAATAAACAAGATCCTTAGGACTTGAGCTTTCAGCATTGAAATATCAAAGAAATGAATCTTTAGAGAATTATCCTGCCTTAATTTAGGATAATAAAACAGCAAAACGAAAGGTTTCGCGCAACCCCAAACGCTTCTTTCACATCATGTATAGCAATGTTTCAAAGTCTACAAGTCTCCTGCACTCCAGACACCCTCCTCAGACCCCCTCCTCAGACCAGGTCTCAGCTCTCAAAACTTACTTGATGCGGGAACAAGACTCCGAGAAGCTGAGCTACACCATAAAACCAGACGAATTTCGACGTTCATCAGGTTTACTAACAACCGAAAGTTGCGAGAAAAAATTGCTTATTTGAATCTATACGGTCGGTTGAAAAACAGATCGATCCCCGCACTAGCCCAAATCGGGCTACACCCTCTCCTTCCCCCTCAGAAAAACTATTTCGTGAACGGCCATGATTATTAAGGACAATAAAGGTATCAAGGTGCGAAACAAGTTCCGAGTATATAAAGGTACTTTAGTGGGACCATGACTTCTCTTGGTATTTTCGACGTTATGTGCAGAGGGTCTGTGGGATGTGAGGTCAACCCTGACCTCCTTCCACCATCTCCAACCAGCCATGCCTTCACC
Organism: Hyaloscypha sp. PMI_1271; assembly: GCA_021399465.1. Classification (NCBI taxonomy): domain Eukaryota; kingdom Fungi; phylum Ascomycota; class Leotiomycetes; order Helotiales; family Hyaloscyphaceae; genus Hyaloscypha; species Hyaloscypha sp. PMI_1271. The sequence continues at coordinate 168,305 of JAJTUS010000010.1, forward strand.
ACCTAATCTGTGGTGTCTAAAGGTGCGACTCCTCGAGCAATGCAATCTACTTGCTGTATCGCCTCCATGCCGCACAACACATCCCAGTCCAGCCCAATAACATCAACTCTTGTAGCCCTCCCTCTGCGCCTTCGCCCTTGCAGCCTGCTTCTCCATGTCGAGATCCCACTTCCCGCTCTCTCCCATCTTCACAGGCTTGGGTCCTTGCGCCCCGCTGCCTTCTTCGTACTTCGTCGCTGTTCCGCCCGTCATCCATTGGATGAGTACCATGCAACTGCGGATTCCACACATCTTGCTTGTCTTGCTTGCTTCTTTGTCTTTCGCGAGGTTGTAGGTTTGGGTGTGGGATATTGGGGGTTGACTTTGGGTGACTTTTTATCCGCGGCTCGCTTTGGCTTGATGTTTGGCGGCGGGGAAGAGGGGGATTTTGAACTCTGTAGCAGAGGAGGGACGAGGTCGTGGGGTTGTGATGAGTGTGGTATTCGAGGATAGATTGATTGCCGAGGGCGGGTTATTGCAAGAAGAAGAGAGTTACTTGTTTTTGGAGGTGGTGCCTGGTGCTAGCCCCGTCTCATGTTTCTGTGAAACGGGGTTGGCGGTTGGCCAAGCCCCTGAGTTTACCCCTGAATCAAGCGAGAGGGGCAGTGCAAGGTGTGGCTGCCTGAATATGATGAAGTATGTAGGCATTGATCATTCACTCCAGCGTGGTCAATCAAGTTGACGGGGAATTGCAATATATTCCCACCAGGAATCAAGCATCCTGATGAAAGCATTTTGAGTTGTCTTTTCAACATTCATGTCTTTGCTCCCACAAGGAGATGAGGCTTTTGCAACAGCTTTCATCACATGCAAAACTTCCTCTAAAGCCTGCTAATACAATCATGCCAAACATTTATTTCACATTGGACAAGGCACTACCTTCCTTGTCAAAGCATCATCTCTGCTCGAGAAGTACTGATACCCAAAATCTGGTTCAAGCTCAAAAAGAGTGAGACATTGCGTAGCAGCGCTCACCAGCCCAGCCATCTTGGCAGCAACCTGCGTGCTCCCATTCCCTGCACAGCCCTCGCATAAGAAATCATTGGATACAAGAGCGCTTGCACCGCCGCCTCTGCAGCCAGTACTCTGCCGCAGTATAGCCCCTGTCGGTGCTGAGAAAGCTACTCCAGCAGCATTTGCATACTGTGCCAATGTCGCCATGGCGGACTTAGCATAGGAGGAGGCGGATGTCAGTCTTGGGTCAACACAGCGATATCCGGGCCCGCGAGCGTGATGGTGGTGGAGTGAAGTGGGGAGGCGATCTGGCTAGAGCCGGACTGGGTTCCCGAGCCTATTTGGGCGGGGACTTGGTCTGGATCTATATTACTGGGTGAGTGAGGATGGAGGAAGAGACGAACTGGCGATAGCTTGGTCTCGGGTGAGAGTTGAGTTCACGGTTGCGAGGATGGTACTAAGAGATCATACTTACATCTCTGGTTCGAAATGGGGCAGCAATTCCAGAGCCGATGCTTAAAGTTGCAGTGGCGGGGCTGAAGCACTTCATCTTCAGTAAGGTGGAGTCTGTGACAAGGGTTCAGTGACTCAACTCTTTGTGATTAAAGATGTATTGAGAGGAGAGAGGACAAACTCTTCGAGAAAAGAAGAGAGCCGAGCCTGCTGAGTATCCTTAGATCTGACAACGATGCGTGGAAAAAGTTGAGACGCGAGGTTCTGGACATTGTTATATACACCAGACGTTAAGCACGTCTTCGATCAACGCAGTCTGTCCTGATTCGAACACATACTTAATTCACACCGTAAGAAGTGAGTCTCCAATGACGAAAGGCAAGCCTGGAGGCGCATGTGTAGAGATGGGTTTTGGTGTGGCTTGCAAGCCAATGTTATTGTCCTTTCGCAAGAGACGCTGCAGCCTCTCAGAGAGAGGCTGCTTGCAAAAAGAGGCGCCAGGTGATCGGTACACGAAGAATTGTGAGGAATCACCTGGGAAAACGCTTCGCATGCAGGGTGTTCATTGCATTCCCAGAATACTTCAGTCGACGTTAAATTGACGGTTCGCTTCGCAAGTAGTTGGGTTCGTATGATATCAGGCTAGACAGGAGCTGAGGTTCTGAACGGGGAGGGTTTCGGTGTCTTCACAGCCTCCTGGATTTAATCCTGTTCTTGAAGATCTCTGTCATCAAGCTCTTTCTTAGCCGGAACCTCAGCCTGGGCTTTCTTGCTGTAGTCAAACAAATTCTTGGTCTTGACGGCAGTTTTATGGGTAATCTTTTCGCCAATACCAAGCGATGCGATGGTTCCCAGATCCGTATACTAGGCGTCAATCTTGGTGTGGCAAAATAGATGTGAACATTAGTTGTAGACATCAGCCTCGAAGAGAATGTCATCACCTAGAATGACATCCACTCTGAAGTTTTCAAGTACTTCAAATTTAGCTTGGATGTAGTACTCCAGAGCATGGCTGAAGATGCCTTTGGTCTGAATCCGTCCAAGTGTTGACTGAATCCTCCCATTGTCAAATTGCACTTGCCTAACTGTAGTTCGGCCAATGAATGGGGTGATCTGTAGTATGAACTCTTTTGAGATGACGTTGGCCTCGACTCTTGTATCTGGAGATGAATCTGTAAGGTTGTCGTCGAGAAAACAAGGTAAGTTCTCCTGGCTAATTCCAGACATCTCACAAGTGAGGTTGTAGACACTAATGCCATACGGCGATCTTGCAGGCGATGTTTGTATTTGTCGAGCGTGTCCTTAATCCTCAAGAACTCTCGACCCATGATAGTTCAGTAATCAACTGTCCAAACATAAAGAAATCACACAACTTTCAGGTCCAGGTGTCTCGCCTGCCCCAAGCCAGTGTGTCAAAAAATAATCAAAGCTAATTAATTATAATTAATTAGCTTTGACTATAATTAAGTATGATTTGATTAGCTTGATTTTAACTTGATTTGATTAGGATTAGGATTATAATTAATTATAGTTAATTATAATCATCACGTGATAATACATAAGTATACTTTCTTAGGCATTTTTAAAGATTATTAAATAACTAAGGTTTATATTAATGAGATATAAATAAAATCTATAAAGTATATACAAGAGTATAAAATTAGTCTAAATTAGTACATAGCAACTGCAGGCTAGCTATATTACTTGTCCTCACGTGACTATACCCACTATATTTAGCTTTGGCCATCCGTGCCCCCCCTCTCTTCTCTCATTATCTATATTATATTACCGAGGAATTACTGGAAATTAAGGAGGTTCTAGCGCCTTTGGCTTCACTTACTAATTAGCACTAGGCCTAGTTAAGTAAAGAGCGCCTTTAGCGACACCGAATGCGGCTAGCTCAAACCTTATTTCAGTCTTATCTCACCTTATAGGCGAAGCCGTAGGGCTCCGCACTGTGAAGAACCTATAAGCCCACTATAGAATTCCTCTTAAACGTGGAGCTGTGAGACGTATTGATCACTAATGGGAACCTTCCCATAATTAAATTTTTCCATGATTAAAAAGTTTTAAACGGTACGCCTTAGCGCCTCGCCAACCCCTGCTAGCCTAGAATACCCCTGTACCCCTGCGCACCCTAAGAAGCCTGGCCGTACGGAGGGTCCATAAGGGATGGACCATGGGTACTAAAGGCGGAGGGGGCAGAGGGTACTTAGGAGTAACTTTACTCAAATTAATTAATTCTTTGATTATTTCTTTAAGAGCGTTGTTTTTGAAGCTTGTGTGAGGCTTCCGAGTCTTCGCGTACTAGCTTAGCTTAGCTTACTAAGCGGAGACTTATAAAGTAAGTATGTATATTAGCCTTTAGGAAATATATCACGTGCTAAAATATCTAGAAACGGTTAAAATTTTCCCATGCTTAGTATTTAGCCATAATTACGCAAATACCACGATTTTACTGCTTTTAATAATTAAATATCAATCAAAACTTGAATTTACTATTAAATAATACTCTTTTCGGAAATTATAGTTATTCCATAAACATTTCATAATGCGGAGCCCTAGCGCCTCGCCTATAAGGCAGCTTCCGAAGCCCTGAAGTCATGTGAGTAGTCACGTGATGAATATAATTAAATATAATTAATTATCTCTGATTATAATCAAGTATGATTTGATTAGCTTGATTTTGGCTTGATTTGATTTGAGTAGGGGGGTCTAATCAACTCAAACCTAATCATTTGACACACTGCCCCAAGCCTTTCGGATTAAAGAGGTACTCCACCACAACATAAAAATGTAAGAGAGGTTGGAGGGAGTAAAGGGAATTATAACCTACAATATACATCGAAAGGGCCTCCCCGGACAGAGCCATTCATGGACACCCATCACTCGCAGCTTTCACTGCTACCGACAATCAAAATCTTCACTTTCTAGAAACTGAACTCACAGAACTAGAGGCTCAGTTAGATGTATTCGATGAGGAAGCGTTGAGCGGAAGTTTTGAAGGCAAGGAATACGCAAGGTCATTGAAGATTCTCCGGGAAAGTTCTGACGCTGGACACGTGGAAGAGGCGAAACTCGTTACCAAGATGCGAGAGATGGTGAAAGAATAACATAAGTTTAGTCTTCGAGCAGATCTGGATAGACTTATGAGTGTTAGATGATGCTCTTATCCGGGAAGAAGCAATTGCGAACATGGGGGAGAACTCACAGACATACGGTTCGGACGTTGGACAAATGGACCAGAAAGAACTCAAAAGAGGGGACATCTATTCTGATGGATAAGAGTAGTTCGAGGCTTGATGGCGAAGAGGTTCTCGTTGCTCTTTGGATACTTTCCTGTTTCCATTTCCTACTACAACAACAGTTTGGATATAATTGGTCAATTGCTTTTGGAAGGTGAAGACGAACGCAATCTAGATTATATCTTGGAATGGAAAATTGCTTGAGCATTGTCTATTCTGAGTATGTTTATTGCTGCAATACTGCTTGTGGGCACAGTTGTCAATCTGTATCTGGTGCGGAATAATAACGTGCGGCTGGGGCTGATAGGGGGTTGTACTGCTGCATTTGCACTGAGTCTTGGTGTGTTGGCAATTGCGAGCGGGCGGAGCTTTATGGATCGGCTGCTGCCTCAGTGTAACCCCCAAATTGAGAAGACGCTGGCTGATTCAGTCATAGGTGTGCAGCGGTTCTTGTTGTATTTGTGAGTGGTAACTTAGGGACGCCGATTTCTAGAACAGGAGCTGGCGTTTGAGATGTTTTGGTTTATTTGAAGGCTCTGGATTATGATCAGGGACCAGAGCCTAGAATACTCCTAAAAATTATGAGTTGTTTGCAGCAGGAAGAGTGCAGAGAAGGAACAGAGAGCTCGCAGAAAATAAATTTGTGTGATGAGGGAGTAGAGTCCTACTTTTAAGGTATCCAATAGCAACAGCTACCTTGGAATTGTGGCCGTTCTATAAAATGCAGCAAGAACAACTTCAACCTTTTCTTATCCAAGTCACACAAATCTTCAAATTCTACTACAAGAGTCATTACTAGCAAACTTCTCTCGAGCAGCGGCATCTCACACCACAAAGCCATCCAAGTCCATCCTATATGCAAAAGCTCTTCCAAGGCACAACGATCAATTGCAGCTCCTGCAATATGCCAATATTCAATCCACTTGGATTCAGACTAATTGGGCTGGGCAGTATCAATGCAGCAACGAACAACCGTACAGGTTCAGGACTGAAAAGATATTAAGACTTTAAGACAACAATGCCTTATTATAATTTTATCCCCTCACATCGATCACGGATCTAAGTACCCAAGAAAAGGAACACCGACAATGCATGCATCTGGAAACACTTCTACCCTTCCACCCATCCCCCTTCCGTATCGCACACAGCACAGTCCGATTCAAAGAAACCATGCCACCAAACTCCCCAACACCCTTTTCCTAGAATATAGCCTTCCACCTCATTTAAGGATGGTTTCACTCCCTTCAAGTCTTTACCCCAGCAACCGGCCTCTTAAACGGATGTGCCTCCGTATTCAACACCCACTCATCTAGACTAATGACATCTGGCGTCGAGTACAGCAGATAGAAATACTTGAGCGTTTCAGCCAACCAGAAAGACTCCATCTCGTCGATCTGGTAGTGGGCGCCGTCTAGGACGTCGTAGATGGCCGAGTGGCCGTGCTCGGTGGAGGTTGCGTTGATGATCGACTCGAACATGCGCCAGCCTTTGTCTTGCCATGTCTCGTCGCCGGTGATGCGGTACATGTACCAGACTGATTCGATGGCTTCAGGTCTACATACACCATTAGAAAGGGGAGACGGCGGAGAGGAGGAGAAGGCGTTACCTGAGGATGTATTTCCTCGACTTAATGGTGGCGAAACCGGGGGGAAGAGATTGCTGGTTGATTACTTGCTCGACGTATTCTTTGTGGGAGAGAGGTTGGCCAGGGTCGTAGAAGACTTGGTCCTGGGTGGTAGGAGTGGGTGATTCAGGGATATTTGCAGCGGGTCGACCGACTGCCGCCATAGATGCTAGTTCCGATTCTGTATGCTCGGATTTCTGTTGGTACATGGTTTTGGCGTTCGCCGTCTGTTCATGTGTGTCTTGTGATGTCGCCAGCTTTGCTGCGGGAACACCGTCCTGGAAGTTATGAGTAATAGGCTTGGGGATTTCCAATTTCGGGGAGCTCACGGTCTGACGTTTGTGCAGCGAGACCGGGTCGTCCTTCTTCAAAGCTGCACTACCGGGAGAATCAGGAAGCGCATCCAACTCATAATCAGATAGATCTTCCTCTGTCAGAGGACTGGTGCTGTTACCAGATCTGACTTCAGCATTGGCCAGTTCTGCTTCTGCCCTGAGGGCTACTTTTGCTGCCTCCTCCTTGGCCTCTTTCTCTGCTTCAAGAGCTGCCCTATTCGCAATGTATTCTCTCAAGTTCTCGTCTCTTTGCGGTCCCGTAGGGTCCAAGAACTCCCAGTACGCTGTTTCATTCCAGGTACAGTGCTCAGAGCTCTTGCAGGGCATGACCGTGGCTCCTTCGGGCATAATTCCCGTGAGCGTCGATTCATAGGCCCAGACACAACCGTCAGCCAGCCTCTTGGCAATCTCTAGATCTCCTTCGATACCAAAGATCTTGGCTGACATCCCAACCATGCCACCGATGAAGCAAGTGAGATGCTCTACATCAGCACTCAGCTTAAGATCGAGTTCGGGGTCGCCCATGGTTGTGATGGATCCAGAAAATAAGATATCACGGTTGTCGGGAACCATAGGCCGGTAAAGCATCCACTTCCGGACTGCATCAATAGTTTTGAGATACATCTTTCGATACGTCTCGTCAAGGCCCCCAAGAAGGAGATATTCCTAGAAAATAGTCAGTCTTTGCTTCATAAATGGTAGGGAATATAAACCTTTGGAAAATACTCATAAGTAGAGTCTTGTCCACCTCCCATAGAAAACTTGCCTCTTCCAGGGGACGCTGGCTCCAAGCCCTGAACAACGCAGTCCCAGTCTCCAACAGTATCGCCAACAGCAGCTTTAGCTGCCGGAATGTCGAGTGGCAATCCAGTAATGCTGTCGGTAGTAGGACTTAGGGTAGGAATCGGGGTATTTGGGCTTGGGCCGGCGAGGTCCGCGGCTGGGGGTTTCTCTTCAACTGCATCTCTCTTGGAAACCATCTTTTGCTTGTGTCCAACAGGTAGGTCCTCCGCCCAACCAAGGATTTGAGCTTTGCTCGGCTCTCCAGGCAACACCTGCACCTCCAACATGTGGTCATTCTTATCTCCCTTGACCTTCTTCTTCCTTGGTCTCACTTCCCTCACATTTTCTGGATTGACAGGTTGAAATCCAATAGGCTCCTCTGCATCTTTCGCTGGACTTATTGGTGCCTCTGCAGGCACAGACTTAGGTAATTGGACATCCGCCACGGTTCGGTTGCAACCAGATGCATCGACATTATCGGGGAAGACACCGGGAAGCTGGGTGCCACGGTCCTGCCAATCCGACAGTGCAAGTGTGATTCGAGCGATGGCATCGTAGTATCGAGGATCATTGGTCAATTGTGATAACCTCGTGAACTCCATTGATAAAGATCCTAGTTCTGCGAGGTTAGACCTCTGAGCTGCTCGATGGGGCTGTGATGCAAAAGTTGGTTTCCATCGGTAATATAAAACCGGCATCCTGTTCGGAGTGTCAAAAGCTCCCATCAAGATCTCCCCCAATTCCTTAGCTTTGGTCAGTAAATTCTTATACTTCCCACCACTAACATCATATGCAGCCAGAAGACCTCCCATATACCTAATTGTCGTCTCAAACATTGGTATATCACTACGTGGGCTTGTCGTGAAATCGATCATGTCGATAGCCTTGGCAGCCTCCTCGAATTCGTCCTCCAGACCCATAATCCACAGCGTATCCAAAGAATCCACCAAAGTCGCAGCCCACCCACAGAACGGATTCCGAAAGTTGCCAGTGACAGGTGACAATTCATCGTGTAGCCATGCATGCTTCTTGTATCCAGTCCATGCCTTCTTGAATTCCTCCTTGACCTTCGATTGGCGTTTTTCGCGGTTGATCTTCGCAGTCGGGGTCTCGTCGTTGAACGCATGTTGGATCTTTGGTATTTTGACAGGCATGCCTGTTGGTAGGTGGATGATAGACTCTGCAGGTACAGGGAAATGCTCCACCTGTTTCTCCCAATGTATCGTCGTTGGCACTGCAGAAAATGCAGGCAATTCTTGTCTCCCGGGCGGCGCTACTGGATGTAAGTCAAGATCCTCTTCTTCCATGGAGACCTTGGTTGGTGGCAATGGCTCTCTGTCTGGTAGCACGATCTGGGGCACAGATTCAGGGGTGGACTTCAGGCCCTCCGCAACTGGCGTGGAGGAAGCGATATTTTTGGGTGTCGGTGTACTCGAGGCCAATTTCTGCTGGGTCTTGGGCCGTGGAGTCTCTTTTGCCTCCTCAATTTTTGCTGGAGGTGTAGTTTTGACTGGAGAAGAGCCGCCATAATTGCCCTCCTTCTGCGCAGGGGTATTTCCGAAGCCTGCAGTCAACGGATATTGCGCCCAGTCCCTTGTGTGTCTTAATCGAACAATGACAAGAGTGAGGATAGCCGCAAATATCAGGAACACGCGGTATCGCCGGTACCGCAGCATCGTGAGATGCTTCGTTGCCCTAAAAAAGGCGGCGGGAGAGAGAGGTGGAGAGCGGGTGTCTCATGCGACACTGGGTCATCAACGATGCTTCGATGATCGTAGCAGCATTTTCCAGAGGGTCATTGGGAACTTAGTCGCTTCGCACACTCGTCGAGAAGTGGGTTTGGTGGTGAACGGAGCAAGCCATGGATCTGGCCACGATGAAATGTCGAGTGGTGATTGATGAAGCAGTTCGTGCCTCTCTCGCTCTTGGCGTGGCGGCGCCCGGGATCTGGGACGGGTGGGTCAGGATGAAATGGCTGGAGCTCCGGATCCGGGCTACAGGGGCTTTGGTGGAGTCGAGAACCTGTCGGCTGAATTTCTGCCTGGAACAAATATTGTATTACTGTACAGAGTAGGGGGCTATCCCACACTGGCCTGCTGGGCGTGCGTTGCAAGGGAGCTCACTCTTGCAAATTGCTTCGGACCGGACAAGTAAGTGAAGTGTCGCCTCCCCCTTTATCCACCATTTCAAGCTCAACCCCGGTCCAAGCCTCAGCATACTCCGCACTCCACATGGCTGATGGGTGCGACAGCGCCAATCACAATCCTCTAAAACTCCCATATGCTCGACTTGTCGAATTCTTGGCATCTTGGCAAAAGCGATTGCAGTAACTACATGTATTACAGGTGAGCTCGGCACGACATATCTTACAATCCTTCAAAGGAGGGCCATAGACTCAGAGACATGTACATCGCATCTTTCACCACCTATATTGAGTTGACGAAGCAGGTTTGAAGGACGTTTGGTCGTTCTTTTCATTTCGTGACTGAATGCTATCTATCTATTCATCCGCTGCATGTGCCTCTGTCCCATGGCTGAGTGTTGTACATTTGCTGTGTTACATCGTCCCAACGAGAATCGCAAGAGGTAGCTTTTACGCCACCAAGTGCCGTCGAACAAAGATTGAGAGAGCGCCGCAGTCATAATCAACCGATCTACTCATCCATTCCAGGTCCCGGTCCGCCTTGTCTACCCATCTGTCTTGCCTTGAGCATCTCGTCGCAAAGAAGAAGGTTTGATGCAATGCCAGAACTTGACGCAATCGCATTCCTGAGTACACGGAAAGAGTCGTATACGCCCTCAAGAACAGGGTCCATGGGATCGCCAGTCTTCAAGTCAAGACCAACGATGTTGCCCTCATTGTGCTCATCTTGGAGAGTTGCAACTACAGGAATGTCAGCAGTATGAATTTGATAAGAACGGAAATGCTTACGAGCGTCTTGAATATCGTGTCCAGCATTTGCCGCAAGCGTCTTTGGAATGATCAGAAGAGCATCTGCAAATGCTTGAACACCCCACTTCGCCTTTCCCTTGACAGTCTTGCGGAAAGTCTCGCTGTTCAGATGCGTTGCACAAGCTACCTGGAAGGCTCCTGCGCCTGGGACGACGCTCTTGTCGACAATCATGTTATAGACACTTCGAAGGCCATCGCGGACCGCATCACTGATCTGCGTGATGGTGTGCTGATTTGGGCCCTTGATGAGAATCGTCACAGACTTTGGCTCCTTGACGTCTTCGATAAACGTGTACTTCTCCTCTCCCAGCTGGTGCTCGTACACGAGACCTGCCCAACCCAGAATGTCTGGAGTCAAATCATCCACGCTGTTCTGTGCAGTGCCACCACAGATCAACTGCAATCTCTCCATATTCCGTCTCTTTGCTCGTCTCAGAGCAAAAATACCATTCTTGACCAAAACATCAAGCGAGAGGGGGTCGATTCCCTTCTGATTGATAATAACAAAGCCCTTCTTCGGATCGTTGCCGCATACCTCCTTCTTTAATTCCACAATCTTCCGTAACTTCTCATCAACGAATCTACGCTCGCTCTCAACCAGCTTGTCTCGTTGGTCTGCGCTTGAGTAGTAGAAACCGGAGTTAATCTCTGACTTCTCATACTCTAAGCTGACGTTCAGACTCAAGATGAATGCGTTTTCCACTCTCTTTGGCATATCCGGATGTCTGGCACCATGATCTAATGCTAGACCTCGAATGAGCTGAGTCTCCGAGGCAGTTCGATGTTGCATCTTCATGATTTCGATCATGTGTAAGTCGGGCTTCGCAGGTGGTTGGTAGATGGCGAGTACAGCATCGACGATGTCAGGCGTGAGCTTCTCGGCCAGGGTGTGGTTGAGCTTTGTCGAGAGGGAAGTGCGAGCAACGGATAGCAACAGTTCACGGTCTACTTCTCTCTCAAGCTTGAATGTGTCCAGAAACTAGAGGGTCCTTAGCAACAGCTGACGGTACTCAAACTGCAATTTACCTTCAAAGACTCCGTCTTAGCAATCTCATAGCCATCCGTGATGATTCTTGGATGTAAACCCTCTGAAATATATCTGTCTGCCTGCTTCAGAAGTTCACCAACAAGCAACACAACAGACGTGGTGCCATCACCACAAATATCGTCCTGGGCTGTCGCTGCCCTCGCAATCATGACCGCAGTAGGATTTTGTATCTGCATCTCGCGTAACAGGACATTTCCATCTTTTGTAAGTTTGATCTGCGCAAAACCAGATATCAGAATAGGGACCTTCAAGAGGACATGAGCATTTTCGTACCGCGCCTGCACCGTCCACAAGCCTTGGAGCTATTAGTCATGATCAAAGTAGGTGGGACAGCATGTACAAACATCTTGATCGTCCCTAAAGGGCCCAAATTGGATTTCAGAACATCTTGTAGACCTTCACCAGCACTGATGTTGACTCGTAGAGCTTCTCCTCTTCTCTAGGCAGTGTTAATAGATATTTTCTTCTAGAGCAGCAAAAGACGGACCCTGGACTCAGCTTTCGGGTTGAGAAGCTGCGCGGCAGACATCTTGGTATGGAGTGATGATCGGAAGGATGTGTTTGAGTACTCAGGACCCTTGATATGTCATTCAGAAAATTATCAGAGCTCGAAGCTTTTTTCATGTTCAGACGCGAATGGAAGGCGCGCGACTTCCCTGCCACGCTAGTGGTCCTAGCGGCTTCTGTGCTCGATGCTACGGTAGCCGAGAAAATGCAGCTAGACATCTTTTGAAATACAAGGCTGACGATCTGAGATGTCGCGTCAAACGAGATAAACAACTAACGATACACAACCCCATGAAGATGTATCACTCAGGCTGCAACCTTGTGCTTGCGCTCATCGTGGCCTTGCTTTGTGGCCAGAGCAAAGGCATTTGGCCCTTCACATCTGTTCACGCGACTCCTGATTCGCAGGACATTGTTTACCCAGATGCAAACGCCAAAAGAGTTGCAATTATTGGTATGTTAAATTTTCATTGATTCATCAAGCTTAGTCCCCCGGGTATTTCCTAAACAATGATTGCACATTTTCCGAGTATAGTGCTCGATCTCTAGCTCTAGAAAAAGTTCGAGGAGAATGTGGCATCGAAACCGGCTCGGAAGGCTGAAGCTGTCCGTACCGTGTCGATCTTTGCTTCCATACGTTATTTTTTGTTCAGTCCTTCAATATTTCTACTATTAACCCAGGAAAAATCCCATTTCATTGTCTCAAATCCCTTTTCTCCCAGTCTTTCCCTCATGACCTGATCAAACGGGGATGAAAGCTCATTGCAGACATCCAGTTTGCCAGGAAGTCCGGAGATGCACTGGGAAATATTTTCTTAGATTTTGAGACAAGATCGTCATCAAACAGTTACAGAAGCTGATAAAATTCAGGCGCTGGTGCGGCTGGAGCCTCCACAGCATATTACTTGCAACAATTCGCCTCCGAATCCGGTCTCTCACTCAACATCACAGTCTTTGAGCGCTCATCCTATATAGGAGGCCGCTCAACCACCGTCAATGCATATGGGAACCTTCTGGAGCCCGTTGAACTCGGGGCAAGTCTTTTCGTTGAGGCCAACAAAATTTTGAAGAACTCAAGCGAAGCCCTTGGTCTTAAACCCAAGGAATCAACACCCGAAACAGATGGCGGAGAACTCCTTGGTATCTGGGATGGTAAAGAATTTGTGTACAAGCAGAAAGAAAGTGGATGGTACTACTGGGATGTTACCAAACTGTTGTGGAAGTATGGACTTGCCCCTATTCGAACCCAGCGCTTGGTGAAGGACGTTGCCGCCAAGTTCCTCAAGCTTTATGAATATCCCTTCTTTCCTTTCAGGTCCTTGTCCGATAGAGCTCTGGACTTGGATCTCACACCTGTGACTTCAATGACTGGAGAGCAATTCCTGGCAGCTAATAATGTAAGTCTTGCAAGACGAGGAGTTTGATCAGCTGCTAATTATCTTTAGATCGGGTCCAAATTTGCTGCCGACATCATCCAAGCCACCACTCGAGTCAACTATGGACAAAATCTCAACCTGATACATGGTCTCGGATCAATGGTCTGCATGGCTGTCGAAGGAGCAATGCAAATCCAAGGCGGCAACTGGCAAATCTTCGCCGGCATGCTCAATGCCTCCAACGCCTCCACCCTCCTCAACACAGCCGTAACCTCCATCTCAAAATCAAAATCAAAATACTCGCTCAAAACCAGCACCACTGACTCTCTCACTGGTAATCTGTCAACGAACGAAGAGCCATTCGACACCATCATCCTCGCCGCACCCCTCCAATTCTCGCAACTCACTCTCGCCGACGACCTCATCAAACACACCCCCGACGAAATCCCCTACGTAACACTCCACGTAACACTCTTCACCTCCCCCCACGCAATAAACCAAACATTTTTCAACCTATCACCGAAAGACGAAGTCCCTTCCGCAATCTTGACTACCCTCCCGAAGGACGCCCCATTACCAGAGAAACCAGAAGATAGTGTTGGCTCACCAGGCTTCTTTAGTATCTCGACTTTACGAACCGTGGTAAACCCTGAGACGTTGGAGAAAGAATATCTCTATAAGATCTTTTCGCCGAAAGCTGTTACTTCGTCTTTCCTCTCTGAAATACTGAACGTTGACGGTAAGATTCCTTCCCTTTTCTCCTCCATCCACACTGGCAATCACTTACAGTAACCCTCCCTCCATATAAATAGTCCCCGAAGACCTCACGACCCTAAACTCCTACTCCCCAGTTACCTGGTTCTATCCCCACAAATGGTCCTCTTACCCCTACCTCTTTCCACGCATCACCTTCGAAGACCCCGAGCTAGCACGAGGTTTTTACTACACGAGCGGGATGGAGAGTTTCATCAGTACGATGGAGACGAGTGCGCTGATGGGGATGAATGTTGCGCGGCTTGTTGTGGATGATTATTTGAATATTTTTGGAGCAGGGGAAGGCGAACAGAAGGTCGTTAAAGGGGAATTGTGATTTCGCTGCAGGCGGGAGAGGAAATTGGAGATTGTAATTTGTGTAGGTTATATGAAATTCAGCAGCTTTCAGTCCATCCCCTGGAGCCAAGCGGTTCTGAAGGTTTGCTCCATCCAGCTATCCAGAGCCGAAGGAGAGAGTTCATCCTGCGAGGGGTCATGGCCGGGTAGTTTTCCAGTTTTTCCAAGTTTTTCGATTACTTTTCTAAAATTGGGGTGAGGTGTTGTCTCGAGTGAGAGCTAATTCAGTCTTACATGCAAACTACAGCCAGGTCTCACCATTTCACAAGCTCCCCATTGTTCGGCACGGGTACGAAGATAAGTCTCCAAGCTCAAGCATCTCTCATAAACTACCGTAACTCCCAACCCGCACACTCCTGGGTATCACTGTTCTCGCGCCTGCAAATCAAATGCAAAGGAAGAACTCATGGGGGTATCGTTGCTGCAACGTCGCAAACTCCAATGAAAGCACCAATGAAACTCCCGCAATACCGTAAACATTGTTTTCAAAGGAAGGATCCCAAGACGTCGCTCAGCTTCATCCTTTTACTTTCCGCCAAACTCATAAAGCTGTTTCGCTTTCGTCCAGATTCTTTAGTCTTCTTCCCTTGCCCAAGGGTTGTAGCTGCTGATTCTTGTGCTTCCAAGGGGACCTCGACTCGAATGAAGCACAAGTTCTTGGGATTGAAGTCAGAGCGGCTTGCGATTCGATTCGACGAGTAGGAGTTATTACTGGCCATTGCACTGCCGTAAGTTGACTTGTGGGAGCCGTTGCCTGCGGAGGTAGGACGCAGTTCCGGGGATGTTGGACCAAGACGAATCGAAACCACAGGGACGGAATTAATCAACTCTTTACCCACCATTGCTTGATCTCCAATATCAATTCCGGCTCTCAACAAATCACGATCATTTCTGAGCTCTCCAAGTCGAGCATACGCTGAGTAGAGCTGGAATTCCCAAGTCATCTTCATCCGGCTCGCTTCAAAGGTGTAGTCATCTATTGTTTCCCAGAAGTATGCCCGAAAATTGCCCCGGATTCCCGGATTGTTTCTTGCAACCCTATCTGCAGATGCGCTCAACCTATTCAAGTCTAGGCTGAATTCGGCGACTCTTGGGGTCCCTGGACTGGACGTCTCATCTCGAGTCAGAAACGCAGCTACCTCTCCACGAGGAAGCTTCCAGACTTTGGCCCCATCCCAGAGTTGTTTGGCGGATGCTCTGCGGATGGGCTGAGGATCTAAGCCAAGGTTTTCCCGCAAGATGATTGCTCTTTCAACACAAGCAGCATGCAGGACATTGAGCACGCTACGGTCGACAGTCGGCTTCCAGCCTAGAAGACGAGCGTCGGTAGGGGAACGAAGATTAAAACCGCAGCCTCGAACATCATAGACACCAAGAGCAGGGAAGTCCTTGAGGTAGCTCAGCGATTTGCCTGTAACGTCCAATTGGTTCCAAAGTCTGAGAATTCTCAGGACTTTGAACGCTCCGTCGTTCACAGCCGCGAGACTCCAGGCCCGAACCACTCGATCTGAGACGACGCACTGAACTGTTCCGGATGTCCTAACGATTTCAAGAACGCCAATATTCGGAATCTCAGATAGCTTGACAAGGTCACGTAAGTTGAATGCTGTTGTGATACTGAGGATGGTTATGAATTCGAAGGACATTGAAGCCAAGGGGGAGGTATATGTCTCTAGAGGGGATCTCGGGGATTCGATTGCTTCACGGTATCTCAAGGTTCTGAGTGTGGTTTCGTCTCGATTTTGAAGCAATTTCGAGAAAGTTTTCCAGACGTCAAAAGACATTCTAGTACTAGAAGTAGGCATGTCAGTTCAAATCTATAACGGCACAATTCGGATCCTTGGGCAAAGGAAGCGTTAGTGGAAACTGACCTCTGATTTACTTCAGACCAGATACGATCCACCAAGACAGAAGGAAGAGACTCGAGGTACTCCAAGGTGATATTGGCAATATTGTCAAGTACGGTATCCATAGCGATGTCTTGCAGAGATCTACCACCTTTAGAAGCTCTGGTCTTCGGATGTTCGGCGCCATAGGCTGGTTCGTAGCCAAGATGGTCCTTCTCGTGCTGCTCGCGAAC
Organism: Hyaloscypha sp. PMI_1271; assembly: GCA_021399465.1. Lineage (NCBI taxonomy): Eukaryota > Fungi > Ascomycota > Leotiomycetes > Helotiales > Hyaloscyphaceae > Hyaloscypha > Hyaloscypha sp. PMI_1271. The sequence goes on from JAJTUS010000010.1 coordinate 184,812, forward strand.
GACGTGTCTCTTTCGAGCCCAGTCTTGGTCATTACCGCTCGGAATGGAGACATATGTTTCTCTGTACACTTGCCCTGAAGCTTCATCATACTTGTCACCGAACTTGACTGGAAGATCGGCCGGTTGGGAGTTGGACGATCTCGGGGGCAGAAGCCGACGTTTGAGAGGGAACCACTTCATGGTGGAGACTCGAGGCACGCAATGCAGAAGATGATTGTGCTTTAGAGCGAGCAAATGCACTCATATGGACGTGTTGGTGCTCTTCGTGCAAGGAGGGAGAAGATGACGCGGGAGATAGATCGAGAAGAATTGACTCCTATTGACTTTTGGAAACGCGTTCCGATAAGCTTTTGGTTCTCCTTATCGACAGCCGAGGAGGCACTAAATCGGGCCTGACTTGGGTAAACTTGCTCACACGATATCTTGAGTGAGGAAGGAGCGAGGCATATCACCCTCTTCTCTCCCACTGATGATCGAAATATGCCAGTGGTCGAGCTGGCTCTCCGTCAGCCATGTTGAAGAAATCCGGAATCCTGCTGTCAAGCACCAATCTACATGCTTTCCACTCCTCAGCGCCACCATCAAAGACGTCACCATTCCAGCCTCCGGGATCTCGAGCAACACAACAGCAATGCCGTTCATATGCTATGGTCTCGGATGGCCATACCAGGCATGATCATGGAAGCCTTCGTTGGCCAGAAATAACGTCTGCGAACGCCATCCCGACCCCATACCAGATCTTCAATCAGAAAAAGGGATCACCTTACTCGAAGAAGAGATTCTACGAGCTTGTGAAGCTATACCATCCCGATCGACACGACCCCGATGACTGCAGCGGATTACCATATACTACGAAGCTAGAGAGATACAGGCTTGTAGTTGCTGCAAACGATATCTTGTCAGATCCGGTCAAGCGGGGTGCTTACGACATATATGGAGCGGGATGGAATGGCCAACCAGATGTTCTCCGTCCTCGAGATTCATCAGAGCAGCCAGCTACATGGGGAGGTCACAGTGAGAGAGGGTGGGGTGGAGGACCTAGTGGTCCAAGCCAGAACGCTACCTGGGAAGACTGGGAGAAGTGGTATCAGCGTGAGGGAAAGGGACCACAAGAACCAAGATATGTTTCGAACGCTGCTTTCGTGGGGTTAATTCTGGCATTTGCTGCTCTTGGGGGCATGACTCAAGCTACACGGGCCGGAAATTATTCCATTACCTTTCTTGAACAGAGGGATGCTCTTCACAGAAACGTTTCTAAGGATTTGATGCGGAGGAGGAAGGAGGCGATGTGTGCCTATGGCAGTCGTGAGGAGAGGATTGAAAGCTTCTTGAAGCAAAGAGATCCATACGGATATGGTGTGACGGATCCGAAGGAAGAAAGCTATAGAAGGGTTCTTCCGCCGCCTGAGATCTGCTCCAGCGAAAATATCAAAGACCGGACAATGGACATCTACCATCAGAAGAACAATCCTAAGGATGGGTAAGGATGGGTGTCCATTGTTCTAGGTCAATTCGAATTATCTGAGAAAAGCCCGAGTCGACCTAGGGATATTTTGATCTCGACGTCCGGTCGTCCCACTACTCATACCGCGTCTACTGTAATTCCCGCAAGGGTCTCCTGGATCGAAGCTCAAAAATGAGATCTGGTCTTCCGTCGTCGACAAGGGAGCGGTTTGAGAACGGCCCAGGAGTGTAACTTCCAGCTCCAACAAAGTCATCGGGGCTGCAGTTAAGCAATGGTTTACGATTTAAGAGTTAATGATTGAATGAAAGCAGATTTACACTCAAGACGTCCTCCACGTGAAAGTAATCTCACTTATAGTGGACAGAAAAGCCGGCACTGAGGTCTCAAGTCAAGCTAGAACATTTCAGACACTTTTGCCATGAATGTGCCCTAAGGCTCTCGCTTTCAAAGTTTACTTCTTCACGTATCTCGGGAATCATCAAGTCTAGTAAAATATCCAACTTACACGTGGGACATTGAAAAAGAGTGCCGCTTTTTCTGCCCACCGAGAGCCTCACCATCAACTTACCCCAACCTCTGAAACGATACTCTTGCTTTGAATGAAGATCCCCCAAATCAGAGCTCTCACAGGTTGTTGCCTGCCAAGCCACATCGTAAGCTTCGTCATCGTCTCGCTCAGCCTCGTGATTGGACCCCACAATGTCAACTCTTCCTCGTTCCTGATTTAAATAGTTCGCCACAATCCCATTCACCCTTTTCGATGCATAAAACTCCTCAAAATAGCTCTGTCCAAGACTCACAAAGTGGCCGCTTTAGAACGACTTGCACTTTTCCTAGCTCCTCTTATCATCTTGACAGCCTTTCTCTTCTCACATTTTCAATTCTCAGCCTCACCACTCTCAGCCTTCACCAACCCTGACCCCGCCAAAGCAAAGATGGGTGGAGGTGATGGCTATCGAGCTGTTGCGTACTTCGTGAACTGGGCTATCTATGGGAGGAAATTCAGGCCGCAGGACTTGCCAGCTGATAAGTTGACGCATGTTCTATACGCCTTTGCCAATGTCCGGCCTGAAAGTGGAGAAGTGTAAGTCCAACTCCAAGTTTGTATTTAAAGTAATGAAGTATTTGTACGTGTTATCAAGAGTTAGTCTCATTGCAATGTTGCTGACACTGATATAGATACCTCACGGATGTTTGGGCAGACAAAGACATCCACTTTGACGGCGACTCGTGGAACGACGTCGGGGACAACCTCTACGGCTGCCTCAAGCAACTCAACCTCCTCAAGCAGCAAAACCGCTCGCTAAAAGTTCTTCTCAGCATAGGCGGTTGGACGTTTTCCTCCAACTTCGCCGCCCCAGCATCCACTCCCGCTGGCCGTTCCCAATTCGCCTCCTCCGCCGTATCCCTAATAAAAGACTACGGCTTCGACGGCCTAGACGTTGACGTAGGTGTTGGGGCAGAAACCCTTTCCTATTTGCGACTGTCTCATGAGATTTTCCTAAGACAATGTCCTCTCCCGAAACAATCCAATTGGGCAATTGCTGACTCCCCCGTTACCTAGTGGGAATATCCCAAATCCCAATCCGAAGCCGCCCACTTCGTCCTCCTGCTGCAAGCTTGCAGAGAAGCAATGGACGCCTACTCCTCTACCCTCCCTAAGCCACACCACTTTGAACTCACAGTCGCCTGTCCCGCCGGGCCGCAAAACTACACGATCATGGATATCGCCGGTATGGACAAGTATCTGGACTTCTGGAATCTAATGGCATATGATTATTCTGGTTCTTGGGACCAGATTACGGGTCATCAAACGAATTTAAAGGCTTCAAGGGGAAATAGTGTGGCTACGCCGTTTAATACCGAGGAAGCGGTTGAGCATTATCGAAAACAGGGTGTAGCGGTTTCGAAGATTGTGCTGGGTATGCCATTGTACGGGCGAGCGTTTGAGAATACGGATGGGTTGGGGATGCCATTTAGTGGGGTTGGACAGGGCAGTTGGGAGAATGGCGTGTTTGATTATAAGGCGTTGCCATTGAAGGGGGCAGAGGAGAGGTATGATGAGGAGGCCAGAGCGACGTATAGTTATGATGGGGCGAGAAAGCATTTGGTTACGTATGATACGCCACGGATGGCGAGGGAGAAGGCGGAGTGGCTTAAGAGGCATGGGTAAGCTTATTTCCATAACGAATTGCTGTTTCTCTCTAGGAGCTGAGAGCCTGGAAGCTTCGCGGGAGCCGGCATATGCATTCAAGTCTTCAGAGCTTGGCTCCCCAGCTCCTGAACTTACTTCAGAAATTCAGCAAAACTCCATGCTAATTCGATGACAGGCTTGGGGGTGTGATGTGGTGGGAGAGTAGTGCGGATAAGGCGGGGGAGCAGAGCTTGGTTGGGAATGTGATGGGTGTTTTGGGGTCGTTGCAATGCACGAAGAATTGTGTAGAGTATCCGCAGTCGAAATTCGAGAATGTGAGGAAGGGGTTTAACGGTTAGGGTTGCCGATCTACCAAACCGTTAGGGAGTAACACACGGATGGATTCTCTGGAATAAAATATCGTTGATCTGTGAACCTCCTCGATCGGTTAAGGTGGCCACCGGGTTCCTTTCAAAGCACCCTTAGATAGACGCGTTGACGACACACGAAGGCGCAATACCAAGTCTCCTCTACTCCTCCCCCTCCCTCTCCCCCCTTCCCACGAACTCTCCCTCGTATCCGCCACGTCGCGTCATCGGGCCTGCCTTTACAGGAGGATTCCTCCACTATATAGCCTTCTCAAGAGAGTAGACAAAGTCGAGTAGGCCATAGTGTTCGTTGATCCTGGCCCGAAATTCAAGAAACAAGTAAGAAAGACCTTGAATGAGAAACTTATTGCATTGTGAGTTGATTCTATGGTGCTTCAGTGAATGGTAGACGAGCCAGCGTCTGACCAGTATCTAGGAGAAACCTGAGCCTGGAGCACACTGAGCAGCTGAAAGGCAAGGAGAAGAAAAGAAGGAGGAGGCTTATCAGAGAGCAAAGAACTCTACGGCATCGAGGCATATTTCTTAAAATGAAGGGCAAAGAATGTCGACTGATCAAATGGCGCGGAAAATTTGGAAAAGCAAACTAGAGCAAAGTGAAGACCGGAAGAGAAACAAGTGCGCCTTTTCATTCCATTCAAAAACGATCTTTCTCAAACAGGGAAGTTGGGGAGGCGTATACTGTTTTTCAATGCAGTCTCGTCCACCAGTCTCGACCATTAGTGATTCCTTTGTAATGAAGTTGTCTTCAGCCACCAATTTTGTGTAGGACGAGGATTTGTAACGTACATCATAAATAACAGTGCCTTCGACTTGAAGGCAGGGAGAAGAATGAGCAGCTTGGAGAATCTTGTGGAATATCATCTGAGGCGAAATTTGACTTAGATTTTTCGATGGTAAATTCGGACATTTCAGCACCTGCTTTCAGCAGTATACTGTGCATGGCTCAACTTGAGCAAACCAAGGAAGGGAGGCGGTGAGGGAGTCATCGGTAACTTGAGCTCCATTTGCAGACATAGAGGCGGAATTTTGGAACACTTCCATAGCGGATCACCAAGTCCATTCCGAGTCGATTCAAACTTTCAACTTCACAGAACAGTCCCATTGCTTGTCGGCAACCGCGGTGCATTTGACGATCCTTTAGATACAGCAAAGCCTTTCAGAAGCTATCCACTCCATATTCTCCTCACTCCTCTACTTTCCGGCATCATCAAAGATGTAGGTAAGGTGGCAGCGTCCGCAGTATTGACGATCGTGCATAGCAGCCATGAAAACACCGGCACCGCACTGTAAGTTGTTAGCACTCGCCTCATTCGCAATTTTTCGAGCAAAACTCACGTCTGGAGTTGGGCACTCTCTGCGAAGGCGCTCGATCTTTCCATCACCATCCACCTTGTAGTACTTGAGCACAGCCAACTTGGTCTTCTTGCGCTTGTGCTTGATCTTCTTTGGCGTAGTGTAAACCTTCTTCTTGCGCTTCTTGGCGCCGCCTCGGAGGCGAAGGACGAGATGGAGGGTCGACTCTTTCTGGATGTTGTAGTCGGAGAGGGTACGGCCGTCTTCGAGTTGCTTGCCAGCGAAGATCAGGCGTTGCTGGTCGGGTGGGATGCCCTCCTTGTCTTGGATTTTCGACTTGACATTGTCGATGGTATCGGAAGACTCCACCTCAAGGGTGATCGTCTTGCCCGTGAGGGTCTTGACGAAGCTGTGTTTGTCAGTCTCGAATTCGAATTTTCGCTTTGTGTCGCAGAAGGAAGCTTCAGGGAGCTTACATTTGCATCGTGCCTAGAGAACGTATTCTCTTCCTTAGCTTGGTGCAGGTGTTGTCGCGGGGAAAAGAAGTTCGTGGTTGAAATAGATTTATCACAAAATGTGGCGCTAGCGTGGAACTAGCTTAGTCAGCGCAGCTTCAGGGCTTTCTGCCCTGTGCCACTCCTTCCGCTCGCTTAGATTTCGATATTCGAACCTCGAAATTTCAACATCAACCAGCAACGGAGATTCGAGCTACATACCAGTTCAGAATCCGCAATCATGGTCAAGAAGCGCGCGTCCAAGTACGATACTCCTCCCTCCATCACCCTTTCCGATGCCTACATTATCAACTGTCCCTTGTCTCAGCGAAAGCAAAGATCGCGGGCAAAGATGAACAAGAATATTTGGACGTCAATATTTCGACCGGGTGCTAATATATTGGTCATAGCGGACGTAACAAGAAAGGCCGTGGCCACGTCAAGCCCATCAGATGCTCCAACTGCTCGCGATGCACTCCCAAGGACAAGGCGATAAAGAGATTCACGTTCGTCTCAGTACCCCACCTCCAAAAAGCCTACTGACTCTGTCTCTAGCATTCGAAACATGGTAGAGTCGGCAGCGATTCGTTTGTGCCCTCAAAATACCCAAAATTGAAGAAATATCATACTGATGCCTTTTAGGTGATATCTCGGACGCATCCGTATTCCCAGAATACACAGTTCCCAAGATGTACCTCAAGTTGCAGTACTGTGTCTCCTGCGCCATCCATGGCAAGATTGTCCGGTACGTCACGCACTGAGAAGAACCTTGGTCGAACATCCTTCCTCTCTTGAGAACAGCAGGGCTGACAATTCTCTCAGTGTCCGTTCTCGTGAAGGTCGTCGCAACAGAGCACCCCCGCCAAGAGTCCGATACAACAAGGACGGAAAGAAGGTCAATCCCAACCAGGCGGCTGCCAAGACTACTCAGGCATAAAGGTTCATTTGGGCGAATATGGAATGGGAGTCAATATTGCATGGAAAATGGGATGTACTTCAAGGCTAGACTCGAATAAATGAGCTTGCTTGGCCAAAGACATTGATCACAAAAGACGACGGTTTTCAAACATGTCCAACCACTCATTGAACACTACAGGGATATTTTCCACCTCGAAATTTGATGGTCTGGAACTTGAGTTGAGGATCAGGACCACAGATTTGGCCTATAATTGAGTAGTGTCTACTGTACAGCCAACCCACCCGGCCAATCTCGAATAAATTATACAAACAACAAATACAACGAGGAAGCAGACTTCTCATCATCAAATCATGTCCCAGAATATACAGCTGTCACCCCTCTTCCACATTCGACCCTCTGCTCCACACTGACACTTCTTCCGTTGAATCTGATCTTCTTCCTAGGAGTGATCTGGAACCTATGCTCCTCTCTCCTTCCCTTCTCCTTGTCTGCTTCGACATCTAACGGTGCAATGTAAACTGGATTGCTGACATTGTTCCGCTTCCCGGTTCCTAATTGATAGTACTCGTTGCCACCCCACCACAGAACATCCGCACCCCAGTTCGTGTCGTGCTCAGAACTTCTATCATTCGCTCCAACATGGCTAATGTTGCTCATAACCGCTGATATGTGTGTTGATCCAACTGATAAATGTGCCAAACGAATGGGGACCACGGCGTTCTTGACTTCGTCGTACTCGAAAAGGCCGGATAAAGCTTTGATCTTCGTTGGAGTGCCTTGAACATGTGTCCACCGTCCGTTACCTAGACCTCCCCATATTCCTTGGCCACATGACCAAGTATCTGCCGTGATACGACCAATACCTTGAGGATCTTCTTCTCCTTGTCCAGCAACCCGTGTAGCATCGATAGTAAAGAAACTGTTTACACCGCCAGCTGCAACATCTGTAACACGAGGAACCATGTTTGTTCCTTTGTACAGCCGATCGATGGCAAGTAGGGAGGGAGCGTCGACTGTTGGCGTTTCAGGGTTGTAATCGAATCCCAATTGACCCAAACTGTTGTCTCCAAAAGCGAACACACGCCCTTGGTTGTCCACCACTAAAGAGTGATAATCACCGGCTACAATTTTCACAATCTCAAAGCCCCTCAAGGTAGAAATCTCATGTGGTTGATCGTAAGCTCCCTCGGGTCTTGTTGTCCAAGTTAGTCCTGGGATACCAAGCTGACCTTTTGTTGGGAAATCTTCAGTGCCGGAAGCTGCTGAGAATACGCGGCCTTTGGATGTTAAGAGGAGGCAGTGTTCAAGACCGCTGCTGATGTCCGAAATTTTCTCTCCCCATGCCAGATCGCTTGGATTGACCTTTCGGTAGCTGATTTTTGATCTTCCCTTCCAGAATGGAATCCAGGAATTCTCTGAAGGTTTTTGACCTTCAATCTGATCGACTTGAGATACGGGAATTGAGTACACTTGCCCTCCGGATGAGAGGGCGATGATTCGGTCTCTCGAAATGGCTAACTTGACGAGATCTTTTCCTCTTAAAGTGGGCGTCGGCTCCAGAATTGATGCAGAGTATCCAGTTCCCCATTGAAGTAAATCTCCGTTTTCTGTGATGGCGGCTCCAAAACTCCTATCCAATTTGAGATCCCGGAGGAGCTGTCCATCAAAAAAGGGCAGTCTCCTAGGCAATTTGATATTGGGCTCGTCGGAATCATATATCAGCTTCCCCGAGTTCGATCCCCAACAATAGACTCCAGGGTTTTCCCAAGACTTCTTTACTTGCAGGTGTTGGGAGCTGATCAGCTCTCGGTTTTCCTCCCTTGAGCTGGCCTTCCGTCTAGGTTCCTCAAACTTGACCTCCGCAGGTGCCGGGATCACCTCCGCATGAAGACTTCTGGGATAACCCAATGCATAAAGGAATCCTCCCCCAACAGTGAGGGAGAGGAGAAGCCCAGCCGTCCGGGATTTGGGAGAAGATCTAACAGCAACCCGTGATCGATTGGCCGATCGAAAGCGCCTTTTCTGGAGCAAACCAGGTCCTCCCGGCCGTTGGCTTGCTCGCTGAGCAATTGAGATACACCGAGGGATTGCTTTGGAGGCAATCATCTTGACCAGATTCAGTTCATTGAAGGCCTTGTGTTGTTTTCTTCAGCCTCGTCTTCAATGACGACTTGACTTGGGGTCAGTACGTTGGCCAAGATCCTCCTTCAACGCAAGCCTTGCTTGGTCCGAGCGTCCAACCACAAAATGGCTTCGCATTTCCAAATCCATCAGCCTTTCTTTCAATATCGAGTGAAAAAACAACAACCATGTATGAAGATTCCTGGTACGCTTTTGTGCCGGACTCACATAAGAAGGATGATCTGTCTGCTCAAGGCACCAAGCATCGACGGAAAGAGTCCTTGTTGAAACAAACAAATGTCAGTCCGCAACCGAGCCAAGCTGTGAAGATGTGAACTTGTACTGATGGATCGAACAGGGAGGAAGTCAAATACCCGGCTCTTCAGATCCGATCATGGAACTGTTTGAGGAGACTTCCGGACTGAAAGGCCCCCCTCAGGCTACCCTTGCCAGGAGAGCAAAGTCATACAGTGACTTTTATGATGTTGCAATGGACTACCTCAAAAAAGAAGCCAGGCATTCAAAACCAGAAGATTTCCTTGAGACCTTTGATAGCAAAACGGGAAAGGTTCATTTTGCACTGCAGTTCGAAGAGCTTGAGGATGATCTCTTGGATGCAAGTCAAGAGGAGTATCAGTATGGCATTCTTCCCATGTTACGCGGCCTTCATGCTCATTCAAAGAAGACTCTATCGGGACCAGTTAGGCTTGTCTGAAAGGCATCTTGACAGTTTGCTGAGCGATACTACATCGGCTTTGAATTTACTGGCGGGCCTTTCTGAGTCGTTCAAGACTGTTGAATCAGAGACAACAGCGTTCCAAGCTCAGTGCGAAGACTTGCTGGCTGACCAGAAACGTATTCGTGATCTGGCAGATGAAGTTGGGACGGATCTACAGTACTATGCGTACCTGGAGCCTTTGACAAGGCGCCTCAATGCCCCAGGGGCTGGCAGGCTTGTGAGGAGTGATGACTTTTTGGACATGTTGCTGAACCTAAACACATGTATAGATTTTATGGACCAACATGTAAGTTTTCGTCCCATTCCGCCGCCTATTTCCTGTAATTTTGTTGCAAAGTTAGTGCAGGGCTCCAAGCGCACGACCTGTCACGTACACCTGCACGCATCTCATGATTGAATGGAGAAAGAAGCGTAATATAGCTAACCTTCACAGCCAAACTATCGAGACTCAACCGTCTACAAAACTCGATACACCACACTCCTGGAAAGAGCTCTCAATCTCATCCAAATGGACTTTGCATCTGCTCTTAAGGAGGTGTCTGATGATGTTGCAAAGCAGCTGCGCCTGAAGGTACACAACGAGACATCCGAATACGTTCTGCTCTATGGCAAGTTTGAGAAGATACTTGAGGATCGCGGACCACAGTTGAAGAGGTTCTTGCAATATCAAGAATTCGCATTTGGACGTGAACAGGATACGAAGGAGCGACGCTCATACGTACAACACTATCACAACTTGTACAACGATATTCTACAGGCGTACCTCAAAAGCCGCGAGCAAGTCCCACCAGTGGTTTTGAAGAATCTTCGCAAACTGGGACCCGCTGATTCGATTCCTGAGGGGGATTTCGAGGCCCTCGCAAGACGCTCTGTTCAATATGTCTTGGACACCTGCCACAACGAGCAGACTCTAATGTTCAAGTTTTTTCATGACGGCCCATTGTTGACAGAGTATCATGGCATGGTATTCTGGAACAAGACTGCCAATTATGCAGAGAGACTCCATGACAATGCTTTGTCGCACCTAGTCACCCTCAACACGTTCCTTACACCGTACTTGAGCCATGGGGATCTGCAGCGGATCTGCTATTTGGTCAACTGGTTGGAAACAACGTACATATCTTCTGGCGATGAGGAGTCAGATGCAGACCAACCAGCAGACGGTCGAAGGTGGATAGCTCAGGTTTTGCTCAGCAAGTATCTTTGGCCAACGATGGACTTGTTGTTCATAAAAGCTGCGGGAGAGATCGAGCAATTCAAGCCATCGCAGGAAGACCTCAGATTTGCCACGAAGTATATTCCACTTGCGGGAGAGAGGAAGAAATCCAGCACTGGCCTGACTGCGGCAGAAAAGTCTGGCGATCCTGATCTGCAAGCCCCCACGGCCTTGAACGCCTATCCTACTGTTCAGACCGCGGTCAAGCTTTTGGTAATGTACAACGAAGGCTCCTATGACAGACCGGTAAGACTGCATGGTATTATCATTTTATAAAGTCTGTTCGCTAACTATCTGCCCAGAGAAGCGGTGACGTCCTCTACGATATTGTCCACCAGACGACAGAATCCCTTCAAAAGGCAGCCACAGTCATCAAGCGCAACGGCGTCATTATGGATGCACAACTCTTCCTCATCAAGAACCTCATGCTTATCGAAAATCTCTTCATGACGCACGAAATCCCTGATTCCGTTCGACAGTCAGCCGAATTCGACTTCACCCCTATTTGGGAGACTATTCAGGAGCTTCAGAACAGGAGACAACTCTTCAATCCTCTTGCGTACATCAGGCCTCTCGTGAAGGGTGAACTTCTCCCGGCAGTTGTTGACCGAGTTCTGGATGCGAGAAAGGAGCTTGAGAAGGTTCTCGTTCAGCAGATTACTGCATTCACGAAAACCTGGCAAGCTCGCTTGGCGGAGAAGGATGACCAGAAGAGAAAGGGCGCTGCCAAGGACTTGGACGCGATGCTGAATAAGGTATTCGATGATGAGACAACTAGGGCTGCATTGTGGAAGATGATCAGAGCTGAAGAATAATAAATCTCCAGCATTCGCGTTGTATGATTTTGCGGAGTAGGAGAGAGAGAAGGCACTGCCAGGGACTTGAACGCAATGCTTAACAAGATCTATGATTAAAACAATCTTAGACCTGCATTGCGGAGGATAATCAAAGTCGAAGAATAATTCTTCGCTGTTTATGTAGTTGCGGGAATGGTCGACGATATCCCCAGAATCGAAATGTCCGCAGCATTTGCCTGCTCCAGGCCATTGAAATCCAAATATGGTGAATTAGTTCCCCCTTCCTCTCCACCTTCACTGATATATCTAATGCACCTAATGCGACTGATTAAATAAACCGTACTTAACACTATATAAAAAAGACAGACATATCCGCTCCTCCGTTTTTTGTGAGTTCTTGGAAGTCACGAGATATAAAAATTTTGACGAACAAGGCAACGCGGTGCAAAGTAGATCGCGTCCACCTTGAATTGTGGCTGTTTCCCAAAAACCCGCATTCCGACGAACCGCACGAAAACCTCCCAGCTGCTGTCACCAACTTAGAGGTCGATCCTTCAAAGTATGCCATGAAGTTCAGCGATGCGCGTCTTGACCACAATTGATTCGGGTCCTCTTTGCGACAAGGACGATGCCGCCAATAGTATGCAAGTTCTGGCAGCAAGGCACATGCAGGAATGGAAGTGAGTGGGATCCTTCTCAATATCCGAGTCGAGACTGATAAAAATCACCAAGGCAACTGCAGATTTGAACACCCTGGAGCTTCTTCATCTCGAGATCTTCCCAGTGCCAACCGGTTTGCGCCTCTTCAGAATTCAGACAACTCGAGGAACAACAATGGCTATAGAGGTGGATGTAAGAACATACCACACGAAAAGTGAATTGTTACTGACAATTCTAAAGCTACAATGGCTGTAGCGTCTCCCTATGGCCTCGATAAACCGTCCATAGTCTCAGATCTTTCCGCAGAGAGGCCACAATGGATCTTGTCAGCGTATGGACCTGGGCGAGGAGCGCCGGCACAATTGTTTGGAGGGCCGCAACGGGAGCAGAGCTTTGAAGAGCTACGGTTGCTACACTATATGGGACTTGCGAGTGGAAATCCTCAATCTGCTGTGCAAGAGGCGGACAAGATATACCAAGCCGCGGAGCAACAGGTGCAGACGGCCCTTAACGATGTGGATGGAGCTATCAACTACATAATCAAAGCTGAGAATGAACATCCAAATCGGACAGATATCTGCAGGGAGAGTCAGGCTGCGAGCGCGGGGTCACAACGAGGCGTTTTCCAACGCACGCAGGAATATCCTATCAGTACCCCAAGTCAGCCAGCTGCAGCGCCGGCCTTTGGAGCACCATCGCAGGCAGGCGCTTTTGGCCAAGCGCCAGGAGGGGCATTCGGTCAGTCTCCAGCTTTAGGACAAAAGCCGAGTCCATTTGGAGCACCGTCTGGACCATTTGGGCAGCCTTCAGGGGGAGGTTTTGGTCAGGCTTCAGCTTTGGGGCAGAAGCCGAATCCGTTTGGGGCGCCAACAGCATTTGGAGCTCCAACAGGGCATGGAGGAGGCGGAGCATTTGGCCAGCCTTCAGCATTGGGACAGAAACCGAATCCGTTTGGAGCACCATCAGGAGCGTTTGGGCAGCCTTCAGGAGTTGCTTTCGGACAACCTTCAGCTTCAGGACAGAAGCCGAATCCGTTTGGAGGACAACCAGCAGCACCCGCTCCTTTCGGAGGCACCTTACAGCCTCAAACGAACCCGTTTGGAGTACCATCTACTCAAAATCCAAATCCATTTGGGGCTCAGAACCCACCTACTCAGCCAAACCCGTTTGGAAATACACCCCGTTCATTTGGAGCTCCATCTCCAGCACCGAAGAATCCCTTCGGAGGACCTGCAACAACACAGCCAAGCCCCTGGGGAGCAGCACCGGCAGCTTCAAGTCCCTTCAGCAATCCACAACCGACTGTACAACCAGCGTCGAACCCCTTGGGCAACCCACAGCCAGTTTCTCAACCAGCCGCGAATCCATTCGGCAACCCGACTCCAAGTGCACCTACACAACCGAACGCTAACCCGTTCGGCGGTCCTCCCCCAACTCAACAGCAATCACAACCCTTCACCAATGGCTCCACATCCCTCACCGACCACCCATCGCTCTCGCAATACAGCACCCGCGACGGCAACGGGCGTCTCCTCACCTGGAAAGACAAACGCGTAATCTACAAGGACGGGGAGCCAGGGACTCAAAGTTCCGGCGGACCGTGGCAGAAGATCTGGTTTCCGAACGGACCGCCGCCGCCTAATAAATGGGCTGAAGCAGAGCCAGAGCAGTACACGGATGAGGTGAAAAATGCCTATGAGTACGCAAGGAGGAATGGTGGGTTTGAAGGGGGTATGATCCCGTTGATACCGCCGAAGCAGGAGTGGTGTCAGTGGGATTTCTAATATGGCATGGAGGAGTTGGTGGAGTGAGAGGAGAATTGCATTTACTGGCGTTGTCTGAATCTATGATTGAGGAGTGGAATAGACGTAGTGAAAATTATACGGTTGAAGTCCTTTCTTCACTCGCAAGCCATCTCATTCTTTATGACGTGTGTTTATGAATTGAAATGAATTGGCATGATTTTCAAAGACTACATTGTACCCAGGCAATCTGGCATATTAATCGTCCGACCCATTGCTCAAGAACTAGAACCAGTAACCTTCTCCTTCAAACTCTCCACAACGCTGACATCCTTCTCCTTAAATGTCAGCCCTCCACCCCAACTAATCTCGCTATTCTTTCCTCCCTGCGCTACTTTCCCCTCCTTGACACCGGTCTCGAAAGCGCAACTGCCCATGTCGAGCCTCTTCGCTGCGCCCGTGGGAGAGATGTCGAAGTCGAAGATGTCCATTGGGAGGCCTACCCAGAATATCAGGAAGCTATTATTTGCAAAATGGAGTATAGAAATGGTGTTGAGACAAGGAGTAAGTAGCTAGCTCGCCAGAAAGTGAAGTGGCAATTAATGGCTCCGGGAGATGCTGAGAAAACGTACCAAGAGTTGTGCAGGCGCTAGTTGAACTAATTAGCTACGGTCAAGGGAAATAGGGAAATAAGGGAACGTACTTGGGGATGTCGACAATTCCTGCGACATGACCTTGAACAGGAGCACATGAGAGTAGGAGATAGACTTGGTAATCTGAGTAGCCGAAACGGCGGAGGTACTCAATGCAACCTATGTTGTAAGTATTGATAGGTGCGAGAGCATGATGAGAGACTAACGGAGTGTGGTTTGACGGTAAGCTACCGTGACGTCCATATAGTGCTGCGAATCTTGTCAGCAGCCGTTTCGGACGAGAGTCCCAATCCATCTCAAAATCTCAAAATCATCAAATGAAAGGAGACTTTTTCAATGTCCCAAATCATTCGGAACATTCGATACCCTAGAAATTTGCGTTGGTACTAACCTGCTTCCCATGCTGATCAACAGAGAACCCTTCAAAGGTCAAGTAGCGACCAGGTCCATAATGAGGCTCAACCGGTCCCGGAAGATAAAGTGGAGATTTCATCCCCAAATCAGCCATTCCGTTCTTCATAACCTTGAAGTTAATAGTAATGACACCAGCCATTTCAATGGCACCGCAGAATGAGATCTCGCCGTCTCCCTGGGAGAAGTGAAGATCCCCGACGCTGAACTTGGCGCCTTTGACGTGGATGGGGAGGTAGACTTTACTGCCACGGCTCAGATTCTTGATATCGCAGTTTCCGCCATGCTCAGGACGTCCTATTTGCAAGTCAATAGAATGTTCAAGACTCCTACGGATCCAGTGGCAAACCTGGGATGGTTCTAGCTCCCTCCTTGCCAACTTTTGCTTTGACCTCCTCCGATGCAGAGCCAGCATGGACGTTAATCTCATTAGGTGGTTGCGCCACAATTCGGTCAAGCTTGTTCGCTGCGATGAGCTCTCCTTCACGCTTGTTCCATGTTGCTAGAACCTGTTTGTAACTCGTCAACATTCTACCTGGGCCGCTCAGTGAATTCGTGACTAACCTCGGCAGATGGAGCGCAGCCCAGGATTCCGGGATGGATCAGGCCTGCGAATTTGACGTGGGGAATATGGCGAGAGGTGCAATATATGCCTTCGAAGTCCCAGATGGCCAAAACTCGGAGTCAGCATACGTCGTTCAGCTTTTTCGGGAGTAGAACGTTCCAGCATCTGTCAGACAATACTAATAGATTGTCCTTAAGAGTTGTTGGAAATTGCTAGTAGAATGTTCTCAAGAGTTGTTGAACATTACTATAAGAGGGATTAATACCCCGAGAAGTTGGGACTTACTTTGGCACTAGGAGTAAGGCGGTCAGTCACATGATCAGAATGGTGCTCAAAAGAACAAGGAGCCTCAGTACTACGCTGTTTCGAAGCAGTACCAGAGAGGGTAGACATACGCAGTAGGGTAGATCTCATCCAAAAACCCACCACCATTGCTTTTGTCGAAGACCCCTAGAGGTCAACTTAGTTTCCGCCCGCAAGCAACATCATATTCTCAACGCACCAGTACTTGAACAATGTTATCAAGAAGGCTATATGAATGGGTCCAAAGAACTTACAATCCCCATGGAGAATCTTCGAAAGGTTGAACATCCATGATCTCAACGAGTAAGACATCTCCGGGCTCCGCCGTCTCAATCTCAAACGGTCCGGAGAGGTAATGGATCCGAGTGAGGTCAATATTCTTCATGTCATCCGCGCTGTCATTGTTTCCTAAAGTCCGATGAGCAGGAGGTAATTGACGAATGTCTATTGCGCTTACCGATTTGTCCGCCGGTCCAATCAACCTATTTGAGGGGTAAGCAGGTATTCAGTCTTTGGGTTTGGATTATACATACGCACTCAATCTTCACAGTCTCCCCATTCTTAATTGTTCCTGCAAAGGGGACATCTGGATGCCATCTGTTATGGAGCTGAGGCTGCTTCTCCGCAGGAATGCCTAGTGAGACTTTACACACATTTCTTATCCCAGTTAGACCCATTGTGAAGGTGAGGATGAGATTAAGGTGGGGTAATATGGTAGTAAAACGTAATCGGAAAGGACGGTTGAGTTGTAGCAAAAGTCGAAGAGATGAGAAAGAGAGGCAAATTTAAAAGGGAAAATGGTATCAGCCCCGCACTTCAAGAATTGGTCATCTATTTACCATCAATGTACTTGTAAGAAGGGAACGAATGGGGTAGTTTGGCGTTGAAGCATGATAAGGAGCTAGACCTCCTTATCGCCGGACTGCCCCTCTTTAGCGCAACGCTGATCCATATGCACCGTGCTACCAACCACAGCTAATTGATGCGGGGTTCTTGGCCGATTCGTTGTACCGTGGTTTGTTGGTTCATTTCATGGGGAGCAATCATGGAGTATTCTCGGCATTGGGCGTGATGGACTGGATCGTCCGGGTAATATTATTAGATGAACTTCTATCCCGCTGTCATAACTTCATGTTGCTCGTGGCTTACGTCAGAGGATTGAAAGAAAAGCAGTCTCCCTATTCAAACTATCTTGGTCTCATTTCGGTGTATGCTGGTGGCGGTTCGTCTGGTATTCCTGTTGATGTTCCCTGCGTGCTAGGAGTTTGCGTGACTTGAGCAGCATTTGGAGAACTGCCAGTGTCAAGGTTGAACAGCGACATACTGAGAAACTCGTGCTTGTTTCTCCACTCTTGTTGGCTTGCTGGGAAGCCCTCGCTCTCCGCAGGCTTTGGCGGCGGGTCGGAGATCTTGGTAATGAGATATGCCGTTGATGCTTCAGCAATTCCATAAATGAGAACACCCAAGAGGGGAATCCGCAAGAAGATGTAAAATCCGACACCAAAGCCAAACAAAAGCCCTTCTCGGTCGTGGAACCAATGCTTTTTCTGTTCCTTTGTAAACCGTATACGAGAAAAGTACGGCTCGAGCTAACACGCAGGTAAGCAATGGATGGAGGAATCGGATTAACCTGCTTACCAGCTCTCTCATCAAACTTCTAGAGGCAAAATAGCTCTGCAAAAATATGATAAGGTATCTTCGAGGAAGAAAGATCCCCGTTCCGAATACTATGCCTGCCGGGCCCCATCCCGCAACTGACTTGAACGTATAGAAACTTGCGGCCGGGAGGACCAGACGGCCAACGTATGGGACATAGGACAGAGCAAATACTGCCAGAGATATTCCTGCTTTTTTCCCGAATCTCATGAGAAACATCGTGATCGCCTCTGCAGTGCTCTTGCTATGTGTGCTGCCATCTCGTGTAGGGTAATTTCGCAGGTTTGGATAATAAGCTTCTCGAAGAGTGTTTGGATCTTGACCTTCATGCTTTGCATAATATGTCTTGTCGACCCAAGCCAATCAAGAGGGATGTGAGCAAGTTGGTAACAACTAAAGACTGACATAACTTACGAGTCCATAAACCTGAGAACGTTAGAATATAATCAATAATTCGAGGGCTATGCTTACATATTATCCAAGGTCGGGGTGACGTATCTCATCAAGGTCATGAGAAACAGAGGCACCTGAAGGACATAATTTTGGATGAAATCCAGACCATTGACAACCTTATCATCCCAGGTTGCATGTTCGAAATTGAATATGAACGAGAGGAACCAAAGTGATATCTTGATTCCTACGATCTGGCACAACATCAGCATTAATGTACCAAACCACCAGAAACATTCGCACCGGAATAGAGATGGCAATCCGTATTGCTATGCCAATAGCCACAGCCAAAGCTGCCTGCTTATAATGCTCAGATGTAAATAGAGCAGGATTCTGCAAAGCCCTTAACGCTGGGATGTTGTCAGCAGTTGCAGTTTGGAGGGGCCATCCAGGTATGGACCTCCAACAACAGTGAGTTGTGCACCCCGTAGGATGGCATTTGGATCGAAATTAGTGACCTCGAGCTTCTTCTTAAGTTGTTCCTGGGTCAGAAGTGGCCTCTGCGCCTGTGATCTGCGTTGGGCCATAATTGTCGCTGTTAAGAGAAAGGTTACAAGCAGGAGCCTGTCTCAAGGATTCTCCGGATTTTGGGGGAGAGCTCGCGGCTGCATCGGGCTTGGTGGGGTTCTGCAGGTGGTGGCTGGAACAAACGCGTCGCAATACACAATTGCAGCTGGTCGCACGACGCACAATCAACACGATTCATTCTTTCAACTGCTACCTGAACACTTTCTCGTTCGACAACTCCATACAATCTACCACAGCGAGTGGCATAATTCCCTCGTTGAAGCTGCTAGCTCCCACAGAAGCCAAGAATTGTGGGGAACTGCATCAGCTTCAATCCGACGAGGAATCCAACCTCCTGAAAACGTTCCATCGGCCTGCTTACGCTCTGCACGAACATGATCATCAGGCACCAAATCATTCAGTAACTAGGACGAAGATGCCAATGGCTTCCTCCAAGCCTGGAACGCCCATCAAGCGTTCTTTCAGTCTGCCAATTCAACCTAGCAGAGTTTCCTCAAGTCCAGATCCAACGATAGAGATCTTATATAACTTGCCATCAGCACGCATAGTTGCATTTACAACAAACTCGACAGCTAGGCCGAGCTCGAGCAACGGGAGTCCGGTAGCAGAGGACCAGCCAGGGACTTTATTATGGGTCTCCCGATTCGAGAGAACACTTGCCATTGGTATGCCACCGCTTCTGCTACGTTGGACGAATGTTATATTGGATTGTGGCTAATATGTCCTGTCAACACTAGGTGCACTGCGTATCTATCGAGCTCCTGGAAGTGTAGCATTCCTGAATTGCGCGAATGCTCTTCGACCAATTTTACCCAAGTCACAGTGCTGGTGCGTTGATGGAGATAGCAAGTTCGTTTTGTCAATCAGACCACCCCAATATTGGAGGATCGAAGTGCCGAACAAGAGTGCGGATGAGAAGGCCAGGGTGGAGGAGTTGAAAAGGGTACTTGATCAGGTGCTGCGGTTCGAAAAGACGCCTTGTCCATTTCAAAGAGACTTCGTAGTGGATTTACCAGAGCCTCCGAAAACACCAGTAAAGAAGCGGCCTTGGAAACCAAGGGAGAGGTCGAAGGATGATCCTCCACTTTTTCCTGGGCCAGCGTCTCCGCATATCAATGCTCCAAGAACACCTTCTACAAACTCATCAGCTTCCTCGCCATTGAAGGACTATGCTTCTTCGGAGGCGGGGACCAACGTCTCCCTCCTGGAACTCGAAGAGCTCGAAGAAGAGGAAGAATTACCGGACGGATCAGAAATCACCTCCGACCCAACAAACCAGGACCCTGATATTCCATCCATTGATTCTGTCGTTGCAATTCCCGAATTCTCGAAAGAGGAGGAGGGGCTACTACCGTTCGAAACTCAATATAAACAAACCGCCGAGAAAGCCAGCTTAGAGCCGTCATTGTTAGAGTCTAGCGTTGCGGAACCGATTTTTGGAGATTTTACTGGATCTGATGACGAGAACGATAGATTCAGTGACGCTGCAGATGATACTCAGCTCACTCCCAGAAGCCATCGTCAACCTGACTATCAACCTTTGACGTTCGAGCCGGAGAAGAATGACTGGCCTCGGGCACTACAGAGCAGCAGATCGGTTACAGCACCTCCCGTCCTGTCTTTGATCACGAGTCCACCTTCTAAGCACAGGGCGAATTCTCCACTAAGGTATTCAAACGTCATTGAGTCTGGCTCGGACTTTTCATCAAGTGTCGAGTCTTTTCACACCGTACAGTCGTGGCATTCTCCTCTCGACCCTCCCTCTCCCCCAGCTTCGGGGCCTCCTTCCCCTTCGTCGTCCTACCCCTATCCACATAACAATATCGTTCTCCCGAAGCGACCACACCACTCGAGAGATGCTTCCGAGATCACAGTCACACCGGAAACACCACGAGTATGGGAGACGAACGATTCAACAAACCCTGAATCAACATCAAGGAGTTCCTCACCACACCCTCAAACACCCACCTTAATTACCGACGCCGGCGAGAAATCAGATGAAGAGCAATTCGAGGTCTTGACGCCTCCAACCGTCAAGCCAACTATCCGTCACCGAGCCACTACGAGCAGCAACTCTCGCCGACGAGCTCTCTCGCCCTTACCCCCAGCTGTAAACCTCTTTTCACCACCAAGAGGCCGCTCACGCCGTCTACAAACCGCTCGTCACCTCCCAACAGCAATCATCCAGAAAACGTGCGAGATTCTCCTCAGTCCGCCAAGCCACCTCTTTCATCTCATGATCAGCATCGCCTCTAAGATTGCGGCTGGCGAATGGAGAGGTGTGCTATCAGGCCATGGGGAATCGGTCCATTGGGATTTTGAAGATGAGTATTCGGAGGAGGGGTGGTTTGAGGATGACTACGGGATTTCATTGCCTAATGCTCCGACGAGGGCGAAGACTACCTCCGCTACCGTTCCTGGTGGGAGCTGGGAGGTTGATTGAGCTCTGAGACTTATTCTATTTTATGTTTGAAACTTTGTACGATATGATTGGACTGTATGAGATACCACTTGCATGGATTGGGAGGAACTGGCACGGAGATAGTGGCGTTTGTTTGCATGGAATCTCGATGGATGTTTGGAGTAGCATGTAGCTCGGATACAATGTTTTGATTATCATTTCGAGTTTGGGGCTCTGCACCGGTTGGGTTTCTGAAGCTTTGCATAGGATAACCAATCAACATGAATCCTTAAATCACGCATTGGCATCAGTGATGTGCATTTAAATCTTGATGTGCCAGAACTTGTGGAACTGTGATGCGACAAAGGGCAAATTTGATGCGTGAACGTCTCCCAATTGTTCATCGAACATAATTCTTTTCTAACCTCATATGCTTCGACTTTTATCCTCTCATGCTTCATAAACTCATGACCGCTATGCAGCCCTTCCCGGAGCTCTAACCAGGAAATCCACCCCTAGCCATCTTCCTAGCCCTCTGATCCCTCCGATTATGATTAGCCCTCGACCCCTTATTAGCCTCCTTCCCACGCCTCGCCATCTCCGTGTCCCTCTCCCCACTCGGGCCTGCCACATTTCCTCTCCCTCTTCCCCGCCCCCTAGGCGTGCCCCTCAACCTCCCTCCTCTGCCCCTGTCATTTCTATTCCCATCAACATCTGAATCCTCCGTTCCAGATCCCTGAGGACTAGCTCTCCAAGACGTAGGAGCTAACTCCTTCTGTGTCCCCGTGAACGTAGAGAATTTAGCTTCGAGTCTCTTCATTTGTCGTCCGTCACGGGAGAGCATCAGTCCCCATCCTTCGATAGCTTCATCTGTCATGCCTATCTCTTCTTTCAGTGCCAACCGAGCCTTGCCTCGGCGAGTAGCGGCATCGCGATCAAATACATTGGGTGTTGCTCTGTAAGCTCGGAATAGGGCCTCATCTTGAGCATCACGCACATCAGTGCTGGTTTTATCTTCCTCAGGATTATTTCCCGGAGCAGCGGAGTCAACGGTTCCTCCCACGTCTGCAACGTCGTAGGTGTCGTCTCTCTCGTCGTCATCGGAATCGAATGCTGCGAGGGCAGAGAGGATGGCTGCTTTGTTTGGGGCGGTGGATCGGTCTCTCAGGATGTCATCCGCTGTCTTTTCGGGATTCCGCTGGCCGAAGTGGAGCTTGGAGGTGTCTATTGCTAGTTGGTCAAATTCATCGTCGTCGAAGATGTTGTGGCGGGTTGGTAGTTGGGGTGGAGTTGAATGTGGTGCTAGGTTTGGGGCGGGGTCCCCTGTGAGCTGACTGGGAGAAGGCCTACGGCTGTTAGGTACTGAATTAGAAGGGGAAATTGGATGACTTACAGTTCCGCTGACCGATCAGCACTCTCGAGATGCGCAGGTAATGATCCTTCCAAGAGGTGCGAGATCACTTGCTCCACATCATCGCCATACTCATCCAACAACTTCACCACAAAGCCAGAACCAAGATCTGGGAAGAGATCCTGAACCTGTGAAACCAAGCTCATGCGGTGCACATGAACTGATGTATAACCATCAACCTCAAAAGCAACTCCCTTTCCTTTGTTGATCTTCCTCTTAATGAGACGCTGTGGTCTTGAACTACCACCTGCTTTTCGAAACCCTCCAAGAGACATAAGAACAGACTTCGCTCTACTAGATCCTGAACCACTTGTTTCAATTCTCTGCTGAACTTGTTTTAGAATAGGAGTCTCGGTGACCAGCTCGGCAACGAGCGAGTCATTGACGTTCGTAGGGCCGGCCTTATGAGCTTCAGCTGCAGCTTTTAGTGAGTAAAGCTGATCGACCAGAGCAGAGAAGTTTGGTTTCTCCCCTTCCGTAAGTCCAATTAAGCAGAGATAGAGCGTCGAGATAATAGACTTTCGTAATGGTGGGTTCATGAGCTTATAGCAGCTGATGAGGGAGTCCACAAAGTCGCTTCCAGCCATAAAGAACGCAGCTACTTCAGGGGAAGAATAAAGCAGGTGATTTAGCCGCTTAAGTTCTGACTCTGCTGTCTTCAAATCACCTTTCAAACCAGTGTCCAGTTCTTTAATCAAAGAGGTCTTGAGGGCGGCCAAAGAGGGTTCCAAGGAGGGCAAATGCCGTTTCCAGACCAGTGTGACAACTTTGTTGCCATGATCCTTGCCATATATCTTGCTCAAGTCTGCCAGAAATTCCCAAAGAAGCAGTGAGCCTGGTGGATGGTCCGTATTCAGCAGTCTGTGAGATAATAAGAAGCTTTGCTTGCGTAGTTGTCTTGTCTTATGAACGTTCCCCGATGGAGTTTTGTCATGTGACAAGCCCGTTTGCTCAGCATAGGAGGTAAGGAAAGCTGGTAAAGATTCGTCCTTGGCCGAGACACGGGCGAAGTCTGTATTCGACAACGAAAGATGAGCCCCCGCGAGAGATAGCCAAGCATCCAAGCAAGCTTCCCATTCCTCAGGTACAATATGTTCCCTCCATGCCGCTTCTGGAAAGGGTACCAGAGGCGGGAAAGCGGTAACCTTGGCCATTTCAATATAGCTGTCGATGTCGATTGTTGAATTTGATGGGAGAGTATCGAGCAATTCGAGCTCTTATATACCCAAATCCTAACCCCCAACTTACAGTCCAGTATTCAGGTCGTCGTCCACGCCGTTTGACTCACGGAATTCGCTTCCTCGTCAATGCAGCAAGGCTGAAGTAGCCTTCACCCCAATAAGGTTAGCCTCGCTTAATCGCCACGCCAAGACTTTCCGCCCACAACCCCAAAATAATCCAAATCTCGACAATCTCTTGTTCCCCATCGACAACGCAACGCACAACGATCACCTTCATCACTTTGCCGTAACTGAAACGTTCGAGTCGTGAAGGAAATTTCCTCGGAAAAATGTCTTATCAAAAGCCAGAAAAGGAGTTCGGCGAAGGCCCGGTTTGACCTCTTTCTGCCCCGCTCCTCCCAAATTTCTGCTAACGTACATTCTGGATAGAAAACCCACAAGATCCGCATCACCCTGACCTCCCGCAAAGTCCAATCCCTCGAGAAGGTCTGCCAGGAGCTCATCGAGCGTGCCAAGGGCAAGGAACTCCGCGTCAAGGGCCCCGTCCGTCTCCCGACCAAGACCCTCAAGGTCACTACCCGAAAGACACCCTGCGGTGAAGGATCCAAGACCTGGGATACCTTCGAGATGAGAATCCACAAGCGTTTGATTGAGTAAGTTGGCAATCAGACTGGGAAAATAAGGGATGAATGCTCATCATTTGTGCAGTCTTAATGCTCCCACCGAAGTTGTCAAGCAGATCATCATCAACATTGAGGCTGGTGTCGAGGTTGAAGTCACGATTGCTGCTTAATTGAAGCGTCGAGGATGGATATGGGGGGAGAGAGGAAATGGCATTTGTCACATACAACTTCCACGTTTTGAAGGAAGATACTCAATGGCATAATCGCTGATGTTATTGAGACCGCAAGCCGCCTGGCTCAATCGTCGTTAAAGGTGACTACTCTACAATGGTACAATGGTGATTTACACGGGCAGAAGGTCCTCCCCAATTGGACGAAAGCCATTCCTCATACTGAATCATAGAAATACTGAACACAAAGAAAACTTTCGCAATCGTGCCTTGCATTGACCCAGCGAGGAATTTTGCATTCATCGATCTCGTTTGACTCGTTCAATCATTTCTCGTTGCTTCTCCAATTCTTCCCGATTCTCGCGGGACAATCGGCGTTGGTAGCTGGCAATGCTTGTCGGTAAAGGTTGACTGATGGGATTCATGAGAGGTACGGGAGTAGCAGAATCTGCACGAAGACGAACTTCAGGTGGGATCGCGACAGTAGCCGCACCGACAACACTGCTCTCTGTCATAGGATTTGAGCTCTATACAAGGTTTAGTTCAACGAATGCACCAGGGTGTGTGGGACATTGGAAAGAGCAAGTGCCTTGAATGGTTCATCACTGGGGGAACAATCAATTGTGCAAGAATGCCTCTGCAAGAGGAAAGAGAGGACGGGGGATCACGTACGCCTGTTCCTGCTCGTCGTCTGACGAATAGTGGATCGGCGGAATCTCTTCTACCCTTCGCGAGTTCGTTCGTGGCACCATTCACACCCCCATTAGACTGTCCACTCACATTTGAATGCCCATTTACTTCCTCCGGCGCTACTCCCAAAGGATCTGCAATTGCAGGCGCAGCTGGTGTTACAGCCTTTGGAGTGATTGATTCGTCCTCATCGGCGTCCCGAGATGGTGCAAGTTGAGCAGGTGCAGTGGTATTCTCATTTGTTCCAGTCTGGGTTGGTACATTGGCAGCTGGTGATACAGCAGTCTCGCCACTTGCGAGCGGTAAGTTGTTGTCATGTATAGCGGAAGGCATTGTCCCAGCAGTTGTGGTATCTTTGAGAAGATGTAGATCAGAATATGGTTCTTACGGGTTTGTCGTTTTGCTTCCTCCTAAGGAGAATGTCCCGTGAACGGTTGGAGTAAAGCTTTTGGTAAGGTCTACTGGGCCACCAGCAGCTAGGGATGGTTGATAAGCTGCCGTTCGATACTTCTCCTTCTCCCTACGAACAGTCAGTAGAAGCAAAGAGGTCTGTTCAGGCGGATCTTACTTCGTTTCCTGCTTCTCTAGTGATGGAGAAGTGCTTGGTGTGGTGTTCTTGGTTTGAACACGGCTCGGACCCCCTGTTGAACAAGACTCGGAGGCTCCGTCAGTTACTGCTGTGCGTGCACTGAATCGAGAGGAGCTGCCTGTCGAGGAGCGGGTGCGAGTCGTATCGCCTTGGTCTTCAGCAGAAGGCTTTGCAGCTGATGGAGTGCTGTTTCTTGTGGGAGAATTATTGAACTGCTTGGGAGATTCGGTCCCAGGAGATTCCGAATTGCCGTATCCTTTGAAGGTCATGGACAAGTGGATGAGCGGAAGTGTATTTGTTCCTCTGCTGACAATAATCGACTGTTGTTTGTGATGGTTTGTGGAGAAGTGTCAGAAACTTCGTGAAGAGTTGGGTCAATCGAGGAAGCAACGATTAGACAAGACAGAAATTTAGAGAGTGAGATTGAAGGAAGGAACTCGGACTTAAATTTCTGTGGTCGGCAGTCGTGGCTTCCCTTTCTTCCCAATCATGATATCGCTAATACTACCTATAAACTCGACCAAAAATGGGTGCAGCCACTCGTCCAAGCAGAATGAACAACAATTAGAGATCCATGTAAATGCTGTAACCAAATAAACCAGTGATTTTAGAAACTTTGGGAGAGCTTTTGTGTTTTCTATGTTATCTCACGTGACCTCAAAAAGTTGCTGCCAAAGCTGATGTTCCAACTCCAGACTCCATCGATGTTCACAAAGCAATCCTCAAAATGGAGAGCAAGCCAAGGACCAAAGCAAAGCGGCATAAGAAGAGAAAACCAAGGACTCAAGGTACGACTGACACCGAAAGAGCGCTTTAGCGCGGTGCTGACCATTCCAGTGTCTTCAGAAAGCGACAGCGAGCCTGAGAGAAAGGAAGTGAAGTCTCAGAAGGAGCCTGAGAAGGCGGTCAGCAATCTGTTTCCAGCCAAATAAGCCTCAATTAATCAGATACAGACACCACCTGCATCATCCAAGGACATGAGCGATGCTGAAGTGACCGCTGCGTTCACCAAATTCTACATGCAGCGCGCCACCACGGAATTCTCTGAAGACCTCGATCGTCTTCGGGGAGCAGACGACTTTAGGGACGATGCCTTGCCGCTCTTGATCAATGCTCTTCAGCAAGGGACGTCCCTATTCTCGATTGAGGAGCAAAAGAGGATTGTGATGGCTGGGATTGAGAAAGGGGAGAAGAAAGCCGATGATTGAATGGCTTGTTTGAAACCTTTGGGGATAAGGGTTCCGTGAATTTAATTACCAGCCACCTGTGACCTCTCGGAAGATTACTGGCAAGGTTTGAGAGTTATTTTGCGGTAGCAACATGAGTATGACGCATATCGCACCTCGTGTCCTTCAACTTTGTTAGGAATCTTTCTTGCTTGTCTTCGGTGCTCGCGAATTTCAGTGTGACGCCCCTCAACCCCACCAAACCTCGCCAAAGCCCCTAAGACTCGCACAACCTGAAAAAGTATCCGAAAATATTGAAGCAACCAGCGATGCAACAAAGCAGCATAACTTTGAGTAAAAAAAAAATGTTTAAAAAAACGTCGCGAGCAGGATTTGAACCTACGAGGCCGAAGCCATAAGATAACTGAAAATTAATTCAAGTCTTACCCATTCTGAACGGGTTAGTTTTTGAAGCATTCCAAGGCCGAATACACTCACAACCACTCTGGCATCGCGACTCAGGCAATTACCGAAAAATCGCCTTATTTCAACCTATGCGACTCACTGAAAAAGTGGCTGAGACTGGGTCCGAACAGGCTTGGCGAACCAATCATCGTCTGGCTGTCCCACCCATCTTCCCTTGATTGAGGCAAAGGAACCCATTTATTCAACTCAGGCGGACTAGGACTTGAAATTTTCGTGTGGGAGATGATATTTTCAGATGTAGAAACCTGCTTTCGAATCTATAACCCTGTTTCTCTCTCAAGCAGTATATTTCCACCATCATATGATTGAATGCCCCCAACCTGACCTGAACATTGAATTTCAGCAAGCTTCATTGTCCCCAACACGACTTAAACAATTCAAACAATGCAAGCTCTGTTGTTCCCGAATTGACTTGAACATTGGAATACTTCAAACTAGCAATGTTCTCAACCTGACTTGAACATTGAGCACCTGCAAGTTGGCAAATGTGCCAAACCTGACTAGGAAATTTGCTCACTGCAACTTGATCATTGCTCCCAATCTGAGTCGAATCCACTATGGAAATCAAACTGCCAGCAATTCTTATCATTTGGGAAAACAAGACTTTGCAGTTCGCTGGCTTCTTATTATTAATCAGTCAATAACCTTTACATCTCAAGTAGAAAGTATTATTATTATTATTCTATCTATCCTCGTATCCTCCCATCAATGTCGTAAAAGTCAAGTGGTATCATTGTGCGCCATGAATGCCGCGAAAGTTTCGTCAGTTCGTTCCCTTGTCCATCCATGACTTCTCTCCTTCCCTCATTTCTTCCTCCATCATTACTCACTCCTTCTCTCACTTATTTGCTCGCGAGCGAGCCGCGCTCAGCGCTTAATACGCAACCTGGCGGTACGTAAACACACTCCTATTCTCCCTCCTCACAGCCCAGCCTTTGATGGCAACAACAACAATGATCCACGCCATCAAGAACGTAATCACACCCATCGAGACGGTGAAGATGAACATTGCGTCCAGGCCATTGGCTTCCATTGCTTCGGTGAGATCTCGTGCCTAAAATACGATCATTAGCACCTCCACAAACGAGCGATAGGGGAGAGGGAAGCGCTTACACTAGCCATGAAAATCATTCCCCCAGCCATCAAACAAAACGCCGTGATCAATTCCGTCGGCGGCCTACCAGGCAAAACACTTGCCGGTGGGCTCAGGTAGAACAAAATGTAAGTTGCGGCTCTTGCGAATGCCGCCCCGACGAGCAGAGTCCCCCATTGCGAGTGGATCATCGTCGCAACCATTGACTCTTGGTGATGCGAGGACATCATTAGTCCGAGGAGCAGGACCACGAGCGCGGGAATGGGGTTCATTGGGAAGGCGTAGGATTTGGGCTCTTGTAATTCCTGGGATTCCTCTGAGCCGTAGGAAGGATGAATTTGAGAAGACTTGGTGGCGTTCAGGAGGGAGCGTATGCGGGTTGATTCGATGAGCATTCCGCACTGTTTCATCCTCAGTCAACTTTGGTTTTCTCTGAGATTTGGGGGGAGGAGGGCTTACCAATCCACCACCAAAGAACATAACGGTGATCGAAATGTGCTCCAGATCCTGAGCACTCCATTCCTCTCCCCACGCAGTCAAATGCTCCAAGAAAACGTTCGTAGACCCATAAAAGAAAATGAGGAAGCTCTCCACAAACTCCGCAGTTATTCTTCGGCCTCCCTTGTTAGGCTTGATGTTCCAGGCCCAACCTATGTCCGCAAAGCAACCAGCCCAACGACCAATGGTTAAGATGCCGTACCAGAAGAACACGCCGCCTTTGATAAAGTGTGCAAGTCCATTGAAAACTGCAGGTCCAATCTAACAAAATCAGTATCAAATTCTGTTTAAAGCTCAGAAGGCGACTTACGAAAAATCCACCGTAAGTAACGATCCCCGTGCTCATCGCAACGAACCCAAGAATCAAGATCACGCGATCGATGACATTATAAAAGAACTGAAAAACTCTCAAAAGTCTCCCAGACACCAGTCCTGGGATCTTCTTAGACAAGAATTTATCCACCTTGCTACCATGCATCAAGCCCAGTTTCTCATCCTGGTCTTCTTCCTCGTGCTCCCTGCGCACATCAGGAAGCTGGGGATCATCTGAATGTGTCGAAGAAATCGATTGGCTTCTCAAAGACTCAGTATTGGGTTCAGTGCCCTGACCACTGTCGTTTGAAAACCGGTAGATTTGCGCCTGGTTCATATTATGGATGCGCTGATGCTGTTCGATATTCTGCGTCGAGACAGGGATAAACGCCCCGCGATCGTCTTTTCGTCTCGTGTACGCGCTTATAACACCCATCACCGCCTGCGCTCCTGTGATCCACGTTAAGATCCACCCTAGTTTATGATGCGCATTGTTTGGGTACAAATCCGGCGCGTTGTAAATGGTGACAAGTAAGACCCCGGCTCCGTTTACTGCCAGGAAGACGAATTGTACTAGCAGGTTGTACCGGGAGCGGGAAATCGACAGCATGACACCTAATAAAATCAGTATACTTTTTTTGTTGTTTAAGCTGTAAGGAGCTATATACCTATTGGCAGAATGAAAACCCAGGCAATAGTCATGAGGAAAATGTGCGCTGCCAGTAATCCGGAGTGTTCGCCATACCGAAAATACGTCTCTGGTAAAGTGACATTGGCGCCGGAGGTCATGGTTGGGTGTGTGATGGACGACTCGCCCATATTCATATTCATATCCTCATCGTGGCCGTGTGCGACTGCAACGGGGGTGAGTCCGAGCAGTATAGCACTGGTAAAGGTCACGAATTTCGGTGATGGTGACCGCATAGGTGTCGTGGGAAGGTCGCTGGATGTCAAAAGAAAGTTCCCTGGATGGTCCGAGCGGGGAGTGAGGAATCGTAGCGGTGTATGGAACTTCAAGAGAGGTTATATTTGCAGTCAGATCACAGGAGAGGTATAAGTTGATTACTATGGTGAGCAGTAGATATATGAGCTGTGGAGCGCAAACAGAAAAAAATGACACCAGCGGTATGACGTTTATAATACGCCGAATCCTCCGTCGCCCAAGACGAAGGCCGATGGCCGAGCTCTGGACTCAGACAACAGCTGCCTGTCGGCGACAGGCACGGCGAGCACATGGAGAGCAGAGCATGCAGAGGAAGGGTATAGACTTCTTGGGGTCTGACTCAATCACTGTACTTGTTCCTTTCGAGCTCGGGAGATTTCGCCCGCTGCAACGGATCATAAGCAGCAGCTATACCATATCAAGTAGCAAAACTTCACGTAAGCACCTCAGAGAGGGGCAGGCGGACTGTGAGACGCTGAGAAACAGCAGGAGGTGCATCCGCTCACGGAGAGTTGTTTTGCCCAACGCTGGCGGGATTAATAATTCTCAACTCTGCTCGGGCAAGGCTGAACATTCAACAATCATCGAAATCGGCAGGGATCTCTCTTGGCTTCAGGTAGCAGCAATTCTCAATGGTTGACAAGTGAGCAGGCAAGGCTTGGCGTGCAGAGGCCCATCACGCCACACCTGGCGACCAGGGTCCGGCAAGGCCTCCGGGAAGTTCGGAAGCAGTGGAATTGCTGCAAAGTACGAATGCCCTCATCTTTTCGATCCGATCTGCCACCCTGACCGCCCCTCCCTTCCCCATTTTCCCCAGGGCACACAAGTCACACGTCCAAGAGGAGGTCCGGAAATGGCTAGGATCCGTATCGAAGAACGAAGATTTGCTGCGCACTTGCTGTCTACTGTCCCGGATGCCGTGCTATCCTTCGTGACCCCCGTCGCCCAGGATGCTTGGGACTCGGACTTAAGATCTGAGATGGTCATCCGTCTGCTCGTCTGCTCCTGCCCTGGTATTTCTCAGGTGGGGGAAACTTTCCCATCCCGGAGCCTCGCACCACACACACCACACTCTCTGTCAAATGTGTGACGCTGTCGCACCGATTCTGACCTCTTATCCACAGTCTTTGAAACCCACGTGTGACGCATTGGCGGATGATTCAGATCTTGCACCGTCTGGTGGTGCCACTACATGCTTCCCCAAACCTTCTTTGAAAACGTGGAACTCTGATTTGACTGCCGCAGAGGCCCGGCACTCGCTCCTATCATACTGTATGTGGCTGGGAAAGGTGGGTTTGCTTACGGACAAACGCTCCGTGCGTGAGGCGGCATGATCTCATTGGAAGGTGTTGGCATCCCAAACGGCCAGAATCGCATGTCGCTTGGAAGCGGGACACCCCTCACGACGGGCGAGGCTGCCTGCACGGACGAGTAATCGTCAACTTATTGAAGTATACTGTATCAAAATCGATGCCAAGGGTGCATCCGGGTGTCGTGTGTCTCGAAAATATATTGCGCTTCACCGCCTAGTGGTCTTATCACCAGCGTATCCCCCGCACTGCGACCTGGGCCAAGATGCGAATGAGGATAACGAAAGAGCCGATCCACAAACCCCAGGCCCTGGGGTAGGACAGAGAGTTCTCGGACATGCATGTAGCATATATATTATTGGTCCGAATTTACCGCCTGGTAGTCTTGGCTCTGTAAGATCTTGGCGGGTTTATCTGTGTGGGGTATTAGACATTTGGTGGGGTTGAGTTGTCAAGTCCAACACATCACTCTGTCCATTTCAGTATCCCCTCCTTGACCAATGGAAATCGTGCGTTGGAAAGTGTACTACTTCATGCAACGTTGGTTGCTCAAGTACAGATAGTCGAGAGCTTCCAGCCCAATAGCGCCAAGTCAGCTCTTTCTTTTGTAGCTCTGCCAGAACCACAGCCCTAAGATGTTTGCCTTCTGCCTTCAATCACCTCAAAGAGCCGCGCGGTTTCTGAGTCTCCACCTCCCTGTCTTTGCGTCTTCAACCACCTTTTCTTCCTCTTCTAACTTGAGAAGTATCTGAATAATACCGCCATTGGCAGCTATATGCAGATTCTCAGGAACGTCTTTGTATATGATCTTCACAATCTCCATGGAGGTCCAGTCATCAGCTTCGTTGACATTCGCCTCGACCTCTGGCTCCGACTTAGATGACTTCAATACTTGAATCACCTGATTCTCGCGCAGTTGCCTATGTCGGATATACTCCAGTATCTTGCTTGGGCCGTCCTCAATCACTGCGCCATGCCCAGGGTACGCGCGGCCTCGGAACCGTCCTCTCATCTTCTCCAGACTCTGGAGATAAGTCAAAAGGTCCTCAAAAACAGCTGTGCCGGTTCCTAAAACATTATCACCAGAGAACAGGGCATCTTCTTCCTCTAGCACTAATGACATGTGATCCTGGGTGTGGCCTGGAGAGAAAACTGCTCGCAAGGAAGCTCCGTCCACTTGGAACCTCTGCCCATCTTGGATATCCTGTTGGCCATCACTTGGCTGATGTTTGTAGATGATTGCGTCCGGCGAGTGTTCCAATAAGTGCTTTATGCCGCCGGTGTGATCATGGTGCCAATGAGTGATGATAGCCTTGCCGATTGTGGCATTTTCCTTCGAGAGTGTATCTTTTAAAGACGCGATCCAGGAAGGTTTGCCTTCACCAGTGTCGATTAAAAGACGCTGTTGTCCAGTACCGACGATGTACGTGTTAGTTCCTTGCAGGTTGTCAAATCGGAAATCGTCTAAAAGGAGAGGAGAGATGCTACCTTGTAAGGTAAACTGTGACTCCAGTCAGATGGTTGTAGTAAAAAACGAAGGAAATAGTGGAGGGCAATCATATTTTCGCTAGGAACGCTTTTTCAAACAACCAAGGATTATCAAATTAAAAATTGTCTGGACCGGAAGATATCGAGATAAATTGCCAAAACGTTGATCCTCGGCAACGGTCACCATCACTTGGATGACTGCTATTCTGAATCCAAAGTAATTCGACGCCCAAGGGACTTGCCTTGCCCGGATTCCCTCCCAGTACTCTGATGACTCTTGAGCTCAATCTTTCGACCTCCGGCAATGGAATTAGTTGCGTGGCCATGATTCTTGCGATTGTTGTTGGCATGGTTAGAAATGAAGTCAAGGAAGACGCCTTCACCTCGGCTGTGAACCCCCTGTCAAGTCGGTGTTTCGTTTGGCTCGCTCCGTGGTCAGTTCGGGCTGGAGCTGAAGCTGGAGCTTTAGATCGAGTAATTGAACCTCAACCCTACAACTTCAACTTTCGACGTGAACAAATGGCCTCTTCCGGGGCTGTGACGCCGGCGTCGCCGAAGGTGGTCAAGATCAAGGCCGCACAGCCTGGTGTAGCCCAGTTCGGCTGTGGTAAGTCAGCAGAATTTCCCTGAGTCTCAATTGCGCAGCCTTGCAAGCCTGCTCACATCCTATGACAGAACACATCCAGGGATTCTTGACTGGCCCTCCCGAACGTCTCGAGAAAACCATAATGCACTATAAGAACTGCCTTCGAGTAATTTTTGATCATACGCCAATTGTCCCACAAACCTCGAAATCTTCGAAGGGCCAAGTGCTCACTTCTCTCACACCGAATTACTTGTGTCTGCAGTGCTCAACCACAACCACTGAGCACGATTGTCTGGAGCATGGAAACGAGACTTCGCATAGATTTTGTAACTGGTCTTTTACCATTTACATAATGGCTGCTGATTTACTTAGACGTCGAGTCAAAAAGTGGAAGCCTATTCTGCCAGATGTGCAATGACTTCGTCTGGGACCCTACACTAGAAGAATTGAGATTGCGGAAGGATGGCACTGGATCATTCTCTAGTAAGTCATTATTTGTCTCTTGCCCTCTCTTCCCCATTATGAATGAATCATACACTGACCTTTCTAACAGCCAAGAAACGGAAACAGGACGAGCTATTCACGGACCCCTCCAAGGAGGATGCTGGAGTTATCTTGACAAACACTGTTGAAGCACCCTGCCGTGCAAGTGGGATACGGGGAATCTACAACATGGGGGCCACATGCTATATGAACGTCATCCTACAATCATTCGTCCACAACCCTCTTCTACGAAACTTCTATCTCAGCGATGGGCACAAGAGCAAAAACTGCGACTATGATCACTGCATGAGTTGTGCAATGGACGAGATGTTTCAAGATTTCTATGCTCAGGAATCCACTTCCGGATACTCCGCATCAAATATTCTTGCTAGCTTCTGGCTGTCCAAACGGAAGGGCTATGAAGAGCTAGCCAGCAACAAGGAGCAAGACGCACACGAGTTCTTCCAATTTCTTACTGAAGAACTGCACGAGATTAATGGAGATGGCAAGCCTTCGTCACAACAAGAGAACCCATCTCCAAAACGCTTAAAGACGGGCAATGAAACAGCTTGCAAGTGTATCGTTCACCAAACATTTTACGGAAAATTGCAAAGTACCATCACCTGCCAGAACTGCGGCGATATCAACTCTTCAGTCGAGTCGTTCCTTGACCTCAGTCTTGGTCTTGACATGCTCTCTAAGAAGAAGAGTCTCAAAGTAAGCAACTTGAGCGTCCAAAAATGCCTGGACGAAGAGTATAAGAACCCGGAACGCTGCGAGTATACTTGCCATGCATGCGGAACCCAGGAAGCTAAGAAACAACTCAGCATTAAGAGCTTACCGAATGTGCTTTGCATTCAGTTGAAGGTTGGTGTTAACTGTTTCCATTCTTAATACACCGAGATATTGACACTTAGCTCCACAGCGCTTCAAGCAATTTAATGGCTCAGCGTCGAAGATTGACACAAAAGTCTCGTTCCCCCTCAAGCTTGAAATGTTCCCATACACAAATCGAGCTCGGGTTCAGGACAGCAAGCAACAAAATTTCGAACTAGCAAGAGGTTGCACGTACGACCTTCAGAGCGTTGTCGTTCATGTTGGCAATCTCGAGTCTGGTGAGTCGCGCCTGGATTTCTAATATTGGAAGCATCCTAACAGCATAGGCCACTATGTTTCTTACTCCCGGGTTGGTAACCAGTGGCTCAAATTCAATGACCACACTGTCACACTTGCATCAAAATCGCAAGTTCTTAATGAACAGGCGTTTCTCTTATTTTACGTCATTCAATCATTGGCATGAAGATGTTATTAGTGGAAAGCCTTCTCATTTTACGTCTTTGAATCTCGACATAAGGAGTCAAATGTACTTCTGGCCCTGGGACTTTTTTATTTTTATTTTTAACGGCATCCAATATTGGCATAGACGGCGGCAGGTTTTTCAAAACAGTTTGTTATTTTGACTTCATGATCCAGTCAGTAGTATAAAGGCAGCTTGATATAGGAAAGGCATCGCATTTCACGGCGTTAGTATTTACACATGTATCAATACCCAGCTACTAGAAGCCACTGCATGATTTCAACAAAAGCGGATCTCATAACCCAGAACCACCTTGCTCTTTCCATTTCCAGTTGTCGCACTCGAAATTCGCGTAGCAAAGGAACTCGTTACTCAGACCTTTTGAGTGGACGGGCTCAAAGGTGGTTGTTTGGATGCCCTGTGGGCGGTAGAGCTTGTTGATTAGGGTCTCCATTCGCTCTCCTGTGCAGATGATGAGACGCGGGTCTGTCGACCGTTTGTCGTCTGCTACTCCCCAGGATTTTGACAGCCATCGGACTGTCATAGCCGCTGCTGGAAGTTAGCTGATGGGAACAAGAGGAGGAGAATTATCTTGAACCTTTCGTGTGGCAATCCTCACTGAGAAAAGGTGGATCGCAAATGATATGATCAACAGTTCCCTTCATCCGAGCTGTTTTCTTCAACACCAGTCTTTCCACCGCTTGAAAAAGGGTCCTTACGTGGTAAACTTAAGGGATCGTTGAAATCATAGAACACGAACTCCGAAAAGACCTCAAATCTCCTATCAAATTCAAGCAAGTAGAGTGTCGGCTTCTCGTCTGCATCGTTCCCACTCTCGGCCTATTCACCCGTTAGCTCCGTATCTCTTCAAACGCCAAAGATAACACACCAGCAAATTCTTCAACTGGACAAACACACTCGGCGCGCTCACAACCGCGATACTCTTCTTCCCATCCGCTCCCCTCAGCACCTCCTCAGCCAGCGTCTTAGCCGTCTTATCAGAATACTACTCCTAGTCAGGAACACATCCATCTTCTCCCATGACAAGAAATAGCTAACCCAGAACTGACTCTCGTTCCAATCTTCCGCAAAGGCATCCATAGTCAATGGGATATTGCTAGAGGCATTCTCTTCAGCAATATTTTTGAGGTCCTCGAACTGCTTTAGCCGCGCATCTCGATCGGCGTAGAACTCTTTTAGAGCGTCGAGAGTTGAGGTTGAGAGGACTCTGGTGTTGTTAGCAGTGTTTAAGGGGAAAGGAGAAGAAATAAATAGCTCACGGAACCATGTCGTCGTCTGGTTCATCCATTTTTGTCGGAGTTGAAGGTCACGGGAATTTCGTGTCGAAGAAGTTCCTGCGTTGAGTCCTTGAAGGGAGTATTTCAAGGCCCCCCAAAGCTTAAAGTTAGGAGTTGCTTCAGTGAATGGCAGCTTTCATCTGCACTATCTCAAAAAGAATGGAAGAAAGAGCCTTGTGCTTCGGATAGAAAGAAAAAAAAATGCAGCCTTGCAGTCAGCCTCGAGTCCAACCCCTGCCGCCCCTAAAAACGAGTACGGTAAGCGATGATCGCGTGAAGACCCTATCCTCGATAACTTTCTCTCCATCGTCCTCACACGCCCATCTTCGCCCAGGAAACCCGCAACAACAATGCTGGCAATCGACTATTCAACCTAATGAAAGACACCTGAAGCCTGCATATTCTCCCCATTAATTACCCCCTGACGAAATTCCCAACCCGACCGGTCGAAAGAGCGAGGACAATGCCTCCGAGTCTCCCCCAGTTCTCTGCTGCGCGCGCACGCTCCTATATCTTCCGTCTCCCGCTCTTCACCCGTTGTATTATTCTCGTTATTTTACTGCTTTGGCTGGTGAGCTTGCAGAGCGCGTGGGATGTGCAGCAATGGGGGGCGTTAATACCGAAGGAGATTGGCTTGGCTACGAGTTCGTCCTCCTTCTCTTCCCCAGAGCTGTAAGATCTCTTGCGCATAGAGAATGGATGGCTAATAAACTTGTTTGTGTAGTGTATAGAACGAATACCTTCCCTCTGGTACATGCAAACTTCTTTCATGCTTTCATGAATATACTTGCTTTGACGCCGTTGTTGGAGAGATTCGAGGCTGAATATGGAACGCTGACTACGTTGGCGTTGTTCCTTGGTCGTACGTATAATCCAATTGCGTGGAAGGGTTCTAGCTTGGTAGCAGGGTGCTGACTTGAAGCTCAGCTCTCTCCACGATTCCGGCGC
This sequence comes from Hyaloscypha sp. PMI_1271, assembly GCA_021399465.1. Classification (NCBI taxonomy): domain Eukaryota; kingdom Fungi; phylum Ascomycota; class Leotiomycetes; order Helotiales; family Hyaloscyphaceae; genus Hyaloscypha; species Hyaloscypha sp. PMI_1271. Next base: position 222,320 of record JAJTUS010000010.1, read on the forward strand.
TACTTTACACATTTGTTGAGATCGGAATCGGATTGAACACGAAAGTCTTGGGAGCTAGGTATATCTTATACTATTTTCAAGATGCGGTTTGGATGCTGATTATTGACCTAGTATATGGGTATTTACACTTATCGCAATGGAGGCAGTGAAGACATACAGGACGAATCCTCACTTTGTGATTGGCACAACCCAAATACCAACCTGGATCACGCCTCTCGTGATGGTGTTGTTCGTCTCTTTCCTGATTCCGAATACTAGTTTCTTGGGACACTGCTGTGGGTTACTTTTTGGCTATGGCTGTAAGGTGTTCGAACTCAAGTACTGGCGAAAGGAAGCTAACGTTGGCAAAGGGGGCCTCGGATATCTCAAATTCCTTGCACCGCCAGAATGGATCTTACGGTGGATAGAAGGCAAGTTAAATTTGCTTGGGAGACTACCACATTACGTCTCAGTCGACCAGAAGACCTATGGACGATATGGCGTCCTTCCTACCACCAACGCACCCACGAACCCCGATATTGCTTTGAGATTTACGGATCCAGGACAAAGATTAGGGCCATGAAGAAGGGAAATGTTCAAATATGTTTTGCTCCTGTGTACAAACCTACAATAGCATCGTTCGGCGTTGAAAGGGGCTTTGTTGGGAGGCGTCAGGGATATTGTTTATAGAGTGATATGATCATGAATGTTATTATCAATTTACCCATGATTCAAGACACTCTTCTAGGGAATTGTAAACATTAAAAAAAGTTGTGCCCCTGAATGGAGTTGATTGACCAGTCGCGTCGGCAAATTCGCGACTCAAAAATGCTTCCCCGTGAACATCAACGAGCTCGGAGCTCCCAAGATGCTGAGCTCGCCCATCACCCACCACGTTCCGTAATATGGTGTCACTATTATGCAAGTTTCCTCTCAACATCCCCCAACCAGTCACTAATAATCCCAAAGCTTCCAGCGTCCTTCTACGGCGCAATCCCCTCATCCTAAAGCTCCCGCCATACTTGTCCTTTCTCTGCATAGTAATCGGCGTCGCCTGGCTGCTCGTCCTCCCCTTGGACAACTACTCACGAAGAACCTATATCTCCGAAAACGCCCTCCTGCCAGGCCAGGTGCATACGTATTTTGCTGGGAGCGACCAGAATGTGTTCAGGGGGTACAAGCGCGAGGTTAATGCGCTGGAGGGGAGCGGCAACATTGAGTCCGCAAGCTTGTTACAGCATAGGAGGATGGAATGCTAATTGGAGTATAGGGTGAACGACAAATTAGAGGAATTCTTCAAAGCTTCAGGACTGAAGGTTGCGAGGCAGAGCTACGAGTACAAATCGGCAGGAGAAACATATGCTGGAGAGAATATCTACGCCATTTTGCATGCACCGAGAGGGGATGCCACGGAAGCCATTGTGCTTGTCGGAGCATGGATGAACATGGAGGGGAAACTGAACCGCAGCGGTGTTGCACTCATCTTAACTCTGGCGCGGTATTTCAAACGGTGGTCGCTCTGGTCGAAGGACATTATATTCCTGGTTACGGCAGATAGTAAGGCGGGACCGCAGGCTTGGGTTGATGCGTATCATGATACACATCAGTCGGATAAGGTTGACTCGCTGCCGTTGAAGAGTGGTGCTTTGCAAGGTGCGGTGGTTATTGACTATCCTTTCGATCACCGGTTCCAGGATATACATATTGTGTATGATGGGATCAATGGCCAGCTTCCAAACTTGGATCTTTTGAATACAGTGGTGTCGATTAGTGGGCACATGGGTATTGGGACCTCTCTACAGCAAATGTGGCAACACTCAGACAGCTACAGAGACAGGCTACAGACTATGCTTCGAGGGATGTTGAACCAAGGCTTGGGTCATGCTTCCGGACCGCATAGCAGTTTCATCCCATACCATGTGGATGCCATTACATTGCAGCCATTTGGGGAAGGCTGGCAAGACGAAATGGCCATGGGAAGAGTCATCGAAAGCACTTTCAGAAGTTTGAACAACCTGTTGGAACACCTCCATCAGAGTTTCTTCTTCTACTTGCTTATGCAAGCTGATCGCTTTGTGAGTATTGGCACTTACCTCCCAAGTGCCATGCTAGTTGCGGTCAACTTCACAATCATGGCCATCTTCCTCTGGGTGAAGAGTGGATCACCATCTGGAATGAGCTCGAAAGTAGCCTCGACAGTCCAAGCTGGGGAGAAGAAAACTCCACTGGCCATAGTGAAAGAAGGAGATGGTAAAGCTCTCGTCCCCGAAGCAATCACTGCCGTTCGAGAACGAGAGCTCTTCCTCCCCTTGGCCGTAGTAGCCGGCTCACAATTCCTCGGTGTTTTACCCCTATACATCTTCAACCACACACCTGAAGCCGTAAGCCGCCTCACTCCCCCTTTTCCTCAAGATATTAACGTCTCTCAGATGCTCCACCCAATATTCACCGCCTTCGCCAGTATCAACGGCTTCTTCCCACTGATCCTCTCCGCCCTTCTAACTCACTACTTTGCCCCAACAGCCCACCACTACACCCTCATAAAAACATTCTCCCTCCTCCTCCTCGGTCTCTTCCTCTCCTCCCTCGCAACGCTAAACTTCTCCCTTGCTTTTCTTGTCGGTCTCCTCTCCGCCCCTCTCACTTACATCCAACCCCTTCCAACCCGACCCATCGTCAAGGGTGTATTGGCGGTGCTACTAAGTGCGTTGTCGCCAACGACAGTCCTTGTGGCCGGGTGTTGGTGGTGGGAGTTGGGGATTGGTAGCGTGCTGAAAGAGGCGGCGTTTGGCTGGGATGTGTGGGGGATGACCACGCAGGTTGTGGTTTGGTGTGTTTGGTGGCCTGCTTGGCTTGTAGGGATGGTGCTTTTGTTAGGGAATCCGAGTGAGGAGAAGGTGGAGGGGGCAGGGAACACGATCAACACGGTTAAGGCTTAGGTGGTGTGGGATGGCACGCATATAGAAGGAGTATTTAGGAAATAAAATGCATTGCGTTCGGACATAAAGTCAATACAGGTTGCTGCGAGTTAAAAGATACAGGCAAGTGAACAAACGTCGATTGTCTGGTGAACTGCCGTGGAGGTTCTGCATCTGCTCGGATGACATTCGGGAGGCGCCAAATGTCTCCGTACCTCATAACACTTCGCCCATGGGATTCCGACTGTCTTCTTGCTGATGTGTGTGAATCCTAGGTCAGCAAATTTGAATTTTCCTTCTACACGAGAATACTATACTACCGATTTTCAGTTTGAGACTTTCGCGATCCACTCTTTCTTCACATCTCATCTCAGCTTCGATTTTGGGTTTCACTCCGCAAATTCTTGGAAGATGAAGTTAGTGTGATCTTGAATTTTTATTCTTTTGGCCACAGCGGTCTACCGCATCTCGTCCATGACGTTCAAATACCATGTATCTCCCGCTCTCAGAGATCTATAATACATCCCAAGCCATTCGTATCAAGCCTAGACGCCATGCCATGCCAAATCACGCGGCCCAAACATCTCCACCCGTCTTCTCGATCCAGTTGCCCAGCTCAAAGACACTCGAGTCCCAATCCTGCAATCTCGTCCGCATATTATCGATCTGCTTCATGTCCAACACCTTAGGCTGTACCCAGTTGATCCGAGCAATTTCATCAACCTGGTCGATGCTTCCTCTCAACAGTCCCAAGCTCAACGCCTTCATAATCAAGTGCTCGATCTCATCGGGTCGGACTTTGGTCTCTTCAGCGATAGTGCGGAAGGACATGGCGCGGTCATGGGGTGGTCTTCGGAAGACGGTTTCGGTGAGAGCAGCGAGATAGATCTTTTGTCGGAGACCGTCTCGGTGTTCTGCTAGGAGGGGGTTGGAGGAGATGTGGCCAGCAAGGACATCGTAAGCAGCCAAATCACCACGGTTGAACGCAAAGAGAAGATCACGGAGCCAGGCGTCGTCTTTGACTAGAGACTCGAGAATAGGGTGTAAGAGGAGCTCTCCGAAGTTGTAAATTGTGTCTGAGACCAAGGCTGCGATTGAGAGATCATAGGCCCGGCTTCTTCGCTCAGCGGGAGTCAAATCGTTGAGCTCGATACAGGCGAGGTAGAGCAGGGCATTTCGGTAATAGGAGGCAAACTCGAGTTTCGACTGTTGGTATTAGCTTCGTTCCCCCAGCCTTGGTGAGGTGACAAACCTGGTAGTATTCTGCGTTGACCCGGTAGAAAGCCGCGTGAACAATAGTCTCAACTGAGTCAAAACCATCCAAGATCTTCTCCGACTTATCCAGATCCTTCCTCGCTCCCTCCAAATCCTTCAGCTCCAGCTTAACAGTAGCCACGGCGACTGTGGCATAAACATAGGCATCCTGTGAGTTAGGATTATTGACTTTCTTTGCCACAGCTTCCAGGAAAGACAGGCGTTCTTGGCTATCTGCAAATACATTAGCAACAGGCTCCCCCGAATATACCTTCAAATTTTACCTCTGCATTGTGAAGCGGCGCTCAAAGCTAAAGTAACAAGCTTAAGTTGATTGATCTTGTCGGCGAATGTGAGGATGAAGGTCTTGTAGAAAGGTAATCGTTGATGAGCGCTCTCTTTATGGTTGAAGAACTCTATCAAAGCGTCCGTCAACTGATGCCATAGCTTTCGTTCCCACAGGTCTTCGAAGGAGAGGAAGAGGTGTTGGAGTTCAGCAGGGGCAGCATCTCTCTGTTCGGCGAGGAAGTCGGAGATCGTATCGACGTTCATGACGGGCGAAGGGTGGTTTTGGAGGTAGAGGGAAAGCTCGGGGACCTCTGGCACACCTCAGAAGGCAAGATGTAGAGGCGTTGCGGAGGTTGTTGATTTTTGGGATGCTCTGCTGGTCAACGCGGCTTTCTGTACCTGGAGCACAGCGCGCTAGTGAGCTCGGCTTGCAAGGGTGCCAAAGACGACCTCACAACTCTGATCAGGACTCTCAATTGATATTGAGCACGACTCTCGACTCATCTCGGGCTCAACGGTCAATTGGGTTCGGCACAACCGTCAAAATGCAGAAATCCTGCGGTCCGACGACTATGAACAGTCTCCGGACTGCGAGGAGGGCCCTCACCAATCTCCCTCGCAGACAGAACCTCCAAGATATTACCATTACCCGGACTGGAAAACCAATCATAAGGACTCAGGGAGGAAGGTCAGTAAACCTTGGAAATCTGTGAATCGAGCTTGTTCTAATTGTGGGTGCTACAGGTCTTCACTTGGAGGTATATCTTGGACAATTCCCATGGCGCAACAGCCGACTGATTGAGCTTGTTAGGACACACCGTGACGGTCTTTGGTGCAACTGGGTTCTTGGGACGGTATATTGTGAACAGACTTGGTATGTTCCCTCGGAAACATGATATTTGGAGAGCTCTGCGCTGACATTGGTACAGCAAGGCAAGGATGCACAGTCATTGTACCCTTCCGGGAGGAGATGGCCAAGAGACATCTGAAAGTCTCTGGAGACCTGGGCCGAGTGATTTTCATGGAATATGACCTCCGAAATACACCATCTCTTGAGGAGAGCGTTCGACACTCAGATGTGGTTTATAATCTCGTTGGCCGAACATATCCCACCAAGAACTTTGATCTCGAGGATGTGCATGTGGAGGGTGTGGAGCGAATTGCTGAAGCCGTAGCAAAGTACGACGTCGACCGGTTCATTCACGTCTCTTCGTACAATGCGGATGTCAACTCTCCGTCCGAATTTTACAGAACGAAGGTTTGATCCCCAATTTTGTCATATTTTAGCAAGCAGGCTAAAAGTACCCCAGGGACGAGGAGAAGCCGTAGCACGTAGCATCTTCCCCGAGACCACCATCGTCCGTCCAGCCCCCCTCTTCGGCTTCGAAGACCGCCTCCTCCACAAGTTGGCCGGCATCACGAACGTCTTCACCTCAAACAATATGGAAGAGCGCTTCTGGCCCGTTCACGCAATCGACGTGGGTGAAGCCCTCGAGAAAATGCTGCAAGACGACACTACCGCCTCACAAACCTACGAGCTGTACGGCCCTAAGAATTACTCTACAGCCGAGATTGCTGAGCTGGTAGACCGCGAAATTATCAAGCATCGTAGACACATCAACCTCCCCAAAGCGATCCTGAAGCCTGTTGCTGGTCTATTGAACAAAGCGCTTTGGTGGCCGGTTTTGACTGCTGATGAGGTTGAGAGGGAGTTCATTGATCAGAAGATTGATCCTACCGCAAAGACATTCAAGGATTTGGGGATTGAGCCTGCGGAGTTGAGCAGCCTGACCTTCCATTATTTAGTAAGCTACTTTTCCATTTCTAAATTAAGTCGAAAGGCTAACTTCTTTGCAGCAAGGGTATAGAAGCGCAGCGTTCTATGATCTACCACCTGCGACAGAGCGCGAGAAGAGGGAAGAGAAGAAGTACTTGCACGTCCTTGATGACCAGTAGGGAAGATCTTGGTCTAGAATAGGCGTACCTAAATCGGGACTGCAAATTTACTGTACATATGTCAATCAATCACTAAGCTTCTTTTTTTTTGTCTCATCAACGTCATGGAGAGGTGATTTTTATACGGAACGTGGAGGTCACCCAGGCGCAGGGTAGATAAAAAAGCGGCATTAAATTGCTAACGTCCTAAATCAAGCTGGATCATTTTAGACACTTTCTATGTAAATGCTCTATCGAGTTGTAGGACATTCTAAGTATCCCTCTCTACTGTCTCGGAGATTCTGAAACACAGAGCTTTTGAGTCCCTCTGGTTCAGATAAAGGTCTGACTTCAACTTGGGACGTTGGAAGTTCGGTGCCGCTTTTCTTGTACCAGCGCGAGCCAAGATTGCAACTATACTGTAAGCTTACATATCACATGGGGGAATCATTAAGAAGTTTCTCGGCGTTGTATCACAGATGCATTAGAAGTCAAGTCTGGCTAAAACGCAAGATGTGTATAACGGACTCTTACAAACTAAAGACAACTCCTGTACAATCTCTCATCCGCCTCGCCTCACGCTGACTTTGCCATCGTATTAAGGGCACTTCCATTCTTAAACCACTCAATCTGGGGAGCATTGAAAGTGTGCGCCAACTTAATCTCAAACGACTTTCCATCCTTGGGGTGAACAACTAATGTCATTGGCTTGCCAACCGCCAACTCCGTGCACAACAAATCAACCTTGTCGAATGGCTGGATCTTGTCGTAGTCTTCCGGGTCAATGAAGGTCAAGGGAAGCATGCCTTGCTTCTTCAAGTTTGTTTCGTGGATACGGGCGAAAGACCGGGTGATGATGGCCAAGCCACCGAGATGTCTTGGTTCCAGGGCAGCGTGCTCTCGCGAAGATCCCTCACCGTAGTTCCAGTCTCCAACGACAACCCATGGGATGCCCTTCTTCTTGTAGTCGCGGGCAGTTGCTGGGACAGCATCGTACTCGCCTGTGGTGAAATTCTTGATCTTGTTGGCCTCGCCGTTGTCCGCGTTGATGGCACCGATCAACATGTTGTTTGAGATGTTGTCCAAGTGACCACGGTATTTGAGCCAAGGACCGGCCATGGAGATGTGATCAGTGGTAGTCTTTCCCTTGGTCTTGATCAGAATAGGAAGATCAAGCTTGTCCTTTCCGTCCCAAGCAGCGAAGGGCTCAAGAAGTTGCAATCGGTCACTGGTGGGCGAGACGGCGACGCTGACAGATGCGCGATCTTTAGGTGGGGCTTGGTATGTGTTTTGTCCGGGGTCGTATCCTCTTGATGGAAGGCCATTGCCAGTTGGCGGGGACAAGAGAAACTCATTCCCATCCTTGTCCTTCAACTTATCGGTGAGAGGGTTGAAGTGCAGAGATCCTGCCAAGGTCATTGCGACGACCAAATCTGGGGAGGTGACGAAAGAGTGGGTAGCAGGGTTGGCATCGTTACGTCCAGTGAAGTTTCGGTTGTAGGATGAGACGATCGAGTTCGCCTCACCCTTCTTGACGTCCTTTCGATCCCATTGGCCAATGCCTAAGAAACGCGTTAGTGGTGAGTACAGGTCCATCCAAAGGTAGGCTCCTTCCGGTTTGGCAGTAAATGAAAATTAGCTACTTACATGGTCCACAAGCGTTGGCTGTTCCCAAGCAATCGTAGTTAGCATACTTCTTTAGTACTCAGAGAAGGGGGATCAAAACCTAGAATCACGCCACCAAACTCCTCGAGTGTTGCGAGTTGACCGTCTCGTTCGATGGTGGCTTTTTAGAAGTCAGCATTTGCTTCATACAGGTAGATTTCGGTACATACCTCGAATTTGTTCGGAACCAGGTGTGACAGTGAAGAGAGACTTGGCCTTGATACCGTGATCAAGAGCATCACGTGCAATAGACGCGGCACGAGACATGTCCTCATAAGAGGAGTTTGTGCAAGAACCGATCAGACCGACCTTCAGCTCCTCGGGCCAGTTGTTGGCCTTGACAGCCTCGGAGAACTTCGAGATAGGTGTAGCAAGATCCGGGGTGAAAGGACCGTTGATATGTGGCTCGAGTTCCGAAAGGTTGAGCTCGATGATTTGGTCGTACTGAACGGCAGGTTAGCATTTGGGTACAATTTGATAAAAGAGAAGCCTTGCCTCAGCATTTTCATCAGGCTTCAGCTCTTTGGCGAAGACACGAGCGAAATCTCCGATCTCAGAGCGCTTGGTTGCCGCAAGATAATCGTACATGCGATCGTTGAAGGGGAACAGAGAAGTCTGTACGCAGATTAGCATGACTGTGAAGTTGTGGAATTGAAAGGGGACTTTCGGTTGCGCCTATCTCAGCGCCCATGTTGCTGTTACTTGTTAGTGCTGTGAACTTTCATGCAGTTAGAGGGTTCTTACCAGATGGTGCCCATACCCGTCGAGCTCAAGGAGTTAGTGCCCTCGCCTGCAGTTTGGAATGTGTTAGTGATAAATAACTCTGAGAATATTGCAATGAAACGTGAAGACATGTTAGTGATGCGCGGCTGAGGTCCTCGAAAACTGCTGTAGGTCTGAGCCGGTCTGAATGCCGTAGATATGCTCCAAGTCTGGGCAAGTCTGAGTAAGAATGCCGCAGAGGTCCTCGAGTCGAGACAAGCCTGAAGTAGCTCTGCCGAAAGTACTTTTGAAGTGCAAGTAGATGTGCCGTGGTAAACGGCACATTAAGTCCGCTGTGGGTTCAGGCATGTCTGAGAGCTCTGCAGAGACCTGCCATCGATCAGCACATGAGCCATTACAAATCTAGAGTTGACATACCTAAGCAGAGAGGGATCACAGCAGCAGAAGACAGCAGACAGAGTTGAGGGTGCAAAAGACCAGCAGAGTTATTGAGGTGGTGAAGATGAAGAGAGGAGGACGAAGCTGGAGAGCGAGGGCAAAGAAGGCGGCCGCATCTTCCAAAGCTTGTGTGGAAGTTTCGAAGCGTCTGCAAGTCGAGAGGAAGGGCCAGACCAGAGAAGGAGCTGCTCGGTGTGGTACCTGGGAAGAAACGACGTAACTGCGACTCAGATGCCGCGTTGAGGCAGATGTATTCTACAAAGGAGCATCTCACGGGGGTGCATTCTATGAAGGAAAAAAGAGACGTTAGATGAAAAGAGTGCCTACCGAAGTACTCAACAATAGCACCAGTTCCACCCTTGACAGTAAGGATGCCCGCAACCTTAAGGATGATGTCTAATTCAAGTTAGTGACTAGTTCATGCAAAGCTCTGCAAAAGAAACTACATACCCTTTGCTGAGGTCCAGCCAGACATCTGACCAGTGAGTTTGACACCAATGACCTTTGGTGCCTTTAATTCCCAAGGAAGGTTGGCCATGACATCCACGGCATCAGCTCCACCAACGCCAATGGCGCACTATGGGAGAACTCGGGTTAGTGAAGTAGAGAAAGTAACCTGGAGAACACCCACCATTCCGAGACCACCAGCATTGGGAGTGTGTGAGTCGGTACCAATCAAGAGACCACCAGGGAAAGCGTAGTTTTCCAGAAGAATTTGGTGAATGATGCCGGAGCCAGGTCCCCAGAAACCAATGTTGTACTTGGCGCAAGATGTAGCGAGGAAATCGTAGACCTCCTTGTTGATTGATACCGCGCGCGCAAGATCCTTTGGACCACCAACTTGTGCCTCGATCAGATGGTCACAGTGGACGGTCGTAGGATTGGCGACCGATGGCATGCCTGCGGACATGAATTGAAGAATTGCCATTTGAGCAGTCGCATCCTGGCATGCAACGCGGTCAGGCCGAAGCTTGAGGTACGACACTCCACGTTCTATCTCCTGGCCGTGAGGGTCGTCAAGATGAGAGTAGAGGATCTTCTCAGCATAGGTAAGAGGACGGTTGAGGCGTGACCGGACAATGGCGAGATTCTCGGACATCTTCTTGTAATTGATGAAGTTGCCGTCCTCCTGGTTGTTCTGGCGGACCTTCTTGTCCAGAGGAGAATCGCTGACAGTGGCCATTCTCCGAATGCCCAGCTGGGCAAGGCCTCGTTTTTGGGCCAAGCCCAGAACCAACTTTCTCGTGGACAGCATGGTTGCGGAGCGGAGGGCGAGGTTGTTGTTTGAAGGAATGTGAAAACAAGTCGGAGAAGAAGCTCAAGATAACGACGGCAGCTCTCGGCTTCGGTTAGGCGGGGCCAGTAATTGCTTGCCTGTGATTGGGAGCTGGCCGCGCTGTTCCCCTCCACGCTCGACGGCCAGGGTTTGACGAGATGACATCAAGCCAGAACGAGAGTACAGCCAATTGTGTGTGCAGAAAGTTGGCCTGCAGACTTTTCAAATCTGCTCTCTTAGGATTATTTGCCAGCCGGCTCCCAGAATTCCCCTGTCTTTGGCTCGGTCAAGCCCGGAATAATGAGGCAGAATGGAGACTAGGTTGTTCCAGCGAAGAGCCGACTAACCGTGAACGTGAAATAATACCGCAAAAAAACAAAGCAGGGTACTTCCCGCTAATTTTTCTTGAGGTCTCCAGGTCAGTTCCACCTGGGTCCGAGGTCTCCAGACCACCAGCCACTCGTCCGAAACCAGTCTGACAGCATCTGGATTTTGTCACTCAAGGGACCAGTGAGCGAGAAGAAAGATTCACAATGGGCATCCCACAGAAATCCACGAGAACGAAGACCAGGAGGCGGCTGAGGTATGCCCCGGTGCTTACTTCCTACAGAGGGGCATGGAGACTGATCCACGCCCTTTCAGAGACCTGGACCAGATATCAGAGGACCTTCGTTCACCTAAGCATCTCGAACAGCACAAGAGCACCAAGGCAGCAGAGGATCTTCCGGGTCTCGGACAATTTTATTGTGTGGAGTGCGCAAAATGGTTCGAGAGCGAGCACAGCTTGGTCACGCACCGCAAGGGGAGCACGCATAAGAGAAGGTAACGAGGTACAGCTGCCAGGAGGATTGGCAATACTGACGTTTCACAGAGTCAAGGCACTGAAAGACGAACCGTATACCCAGAAGGAAGCTGAAGCAGCTGTGGGATTACGGACGGATAACGGGCCTCGGCAGGCTGCGAAGGAAAACACCAAGGATGTGGAAGTGGATATGGAGAACTCTGGACTGATGGAGGAAGTGGCGACATGAAGCACCCGGTGCCAAACACACAACGCTTTGTGGCAGTGGACGTGAGGCATGAATCATATTGGGGTATCATCTACTTCGCACCACGACCTTTCGCAGCTCTTGCAAGACCACTACCACGAGTCCCTCGAAGACCTCCGCGAGCTGCCCCTCCTCTACCTGCCGGTCCAGCAGCCCCTCGTCCAGCGCCCGCTATCCGAGAAGCTGGAGCAGGAGTTGCAAATTTGGGTGCTGACTTCGAAGATGTGGGAGGATTTTCAACGAAGGATGTATCAGTTGTCCTGAAAATCATAAGCTATAGTCCAACTAAATGGGATTGGATTATCACAAGAATGTTGTCTCCCCATCAATTTCACCGTGAAATCTATCTGAATTTGTTGAACGGCCTTGGAGGGTTCAGCGGTGAGTATGCAGTGGGAAATCCAAGACTCACCAAGTTGGTCCTCTTGCTCTCGAGCTCTGCGAAATGAATCTGGAATAGGAGCCTGATAATCCAATTAATGCTATGAAATCCCAGTATATCCATTCCCACTGACCTCGGGAAAATCCACGCAAAATGCATTCATATTCAAGCCATACAGAAAACTGGCAAAGTTCTCACTAAACCTAGACAAACTCTCTTGCATCAACTGGAGATGCATAAAATTGGCCTCCAAGTCTGCCATCGAATCCGACAACTCTGCAAATGCAGGCTCAAAAGCCTCGAGAGGAGCATCTGTTGCGCCACCAATGCTTGCTTTCCCGGACTCGCGCAAAGAAGATCTCGACGAGGGTCGCAGGGGTGTTGTTGGGCGCGAGAGGGGTCTGCGACTACCAGAACCAGATCGTTTCGTGCTGCTTCCAGCTTGGGGGGTGGTAGAGGAAGACATTTGCAAGTCAATGTTCTGCTTCTTGCCGGAAGAATGTGCTGGTTGGTTTGCGAAGGTGGTTTGTTGATATTGAATCTTCAGCGGCTCTTTTCCCACGCGACGCGAGGTCCATTAGAGAATAGCCCCTGTCAACCGGATTTAAGTTTATCAAGCCCCGCCATTTTCATCGTGTGCCTGCCATTCGGGTTGTGCCAGCACAAAAAGCCCCCAGATATGATGACGACTTTATGAAGATAGCACAGGGAAGAAGGCGCAAGAAAGGCTTACGGATCGTCCGGATTTAATTGATGACTGCTTGCAAAGAGTACATATGCAAACACTGCCAGCAAAAGTGACCAGGATTATTCGTGCTCTTCTCGTCATCCTGCAGAAGGGGCCCTCGTCTGCCCCGAATCCGACATTGAAAATCCGTGTTGAGAGATTGCTGCGCCATCGCGAGTCGTTTCCCCACCTTGCCTACTCTCTTCGACTTTCTGTTTCCATGAAAACATCAAGAGCTGCGCAAGTTCTTGTTTCCAGATCCAATTATATTTATCTTCCCTCCAATCTAAACACCATTTCATTGCGCCGGCTCAGAAATACCAGCCACCGAATCCACGAAGTCTATCCAACATCATCCTTTTCCCTGAGCACACCTCCTCACTTCACAGCCTCCGCGCTGCGAATACCTATCTTGCGAGCTTCTTACGCTTCAAGGCTGTGTTCGTCGTTCCCCCGCTCCGGCGCAAGACCAATTTCCCAGATCGGCGTTCCTCGAAGTCCGAGTAATAAGCAGCTCTGCGTTTCGAAACGCCCCCAGCTTTCAAATCAAGGTCCTTATAAACCGCCAATTCTCACACCACGGCTCTTGCAAAGTAGTGTTGGATCTTGGACCGCAGTTGTAATTGCCTGCGCGGTCGCAATCCTCTATTCCGTATCACCCGGCGGCGTCGAGCACCAACATACAGCCGCTGAAATACTAGAGGAAATCGAGCAGGAAATCAGCAATATGACGGGAGAAGCTCTTCCGGGTCGACCAGGCACACTGACGCCGGAACAAGAAGAGAAATTGAGGGAGTTCTGGATTGCTACACTTCAAGTCTTTGGGGTGTTGGATCCGAAGGAAGTGAATGGGAATGGGCTCTCAGAAATCGGCAATGGCAGAGCAAGAACTGATACCGCTACGTCGAATAAGCCAGAGAAGGAGAAGAAAAAGAAGAGAATATCTCTGTTTAGGTCAAAAAATAAGGACGATGATACGGATTCGGTTACCTCTACAGAATCAAGCCCACATTCGGCAGTCGCAGATTCGGATGATAAGTACGGGCAGACGAAAGAATTCCATGAAGCCTTGGCGAGTCTGACTCCAGAAACATTGAGAGCAACCTTCTGGAGCATGGTGAAGCATGATCATCCGGATTCATTGCTTCTAAGATTCTTGAGAGCAAGAAAATGGGACGTTGAGAAGGCTTTAGTAATGATGGTTTCAACGATGAGATGGAGATCTGCAGATGTTCATGTGGACGATGATATAATGAAAAATGGCGAGTTATCCTCATTAGAGGCTGCTAATGGGAGCGATCACTCGAAGAGGAGGTTAGGAGAGGACTTTCTTGCTCAAATGCGACTTGGGAAGAGTTTCTTGCATGGTGTGGATAAGAATGGGAGACCGATGTGCTTTGTGAGAGTCAGACTGCATAAACAGGGAGAGCAGAGTGAGGAGAGTCTCGAAAGATATACGGTCTTTGTGATAGAATCTGCTCGTATGGTTTTACAGCCTCCTGTGGACACTGCTGTAAGTTTTGTTTCCCCCTTTAAAAGACCTCGGCTAATATGACAGTGCGTTGTTTTCGATATGACTGGATTCTCATTGGCCAATATGGTTTAGTTCTCGCCTCCTTTTGTCTGAAAGTAAAAGCTAACAATGCTAGGATTACGCCCCTGTGAAATTCATGATAAAGTGCTTTGAGGCCAACTACCCCGAATCCTTGGGCGTTGTCCTAGTCCACAAAGCGCCCTGGGTTTTCCAAGGTAAAATTCCCTACCCCCAAATATCAAGCAATTCCTAACAATACCCAGGAATCTGGAAAATCATCAAAGGCTGGCTTGACCCCGTGGTAGCAAGCAAAGTACAATTCACCAACAACGTCGAAGAAATGGAAGCCTACGTCCCCAAACCCCAAATCATTCACGAGCTAGGCGGAGCCGAAGACTGGACCTACAAATACATCGAACCCGTCCCCGGCGAGAACGACATCATGAAAGACACCGCAACCCGAGACAAGCTCCTCTTAGCACGAGAAGAAATCGTAAACGAGTACGAGAAGGCAACGTTAGAGTGGATTCGCGGCACCGGGGATGTAGAGGTTGTGAAGAACAACAGAAACGAGATAGCGTCGAAACTTAAGGTCGATTATTGGGGCTTGGATCCATATATTAGGGCCAGGAGTTATTATGACCGCGTGGGCATGATTAACCCTGGTGGGAGAGTCCAGTTCTATCCTCCTAAGGAGGAGATGGCAATCGTACCTGCAACAGTCCCTGCTGGTGCGGAGAAAGTCTCACCTCCAGTTGCTGCGACAAATGGGGTAAATGTTGAGACTTCGGAAGCGGATCTTGATTAGACAGTGGATGGATTTAGTGAGCATGGTAGACGAGAGATGGAACGGAACGGAATGGAATTGGATGGGGTGGCATGGATGGGGTGGGATGGATGGTGTGGGAATGAGGTGGAATCTTGTAAAATAAAAGGGTGTATATAGGATGGACTTGGAGTTCGAAATGGCTGGATAGATGCTGCATCTGGAGAGGTAGAGTCAGGTTGAGGCATACAAGACATCGCACCCCTTTTGGCTTGAAATATGTCCTCCAACTTCTCTCCATTTCTCGATAAGCTTGCTTCTTCAGTGCTTAGTAAACTCCTACTTTGAGGAGTTTCTCAATGTACCAGAACCCTTGGAAAATTGCAGCTTCGCTTTGGAACCTCCCACCACCCGAAGAAACTTCTGTCTAGCCTCCTTGGTCGCCGTCTCCAGTTGCCTGTCTTTGTCCGTGACCCACGTTCGCCTCTTCTCTTCCATGGCCCAGATTCGGGCTTCTGCCTTACAACGTCGTGGCGAAATTTTCGGGCGTGGGTTCAAAGCCGTCGTACCGGAGAACAAGATCTTTCTCATTAATTTTAATGTAGAATTTCTTGATAGCTTGTTCAATGTCCTGCCGAAGATTTCGGTTTTGGTTGAACTTTCTCCAGCTCTTGCTGCCGTCATCTAAAGTCTCTGTTCCCAATAAAAGAAGTTTGCAGGGTGGAACACCAATTCGACCAGCTTCGTATGTGTTATAGATTGCTC
Organism: Hyaloscypha sp. PMI_1271; assembly: GCA_021399465.1. Classification (NCBI taxonomy): domain Eukaryota; kingdom Fungi; phylum Ascomycota; class Leotiomycetes; order Helotiales; family Hyaloscyphaceae; genus Hyaloscypha; species Hyaloscypha sp. PMI_1271. The sequence goes on from JAJTUS010000010.1 coordinate 238,019, forward strand.
AACATATCCTTTCTTAGCACATATGAGATCAACTTTATCTACAAACCTCATGCACTCTACGTTAATAGTCTTCCGGACTTCGTCTCGCCTTTTCTATTTGCTGTTGCCTTCGCCTTGGATCTTGCTTGTCTTCTCTATATACTCCTCTATGGTCTTCAGCGACTTGTGCAGAGCTTTCTGTTCTGTCTGCTCAAGCTCCTTGAAAACAAAGAGAATCGGTGCTGCCAGGTTGATTTCGAAATGTTGGTTGTTGGCTTGTTGAGATGTTTTTGTGGTTGTGTCTAGCACCACATATTTTCCCTTGGTAGGCTTACTTGGCTTGAATTGACATACTTGATGATACTAGCAACGTCGTCGACTACCTCCTTGTTCTTCTTAGCCAGTTTTACTTTCCTGACCGTGGTGGGGAGATCACAGCATCTCAGGAATGTCCCTTATTGCTACTACCGGCCTTCCATATGCCATATATGTGAGCATGTATTGAGAGTTCTGTGAAGATAACGTGCAACAAAAATTCTTCGGCAATGCGGTATTCACTCTCTCAACTCCCAATTTCCTTCAACCTGGATTAGAAGGACAATCTCAATCGCAATGGTCCAGATCCTTTGGAACATTGAAGCAACACCAACAAGCCAACACGGGCTTTTCCTCAAGTCTATTTGTTTCTTTTCATATTTGCTATTGAATTCATCCCATCATCTCAGCATATCCATTCCTTCGATCTAATTCTCCATTCACCGTTCACCTCACCCGCCGTCACTCAACCGCCTTATAATAAAAACAGTGAAGGAAGGCGTTCACATCTTCGCCTTAATCTCAGCCAGTAAAGCATTAAGCTTATCGAAATCCGTCTTCTGCTGCGGCCAACCAATCGACATTCCCTCCTCTGCATTCGGTTTTGGGATCTATATAGTATCAGCCTCAAGCTACCACTTTTCCTCCTTCCCGGAAATCAAGGCAAGAGGAGAGGGAAGAAGTGGGGGGCGCTTACCATGTGGAAATGAACGTGATCAACCTCCTGATGCGCGATGCGGCCATTGTTTTGCAACACGTTGTAGTTCTCTGCTCCTGTTGCTTTGACGAGCTTTTTTACTACTGGCTTTTTCAAGAAATTCCGTCAGCATTCGTTACCTCTTCTCAATTGTCTCTTCCGTCAAGAAAGCCATCTTATCTGGAGTTAGAATTGGAATTGGAAGGCGTACCAATATCTCCGTCAACGCATCATCCGGAATATCCGTCAATTTCTCTCCGTGGTGTTTAGGGATCACTAACTACCATCCATCACGTCAGCTTGTCCTCACAACCCGCCCAACCCCTTCTTCTCATCATATTATACCTCGATTTGGGTAATTGGGTAGAAGGAAAGCATACAGCATGCCCTCTCGAAAGCGGGTTGATATCCAGGAACGCGAGGACTTTGTCTGATTCGAAGAGCTTGAGGGAGGGGATATCGCCTGTTTGGTTTAGGGTCAGTGTATTGCCAATTGAGGTTGAGATGGGGGAGGAAGGGACCTTTGACGATCTTGCAGAAAATGCAAGCTGCGGAGGACATGATTGCGTGATGTTGTGTCGAATTGAAGAGAATCGGGGAGTTGGGCAGAGGTTCGAGGTGATGTGGGGAGAGCTTGAGGTGATTGCGGGGTGAGGGATGGCACGGCTGAAGCTCGGGATTTTAGCTCAGGGGGATGCTGAGACACGTGATATTGAAGAAAGGGGTGCAACTGGGATTTATATCTTTAGATCAAGACTTTCCCAACATTTCGAGGTCTGTCTTTAATCACCTAGTAGCGCTCAGTCTTCCATTCTTTGTTTCTGAGGTCGAGATCTGCCCCATTACCCTGGGTTTCCAACTCGCTTAGCCCCTATTGCAATTGCCCCCGAATACCTCAACTCTATACCGCAACACTTAGTCTACTGTTTTTAGCATTTATCACGTGTTTTTGTTGCATATCGCATCTGGATGAAGGGGGCTTCTACGAATCCAAATAGCAGGCGATGTCGAATCGCCCGAATCGTCGATTCTGTTGCTTAAGAGTCCATCACAGCCCATATTTACCTTACCCTGACTTCTTATCAGACCTAGTCACTGCATAAAATCACGTTTTTTTTGTTTGCGAATGGGTGGGCTTCTACAAATTGAAGATTCGTCGACTCTTGGAATCAATGATTCGATAATTCGGAGCGAAACGATTAGCCAAGGGACCACGACTTAAATCGCCTCCACCATATCCCACTCTATTTCAATCAATCCTACGCCTACTCTCAAAACCTAATAATCCCTCATTTGCTATTTTATATTCATTGAAAATCAGAAACGGTACCTCGATCTCTAAAGTTTCCTTTCGTCTTTGTTTATGATCTCTTTGTCTAACAAGCTCGCTCCTCTTGACTCCCCTCTCTCCACATCATTAGATAATAGGCAATATATTTCTGCTTCCTAGCTTTACTCTCCAAAACATCACGTGCTTTTGTTGCAGGTCGACGTGCCCTACGGCCCTGCGAGTATAATCAAGTCGATGAATGCGACTAACGAAGACGAATCGTGAACCAATGGACATTATCAACCATAACATAATACTCCATTTTGAACCACTTCCTCCTTACTTATTATTTAATATTACTTAATTACCTGAGCGCAATTCAGTTTAATACATAAAGTAAATTCTCACAGTCGGGACAGAGAGGATTGGTGGTGTGGGGCTTTAGTCATTTGAAGGCGTCTAAGACGATCCAACTCAATTGGCGATCCTTCAACTTCGCTCTACTTTCAGTTGCATACAGGCTGTGGAGTGCAATGTGCAAAAGAACCATACGGTTTACGAACAAAATTCGCACTGTATAATTACGCATAGTTAAAAATCGTCGCTGACTGGTCCGTCTTTAATGACCCATTTTTCATCCTCATTCAGTACCTGAGAACACTGTCCATTGAGTCGCAATGCTACGCATCTAATAACTAGTTTAACTTGCAAGTCAATACTTCTTCTAGACTTTCGCTTTTATCTAATACCTTCGGGTGAAAATGATCTCCCGTCTTAACTAAAACAGTCAGTCCACTTTCATTTGAGCTTTTGACCACAAAATCCCTAATGTCTCAGGGCGACTTTGGGCTTTGGAGTACTTACTAAGCTTTTTCGGACATAATACCCTCATTGTCACCATTGATGACAACACTCGCTGTCTCAAGCATACATCAAGAATTATGAAATGGGTTTAATCTCCCCCATTCTGGCATTCATCTCTACTTGGGAGATCATGTGTATTCCTAGACCTCGGGCTCATCGTTCGGTATCACGATCCAGTGGCGCAATGAAAATAGCTACCCAAAACAGAAAACTCATTCAAAAGCATGTCACCGTGCACCGTTGCCATTTCCCTCCACTAGTCCTCACGCTCTCCCCTCACCCCTCCAACTAAACCTCATTAAACAATCCCCAATCCTTAATCTTAAACGTCTCCCAGATCCTTGCCGCATACTCAACCGCATTCTCAATCAACTTTCCCTGCTTCCCAACCTGCATGTCGACCTCCTCCTCGGTATATTCGCCCTTAATATGCGGCACATTAATCGTGACCAGGATATCCGTTCTATCGCCTTCCAGCCTGATTAAAGTGAGTACTATGGCCGTGAAATCAGGGCTCTTGGAGCCTGGTTGAGGCGGCGGGGTTTGTGTGGCCATTAGCGTGTAGGCGGGGATGTCGTCTCTGCGAGAGGATGAGTTAACACGTGATCTTTACATGGGATTGAATTTTGGGGGGAGAAGGGGACGGAGAAGGAGGAATACGCACGGGAGTTTAGAAAATTGCGTGTTGGATGTGTTCCACACTTTCACGGTGTCGATATCACTAGCAACAATGTCCTCCAGATGGGTCGTCAAAGCCGCGCCATCGACGGCGGGACCGGTACCTGGGAGGCCGACCCGCTCTGTGATATCGAAGATGATGGATGTGAAGCCGTCTTTGTCGAGATAGACTTCTTGATGATCAGGGACTTGGCGGATTGTGCTAAATTTCGAGTGTTAGTGGGGAGCTTGGGGATGAGGTTGAGGTCACACACCTGACGTCGGCGAAGGTGCTGGGCAGATCGACGATAAGAGCTCCGCCGAAGAGTGGTGTTCTCGTGAATGATACCATCTTTTGTTGCGCCTGCCCGTATTTCTGACCTGAATAGAAGAGTTTGGAATATAAAGTGAGTTAGGTCCTCTTTCGATGTAGCTGCGGCTTCGTTGTCGAGATGAAGTTGGGTGGTAGCTTCCAAGCTTTGGATGCCTGGGTAGCTTGCTGCTTGAAGATGATGGGCTTTCGATGACAACTCAGCCTTACGCCCCGTTGGCTCTCGTATGACCTTGGCGATTGGGCGATGCAACACGCCTGATGTCTGGTCACAAGTGATGGTTGACTGAAGGATTCGAGTTGCGTGTTGCGTCTCAGCCTTGTTATTAGGGCCAAACTGCAACTTGACGGGATCGCTTGTGGCGAGGTTTAGCGAGCCAAAAAAAATTGCAAGAAAAGTCTTCTATTACCAGGTGAACATGAAGCATTACGATGCAAAAAAGATGCAAAAGATTGGATTCTGGATAACCAGAGTTGTGTTACAAAGATTTGATGAATGGAGTATTTTGGGCATGAACCACGGTCATCTCTGGTAAAAGGCCTTAGGCGGTATTAGTTAGGCTCCAAATTCGGCGTGTGAGATAAGCTTACAAGAAATGAATTCTGAGATAGTTTGTCCCACTCCAGGTCCGAAAAATTCTTATTTTGTTCTATTAACCTGCATTCCATATCGACCATTTCCTCAACCACCGATCTCCACCAAAACACCCCCTTTTTTGACCTTGGTGCAACGAACGAGATTAATTCGAATCGCAGCGAATCTTTATCGATTTATTTTTATTTTTATTTAAACATTTGTAGGCCAAGGTTTTCGCGTCGTCTCGCTGCATTTTCTCCAATTGCAAATTTTGTGCATACCATCCCCTTCATTTCTATCTCACGCATGCTTCTCGTCAGAGAGCCTGAGGGTTCTCCAAATATCATTCCAGTCTTCAAATCCACGACTTCTCCCAGGTTGGGTTGGGTGAACACTGCCAAAGTATTTCTCACCACTGTACTCCTCCCCGCATTGGGGCCTCGCACAAAATGCGGAACATCCTTCAACACTCCGCCAGTCATTTTTCCCAGTGCAGAACCTGTCTGAAATGCCACACAGCCGGCTGGGATATTGACTTTTACAACTTCTGGCGTTCGGGAGCGGATATAGATACCTGCCAGAGGATCAGAGGATTGATGAAAAGAAGGCACGGGTTTGAAGGTGCTGCTGAGGGGTGGCAAAGGAGGAGAGTCGTCGAGGAACAACGCTGATGTCAGCTGTGAGGCAGCCATCGTCGACGTCCTTATTCGTCTACACGGAGTGAGGGTTCTGATGGGAGAAAACAGTGCAAGAGTCGAGCACGAATCGTCATATTCACCTTGATGATTCGTTTGAGAGACGCGTCCTTCGACGAATTCAACTGCAAACTGATCGCAGGCTTTCGCGACCAGCAAGGTAATGTCGATGGTCATAGTACACAATTCTTCAAACTCCTTGCGGAAGCCAGGAAGCAAGCATTCTGGCGGCCAGATATTGGACCACTCAAAAATGGGTTGCTGGTGGGTGTCAAGAGAACAGATTGCAGATATGGGTGCATGATGGTGGCATAAAAGGAGCCTTTCATCGTATAATATTAGCCAGATTTAAGGCTTCCTTTCCGTGACTCCAACCCACATTGTAGTGAGCTGCTGGATTGATCAAGAGATCTGGACAAGTCAGCGTCGCTACTGGCACATTCAAACTTGGGGGGCTGATTCTCGTCTCTACCTAGTTGTTCAGATGAAAGTCTAGCCAGATATGAGGCGGCTGATAGCCAATTGATGTGTAGTGGTTGAAAGTTCGCGGGAAGTTCTTTCACGCTCAAAATTCTCAGAGCGGCCGGACTAAATGCCTCTTCAAGGGCTGAAAGACTGACAGATCCTATTGAATATCAATAACCGGTCTCGCTTAGAAAATTGCTGCTTAACTCACCAGCTTTCGACTCGCCCAGGCTGACAGTAACAAGTTGTTGATTGGGAGCCATGTCGATCCTGACATATCAATCATCCATCTGTTTGCAAGGAGGGAGACTATCGAGAAGCTGGAGCCTGCAGCAGGATACATTACTGCTCGTTAGCAACGACATCCATCTATCCAGTAAAGGGAACTATTGAAGTTGCTCGTCCGCATGTTGGCGCATATGTCAGTTGCATTAAAAAGGGCGGTTGCCTTTCGCTTCTCGTAAGCACAGGCAGCTTCGCTTGATAAGGGGGCGGCTCGGATCTAGAGCTAACCTCTTGCTAGCATTTCCTTGACCACTCATAACCCAGACCAATCACAAGGAAACCATCGAGATGTTTTCAGTATTTTGATCATTTCGGCTAATTATCATGAGACTACCTCGACTAAATTCTAGACTCGAAGATGTGGCTGTGACTCCAATTCGCGCGGATCTGATCAATTCAACATTCAAGCCTCAATGTTTAGGAATGAATTAAACATTACCACTGCTCTCTTAATCCTATTTTTAAAACACTTCATATAATTGAGAATCGAAAGCCTTGTCTAAACTTCTCTCGGACCTGATCGGCGCCCCGTCCAGCGGCGCCATCCTCTTCGTCTCCAACGAATAGTCCGCCCCAGCACCAATGCCCTCCTCCCAACAGCGCCAATCTACTCCGAGAAGAAAAAAATCACAGGACAGTGGATGGGCGGCTGGGAGACCCGTCGACACAATCGTTCAATCTTCAACTACGCCATTATTCGTCTCGACGTCTCATCCGGGGCCATCTCAGGAATCAAAATCGACACCGCATTCTTCCAACGCAACGAATCACCCGCCATCTCTGTAGAAGGGTGTTTCCATCCTCTGATGGAGAGGTGGTGAGTTGGAAGGGCGAAAGAAGAAAGTGGGAAGTGATCCTCGGTGTTCAGAAATGTGCACCAACTTAACGACATGTTGGAAACTAGAAAAGCCCACTTCGAAAGCGATTTCGTATGTTAGGTTGAACATGTATACCGATGGAGGAATTGCTAGTTTTCGATTTTACGGCAAGGCTAAGTCACCAGCGAAAACGTCAATCCCTTGTTCAATCTTTGACGAGTATTTTGATATAAGTATACGGTATAAAAGTCGTTCGAATACCACATGTTTTTGGTGACCGCTTGAATCAATATGGAGACGAGAGATGGTTTTCATCTAAAGACATGGGATGAGTGTGAATATTAGAAGTAGTATTAAATTGCAAATCATCCTCGTCATTAGATGCTTCCCATTGCGACTCATGCCAATAACTGCTGAGCCCATCACACGAACCAAAGGAATCTTGACAGTAATCGCTATGGAACATGTCTATCTCCGAAATCGGTTGAAATGCCATTCAATTTGATACGCCTTCCTATGCACATTCATTCCCTTGCCAAGTCAAGGAAGTAAGCTTCGTCAAGAACAAATGCGGCTCAGTCTTGCTCGAACCGCTCTATTTCCTCCAAAAGGCCAACCATCTCCATCATAGACAAGACCCCGTACAGTTTTGAGATCTTGTGCTCCTGGTACGTCATGCCAACCATCAGCTTATTCCCTCGTCAAATCCAGGAAATTAAGCTTCCTCGAAACAAAATCAGCCGTCTCCTGCTCAGGCGTAATCTGTCGGCTCTCCACATACGCCATAATATCAACCATCTCAACCGCAGTCATTGCCTCGTTCAATTTAGAAGCCTTATACTCCTGATATTTCTTGCCCACCAGGCTCATAATATCCTTCTGCGGACTTCCTGGATTTTCCTGCTTGACCCTACTCATATTCTCCTTGACAAACATCTGATATTCTCCCAACCCCTTCTCCTTGCCTCCATTCTCTTTTCCCACCCTCGGGACCGGCTTCGTCTGAAATAACCTGCTCTTGCAAGTACCACAGCGTTGACGCTCAGGATCAATGCTTTTACTGTGTCTCTTGAACTGCAAACCACAGTTCTCGCACTCCCAGACGTATTTGTAGTCGATTTCATAAGAGTGCTTAGTCGTCACCTCAATTCCTCGATGACCGAACATGCGTGTGACCTTTGCTCCCCAGGCTTTGAACTCTTTGCCATGCGGATTTGTCTTCATGTTGTCAATCATGAAAGTTGTGAGATGGCAGAACTCGTGAGCGATGGTGTTGAGCAGACGGTTTTCCTCATCAATTACTTTCTCCGCGAGCTCGATGGAGGCATGGTGTCGGTAGTGTGGGAGGTGGGGGTTGAAGTTGGATTTCATGGTTTCGCGTTTCCAGTTTGCTCGGCCTGCGGTTGAGTTGAGCTTCTTGCTCCAGATTATCTTTACTCCTCCGGTTGTACCTGCCAGTCTGGATATCTCGCCGTTGGTGACTTTGGTGTCGAGCTCGAGCAGGAACGCCTCTGCTAAGGCGTGTTTTGTCTGGGAAAAGGATTTCTTGGCTTCCTTGGTGATTCGGTCTTGCTTGGCGGGCGATTTTCTGGGGGAGAGGACAGGATCAATGGGGACAGAGCCATCAGCATTGAAATATGGCTGAGGGCAGATAACTTTGCGTGGGGAGTACTCGTCATTCCAGTCGTTGACGATATCTTGCTGCCAGAAACTATCCATGCTTGGTCGATGAGGAGTTGAAGGGATTCGAGGGAATTTCTTCTTGGGTGAGACCAGACCTTTTGGTTTGGGCTCAGGACTTCCTGGTGGTGTTGCAAAATGAGTCTCTTTGGGGACGTTTATTGGTTTGTTCATGGAAGGAGAGCTAGAGACCGTCAGTTTTGGTTCAATAGATCATTGTAAGAGCAGACGACTTACTATCGCAGGGTGAATGGGTCTTCAAAATCAGAGCTGGCCGGTGCTGCTTCATCATTCTTGGACTGTCTGGGTATTTTAAATTGAATACCCTTTGGGCACTTTTTGGTCTTAGTTTCTAGAAAATCCCCGTCGTCGGAATCTTCGAGATTCAACTCCTTCAAAGCTTTGTCCAGGGTACTAGATGCATCGTCCTCCACCTTCAGCTTTCCCATTCGCAGATCCAAGCCCTCATCGTCAGACACTTGAACTCTATTGGGTTTTCTTCCTTTCACCAACCTTCTGACAGATCTTGGAGCGGGTTCTTCGATCACTGTATCTTCCTCCTCCAGAAAGGTACTGTCATCAACAATGAAATCCGATAATCCGTCAGAGTCAAGCCCGAAATCCTCTTCCTCGGACTCGACCTTCAGAGGAGGAGTTGCCCGCGTTTTCTCGGCAGTCTTCCTGACTATCTTGCCTCTTGCCGTCTTTCTGGCTTGGTTGGCGTCCTCATCTTCAGACTCGATGGATTTCATTACTGCGGGCAGAGTTGTTTCGGATACTTTGTCCTCGCTTGTCTCCTCTTCTGAAGCCTGTCTGACTTGCTTGCTCTTTTCTGTCCTGCGTTGATTCTTCTTCCTTCTGGCTTGACTCATAGAATCACAGTCCGCTTCGATAGATTCCATAACATTTCCTCCGCTCGGTTCAATGGTTTGGTCTTCCTTAACGTCCTCATCTCGTCGTTCCTTTCTTCCTTTATCCTCATTATGAGACTCCAACGGAACCTCATCAACTTTCTTAACCACTGCCTTCCCTGATTTCACACCCAGAACTTTCCCCTTCCTCCTCGATCCCTCCCCAAGCAGCTCAGAAGACGCGCAATCAAACGGTCTCAACAAAGGGTTATCAGACTTCTGATTCAAGACGCGTTTCCTCGCCTTTGCCTTTGGTACTTCACCCTCCCTTGCCTCCTCGACCACCTTCATCACCTCCCCCTTCCTCAAATTTTTCTTCATCGGGCTCCTCACTTTCGTTTCTCTTTTCTCGTCATCGCCCACCCTCACCCTCGATGATTTTGAAGCCTGTGCTCTCTTCCGATCACCACGCGTCGCAACCAACTCCTGTACACTAGGAAACTCATCATCGCTCGCACTCTCACTTCCGATATCCTGCACTATTCTCGCCATTGCTGGTATCGATCGAATATTCTGCTCCATCAATATCTGGAATGATTGTCTCTCTGAACCTGAAGTTTGATTTTCCGAGGTTGACGTTGGCACCGTTGGCGTGGCAACGCACACACTAAAACGCTGGTTGGCCACCAGACTAGGGTTTGAACGTCACTTCACCTCATCATCTCGATCATCAAATGTACAAGCTTTGAAGGATCTCTTCAATTTATATGATTTAATGAAGGACGGGTGATTAAAGTTTAATTTATACTCCGGTGGTGCAGAAAAACAACAATTTCATCGGCATCCTTAACCTCAAAAGCTCCTCTGGATCCAACGAACACACCCGACCCGCTTTCACGACCACAGTGAGGAACATGGCCGCTTTGTTGCTGCTTTGATTGGCGAGAAGGAAGTCGAGTGTGTTCGAAGAACAAACAATCTCGGATAGAGGGCCGGGTGTTGTCTGTAACATGCGTTCGTCTCATGTACGCCAAGCCATTATGCGTTACAGGGTGCGGCCCGGAACTCTATCCAAATCTCGATCACCATTCAAACAACGTTTATTCCGTATCTTTACCGATCACGATCTAGGATTGTATTTACGAGAGCAAAGTAGATCATTCAAGGTATCATTCAATTCATTCTAAGTATCGCTATGCTTCGTTTACAATTACGACCAGCGATTTTGTGACTGATCTAATGAGGCAAGGAAATGGACGACTATAATAAATCTTTCAAATGCGAGTCTATGTACACGCCGAATGACCGCTCATCCATCCAAGAGAGTCATGCCAAGGACGCCTGATGCAGATAGTACAATACAACACAAGAACCCAACCACTCCATGTTTACAATAAAATCATGCCTCCACCTGCGATACCAGCTACGAAGAGGTATATACTGAGCTGTAAGAGGCCCATGTCGAGTCGAGGGATGATGACGGCGCCTGCTGCGCTCTTCTTTGTTGATGTGCCCGAGGAGCTGCTGGCGCCTGTGCCTGTTGGGGCAGTGGTGACGGTTCCCGTTCCTGCGCTCCCTGCCTGGTTAAGAAGGCTTGAGCAGGAGCTGCTTGTTGATCCGCTCTGAGTCTTGGCCTGTCCGTTGAAATTGCATGCTGTTGATGCCTTGTTCTGATTCTTGTAGTATTGGTCGAGGGAGAAGGAAAGCTTTTGGTAGGAATTGCACATGGAGTAGGCGCCGTACACTCCGGTAGTTCCATTTGTGTTGATACCTTCGCACGCGGTCTTGTCAAGGCCACAGACGGTGGAGAATAAAGAGGCAGTTGTGTTATCCGACAAACCAGTCTCTGCTACACAAGAGAGCGAAGTCACCATGCAAGTGCAGACGTCGGCATTGGCAATAGGAGGAAGAGCGCTGGCGGCAGCCCAATTGGCGCCAGTTGCTGGACATGCCTGGGCAGCAGTATTGGTGACTACGTAATTGGCAGAATTTGTCGAGCTTGGGGTAGCCAGGGCTAACTGCTTTGATAAAGCGGTGAAATCTGCCAACTTGGTAACCGTCTCTCCAGAAACCGTGACAAGGCCTAAAGGCATATCAGTAGTCTGTTGGCTAAGGGGATTCTCTCAAATATACCGAAGTCGTTCGTTTCCTGGAAGTACATGTATACAATCCCACCAGACCACACTCCAGTCATATTTTTACCGTAGATGGCCTGGACCTCAGTGAACTGTCGTGGTTGCACCTGGTTGCAGCCGTACTCAGCGAAGAAAGCGGGCACAGAGTAGTTGGCAAATTCTGCGGTTCTCTGGTCATAACCTGATTCCGTGTAGGAAGAGTCACCACACCATGAATAGATGTTGTAACCCCAGAAATCGATTGCATCGGCTGCATCACCACAGTTGAAGTAGTTTGCTAGATCAATACGAATATCGGCATTGTCGTTCGTGGCATATCCTACACCGATGGTCCTGTAACCCTTGGTTTTGATATATGATTTCATATCTCGGACGGCAGCCTTGACGAAAGCACTGGCATTGGTATTGCTGACGTCGTTCGACACTTCGTTGCCAGCAAAGAAACCCAGAACGTTGGTGTAATTGGCCATCGCGTCAACGACCGCAGCATAATCGGCAAATAACTCTGTGGTCCATGTTGGGTCGTTTCGGTTGATCGAGGAAGAAGGGTTAGAGAGATCTTGAATAAGGTAGATACCAGCGTCTTGCAGCATTTGCATGCATGCAGAGTGGTCGAGAGAAGCATTTATGGCATATACACGGATTGTGTTGGTTCCTAATTCTTGAAGGAGTGGAATATCCCGGGAACATCCCGCAGAGTCTGCCAGAGGGTCTGTGAATGAGCCCGTCGTAGAAGTCGAGCCGTTTGAGTTGACATCTTGTTGATATGCGACCCCCCGAATGAAGAACTCGGTGCCGTTTTCGAAAAAGAAATGGGATCCCTAGAAGTTGTGAGGATTCTGTGGTGAAAAAATGGATTGGTGCTGGAACCGACCTTGATGACGATTGGAGGGAGAGCAGCTGTAACTGATATAGCAAAGAGAGCCCCGCTGAACGCAGCCGCAGCGATTGAAGCGACTCCAAAGGACTTCATGATGGCAGATGAATGACTATGAAATGTTGATCTCTAATTAAGTTGTCTGGTGTTCCCGATGAAAGTTCAAATAGCCCTGATTTTGAAAGCAGTCGTCGTCTGAGATTGTGCTTACCCAAAATGAGGCAAGCAAGCAGACGAAGCTGCTTCGAGAAACAACGAGTGAGGATAAATGAGCGTTGGAAAAAGCGCAAAATCACGAAAGAGAGGGAAAGAGATAGAAAGAGAGAAAGACGAACAGAAATAACTCACCGCGTTCGAGAAGCAGACTCAAAACGTTTCAAGAGGTATTGCTTGGAGATGGTTGGCTTGAATCACGGAGAGGACCCATATCCAAGGGTTTGCTGGGGCGGGGCGTGCGTAACACTTGGAGACTCCCCCACCAGAGGAAAATGAAGATTTGCAATTATTTCTGGGACCTCTGCAGCAGTCGTCATCAAAGTCATCCGAAGTGCATTCACATTTTATTTATTCATCAAATTGGGTGCTCCTCGACTTCCTCTGTGCAGGTTGTATCTTCGCAATCGCCAATTTCTCTCGAGACATCAAACGCACCCATGCACGGCCGCCGATGGCGCTTAACCCGCAACTCCATTCTCTTCTGTTGCAGGCACGTGATACAATTTTTTCCATGAGGAAGTTGAGGGACCTTAGGTAAGATGCAGGCATTCCCAAGACATCGAGGCGCAGCAGAGACACCTACGCAAGTGATGAATCGGCGACGAAGCCGAGACCAGCAAGCTGAAATTGCCCGGCCAGACCGGCCAAATGTTTGCATTCCGACACGAGTTCTCACTCGTCCGAATTCCGTGAGCTGGACGGAGTCTGCAGATGCAAGTCTGTTGGCAGTGTCTGAACTCAGCCGTCCCGGGCATCCATCACCTGCACGCATGCCAAATGTCTTGCCACAGCACATACGGAGGGCGCTCGTCTCGGCGTGGAACTGCTTGTGGGAGAGAAACGTCGCTGCCCATTGCGGATCGAGACACTGCAAGAGCCTGTCACGTTCCGGTATCAGAACGCGTATCAGCTCGGTGGGGTTTGAGGCTGGGTTGCTTCAGCATCAAGCAGTTGCAACTTCAAACAAATTCTGGAAATGGCCGGGGTCCCGCAAAAGAGAAACTCCTGCTCCATTGATGAGCCTTGTTGATATCGTTTCGGAAAATTATGCTGTGAAATCGTGGTGGCGAGGTGTGAGTGGTGATCTTGACAATGCACCTCTCGGTATGCACTCCAAAGTCTCCAATCGCCGTTGAATCAAAGCCATACGAGTACTGTACCTTCCAGCCCCTTTTAGCATCCCGTGACCCACACGGTGAGACAGAGCTTAGTTCGCTGTTGAATTTCTCTCGCGCAGAGTTCGTCGCTGATGGACTTCATTTACAGTAAAGGGGCTGCTGACTGATTGGCAGCCATGATTGGAGGGGCAGCGGCTGTTGATGATCCACACCCCGTCGATAAGTATTTGCCACTCGCAGATAACCTCCAACTAAAAGTCTATTTTAGGAGCTCTCCGCCAGGTACGAAGACACGGAAGACTCGTTCCACAACGAACCTAGCTCGATTTTGCCATCAGCTTTTGCATTCAGATGGTGACGGACCCGGACCGTTGGATGCACATCTCGATGTCTGCTCAGCCCGACTATCAATTCGCCTTTACACATCTCTCCAGTAGCAGATGCCGTATGGAGTATATTTTGTTTGGTCTCGAAGCGCCACTCGAGATGGAGGCGCTCGAATGGAGCGGCGGGTGAAGCAGAGGAACATCGTGAGGGGCAGGGAATCGCATGCACGCTGACGCCAACTCGTAAAGGGCGCCACATCCGTGTTCGGTCACGACTTGGCCGTATTTTGGCTGAAAAATGTCTGGCGAGAATCGATATCAGAATACTTGTACTCTATGGATGAATGCATGAAAATGGATAATAGAAGGCCGATCAAGAGCTTTTATCGTACGTACATAGGATTCATAAGCAGTGCCGGCTGCACGGAACCACGAGAAAGGGCTTGAAATGAAGCTGCACATAGACAGGCCAATTACGTGGCACTATGTGCGAAGTTGGACCTGTCTAACCGGTGCGGAACTTGCACGGAGTAAGGAACAAATTACAGAGACTCATCCATGCCCCCACCGTTGCGGCGCATCGTTCATGCGTTCACAAACATAGGCCGTCCTTCGTAGATTCGTCCCACCTGGCCAACAAATGGGGTGCCGTGGCATCTGCCCCTTTTACTGTACGAGTACTTGTACGATCTGCTTCGTGAAGCAAAACGGTGTGGGCACCAACCAAGCGCTGGACGCCTGGCGCCTGGACGGGAAAAACTAGACGACTTAGGGGCCCAGCACTCAGCAAGCACATCGTACCCTTATGGCCCGGACAAATACGAAGACGTTCATCCCCTCCACACTTGCTCTGCAAATACGTGAGTGACCTGACTATGGGGGGGATGGATCACAAGCCAGTGCAATGGAAATGAAAGTGCGAATGATCGTTGATGCAGGCGGTGCCGGGTTCAGTGGAGATTTGCAAGGAAACAGCAACTCGCTGCCATGAGTGCCATGGTCTTGTTCCAAGGTATCCTGGATGCTCGACGCAATCGTTTCTGTTTAGCAGAGGCCGGTACTGTTACTTGCCTGACTAACCTTGCCCTGCCCTTGCCTCCCCATCTGCCTCGGGCCCCTGAACGTTTGCAGCGCCCACAACCTGATTTCGTTTTCCGGCTCGTTCTGCCCACCCCGAGGCGACACCCTAGCCCGCCCTAAGCCGCATCGGGCACTGCTGCCCCTTCATTCCTCAGCAGAACAAGTCACCCCCGAGACTAGATTTGAGTGCAATTGAGTCCAGAAAACTTTCTGCCCTTTCCTCCTCTCCTTTCCTCTCCGACTCACAAGCAGCAGCAGCATCAGCACCAGCACCCTCCATTCTGGACGCCGACCGTCCTGTGGTGCTCCTTTCACTCGTCTATCCACATTCGTTGTTCGCTGATCGCTGGCCTGTCTTAAGTTGACGCGGGAACGCCTTAGTCTCGTTTCTGACTGGCAGAAGGAAGGGGCACATCACCACCCGCAGCCCATCGCCCAAGCAACACACGCAATCGTCGAAAACAGGATCCTGCACTCTTTCTTTGTTTCCCTCTCGCTCGCTGAACGTCAACGTTATTTTTCAATCGCTACTGCCGTCCACGAGGAAGGCACCCACTGTTCGTTCATCTCAGTGTCGAAGATAGTGCAATTGACTTCGGTTCCACTGCTCTTTTCGTCGGCTTCAACTCCCAGTTTCACATTCTTCCACGATCATTCCCAACCTGTCAGCTCAAGCACAGCTGCGGTCCTGCGACACTACTACCCCAACTGCACAGCGAATTCGATCACTCTTCCAATGTTCATTTAACGTGAGTCTCCACATTGCCCCGGGGCAAATGCAGCGGACAACGAGATTTTACCCCTATTCTACTTACTATCTTTTCCCTTGAAAATGTCCGCAACCTCGGATCCTCCGAACACTTGCTGATCTCTTCCAGGTGATTCCTTCAGAACTCAATCATGTCGGGACATCCCCAACAGCAGGGTCACTACGATGACGGCTACGGCCATCATCAACAAGGCAACACAGATTCATATTACCAAGACGATGGTCAAGGTTATTATGACCAACACGGTGGTTACCCCGAACAAGGGCATCATCAAGGTGGTGATGGATATTATGACGAATCGTATGTTTCCTGCAGCTCGAAGAAGGTAGATCGGGAGACTGACCAAATAACAGAGGCTACTACAATGCTGATGCCAACAACCCATACCACCAGGACGGAGGATATTACGAGGGCCAGGAGCATGGCGGGCAGTACCAGGACGAATACTACAATGATCAATACTACGACCAAGGAGCGCCTGCTGCGGGCCAGCACCCACAGGGCCAAGGCTACCCAAAGCGTCGAGGAGATTCGGAGGAAGATTCGGAGACCTTCAGTGATTTCACCATGAGATCCGATATGGCTCGAGCAACGGACATGGACTACTACGGACGCGGCGACGAACGCTACACCTACAATGAAAGCCAAATGGGCGGCCGGGGATATCGCCCTCCGTCGTCTCAAATTTCGTATGGTGGCAACAGATCGTCCGGAGCCTCAACGCCAAACTATGGCATGGATTACAACAACAATGTGCTTCCTGCTGGCCAGCGCTCTCGCGAACCATATCCGGCCTGGACCTCAGACGCACAAATTCCTCTTTCAAAGGAGGAAGTTGAGGATATCTTCCTGGATCTCACAGCCAAGTTCGGTTTCCAGCGTGACAGCATGCGGAACATGTATGATCATCTGATGACACTGCTCGATTCCCGAGCCTCTCGAATGACCCCCAACCAAGCTCTTCTCTCCCTTCACGCTGATTACATTGGAGGCGACAATGCCAACTACCGAAAGTGGTATTTTGCGGCTCACTTGGATCTCGATGACGCCGTCGGATTTGCCAACATGAAACTTGGTAAAGCCAATCGCCGAACCAGAAAGGCTCGCCGTGCTGCCAAGAAGAAGCAGCAATTGGACCCTCAGAATGAGCAACAAACCCTCGAGCAACTCGAGGGAGACAACAGTCTTGAGGCTGCCGAATACCGATGGAAGACCCGCATGAATCGGATGTCCCAGCACGATCGTGTACGGCAACTGGCTCTCTACCTTCTCTGCTGGGGCGAGGCCAATCAAGTCCGCTTCATGCCGGAATGTCTCTGCTTCATTTTCAAGTGTGCAGATGATTACCTCAACTCTCCCGCTTGCCAAAATCTCGTCGAGCCGGTCGACGAGTTCACATACTTGAACAATGTTATCACTCCGCTGTACCAGTACTGCCGAGACCAAGGCTACGAGATTCAAGACGGTAAATACGTCCGACGTGAGCGAGACCACAACAAGGTTATCGGTTACGATGATTGCAACCAGCTCTTTTGGTACCCCGAGGGCATTGAGCTTATTGTCATGGAAGACAAGACTCGAATCGTTGACTTCCCACCTGCAGAGCGATTCTTGAAACTCAAGGATGTCAACTGGAAGAAGGTTTTCTTCAAGACCTACAAGGAAACCCGATCCTGGTTCCACATGTTGGTCAACTTCAACCGTATCTGGGTCATTCACATTACCTCTTTCTGGTTCTACACAGCCAAGAACTCCCCGACTCTTCTGGTCAAAAATTATGAACAGCAATTGAACAATTTACCTCCTGCTTCTGCACAATGGTCTGCTGTGGCCCTGGGTGGAGCAATTGCTTGTCTTATTCAGATTGCGGCAACCATTGCAGAGTGGACCTATGTCCCACGACGATGGGCTGGAGCACAACATCTCACGAGAAAATTACTCTTCCTCATCCTCATGTTCGTCATCAACGTTGGACCCAGCGTCTACATCTTTGGAATCAAGGATGTTCAGGCCACGAAAATTGCTTTCATTCTTGGTATCGTCCAATTCTTCATCGCTCTGGCCACGTTCTTCTTCTTTGCAATCATGCCTCTCGGAGGTTTGTTCGGAAGCTATTTGACGAAGAACTCGAGACAATACGTTGCGAGTCAGACCTTTACCGCGAGTTATCCCCGTCTTACCGGCAACGATATGTGGATGTCTTATGGTCTCTGGCTCTGTGTCTTCGTCGCTAAGCTCGCGGAATCGTACGTCTTCTTGACACTCTCTTTCCGTGATCCAATCAGATACCTTGCCTCGATGGAGATTACATCTTGCCAGGGAGATGCGCTTATCAAGTTCGCTCTTTGCAAGTATCAGCCTAAGATTCTCCTGGTCTTGATGTTCATCACTGATTTGTGCCTCTTTTTCCTGGACACTTTCTTGTGGTACATCATCATGAACACAATCTACTCCGTTGCTCGGTCGTTCTATTTGGGAGTTTCGATTTGGACGCCTTGGAGAAATATCTTCTCCCGTCTTCCTAAGCGTATATACTCAAAGGTTCTTGCCACGACCGACATGGAGATCAAGTACAAACCAAAGGTGCTGATCTCTCAAATCTGGAACGCTATCGTCATTTCCATGTATCGTGAACATCTTCTCGCCATCGATCACGTGCAGAAGCTGCTCTACCACCAAGTACCTTCAGAACAGGAGGGAAAGCGCACTCTCCGAGCCCCTACATTCTTCGTCTCACAAGAAGATCATTCGTTCAAGACCGAGTTCTTCCCAAGTCAGAGTGAGGCGGAGCGTCGTATATCCTTCTTCGCCCAGTCGCTTTCAACGCCAATTCCTGAGCCTCTTCCCGTTGACAACATGCCAACCTTCACCGTGTTGATTCCTCACTACAGCGAGAAGATTCTTCTCTCCCTCCGTGAGATCATCCGTGAAGATGAACCATATTCCCGTGTCACACTTCTCGAGTACCTCAAGCAACTTCACCCTCATGAGTGGGATTGCTTCGTCAAGGACACCAAGATTCTCGCGGATGAGACCTCCCAATTCAACGGCGACTACGAGAAGACTGAGAAGGACACTGCCAAGAGCAAGATCGATGATCTGCCATTCTACTGCATTGGTTTCAAATCTGCTGCACCGGAGTACACTCTCCGCACCCGTATCTGGGCCTCTCTGCGATCGCAGACACTTTATCGCACGATTTCCGGTTTCATGAACTACAGCCGAGCGATAAAGCTGCTGTATCGTGTTGAGAACCCCGAGGTTGTCCAGATGTTCGGTGGCAACTCTGACAAGCTCGAGCGAGAACTGGAGCGCATGGCACGACGCAAGTTCAAGCTTGTTGTGTCTATGCAACGATATGCCAAATTCCACAAGGAAGAGATGGAGAACACTGAGTTCTTGCTTCGCGCGTATCCCGACCTCCAGATCGCCTACCTTGATGAAGAAGCTCCATTGGCCGAAGGCGAAGAGCCACGCTTGTATTCTGCTCTGATCGATGGACATTCCGAAATCATGGAAAACGGGATGCGTCGACCCAAGTTCCGTATTCAGCTCTCTGGTAACCCAATTCTTGGTGACGGCAAATCCGACAACCAAAACCATGCCATCATCTTCTACCGTGGCGAGTATATTCAACTCATCGATGCCAACCAGGATAACTATTTGGAAGAATGTCTTAAGATTCGAAGTGTTCTTGCCGAATTCGAGGAGATGGTTACCGACAACGTCTCTCCATACACACCTGGCGTTGAAACCCCAAAGACCAACCCGGTTGCTATTCTTGGAGCTCGTGAATACATTTTCTCTGAGAACATTGGGATCCTCGGTGATGTTGCAGCTGGAAAGGAACAAACCTTTGGTACCCTCTTCGCCCGTACTCTGGCTTCTATTGGCGGCAAACTCCATTATGGACATCCGGATTTCCTCAACGGTATTTTCATGACAACCAGAGGCGGTGTTTCAAAAGCTCAGAAGGGGCTCCATCTGAACGAAGATATTTACGCCGGTATGACTGCTCTCCTCAGAGGTGGTCGCATAAAGCACTGCGAATATTATCAGTGCGGTAAAGGTCGTGATCTTGGATTTGGCTCGATTCTGAACTTCACCACGAAAATTGGAACTGGCATGGGTGAACAGATGCTCTCTCGCGAGTACTACTACCTTGGCACTCAACTTCCTCTGGATCGGTTCCTGTCTTTCTACTACGCTCATCCGGGTTTCCATCTAAATAACATGTTCATCATGTTGTCAGTGCAGATGTTCATGATTTGCTTGATCAACCTGGGAGCATTGAGGAACCAAACCATTGCCTGTACCTACAACAAAAATGTCCCGATCACAGATCCCCTGTTTCCAACTGGTTGCGCAAACACCCAGCCTGTTCTGGACTGGGTTTACCGTTGCACCATCTCCATCTTCATCGTTTTTTTCATCTCCTTCGTGCCTCTCGTGGTTCAGGAGTTAACGGAACGTGGAGTGTGGCGTGCTGCAACTCGTCTTGGGAAACAGTTCTGCTCTCTCTCGCCATTCTTCGAAGTCTTCGTCTGCCAGATCTACGCAAACTCGGTGCAACAAGATTTGTCTTTCGGCGGTGCCAGATATATCGGTACGGGACGTGGTTTCGCAACTGCTCGCATTCCGTTTGGCGTTCTCTACTCACGATTCGCTGGCCCGTCGATCTACCTTGGTGCTCGTTCGCTGATGATGCTTCTCTTTGCAACCCTCACCGTTTGGCAGCCGGCTCTGGTCTACTTTTGGGTCACACTTCTTGCTATGTGCATGTCGCCATTCATCTACAATCCTCACCAATTTGCCTGGAACGACTTCTTCATCGACTATCGTGACTTCCTCAGATGGCTGTCCAGAGGCAACTCGCGTAGTCATCAGTCTTCATGGATTGGTTTCTGCCGACTATCCCGTACTAGAATCACTGGTTACAAGCGAAAGGCCTTGGGAGACCCATCTTCAAAGATGTCTGGCGACGTGCCACGAGCCTCGTTCGCGAATCTCTTCTTTGGCGAGATTGTCGGCCCCCTTCTCATCGTGGTTGTCACCTTGCTCCCGTATCTTTTCATCAACTCCCAAGTTGGTGTAACCTCGGTTACAAACCCTGACGCAGACCTCTACGCGACTAATTCTTTGATCCGTGTTGGTATTGTGGCTCTGGCACCCATCGCCATCAATGCCGGTGTCCTCGCTGCGATGTTCGGCATGGCTTGCTGCATGGGCCCCATCTTGAGCATGTGTTGCAAGAAGTTCGGTTCCGTCCTTGCAGCTATCGCTCATGGAGTATCCGTTGTCATGCTCCTCGTCTTGTGGGAGGCCATGTTCTTCTTGGAAGGCTTTGTCTTTGCCAAGGCATTACTCGGGATGATTGCTGCCACCGCTATTCAAAGGTTCGTCTACAAGCTCATCATCGCGTTGGCTCTCACAAGAGAATTCAAGAGTGATACGTCCAACATCGCTTTCTGGACTGGTAAGTGGTATTCAATGGGATGGCACTCGGTATCGCAACCTGCTCGAGAATTCCTCTGCAAGATCACCGAACTCGGAATGTTTGCCGGCGATTTCGTCCTAGGCCACGTCCTTCTCTTTGTCATGCTTCCAGTTATTGCCATCCCCCACGTTGACAAGGCTCATTCTGTCTTACTTTTCTGGCTTCGTCCTAGGTACGTTGAACTCCCATCCTTCCTCATACACAATTTGCTAACTTAGTATAGTCGACAAATCCGACCACCTATCTACTCGATGAAGCAATCCAAGCTTCGAAAGAGGCGTGTCTGGCGATATGCAGTCCTCTACTTCGTCATGCTGGTGGTGTTCCTCGCCTTGGTTGTTGGCCCGATCGTTGCTTCACCACAAATCACCAGTTCGACGAAGAGTCTGAACTTGCCGATGCAACTTCTTCAGCCAGTCGGCCTGAAGAACAACGATACACTGAACGACACCCAAACAGGAACCGGAGCTCCCGGCCGTGCTGCAAGTACCGGCGCGTCTACTTCAGCCACTGCGAAAGTCAGATTGTTCTAGAGAGGGAATGTATAAAGGTCAGCCTGGCTGTATATTAGATGAATACGGAGTGGTACATTATGAAGACTTTCTTAGTTCAATGGGTGGTCATGGCGGTGTTTTAAGTAATCGTTTTCGGTGTTGCATGGTACACGGCTTAGACATCTGTTTACCTCTTTTCCTTCATAAGGTCTTGTAACGACCGAATATCTGCTCTAGTCGGCGAGACTATGAAGCAGTCGCAGCTGGATAAAAGGCTGCAGCGTTTAATGCAGCATGATCATAATAAAGGGCCTTTACATACTGGTTTTGTTTCGAAAAGTGATGCTAAGTGAAAGTGACATTTTGAGTTAAGTGAAAACGAGAGTGGTGATCAGAGGAATGGAAGGTGGAGGGAATAACTTCAGCTTATAACTAAATCAACTCACACATGGACTTTGAGAACTATTTGCCAAGCTACTCGTCGAGGTATTCCAAGTTACCCCTGAATCTCACGTGTGAGCAATTTCATCGGCCATCTCGATCCCCAAATCCCGATGCCGACCATCCCAAAACTTTTGGAAACCGCAACTCACGCACGACTCACCGCAACGCCCCATTGCAATGTCTATCTTCAACAGCTCGCTCGAGAACATGGAGTTCCAAGACGCGCAAAGGTTCGTGATCCGCTCGGTCAACGAGATCACGGCCCGCTTCCAGAAGGTGCCCGGATCGGCCATGCTCATCCGGTACATCCAGAGCAGCTACCAGGACGACCCGGTCCGCAGCGCCATTGAGCTGGTGCTCGTCATCTTCTTCGTGAGGTATCTTTTGAGCCCGAGTTATAGTACGAAGGATGGGAATTTTGTTAAGTTGACGGAGGAGGTGAGTTATTTCTTCCTGCGATTGGGATGGTAGAGAGGAAAGAGAGGGATGGACTGACGGGTGCGGTTGTAGGAAATCGATGATTTGGTTGATGAGTGGACTCCAGAACCGCTCGTTGCGCCGCAGACAGCGTTTGAAGAGGCCGAGAACGAGAAGACACCTGTAGTTGTTGGGTTTGTGCTCCTTTCCTGGAGTGATAGGTCACTGATTGAGTGCATTGCAGACCTACGGGCCCGAAGGTCAAGCTCTCAAACGGCAGGACTGTGACGAACCTCGCTTCCTACAACTTCTACAACTTCGTTGGCAACGAGCAGGTCAAGGAGAAAGCTATCCAGACGCTCAGGACATATGGCGTTGGGCCTTGTGGCCCGCCGCAATTCTACGGCACGCAGGATGTCCACATGAAGACTGAGGCGGATATCGCGTCTTGCCTGGGCACGGAGAAGTGTATCGTGTATGCGCAGGCTTTCTCCACGATCTCGAGTGTGATTCCGGCATTTTGCAAGAGAGGCGATATCATTGTTGCGGATCGCGCGGTCAATTATGCGATTAGGAAGGGATTGCAGATTTGCAGGAGCACGATCAGGTACTATGAGCATAACAATATGGAGGATTTAGAGAGGGTTTTGCAGAAGGTTGTTAAAGAGCAGGCGAAGAAGCCGCTTACAAGACGATTTATTGTTACGGAGGGACTGTTTGAAACTGTGGGGGATTGCGTGGATCTTCCTAAGCTTGTGAGTATCTCTAGCTTTCTTTTGTTGCTTATTCTGACAGATTCCAGGTCGAGCTCAAACTCCGATACAAGTTCCGTCTTATGCTCGACGAGACATGGTCATTCGGTGTTCTTGGGAGAACTGGCCGTGGTCTCACAGAAGCCCAGAACGTCGATGCTTCACAAGTCGATATGATTGTCGGCTCCCTCGCAGGGCCTCTCTGCGCTGGTGGAGGATTCTGCGCAGGCACCACAGACGTTGTAGCTCATCAACGTATCACTGCAGCAGCATACACCTACTCCGCTGCTCTCCCAGCCATGCTCGCCACCACCGCAAGCGAGACCCTCAACATGCTGCAAACGAATCCTGAAATCCTCGTTCAATGTCGGGAGAACATCAAGACCATGCGACAACAGCTTGATCCGAGAAGTGACTGGGTGCATTGCACAAGTTCTCCGGAGAATCCGATTATGTTGCTGGTGCTCAAGCCGGATGTTATTAATTCGAGACGATTGAGTGTCGAGGAGCAGGAGAAGGTTTTGCAGGAGTGCGTTGATGAGGTACGTTTCCTTCCCCGCCTTCCCCCTTCTTACTTATTGACTTTTGCAGACGCTTCTGAACGGTGTCCTCATCACTCGCCTGAAGAGCATGCCCCTCTCTCCCGGCGGCAAAGACGAGGACTGGAAACTCCAGCCTGCGCTGAAAGTATGCATCACTACCGGCCTCTCGAAGAAGGAGATTGAGAAGGCGGGCGTCACGATCAGACATGCTATTACGAAGGTTTTGACGAGGAAGAGCAACAGTAAGTTAGCATTGCCTGCTGTTGTTTAAAGAGGATGATAGGGCAGGAGTTGTAGATTATGGGATAGAGCGGTTCATAAGTCAGTGCATTTTAGGAGTTGGGCGGATTCAGTGATGGCCTTTAGCGGATCCTTAATGTGTAATACTGTACAGTGATGGCTTGCTTTCAGCGAGCAATAGAAAGGCAATCGACTTTATCAGCATCGTTTTCAAATGTGGAGGTTGTGAATTTCCCAGTACCCTAACTGCCAAACACCCAAATAACTCCTGAACACAGCACGAGTACCGATCTTAACATCGACACCTCGCTATCCATAATCTGCCATGTATAAGCCCAACCTGTCCTACTGCCACTTCCACTTTCCTTTTCCTTCCCTTTCACCTCCGCTCCCCACACCACCGAAAGCATTCAACCTATAAGCGACATTGCTGCCTCATATCTCGTGACTCTGTTCCAGAGCATCGATGAACTCCACGAACAGAAATGTCGTAATAGCCACCTCTTTATCAATCTTCTCCAAGTGTAAAGCTGAGCATCTCCCTTTCTTTCCTTTCTAAGAGAGATCGCTGCCTCGAGGGCCCCCGCTTCAAAATGCGACTAACAACGAGAAGGAATGCAGTTCTCTAGTCCGAAGCAGCTGTCTCTAATCCAAAGTGCCATGTGTAACGAATGAGGAGCCCCCCTTTTCGTCCCTTTTCGCAACTCAAAAGGGCGTCTTTCTTTAGCCCTACCTTCTTGCAATAGAGGGGAGCCTCGAGAGGTCTCGCTTAGAGCTGTTTAGGAGGGGGGGAGGTTCGGCTAGTCTGGGGACTTCGTCCCCCGCTTAAGGGCCGAGGTGCAATGAAAGAGGGCATAGAGTGAAGTCGAGAGGGCGGGGAGGTTAGAGCTTTGGTGCCGTGTACGATGGTTTTGCAGTATAGTGACAGAGAAGATGCTCTGGCTGAGACGAGAAGAAAGGGTACGGCCGAGCAGCAAGGATGGTTTGGAGTGCTGAATAGAAAGTGACAACATATGAAAATTGGATTGTTGTTCATTGACTCCTTAACAGCTGTTCCTGGCAATTACCAAGGGGTTTCTTTTTGCGACAATTTCGGTTTGCGAGTGATGCCTGACTCACTGTATGAAAGAAAACCATATGCTAATTTATCTTATTACCTTATTACTATTTAGTCCCACACATCTCCACTAATATTTAGTCGAGGGGGATAGTTGGGATATAATTTGGGCCTTACCTATAGCGGTTACCGCTACCGCTATAACCTTACCTAGGTAGGCATCAGGGGTTATACTAGGGTAAATTTATCAAGGATGTCTGAGGTTTCGTTGTCATCCAATGAACTGTAAGCTTCTCAGAAGATGGCGGGTGCCAAGGTTCAAGGAGTGCAGACTGCCTTAGGCATCAGGGGTCAGAAATTTATCAAGGCTGTCTGAGGTTTCGTTATCATCCAATGAACTGAAAGCTTTCTCAGAACATGGCGGGTGCCAGGGTTCAAGAGTGCGAACTGCCTTAGGCAGAACGCAAAATCTGAAAAGGCTGGTTGATTGATTGGTCACTGAAAAGGCGATCTGCACTCCATCCTGAAGTGTTCGATAACACTTGTGCTACCACAACGACTTGCGTTCAAGCGTAGGCTTTTGGCGTTCACGAGTTATAAGAACGCTTATTGTCCTGTGTCTGACGACTTCATATCTTCCGTGAACCCAACGGATATATTTTCCGCTCGCCAGTTTTAGAACGATCATCCCAATTGCCCTTCCACGAGTTAGTCAATATTCCCACAGCCTTATGAAAAATCTGGTCTGGCTGCGGTAACCGCATTGCTTCTTCAACCATCCTAGTGGACTCGAGCTCTATAATCCACTCAATGGAGGGGCAGCGAGTCTTCGATTGGGAGGGCTACAAAGAACGCATCTGGCATTGGTATATCAGGGAAGACCGAAGTGTATCTGACGTTGAGCAACTTTTACCTCGTCACCCTGGCGTCAGGTAAGTCGAGTCAAAATCTTTTGTCAAAATAGCGACAAGGCTGATTTTTCAAGTGACAGCAAGCTTGAACGCAAACTGAAGCAATGGGGCTTTCGGAAAAACCTCAAAAAGAATGACATCAACCTTATTCTACAAGGCCGAAATGTCTTCGGGAATAGCGTTGTAGTCATTCTTTCTGGTAGAAGATTGCCTGCAGCTCAAGTCAACAACACTTTATATCGAAACAGCGAAAGACCTACACTCGCAGCCAAGTACAAGTATCGTGAGTCTACCTTTTCGTTAGCTATTTTTGATAGCAAATCGTACGAGGGGGGGCTTTTTGGAGAATTTTTTTTTTAAATAAAAAATTCGACAGCCGATTCTGATACAACTCAGCGGTAGAAGAAATCACTTCTTATTTTCCTGGCATAGATTCAACGATTGCCATCTCAAAACCTCGAGATGACTGCGATATGCGCCGCTGGGAACCATGGCCATCTTCGCTTCCATGGATTAGCTTCGAGGACTCTACTGCAGACCTTTTCACTGCCAACCGTTTAGGACACTCGGTCGATTCGACATCCATGTGTGCCTTTCCAAACTTCCTAAGAATGGCTACTCATGAGAATATAAGCCGCCAGAATGTTGATAGGATTGCCGTCAACCTGGATCTATATATCCCCGAAGCCTATGAGGGACGAAATATCCGAATGGCTTTCGAGCTTACCGGCTCAAGTCCCGAGTCTCACCTAGAAACGCTCAAGTTGATGATGTTCCAGATTTCGAACAATTTTCTGGGAAACATGTATATGGGCAGTATTGAATATTGGCCCATTGAGCGCCTGCAGCAACTGCTGAAGTCCTTTCAGGTCTTGGGGCTCGAACGTCGAAGTACTATTACCGCTCTTTTTGATTTGGCGCCTGCAGAAGCAACTATTTCGGTACTTCTGGACACTCTGCTTTCTATAGCAAAGAGAACGGAAGCCGTGGAGCTCTTTTCTGCGCTGCTTGCGGAGACTAAAGAGCGTTCTGGTCAAGGGTTCGCATTCAGCCAATCTCAAATAGAGTCTGCCTGGTCATCCGCGATTTTCAGCAGAAATAGAAACTTTGCGGAGGTTGTTCTCGGTCAACCTGGGGAATGCTCGAATGTCGCCTTGAATAACGAGTTTGGGACCCAGTGTTTGTGTTCTTGCGCTAAGAATGCAGATTTCGAATTCGCGACAAACTTGGCTTCGATACTGCTCATCAAAGGTGCAAAGATTCGAAGCATTCATGCAGGATATCTCACGCCGCTTTTAATCGCAATCCTCAATAGTAACTGCTCATTAGTGAGTCTATTAGAAGGTTATGGCGCGGATATTTCGGAAATAGCAGTTCCTTCGTCCGGGTTCTGGCTGTCGTCGTACGTCAAAGTGCCAAGCTTCTGGGAAACAGCCGACGCTTTTGTGTGTGCAGTCACTCTAAGTAATTGTCACTTCCCTGACTATCACGAGCGTCATTCGACCAAGGACTTAAAACAAGAAGAGGAGCGAGCAATGAGCATGTATTCATTTCTCCTACAAAAGGTGCCGTCCTTGCTTGCTATCGAGTCAACACAGGACCTAGTCGAAGGAATGGTGCCCCTGAATGTCCTGATTTCGGCTGCAGTGCAAGGAGCCGACGGCCTTATCAGGATGCTTCGCCCTACGCCCAAAGATCTGAATCGAGTCAACAACAAGGGCGTGTGGCCACTATGCGCCGCAATTCTTGGGGATAATGTGAGCACATGCCGCCTTCTCTTAGAATTGGGTGCTGATCCTGACTTCGATCCGACACCGATCTCACTCCGTCCTTGGCCGCCAGCCCTACATCTAGCCGCTATCTGGGATAGCTCAAAAGTGGCCGAATTATTGATTAAACGTTCAGCCGATGTCAATCGAGAGAGTGTCTATCGCTTAGAATTCTCTGGAGACGATAGCGAAACAGTTGAAACGGTAGTGACATGGGAGCATTCAAACCCTGGAGAGCCCATAGGACCCCTCACTTTTGCTCTCCGGCATGGCAGCCTCTCGGTTGCCGTCAGTTTAGTAGATTCCGGGGCAATCTTTACTTTGGAAGACCTCCAACAAGCAGTAGACTGCGGGCACAACTCACTGGTTGAGCGGATGATAAACTCGAGCTCATATCGACGCCTCAGAAACCACTTCACACTATCCAATAAGTCGATGCTACAATTACTACAAACTGCAATGAAGAGCTACAGCTGTAGTTTATTCTCCGCGCTGATTCAAGACAACTCAAGCATTATTGACGATTTGGAGCTCGCAACGGAGATTACGTCAGTTGCAGTACTGACACGTAACATAAACATGTGCCAGCTGCTTCGAAGTCGATATCCGGACATATGTAATCGTCGCATCCGAAAGCGGACATTCCTCGCAAATGAGGAATTAAAAGTCACTGGCAGGACGATTCTGTCAGTCGCATTGGAATACAGCGATGCTACGACTTGTGAAGCGCTCGCGGAATCCTGTGACAAGCTCCTTCAAACACCAGGCGATTTGACACAGGCTGCCAGGATCGGCAGCTTGCCCATAGTCCGTTCCCTCTGGAAAGAGCCTCAATCCGTCGAAGAGTTGTCGACTGCCCTGACAACTGCACTCAGATACGGCCATTCAAAAATTGCCTGGTATTTGATTGAAGCTAGGACCCCTTTCTCGAGTGGATGGCTTGCATACCTGTTCTGGGCTCATCCACCCGATTTCGTATCGCAGCTTCTCTTGCTCGCAGTTGGAACTGGTAACGTTATGGAAGCTTCCAAGCAACGGACCCCATGCGGAAGAAGTTCTCTCGAAACAGCGATCTTGAACGATCAGTTCGATGTTGTCGACCTTGCGCTAAAACATCTCCGTATGTACGACTCCGGAGCTTTGTGTGCCTCTGTGAGGTTGGCTGGAACACAAAGTAAATTTGGGCCGATGCGGGAATTGTTGGCCAGGCGTGATACAGCTAAGCCCGATGAAATCGACCCAGTGCTTGAGAATACTGCTATTGTGTTAGCTGCGCGTTACAAGATGTTGGACGCTTTCGAGCAGCTGCTCCAACATCCTCAGCCTCGGGAAGATTGCGCAACCTCAGATTGTTCGGATTGGGACTTCACAGACCCCTTCAGGTACTACTATGAGCTGGGGTTGGGGCCTGTGGACTTTTTCCACAACCCAAATTCGAAGAGCCAATGTGATGACCCTAGCCCTTCGGATTGGGCAGGATGGCATCATCCCGGTCGAAGGATTTACCCTCCTTTGTTCGTCATAGTATCCTTCAGGGATGAACAGCTTTTCCAAGCAATGCTCAACAGAGGCTATCAGCCAGACGGCAAAACTTTATTGGCAGCGGCAGCCCTCGGATATTCCCATTCCATGCTTAAGGCAATCATTGGAACGGCTATTGATCTTGGGTATCGACAGACTGATCTTTCTCCGACAGTCCTTCAATGGGCTGTATATTACCGCAAATCGTCATTGTGTCAACTGCTTCTCGACCATGGAGCTAATATTAACGCGCCGCATTTCTATGATATCCGGTGCTCTGGGGAGGACCGTGCAAGAACAGCACTACAAGCAGCCATTGAAGAATCAGAGACAGCAAACACGTCTACACTTGTCGCCCTCGCACTGAGAGCAGGAGCCTTTGTGGATGCTCCTGCACATTATCAACGTGGAGCTACTGCTCTTCAAATCGCCGCCATCCAAGGAAAGATTGCCTTGGCACGTGACTTGATTCGCCTCAAAGCTGATGTCAATGCGGCTCGCGGTCTCGTTGGTGGTAGAACGTGTCTCGAAGGCGCAGCGGAACACGGTCGCCTTGACATGGTAAAATTCTTGCTAGAAAGTGGAGTCCAAACAACCCAAGAACACAGGGTTCAATACATCAGGGCAATACGGTTTGCAATTGAGAGGGAGCACCAAAGAGTGGCTGACTTTCTCCGGAGCCATAGGGAGTGGGACTCAACGGACGACACAGTCTTCAAAGAAAGCCACCTCACCACTGATCGTGTCTTTCGGAGAATTGGCCGGTACCGGCGGCGAAGCCGAGAAGCCGAGTGGTGCGCATTCATCCATCCACTAGAGCATCCTCTACCAGAACGGCTGAAGCTTCGCTGCTGGTGCCGGAAGACTCACATCGCGTTACCGCTTGACCCTGAGGCGGAAGAGTATGAAACCAATCAAAATACCGACATGGTTTCCGTTAACCACCGGTATACTGCAAAGATTTTTCAAGACCAGCCCGATCTTCAACACGGTGCTTTACCAGCTGGCACCTTGGCCTCTATTCTTCAAGTGAACGAGGAACAAGACTGGATGGAGGCCGACAGTGTTAACGAAGAGGCAGATCTCCAATCTCTGTTTTATAATCGGCAGGACTGTCAGGATTATTCGAATTTGCAATTGGATACAGAGATGCAGGGTTGCGAGAAATGGTGGGGAAATAGGATGTTGCTTGATTCAAGAATAAATCAATCTGTAGACTTCCGCGAAATTATTGAAATAGATGAATAAATTGTTTCTTGGTCTCAAAACCCAAAACCGAAAGCAAAGTAGCGCGCAAGACAGCACCACCAACCGGCAGACTCCCTTACCTCCACAACTACTTGAAGCTATTCGTCAAGGAAGCCTTGACGTTCTCCGTTCCGCCATGGAAGAACTTTGCTACCACGTTCCTAAAGCAAGAGCTTTTATTTTTAACTTCTTTATTTAAGCTAACTTTACCGTATATTTAAGTTGTTCAGGCTGTACTTAGGAATACTCAGGAATGCTCACCCTTGGCTCAGATTAAAGCGGCAGCTGCTCACGACTAAATAGTAAAACAGAACTAGTAAAAAAAAGGTTGAGTCTGGTGGTATGGTGAGGTGTGGTGCTTAGTTAGCTCTAAACTGACGCCATGGGGTCAGTGTGTTAGCGGCCACGTACACCCTAGAGTTCGTGTATTGGGAGCCACGTGATGGTATATGTTCTACGGCATACTAAAGATGAACTAGCCACCTTGACTATCTCTTAAACCAAGAATGCTCTAACACAGCCTCGACACTTAGTCGTTCCTTCGGATCATACTTCAAAATACCCATCAAAAGATTTCCTAAAATTTTGCTTTCCTCAATCTGAACAACGAAGCCACCTGCCTCATTCTTCTTTCCCTTAGGGTCATCACTAGATAGTGAGCTGCCGGAGAGGAGCTCCTCAAGAGTATCCATCAACATATACGGTTTCCCAGTCTCAGGATCAACCAGTGGCGTTCCATCCTCCTCGTACCACTGCCCCCGTGCTTTCCAAGAGCTCCACCAAGGTTCCGGGAGCTTCCCAAGCAGCGGCACCATCTGCATAATTACCTCGTCGTCGTCGTCCATGAAATTCTCAAAGAGAGGACTCCTGGTCCGAATTTCGTAAATTGTGCACGCAAGAGCCCATAAGTCACATCCAACACCGATAGTATTGTCGAAGAGGAGCTCAGGGGCGCGGAAGGAGGCTGTGATCCCGAGATCTTCAGGTGGGTTATACATATCATAGGATTCGCCAAAGTCGATGATAGAGACTTGATCTGATATAAATCGAGCATCCAATCGGTCTAGACTAAGGCCTTCGACTAAATATTCAGGTCCTGAAGGTGCTGGGCTCTCTCCAGTTATGGTAAGAAGAGGCTCTTTATTTGGCTCTCCGAGCTGCTTTATCAATTCATCCTCACTTAATTCGTTAAAAGCCGTGAGTCTCAAGAGGATATTAGATGGGCGGAAATCTGATAGAAAGTATTAGCAGAAATTATACACCATTATCTTTGTAAAGAACTAACCACCATGACAGATTCCGTTCTTATATAGAAAATGTAGTCCACGCGTAACTTGCAATGCAATGTCTTGAGAAACCTTCGCAGGATCCTCAAACTCGCCCCATACAGCAGAAACTCGTGGCCCTAATACAGGAAGAACTAGGCAGAGATGTCTCCCGTTGGGTCCATCGTGCCAGAAGTGTTCGCACGGGACTGCAATACACTCTCCACCAATCTCTCCAAAATCTAGGCCTTCTTGGTTCACGAACCGGAGCTCTGAAGATTTTTCATGAGATTCATCGGCAATGATAATCTTTAATGCGACATATTTTTGTGTGTCCTGGTCCCGACAAAGCCAGACTGTTGCTAGCCCGCCTCTTCCCAGCTTGTGTATGACTCGAAATCGACCGGCTGTGCCCAATCTGTCTCCGATATGCACGGGAGGAAACCCCCCAGGTCGATATTCCTCGCGATCTTCTACGTCAGGGAGCCAACCTCGCTCGTACAGCTGCTGTACTGGACTATCATCAACGTTTTCGTCTACGTCGTGATCTGACTCATACATCGGGGATTTCTCAGATGCTTCGGGCATTGTATAAAAGGATGCGGCAGACTGAGAAGGACTATACAGCCTCGAATAGCATCAAGGGAGCCAGAACGAGCCCTTTTGGGAGCTAATATGGCCTCTCAGTGCATGCTCAGGCTGACTCTGCCGTATGCTCAGGTTGCTCAGGCCGTGCTGACGAATGCTCACCCTCAGCTCAGGTTAAAGCGGCAGCTGCTCATGTCCAAACACTAAAACAAAACAAAAAGTTGAGTCTGACTTTACCGTTCGTACCTTCCACAAGTTACCACTGGTGGTCCGTGAAAGCGACTGGGTCACCCGCAAATTTGGTGTTCCTCGCTAAATTTGTAGCACAAACAGCACAGACCAGCCAGCTAGAAGTCCCTCTTATACAAATTTACTATGTGAAATACTTGGCCCAGTCGCTAGTGTGGCCCCAGTCGCTTTCACGAACCACCAGTGGTAACTTGTGGAAGGCACGAACGGGTAGTGGTAGATTTACGCCTTGGAAGATCTCCGGGAAGCCGGAAATACCACTACGAACGCGGCGAAGAACTTCATCGCCCCGCTTGAGAGGGCGCAGCCGCGCATGAACTTTGTAAGGCCGCTTTGGATCTCAGAGCTCAAGAAGAATTTGATTTCGGCATCTAGCCCGAGACAACTGAGAATTCCGAGTCAAGTTTCGTCAGCTCCAATTTTGATTCTGGCTATTGGTCAGAATGACTCTATGGTCTCCAGAAGTGGAGTTCAATGTTTAACAAGGTAAATGCTCAATTTTTCTTGGCAGGGAAGACTACGGAGTATTGTATCGTGTGTGTTCCAAGCTTTGTTGATGGCGGTCTGCCAGTGAAGTTTAGTCGCGAGGTTTGCTGGAGTTGGTTGGGAACTTGGGCCGCATCAGTTACTTTAGTATTCTGTGTGATGGGTGTGACGGCGATATTTGTAGGATTGGAGGGTTGAACCGCTGTTTTTGGAGGTAACACGAATTTATTTCGAGAACCTAAGGGTCATCCTGGAGGCAGACAAAGATTTTTGTGATGTTGGTGTTGGAAACCGTAAGAAGTCCAAGGCAGCACAGCCAATCATGGGAGAAGATTGGCTTGACGCCACAGAAGCAGCGACTTTGAGCCGAACTATTTTAAATATCCTTGGACCCGTTCATCTCAGAATCCCTGAAATCAAGGATGACCCCACCGCCCAGGGGATGTCAAGGTTTGTCCAGGTTGAGTTTTTCTTGCGGCGAAAAACAAACATCGAGAGTGCAGCGGGAGGAATTTGTAACCTCAAAGGTAGAGGCGACAAATCACCTACCTACCTACCTACCTACCTACCTACCACCCGACCCGGCGACTTCAGATTTGAGGAGATGCACCAAATTCGTCTCTCTTTGACTAATGTCAGCAAGTCTGAGCAAATGTCGCCAGCATCGAAATCGGGTCATCGACGGCGTGTTGAGCGGGCTGGCCCGGCCTCGGCCCCCGGCTCTTCAGGAACAGGAAACGCCATCCGCTCGTGGTGCTGCAGGTACGGCTTGGCTTAGCCAACCAGCGCCCACGTCCGGGATCAGGGCGATCGAGAGTCAGGGGCTTGAAACAACAAGTCAAGCCAAATTCAACAAGCCCTGCCTTCATCCGAACAGCCAACTCTCTGCGGCACGTCATCAAGGTCCATGGGTGATGATGGATCATGGATCATAGCTCGCATGCCCCTCCCCTCCCCTCCCCTCCCCTCCCCTCCCCTCCCCTCCCCTCCCCTCCCCTCCCCTCCCCTCCCCTCCCCTCCCCTCCCCTCCATCCCAGTCCCAACTCCCAGCCAGCCAGAGCCGCCACTTGGCCTGTCACTCGCTATCGAGATTTGCCTATCGCCAGGTTGCAGTCGCGATAACACCAGAGGGGAACGGTTCAGTTTGTTCAACGCAGACAACATGCCACGCGTCAGTGAGGTGTGGGGTGGGTTGATGCACTGCCTCCCGTATCATCCCGTGTGCGGTGTGCCGGTCCAGACTGCGAGCCAAGTCACTGGACTCTCTCAACAAGAGATTTTGGCTGGGCATATGCTATCGTGATCTTGGTGTTCTTGGTGTTGGGGAATGGAAGCCCGTCAACCGCCCAACAGAGTGATCAACAGCAGACAAATGCATGCTGGGACTGTTGTGACTCGTGAGCCTTCGCCATGGCGAGTCGCGTCTTGTGAGAGCCCTTCCTCCGATCTTCTACAAAGCATGGTTTGTGTTGCGGGCCCACAGCTTCCCCCGATGATCCCCACAAAGGAGCGACAGACAGGCTTCACTGCCCTGGAAACAGGTTCTGTATCTTGATATCCGAGGCCTGGAATCTCAGTTGAATCAATCAAATGTCATTTACCTGGGCACCGAGTCAGCAAGGAACAGATAGGAATCGTAGCATCCTGTGCAAAGCGTGCTTCCAGGGCTGGACAAGAACAATCCAAGAGTCGGCTGCGCCCTTCTCACCCAATTGATCCAGCTGCCCAGTGCCCACAGAACAATTGCAGGGCAATAATTGATGCTGGCTGCGTGCAGCTTGGAGCGTGCAGCAGAGTATAAAAAAGACTTGCTGCGTGGTTCGCAGAATCGCAGGGCCAAAATAACCACCACCCTTCCCTTCCCTTTCTCTTCCTTGCCAAGCAATCTGCGCCCTGCAAATTGGCACCGTGTGAGAAGCGATGTCCGACGTCCGACCTCCCCGCCGCCCACCACTGCCCACCAGCTCACCCTTCCAAGTTCCTTCCTTCCTTCCTTGTCCACACAACCCAGCGACCCACAGTCTCGACGACTTTTCTTCCCCGGCAGACCCATTTGCTCATTTGCTCATTTCGCTCTCTTGAATACTGGTCTATTCACTCCTTCAAGACCTCTTCACGACGTTCTCTCTCGATTGTTTCCCCAGCTTCGAATCACTCATTCTTCGATCCCTCCCTCCACAATCCGCGTCCGAGACTGCGTCCGCCATACATTCCTTCAGTCGACCGTTGTGCCCAATTGCTGATTTCGCCGAGATTGCCCTTCATTCTTTGTTAGAGTTGCCCAGGTTTGCGGGCAGGGAAAAAGGTGTGTGGATAGTTTCTTGTTTTGTTGTTGATGCGAGAACTTGGGAAGCGATCCGGATACTGTGAAGATCCACTACAACAACCACTTGCACAATTGACTTCGGCTAAGATGCGCGCTCTCTGAGCACGCCTCTCTTCCCTCGAGTTTCGAACTGCATTTCGACTTCCACAGCGCTTTCTCTTCACGCTTTCGACAAGCAACTCAACACTCGTTCGCTGACACCGCTAGGCGGCCATAGTCAAACACATACTCACGCGATCCACGAAATTAGAAATAGATCTCTGCAATTTCAACTCGAAATGAAGACCTCCATACTTGGGCTCGCGACAGTGTCGCTGCTCTCGCTCGTATCTGCTCAACCACACCGTAAGTCTTGTCCATTCGTCCTATACAGTGCGTTACTGATGACAGTTCGAAGGCCGACGCCATGTTCACGAACACCAAAACGCGAAGAAGTCTGACAATGTTGTCATGGTCGTTGAGACTGTCTATGCTCTGGCCCAGGCTCCCGATGTCATTGTCTATGTAGACCAAAACGGCAAACCCATTGATACCACTACTCAAGGCACTTATGGTCCTCCCTCCGTCTGGAGCCATGGTGCACTGTCAACTATCCTTCCTTCCTCTTCATCCACTCCACCACCCGCACCAAGCTCTACCTCAACTACTTCTTCGACCACCTCAAGTCCAGCCGTCGCTGTTCCTGTTTACACTCCCGCTCCCGTTGTCGCTCCCGTTGTCGCTCCCGTGGTTCAAGCTATCAAATCCGTTGCAGCCCCAGTCGTGTCAGACGTTACCCCCCCAGTTGCTAGCCCTGTTTCCTCTCCCTCTGAGAGCAGTGGTTATGGTGTCTCGTACTCTGCTTACAAGGCCAACGGTGACTGCAAGACCAAGGATGATGTCGACAAGGATGTTGCAGCCTTTGGAAGCGGCTACTCAATGATCAGAATCTACGGCACCTCATGCAACCAGGTTGCGAATGTTCTCCAAGCCGCTAAGAAGCACGGTCTGAAGCTCTTCGCTGGTGTTTCCGACTTGAGCACTCTCAGCTCTGATATCTCGACCATCGCCGCGGCTGCTGACGGTGATTGGGGCTGCTTTGATACAATCGCCATCGGCAATGAGCTTGTCAACTCGGGAGCTGCTTCCGCATCAGCTGTGGTTGCTGCTCTGTCAACCGCCCGAGGACTCTTGAAGGATGCCAAGTACACTGGAAAGATTGTCACTGTCGACACTCTCACAGCTACACTCAACTACCCAATCCTCGCAGATAATTCCGACTACGCTGCAGTCAACTGCCACCCATTCTTTGATCCCAACACTGCTCCAGATGCAGCTGGAAGCTTCATCCAGACTCAAATGACCAATCTCAGAGCCAAGTTAGCCGATCCATCAAAGGAGATTGTCATTACTGAAACCGGATGGCCGCATGGCGGATCGCCTAATGGCAAGGCTGTGCCATCCCTTAGCAACCAAGCTATTGCGATTAGCTCCATCAAGAGCAAGTTCTCATCTGCTGTAATCATACTATCGGCTTTCGACGACGGATGGAAGACCGACAGCGCAGGAACCTTTGGAGCTGAGCAATTCTGGGGAATTGGAGCCGCCAAAGCTCCATCCGGATAAACATCTAAATACGCGCGCCGTCTTTCTTCTCCTCGCATCAGGAACCGTTCTCATGCTGGCCTGTCGGAGTTGGAGGAATCATCCAGCGTTGTACATACCTATGTGCCGGCTGGGGAAGTATCTTGGTCATGGATGGCCGCTTGCGTTATTCTGCTTGGTATTGGCGTTTGGCTGCACATCACATGACACCACAAACCGAAAATAGGGGGTTTTGTTTGGTGTCTTGTTCTGGGTACATATCATGGAAAAATTCGGCAGCACGTTGCGCCCTTGTTATTGTTTGATGTTTGATGTCTTATTAGGAGCTTCTTTCAGGAGGACGATTGATTGAGAGAGCTGATGCAACATGAGACGGGATGGATGATGGATGGATTGATACTTCTTGA
The DNA here is from genome assembly GCA_021399465.1 of Hyaloscypha sp. PMI_1271. Taxonomy (NCBI): domain Eukaryota; kingdom Fungi; phylum Ascomycota; class Leotiomycetes; order Helotiales; family Hyaloscyphaceae; genus Hyaloscypha; species Hyaloscypha sp. PMI_1271. The sequence goes on from JAJTUS010000010.1 coordinate 275,822, forward strand.
TGAGCTGTTTTATGTTTCTTTTCCAAATTAGAATTAGAATCCGCTGGGTCACATAACCTTCTTTGTACATACTTTACAATGATGCTGTCGATGGATTGGCTTTTACAATATGAAAGACTTGCTGAATGTGATGCGATGGCGTGAGATGCAAATTATGAACTGATATATAAGACGTGGAAGGTAGGTGAGGTTAGACCGAGCGGATACAGGTCGTAAATCAGGAAGTCTGGGTATTATAAGCTCTGAAATCAGTTTGTATATATGAAAGGCTCTTCTCATGTATGAACCAAGGGTGAGATCATATCCACCAAGATCTCGCCCATCAAATGTACTTTTCCCTACCATCACCATACTAGCCATTGTTCGTCAAATTTATGTCGTAACCTCCGCCATATCATAATGGCCCGTCTGCTGGGCATGGGTGCCAGCCTGGGCCTCCCCATAGACCACAATCCCACAAATCTTACACTTGATAGCCATGCCCCCCGTATCGGTATAATAATGCTTAGCGTTGAGTTTCCTGCATAAAGCTTTGGCTTTCTCGAGGATCTCAGCGTCGTCCGAGTCCCAAATCCGGGTGTCGAATTCGGGTGGGTTAGAGGCGATGAAATGGGGGTAGTCGGAGGGAGCGCTAGCGATGGTATCGTAGTGGATGCCGGAGTAGACGAGGATGCAGCGTGTTAGGGCGCCTTCGTTATATTTGTCTACTCTGCCGGACTGGGTGGGTGTTAGCTTCAAGTTTGGGGAAACGGAGGGAGGTAAATACTTGGACATCGATGGAACAAATCTCTACTTCGAAGTGCTGAGCTAGTATCCCCAGTTCGATAGCTCCTCCCCATGCGTCATGCGTTTGTATCCATTGGCAGTAGTTCTCCGGTTCCTGTTCCAGGACAACTTTGCTGTAGACTTCTGGGTTCGAACGGATGGCTTGGGCGATTATAGAGCGGAGTTCTACTACTACTTTGTCGTCTGTAGGAAGGACGGCGTAGGAGAGAGCGCGGAAAAGGCAGGAGTTGTCGTCAGGCATTACTCGTAGGACTGAGAAGGAATGTTAGCTTGAATTTGGAAAAAGACGGGGTAGTGATACGGACCAACTGTGGCATTTCGTTCTACGAAGGGTTCTGTGGGGACATCTCCTTCCATAGTTTTCCTCTGCAAAGATACAGGTCCTGTTGAAGGCTTTTTCGGAGATGCGCCGGGTAAGTCTGTAAAGGAAAATGAGTCTGGTGTAGGCGCCTCGTTTCGTGATGTTTCCTTCGGTGATTGCTTCGTAGGTTCTAGGGCGGGAGGTGTGTCGTCGACTTTTGCGCTGATTGTGAGTTGCTCGCCATCTAAACTGACCTCAAGCTTGCTTAAGGGTAATGAGTTCTCATGTTCCTCCAGAAGGAGAGGTTTGGGTGGGTAGCCATATTTGATATCGAAGCTTGAGAGGGACGTCTTCTCCATTATCTGAGCAATTAGGTCGCCAACTGTTGCATCGTCAGGTAAAGTAACTGTAGATGCACCGCCAGGAGCTCGCAGTCGAGTCCGCATCGTGGCTCTGGTGTGGTTTTCTCGTGACAGATGGTAGGGTTATCGAGTTTCGGGGCTCGAGTTCGATGACCTTTATTCAATAGAAGGTCTTCATGTTCTATCTTCAAAGTTTGCAACCTCTTCAAAGTTTGTTTACTAACTTCTAGGGTTGCAATCGTAAGAAGAGGGCTGTGAATGGATGAGGTGACAAACTCCTCATGATGAATCGTCCAAGGCGGAGGCGTGGCAAGGCTGGTGAAATTTCCCCACTGGAGCTTTCCGCTTTTGGTCAACAAGGCTTGATCACGTGCATTGCCATGAACGCGCTTTCCCTGAGATCGCGACATCGTTTTTGATCCGGCAACCACTTCAAACCTGAATTGCGGACCACCACAACTCTGCCATCGGTTAAAAGTTCACAATATGTCGTCGCCTGCTGTCGGACCGGATGCGCTAGGCCCCGAGATCAAGGAAGAGGACTCCATTGTTGCGGACAACGGTGCGCCAGATGCAGTCGATGATGGACCGGCATCTTCTACTCTGCCTGAAGCTGGCCTCACCAAGAAGGAGTATGATATGATGACTGGCATTTTGCACCGCATAAGTTACTACCGCGATGAAGAGTATGCCTTGTATCGAGGCCTTATTTACATCTTATCCATGCTAATGAACTGCTAGTGGCCGAGATATTTCCAAAGACTTTCAGCGAGTTGTAAACAGACGAGTGATTCCTGACTACTTCGATATCATAAAGGAGCCAGTCGCGCTCAGCACGCTTCGGGTAAGCCACTAAGGCTCCATGCTCCTCCAGAACAAGAGACTAACAAAGTGGTCAAGCAAAAAATTAGCAAGAAACAATACACAACCTTTAAGGAGTTCGTGAGGGACTTCGCACTCATCTCTCATAACGCACAAGTCTACAACCGACCTTCTGCCCTTGTGTACGGTGATGCCATAACCCTTCGAGAGCTCTTCATGGCCGAGTTAAAGAAGCTAGTTGATAGCAATACCATAACTGCACAGGATGCTGAGCTCCCAGACCTTGGAGAAATCCCCGAAGTCGAAGATTCCCCACCCCCCGACCCCGAAGACGAAGAAGCAGAGCCAGAGGAGGAAGAGGATGAAGACGAGGAGGATGAGGAGGAGGATGAAACCGATGATGATCGTCCAAGGAGAAATCGAAAGCGGGTTCGACGCTCATCTGCGACTGTTAAGCGTGATGGGAAGGTCGACGAAGGAGGCAAGGACGATCCTGACTCCCAGAAGAAACGCGGTCGACCACCGAAGGTACACACGCCGATGGAGGCTCGTATCAACACACTTTTGAAAGGGTTGAGGAAATTCAAGAACCCAGGAGGAGACCTAAAGATTCTACCATTCGAGAAGTTGCCAGACAAATCCCAGATGCCTGAATATTATCAGGAAATCAAGAACCCTATCGCCATGGACTTGATCAAGAGAAAGGCGAAGAGAAAGAAGTACCACTCCGTTGACCAGGCCTTGAAAGACTTGGACCTTATGTTCGAGAACGCCAAGTCATATAATCTGGAGACTAGCCAAGTCTACCAAGATGCTGTTGATCTGCAAAAAGAGGCTAAAGCCCTTGCAGAACAGGAAAAGAAGAAACCCGACAGCGACTTTGTGGATGAAGACGGTCGGCTGCCATTGCCTGAGATTCTTTACAACGGCGAACTGTGGAAGGTTGGAGACTGGATTCATTTATCGAACCCCAACGATGTCACCAAACCTATTGTAGCCCAAATTTACCGAACATGGCAAGATCCTGAGGGCCAAAAATGGATTAACGCTTGCTGGTATTATCGCCCAGAACAAACAGTCCATCGCTTCGAAAAGCACTTCTACGACAACGAGGTGGTCAAGACTGGTCAATATCGAGACCACAAGATTGAGGAGGTTGTCGATCGTTGCTTTGTGATGTTCTTTACGCGATACAACAAAGGTCGACCCCGTGGATTTCCCCCTGACAAGGAGGTTTATGTATGCGAAGCTCGCTACAACGAGGAAAAGTTCAAGTTGAACAAGATCAAAACCTGGGCTAGCTGTGTGCCGGACGAAGTTAGAGAGAAGGACTACGAGATGGACTTGTTTGACGCTCCAAGAAAGATGCGAAAGGTTCCCAGTCCGATCAAGCATCTCCTGCGGGAAGATGCGAAGGAGGATGATCCATTGCCGAAGCCAACTTGGGGGGCTCCCAATGCACCGCCGATCGTGGGTGCGGTGCACAGACGCCCTCGCGAAGCCAATGTAAGTTTTCACCGTCACATAGGAAATGTCGAAATTTACTGATAGTGACAAAGGAATCACCACCACCTGAGCCGACTCCCTCGCCGCCTCCGCCCTCGCCTGAGCCAGTCCGCCGTCCAATTGTCAGTGATAGACCACGTTATGATAGTCAGGGCGATGTTTCAATGGCCGGAAACCTTGCTCCGGCTCCGCTCCCCTCCCCATCAGCAAACCAGACCTCAACCCACAGTGCTTATAGCCAGCAATTTGCCCAAACTCGTCCTTCCCCATCTCCTATCCCACTTCTTCAACAGAACTCCTATGGTTCTCATACCTCCTCGACTCATTCGGCTATGCCTCAAACGCCGCTCTATCCATCTCAAAACACCTACCCGCAATACGCGCCGTCCCCAACTCCCGTCGCTCAACACGCCAACCCCATGGGCAATTATAATCTCTACCAGGGTGGTAGTGTAGCACCCCGACCAGCGATGCAAGCTTCGACATCGCATACCGGTCAGAGTAGCCAAACCAACACATATAACCCGCCTCGACCTACCGAAGTCTGGACCCTAGCCGACACCGCCAATTCGTCAATTCCACTAGATATCCGGGCCCAATTTCATCATGATGAATATAGCAAGATCATCTTCTTCACATCTCCTCCACTTGATGCCAACCCAGTTCCCGAGGAGGTGCAAAATCTCGGTCACAGTTTGCGATACCTTGCCGACAAAGCACGCAACAAGGAAGCAGACGAGAAGAAACGCAAGGCTCGCGAGATTGAATTAGAGACTGCAGCCACCGAGAGGTTGAAGTGTATCAAGGCAGATGAAGAAGGAAACAAGCAATGGATTCTGGACCAGAAAGTAAAGGCATTGAAGTCTTGGAGCACTGAGACTGACAAGGGTACTGACGAATTGTACAAGACGCTGCATGGTGAGAAGTGGCAGCAGGTGAAGGAACGTGATCTTGCCAGCTTGGCCGAACAACAGGAACTGGCTTTCAACAAGCAGAAGGAACTTGAGAAGTTTCGGGAGGGGAGGAAGGCGAAGGATGAGATCAAGATCACGGGATTCAAGTGGTTTTAACTTGATGGTTTCGGCTATTGGTCTTTTCCTTAGCGACTATTGGGAAACCTTGCCACAGCCGTCGGCATGATTGAGGGCTCATTAGAGAGCGCTCCATCGTACACAAGGCTTGCTGATCTGCTCGTTTTTGATGCTGGATCTTCTAGTATGTTTCTTCAGCTCGGTTTTCAGAGTCGAGCGTGTACGATTATCAAGATAATGGTCATATCGGGAGCTGGGAGTTGGTGGAATGAGTGATAGATATGAACAAATTGTTTCTGTGCTTTCTCATCATCGTAGGATTATCTGAACGGTGCGAGATGCAATCCGTTACCTCCGAGTCAGTACCTTCGAGTCAGTTATTATCTTTTGGCACAGATCCTTGATCGGGCCACTGATGCCTTTGCTGTACATGGTGGATGGCCAAATGGCGATGTACGCTAACTTCGAAGGGAGATTTTCCCGACGGCATGGACACGCCCACCCCGCATTCAGAACCCACCGTCGAACGCCACTCCTGCACGGGCCGCAAGCTGGATTCGAAGCTCGAATCAAACAGCTGCGTTCGTCTTCGTAGCTATATTTCTGGTCAAGTAGCGTTCAGCAACCGGTAGGGAGAGATCAGGATCCAGCTCCATGCCCATGTCTCTTTGCCGAGGCACGATAAGTAAAGGACGAAGCCTCATGTGGTGAAACCCCTCAAAGTCACTTGCTTTCCCGACTTTATCTTCTAGCTTTGTTTTGTTGTTCTCGTCTCTATTCATCAAATCACCCACTGCGCAACTGTATTTCTTATTCAAGCGTGCTATCTTCTGAACATTTCCACCCAGTTCCTTCTGCTTTCAATATTTCCACAAAGGGTAGTGGAAATGATTTATTCAGCTTCGAAAAGCTATCATGTTCCCGATCTAGACCTGCTCTCGGTTCTCTTCGGTATGTCTCTTCGATTTCCCTATAACAAGCGATCACTAAATTATCATAGATTCCCAACTTTGCGGAGCAAAAGAAGATACTGTTCTCCACATTGAAGCTTCCGACCCCTCTAACACCATCACCAAATCCCAAGCTCGTGACTTGACGAAAAATGTAGCATACAACCTTAGACACACCTTCGGCATCGGCGCCAATGGTCCTGGAAAGGATGTAGTGGTCTGCATATCCTCTGGCAAAATTCTCCTCCCGATTGTGCTTTTTGGGGTTGTTGCCGCTGGTGGGGTGTTCAGTTCTGCGAGTTCGGCTTTCAGGGCGTCAGAATTGAGTAGACAGGTTAAGCAGGGAAGCAGCAACCTCATCTTTTGCAGTGAGGATGCGAAGGATGTTGCTATTAAATCTGCTAAGGAGTGCGGGGTTTCTTTGAATAGGGTGTTGGTGATCAGTTCTGGGAAGGGGAAATGGGGGTTTCGAAGTGTTGAAGGGGAGCAGAACTGTCTTGGGGGGGACGGGAAATTAGAGTGGGAAAGGATTACGGATCGAAAAAAGCTGGACAACAGCCTGGTTTGCTTGCTTTATTCTTCTGGCACTACTGGGGTTCCGAAAGGTGGGTGACACCCTAAAGTTGTTGACGAACTCGCTGACGAAACATAGGAGTTGAGCTTTCACACACGAATATCGTAGCTCAATGCTTCATTCCAACCATGTTGTACAGAGAAGCGATCACCGAGAGGATAGCACAAGGAGGACCCCCCTTCGAATTCAGGACTGTTGCACATCTTCCCGCAGCACACATAGCAGGAGTAATGTGTTATATGGTCAACCCCTTCTTCTTCGGCGGCAGTGTATACTGGATGCCCCGCTTCGACTTCGCCCAATTTTTAGAATACAACCAGAAGTTCCGCATCACATTTTTGTTCACCGTTCCTCCTATTTGGCTCCTGATTGCGAAGATGCCAAATGTAACGAATCAGTTCGATACGTTGGAGATGGCGGTCAGCGGCGCTGCTCCGTTGGGGAAAGAGTTACAACATGCGGCGAGTAGTAAGTTGGGGAAGGGGAAGACGTTTATTAGCCAGACTTGGGGGCTGAGTGAAACGACGGGGAGCTCGACGATTATGCCGTGGGGAGAGAGTGATGAGACGGGGAGCGTGAGCCCGTTGCTACCGAATATGAGTTTGAGGCTTGTGGATGATGATGGGAAGGATGTAGAAGAGGGGAAGCCGGGTGAGGTGTGGATGAAAGGTCCTGTGGTCACCAAAGGATATTATAAAAATTTGCAGGCTACGAAGGAGTCGTTTGTGGATGGATGGTTTTGCACGGGTGATATTGCGATTTGGAAGAATGGTTTGCCTTATATTGTGGATCGGAAGAAGGTTTGTTTTCTGCTTCTAGATTTGATTTTGCTGACGCAAAGAAGGAACTCATCAAGTATAAAGGCATCCAGGTTGCACCAGCTGAGCTTGAAGGCCTCTTGCTCACTCATCCAAAGATTCTAGATGCAGCAGTGATTGGCGTGGAGATACCTGGAACAGAAGCACCCAGAGCATATGTTGTGAAAAGCGGCGACATCACGGAGCAGGAAATCAAAGATTTCGTGAAACAGCATGCTTCGAGTCACAAGCAACTTAGAGGTGGTGTTGTATTTCTGGACGTCATTCCCAAGAGTCCATCAGGGAAGATATTGAGAAAGGATTTGAGAGAGTTGGCAAGGAGGGAGACAGGAGCCAAGCTGTGATACTTTCATACTTTCTTGTTGGACGGCATTAAAAGCGATATTGACATATTAGATTGTTCTCGAACCGAGGGAACCTTGGGACAAGCCACCATCTCTGCTTACCATTCAAGCTTTTCTATCATACTCCCGACTTCCTTTGCGACAACGCTCCTAGGTAACGGGGGAGTCAGCAATTGCTCAATTGGGATTGTTTCGGGAGAGGACATCGTCTTAAAAAAATCTCAACACCTACGGGTCGTCCTTTTGAATGAAGTGGCCACAACTTTTTGCAATCAGAACTCCATCACACTTGTCCTCATCAGTAATCTTGGTGAGGCCCTCATTATACCTCGCCCAATATCTATCTTCAGTTAACGATTCAACGATCTCATTTCAGTACAATTGGCTTGACTCACGGATTCGTCAACTTTCGACTCAAGCTCCTCGGCGTCCCCATCATCATGAAACTCATCTCAGTAAAAGTCTCCGGATCATGACCAACAACCGTTAATAAAGGGCCTTTACCATTGACTCCCATCAACTTCGGAGCATCCGCATGAGGCACCAGAAGAGCAGAGTTACTCCGATCCAAACCCTCCGGATTCTTAACTTTCAAATCAAACATCATAGCCACCTTCGCCTTCTCAACTCGATATTGCTCGAGTGTGCAATCGTCAGAGACAACTAAGTTGGGATCAAATCCAGGCGCATCGGGATCCGGCCAAACGGCACTGTAATCAACAGCAATGTTCGAATCGAGAAGGATGATTCCAGCCGCAATGCCGGGGTGATGTTGGACGTAAAGCCGAACAATTGGTGCTCCGATAGAAGCACCTATGAGAAGTAAATGAAGTTTTCCTTCTTCAAGATCGGATCTTTGGAGACCGAGCCTAGCAGTTGCGATAGTGGTGACGATTTCTTGGAGGTCCTTAGCTACGTCGATGAAGTCGTGTCCTAGTGGCTTTTGGGTGTCTAGGGGATCTCTGGCTGTAGTGAGACCTTGGCCGTAGCGGTCATAGGTTAAGATTGGGGGGCAGGACTTGATGGTGCTGTGGAGAATATGGATGCCAGGTAGCCAGGACGAAGCGGGAAGTCCGAGGCCATTGATGAAAACGATGAGTTGTTTCTGTGGCGATGATGGTGGATTGATGGCTGGCAAGAAGGTGTGTGAGATTGGAGCGGAAGGTTTGCTTGGTATCGTCAAGAGTTCTGGAGAAGGCGGGTCGGACATAATCTCGGATGACTTGTCGACTGTTTGGAGCCTCAGGTTTTGATGTGGTGATTCAAGGTCGGCTTTCGACAGTTCCCCAACTCAAAACTTACAAAGACGATAGAATTTGATGAATATTATCTGTAGGTGATGAAAACCACAAAAATCATGGATTTTCATCTCATCTTTATACGGTGTCGGTGTCTTGGAACATGCCAACCATCGGTCTTCCCAGATCAGCCTCGCCAAGCCCAAAGGGGTCGGACAACCTCGATCGTGTTCTGTACTAATCAAATGCCAGCTCCTATTTTCCTCTCCGACTTTTGGGACAGTTACCACCTTGCTTTAAATGCTATCCCGGACGATATCGAAAAGTGGCATCTTGAAAAGCCAATGAGTGGACTACACTCCTTTGAAGATAGATCATCAGATCAAAGCAGGAGCAACGTCATTTGCCGTGGTATCAGAAGTTGCTGAAACTCACAGAGTGCGCTTCACAGCGCTAAAGGTTACATTTCGCAACGTACAGGATTACAATTCTCGCCAGGAAGTTAAGCTTAGAGGCGGCTGCCGAGAATCGCGGTTCCCAACGGACCCGGCTTGTTGATATCACCTCTATCACTCAAAATAGCAAGCAAGCAAAGGCGAAACTTTCAATACAGGTAGCTTATCCGATTCCCAGTTCCAAATTGAATCCTTTCATCGCGGGGAGTAATATACGGCGCCACCAGCCTCCTCGCCCTAGATAAGCCAAAACACTTTTGACATGCGACATGATTCACACCATGCGCCCATCAAAACCCCCTTAGCCACACCTAATATTTCTTCCCTTCTTCACACTCCTCACATCTTGTGCGGTGTTTGTGTGAAAACAATTTCTCTTTTCATTTGCCTTCCACACCCAAAAATCGTCTTCCAATACAACTCGTCGACCAAAGAGAACGCAATAATTTTCAATATTTTAAATTACTTTCTCTCGGTACTACACTATTTCTGATATAGCCTCCTGTCATTGCAGATACTAGTTTACTAGTATTATTAAGAAGAGACTTTAAAGACACAAATTTTATATTTTAGTCAGCCAAGCATTTCTTGGATAGGGAGGTTATTGGGAAAAGACTGGTGATAATTTGCTGAGTTGACGACATTTGTGTTTGAGAAGACAGGGAAGAGTGGCGGGCGAGCTTGCAGGAAACCAGAACACCAAAGCTTCGAGTGCAAGAGATAGGGTGAGTCCAAAACGTGAGAAATGATTGAAATGCATCAACAGCGAAGATCTTCATCCGACAACTCCTCTGCCTTCACAGTTGGTATTCATAAAACCGTCAGTACATCTCTTTCTACACGTGTGGAATCATTGGCATGACTAGCCGAAGCATCTAGCCTGCCAGCCTCCTCGATGTTTTCCTCGAGGTCTCGGAGTCGAAAATGAACCCAAAGTCGAAAGTCAGTTCCACAGCCGAGTCAAGCCGACAAGCTTATCAACGGCCTCAAACCCAAGAGATTCTCCCATGCCCGGGTCCCCCTGGTCTTCCTCAATATCGTGTTCGTTTGGTCTATCAGTTTCTCATTCCGCAAGGCATCGTCGTCGCTGTTGGATCAATTTCCCTCCAATCGGAACCAAGGCAAATTTCAAGTCTTCAATTCCCAGTCTACAACTCCTTCAACTAAGTTTTCAAGTCTAGAGTATCGTATCTCTTGCTTCGTCGGTCTCTCCCGTCTAGAACCACCTGTGTTAGCAGAGTTTACTACCTAAGCTCCAACTTCACGATATTTCTCGTTCTCGTTGTCCGAATGCGACGGCAAACAGGAGCTTGTGGGATTACAGAACAGAGGCAACAATTGTAAGTGTTGCATTACGCAGCCCCGCTTCAAGCGATTCAAGTTCGAGGCATGGGGGTTAGACGAGTGACGACGATATTGGCTAGTTGCGGTTTGGGTACTGACCTGTAACTTCACACTATCTTTTCCAAAAGGTCAAGGTTTAGTGGAGCTTTAAGTCATAAGAAAATTTCACAGAACTCACAAGAGAAATCATAAATTATTCAAGAAATCGGTGGTTGAAGATCATTCATATTTACCACACCTTACGATATATCGCATCCTCGGCAGGTAACACTTTGTCTATCCCCCCGCTTCCTATAGCTTTTCGAATCCAGCTGACTGCCATATCCTTGACATTAGCGGTAATCCGTGTAGAAGCTTTCGGTGGGGGATTCTTGCCGAGTTTCTCGGACTTCTTCTCGTCTTTGTCACTCTTCTTGTTCTTCAGAAGCAACAAGACTGTATCTGCCTCATTGCCCACCCCTTCTTTTGCGTCTTCATCACCAACGAACGTGAGTTCCTGGTCGATAATGACCCAATCGTTTTGGATTTCTTTGGGTCCGTTGAACCAACTCTCCCCTAGGTCTGATGGGTACTTAGCCATACCCTCTTGCTGGAATCTACTTTTAGACATATTGGGGACTAGAGTGTGGTTGGGGGGAAAGATGTGGTGGTAAAAACTGAAGCGGATGGGGTCTTCTTATTCTGCACAAGGACATTGTTTCAACTGCCAAAGAACAATGATAGACTCCTTGAATCAAGGCAGCAGCAGAACAACAACTTCTGCATTTTCTGTAGCAAATCTTATTTCTTTGTCCCTGAAGCAAGGGAGCATATTTCGAAACGCAGGAATGATAGTTTTAAAATTCCTCTATCAAGACTTCCTGAAATAATTATTCAGAGTATTCTTCTGCGGCGACTTCTCGGCTTTCTTCTTCGGTGTTTCTCCTTCCGGCCTGTCTGGCTTCTCGCCAACTTTCATTAAAAGACACAACTCTTCGAATTCTGCAGTGTTCACAATCCCACCAGAAGCTTCTTTATGCCCCCTGGCAAAACTGCTTCCCAAACGTTGAACCAGATCTGTTGTGTCGAGATCTGCGACAGCTTTTAAGGATTCGATGATGTTGACTGGAGGGTCTCGATCTCTTGCACATCTAGCGATTCGACATGAGAAGTTGACTTTGCCAGGGAGGTAACCATAGTTTGCCACCATGACGATCTCGAGGGCTTTTGACTTCAGATGGCCAGCCTTAAAATTCTCGTTAGCGGTGTCTTTCGGGGCAAGTATTGGTGAAGGAGCCATACCCATCTTGTTGCAATGACTGGATGCACTTGTGCTTGAGTATTGATCTTCAGGACCGCAATCTTCCCATCCTTGCTGAACTTTGGTGGCGTGTGGGTGTGTTTCTCCACTTCAAAATTTATTTCACGCCTGGCTTCTTCCAGTCGTCGATTGCTTAGGATTTCCTTGAGATCTTTCGCCTCGAGAAGAGCTTTCCAGGCCGTAACCACATCGTATGTTCCCGTCCGGCGAGCTGCGAAACGTGAGTGGTGAACAGGGGCCAAGCGGAACTTGGGGACGTACGAGCATTTATGTATGAAACACAATCTTTGATCGCTTTCTTTGTATGCTTTTTGAAAGTCTCTGTCATATCTGGAAAAGGTGGCTCCCATTTCAAGGTGTTACCTAGATCGCCATGAGTTCCAATTGCACAAAGATACCCGCATTCTTGAGCTATATCTTGATCGAGATCTTTACAGATTTCAAATGTGACGAGGGAGGTTGTGGCGACTGGAGGGTAGTGACACTGGATAACGAGTGAGTCAGGATTTTTTCTTCTTTCGGAATATCTAAGGAGTACGATTGAGCAAAATGGGTGGAACTACACCCTTTTGGGATGTGTTGGGAGTGCATGAGATGAAGAGGGAGTATTTTAGATATCGAGAACAAAGAATATAAGGAACCTCGTTGCCCTTACAGCTGAGACAACCTGAAATATGTCAATTTACTGATCTCATTTCAACAATTTGACTCACTTGTGCATCTTTCGGAAACTCGTCACTCAGATGATGATCTATGAGGAGGGCTTTGACGCCTGGACCATCAATTACAGGCGGCCCACTTCGACTTCCTTGATCCAAGACAATGACAAATGTCGGCTTCTTCTCCAACATAACTTTTCGCTCATCCTCCTCATGGATATTTGATCCTTTCTGGACTAGGTGAACATCTAGGAGCTTAGGATCAAGCCCCAACTTAACTAGTGTTCTGTGGACAATCACCCCAGAGCTGAGTCCATCAGCGTCTTTATCGGGGACAATAAGAGTTGGCTTTTGAGCTTTGGCACTTGGATGGTCAGTGATGAGGATCTACCAACATGGAGAAGCTTTTACCATTCTCTAAAAAATGCTCTTGCAGCAATCATTTGATCTTCCGGGGAGGGCCATATTTGGTTTCCAAGGCTGTCCCTTTTCGGTTGCACGCTACAGTAGTCATTTCCTCTTGCTGCTTTTCTTGCCGCGGGCTCTGGGCTCTCTGCTTTGCGTTTCATTGTGCGAAATTGATGGAAGATTGAAAAAGCTAGACGGAGTCTGAATTTAAGTGAAGAAAAGGCGTGGATTGAGCCAGGTCCTCTATAAGGTACAGATCTGAAGAGGTTAAGCATCTACTATGGACTTGTTGAAGCCAGTATTTGAGAGGGGTTTCGTGACGTAATCGAAGCTGTGCCTGTGTTGGAATTGCTTTACCAGTTTGTCCAACAAGCCATAGTACTTGAAGTCAGGGTCTGGAAAGTGAATGCAGTGTTACTGCTCATAATCAAATATGTGATGAAGAAGAGAAGCGGATCTATGTCGTAGCAAATCTGGAGGCTAGGCCTCATTTAGCGAATGACCCCCTGAAAGTGACCGCTGTAAAGTTAATCCGGGCCGACCCCGCATCGTACAAACCGAGAACGACTTTCCCTCCCATTACTCCGTCCTTTCAAAGTGCCAAACGTAAAACTTTACTCTATTGGTCTCAATCATTTCCTCAGAGGGAGAGAACTCAAATCTCGAACTTCTCCACAACAACAACAACAACCTCCACCGCTACCCCACCTTCACTTCACACTTTCTCGATTGACAATTGACACACATAGCTATGGCCCCAGTCTACCCTGCCTTTGCCGTGAACAAATCAGGGCATCTGCCAGTCTCTAATACCCACGCAATATACTACGGTAACCAACCTATTTCTTTGTTCCATATTCCGACCTCCCTACCTTTACTGGTCGGAAGCATGAGACATGCTCCCGGCTCTCTCCCCTCCAAAGAACACAAGGCTAATTCTTTGCAGAAGATTGTGGTCTCTCAACAGGTACTCCAATCATTTACCTACATGGTGGTCCAGGAGGAGGAATTGAGGATAGTGACAGGCAAGCATGACCAATTGGCAAACGCAATAGCTACAATTGGAACTGACATTGTGCCTAGGCAGTATTTCGATCCTTCTCATTATAGATCTATCCTCTTCGACCAGCGCGGATCCGGAAAATCTACCCCACATGCCTGCCTCGAAGACAATACTACCTGGCACCTTGTTTCCGACATCGAAGCTCTGAGAGAACATTTGAAAATCGAGAAGTGGATAGTATTCGGCGGTTCGTGGGGTTCAACTCTTGCCCTTGCATATTCCCAGAAACATCCGGAGCGATGCCTTGGGTTGATATTGCGAGGTATCTTCACTTTGAGGAGGGAGGAGTTGGAATGGTTTTATCAGAAAGGCGCAGATATGCTGTTTCCCGACTTTTTTGAGCCGTATAGGGCTATCATTCCTGTGGAGGAGAGGGGCGATATGATGAAGGCTTATTACAAGAGACTTACTGGGGACAATGAGGAGGAGAGGCTGAAATGGTGAGTTGAGTTGTATTAAATGGTGTAACTTTACTGACAGTTGGAAGTGCGTCTGCGTGGAGCACTTGGGAAACGGCTACGAGCAAGCTGGTGGTTGACCTAGAGTATATCAAGAAGGTGGATGATCCGAAGTGGTAAGTTGGTACTCCATTTTGCAATACTGGACCACTAACTTTTTCTGTTAGGGCGCTCGCATTCGCACGAATTGAATGTCATTTCTTCGTGAACGGTGGATGGATGCGAGATGGGCAACTTATCGAGGAAGCTCACAAGATCAAGCACCTCCCGATCGTCATTGTGCAAGGTCGATACGATGTGGTTTGCCCGGCGAAGACAAGCTGGGATTTATACCAATCTTTGGGCGGAAAGGACAACAAGAATGTCGAGTACATAATTCTTGACGATGTCGGACATAGCGCTCACGAAAAGAAAGTGGAACTGGCTTTGGTAGATGCTGCTGATAAGTTCAAGTCCTTAAAAGCATAGAAGATAACCTCTCTCAATGGAACATTATTTAGCCAAGTTTTTGGGATTTATTGCTCCTTCCAAGGCTCTGAAGTTCTCGTTCATTAACAGCCATCACGCGACCTATTGGACCTAGTGATTGAGGTTGCGGGGGATCTGCTCGCGCCTTTCGGGTTGCTCTTGTATTGATGTTGAATTGCTGAATTCTCTGTATTGGCTCTCTGACCTTCTTCAATGCATCTCATCCAATACATCGTCTTGGAGAGTTGATTGATAGCTCAATGGTAAGACCAATATTGTGCGCCAGCAACTCCTAAGCAGCCAGATACTCACAGGCATGCGTGGGTGATCTACAAAAGAATTCTGAAGACGATGCAAGTTTATAAGAAAGTAGATGCATCTGCCTGTCCTTAATACCAAAGTGAACTAGCTCACCCCTCGATATAGAATTGATGTATTCATCAAACAGATGACTTTCGCCTGCTCTCTTCGCAGCGGAAGCTCTACACTCTCATATACTAATATAAGAACATTTCTTCCAAACACAAAGGACTCTTTGCAAGATTAAAACACATCCACTAGAAAATGGCTAGGTTATCACCTCTACACACCGCGAAGTGGTTAAACTCGCATAAAACAGCGCAAAAGCTTTCTCCTACCTGTGCCAAACCGCTGCTTTCTGAGATGCGTATAATGCCGGCGATAACGAGTTTTCACGAAAAGAGTCGGATCCTCCGGTCTTTGCTCCCCGTACCACCCTACCCCGCGACATCAACGGAGGTTGGCTGGACGGCAAGTGTTTTACATTTTAAGTTCTTCCTTGCCTAATCGACTCCTCGTTGAGAGGCAGGGCGTGGAGGCAAACGTTTTGTAGGTTCCTCTAATTCGTAGTGGAGGAGGACTTAGCGCAAGCCAAGTTTCTAGGTTCTTCGTGGTTTCTTTTGCTCTTAGTGTTCCCTTGATCTCGAGTATTTGGTGGATGATTTTTTTTTTTGGTGTAGACTCGCTAAGCGAGCCCCTTTTTGACTTCCTTGCGGTTCTTTGAGCTTGAACACTAGGAATTAATTCTTCTTCTTATCACTTCACGAATATTAATCAGTCAATTGAAATAGAAACACGTATTTGCAGAGTATTCATTTCTCTGTCTATTCGTCGATTCTTCGAACAGACTTTCTTGGATTGCGCTCGCCTATGAAGGACGCATTGCTCGAACATCAAGCCTACCTTTTCGTTCTAGTCGAAATCAATCCATGACATCTCTGCAGCCGCCTGTGGCCAGTTTCCAGTGGTCCCTGGGTCAGTAACCAACGGAGTTCGGATGGATACAATGCGAGCTCGAGGTTCTATAGTGTAGTATTGGCAGACCCCACAACCGTAATCGGGTTCGAAAGGGTGATACTCAACCACCTGTCTTTCAGGGAGTCTCATAATTGCTCTTTCGAAATGACGCCAAGTATTGAAGAAGCATGGGGAGAGAGAGGAAGCGTGCGCTAGTCTGTTCGCTTCATCCTCCAAAAGGCACATGATATCCTCCATCTTCTGGAAGGCATCTTTTTCCTCTCGAGTCATGGTATGAAAAGGAGTGGAGAGAATGCCTCTGGTACGTGGATCGTCATCCCTATTATCTGTTATTTCGTACTGGGGGTCATCAAACGGGCTAATAAGTCCTGCGTGGTCCTTCGAGTTGCGGGGTTTCTCCAAACCTCTAATACCTTCGTGATGCCGTGTCTGTTCGCCCTCACACGCAGTACTGCTGGTCAAAGAGATCCAGATGACTGTTATGTCGGGTCTGCTAGCTACAGGAACAAGAAAAGCTCTTGTATCGGATTGAACGAAATCAAGTTGCGGATCGTGGCCGTTCTCACTGCCCCAGAATCGCAGAATCGCATCAAGCTGATCAACATAGAAATTGTTCGTGTTTGCAGCCGTTTTCGGCCGGTCTGGAACAATCTCAGCTGGGTGAGTAACCATCGGAGCACGTACGGTACCGTTTCCAAGTCGAGGTTCCACGGCGCGGCATTTGTAAACCATACACTCAGATATATTCCAGTATTTTATTTATATCTGATGCAATCTTTCTTCTGAAACGTTATATATTGCACCGCGAAAATAACGTCAAGCATTGAAGAAAGAAGCGCTAAGAGAAAGTTACTCTTCCTCCGTTATTAACTGGTGCATGATGACCGCCGTCTGGTTGAAGATGGCTTGCTCTTCTGGAGTCATAGCAAAATACGGCATTGCTACCTGCTTGAAACGAAATTCGGACTCGCCAATCTCCATATGAGCAGCTGGACGCTTGCCACGGCTTACATCAAGTGCGGTTGTAGAACTCTCTTCCTCGGTGCTGTCATCACTAGGAATCTCGCACCGAAGATTCTCAAAAAAGGGTTGATCAACTCTGAAAGCGAGTCGTCAGAGGGTCCGCCCTTAACAGCCACCTCTTTGAAGATGTTTTTGTCGACGTGCTCCCCCGGCAAGTCAGTAATGCGAGCCTTAAGATTGTCTATCACACACTGCAGGCGATCTAATTCGCTGAACACTTTCCGGTTTGGCCTCCCTCACAATATCATAGGCGAAGCTCAATACCTCACCGATGTTGCCCTTTGGAAGTTCATGCCTGAGGGCCTCCTCGATCTAAGCCAAATCCTCCATTAACAGCTGTCCATTCCTGTCCCCCTAAGAATACAGTCCGCCACATAATTCAGGTGCTCTATTTCGCTGGCCACTTTCAGTTTAGCCTCTACGGTATCAAGTGCCAAGTGCCATGACTCATATTCCTTGCCTTCTGGAAGTCCACGCCTACGAGGCTTTTGGAGCCCGTCCAAACCGTCCTTTGACTGATTTTCCTTCCTGTACACCTCAATCTTTTCAAATTGGCACCAGAAAGCGCTGGGGCGATTGTTGGGCAAAGTTGGAGTCAACCCAGTCCCGCTCAATTCTCGTCGCTCATTGTCGGCTTCGAAACCGAGGACTAGCTCCCTCGCGTTCCGTTATTCTGCATGCGCCATCTTGTTTCTCGGCTGCCCATCTTGGCTTCTGCTTTGTGGTTCGTGTTGGGAATAACTTTTTTTATAGGAAAAGATTACATTAGTTGAGGTGCTGACATGTTGGTGTATTCGTGCGAGTCTGAATACGTCTTTGAAGTTTGGGGACTCGGTGTGAAGATTGGATGATCTAAGTTATTGACATGCTTGGCCTTGTTTTCAAACTGGAGTTGATGACAATAGGATTTTGTTGCAACTCCGAGAGATGGAGGAAGTCTATCATTGCTTGGGTTCAGTGGCATTGTTCAGGTTGACTGTCGAACAAAGGGGTTTCTTTGAAGACAGTAGCGGGCACAATGCTGCTACCTGGACCATGGTTAGTCACGAGGCTGTCTTTGTGTCTAAAGAATGCATCACATCGCTGAAATTACATTTCCACCGAGCGCGAAGACAAATAGTGAAGCGAGGGCATGTGGCTTCGTGGCTTCAAAGGTAACCCTCGAAGAGCACGTTCGGATGTCGATATGTTGGCGAACGACCAACTAAAAGGGCATTCGGATGAGAAGTCCTGATGGGCCACGACTCACGGAATATTCACACAAGTAAGATCGAATGGGGAATTGGAGTACAGCACGAAATGGCCGTACTGCCATCAGTCGTCTCTAATTATACAACATAGTATGCAATACACCTAAGCATCACCTTCAGCACTTAGTGTTTAACAACATCCCCCCTCTTCGCCATCTCACCAACCAAGAATTCCCACTCATCACTCGAAACCTTACTCACGCTGATCCTCGCTAACTTTAACATCTGCATATTCTCTAGCGGATGTCCCTTCTCTCCCTGCCATGCCTTTAACTCTTTGAGCGTGACGGGAGTGGTGAGCTTCTGCCGAAAGGTCACGTGTACGACAGACCATTTAGGGTTATCAGGGCTGGATGAGGGGTCATGGTATGGTGCTGATGGATCATGTGCTGAGACTGCGTTGCATTAACACAGTTCTGGAAGATGGGCAGCAGCTGGGTGCAGTTGGGCAAATGAGACGAAACCTACGGTCAGGTGAGTGCTCCTCAACGATTTCCATGACTCCGACAATGGCAGGGACCTTGCAGGATGAGTGATAGAAAAATGCAAGATCGCCTTTCTTCATTGCGCGGAGATTGTTGCGTGCTGTGCACTGTGAGCTTTTTGTGGGCTAATTCCAAATGCTAGCGTTACCTGCGTACGCTCGTATGCCTGCGAGATATTTTTAGTTGTGAGATCCGCATGTGATTGAGAAAGACTGCTTACCATCCCTACCAGTCAGTGAATTAGCAACGGATTTCTTTAGGGAGGAGAGAGCGGGGAGCGAGCGGGGAGCATGAAACATCCTTCCGATCAGTGAGGTAAGGAGCTCGGGATATAGGGCAAAGAAATAGGTTGGTTACCATGGCTCCGGCTCCGTCTTTGCAGCGAGATCATCGATCGAGAATTTGATATCGTGGCCCTTCTCGATTCGAGACTCTGGTTCCGCTTTCATGAGCCAGTATTGGCGACCCGAGGCGAGAGCAGCATCAGAGGTCGCGGGCTGGGACACAGGTTTCGCAGCCCTGGGAGCTTTCTTGGGTTTCTAGAAGTCGTATCAGTGTGTGAGGAGCGATAAAGAATGGAACTTGCGCGTGACCCGCCCGAAGAACCTTACGGTAAAGGGGAAGGGACCTTGGTTGGAGATTCAGGTAGGAAAGAACGCCTTAGAAGAAGAAACTCACGGCTTCTGAATCCTCTTCTTGCTTGCTGTTCACTGCCGTCTTTTGAACTTTCTTGTTCTTCTCAGTCTTTTTTGACTTCTTGGGGTTGGGTGCAGCCTTCGAGGCAGTCTCAGGAGGATCATTGGAGGTAGATATTCTCCGACTCGCCCTTCGTGGTGCTTCCAATCCGCGGTCCAATTCTGTAACTTTTCGTTTCGGCATGCTAGATGTTGGCTCTTGCTGTGCAACAATTCGCCAATTGTTGCCTTTCAGACGCGTGCTGCAAGAAGAAGTCGAGCCAAATCATGCTGGTCGAAGGGCCGTTCCATCTCCAGATCAAGCAGGGGTCTGCATTGGACACACGTGACCCGGCCAAGATCGTCAAGGCTGTTCCTCGAAGGCTCGAAGGTGGATTCGTGGGTCCGGCATCCAGGGAATCTCCAGCGCCATTCCTTTCCCGTCGACGGTCGACAAAAAGCAATTCTGCAAATCAACGTCCCGGATTTCTTTACCACCCACCAATTTGGAGCAGACACAGATCCCCGCCAGAGGGATCACTTGCTTTTACCCAGGATCTCGCTCCCATTTGATTGAAGCAAAGTATTGGGCGTTGAAGCTGTCTTCATGCAAGGAGAGCAGGCATGCGTCGTCTGTTACATCCCTGCTCAATAAGAAGACCGCAACGCCTCCCGTCAAGCTACCCATCATCCGGCCTTATGACTGCCTGCGTGAGAGCAAATCCGTCCCCAGTAGTCAACAAGTTTGACAGACTTGGCTCCCCGGGACCACTGCACTGGTCAGGAATTTATCTTTGCCGCACCCACCTCGAAAGAGGCATCTCACAGCAAGTCGGTCGCACAACGGAGGCACTTGGGAGATGGGAAACTTGTGAGGGCAGGGCCTTTCTCCGGCTTCTTTGCATGTGACGACCTGGAGCTGATAAATGGCCTCGAAATTGAGGAGACTTGATTAAAGTTCCAGAGGATAACGTGTGTGCGAGTTAGGTCAAACGGCCTAGGGGGTGAGAAGAGGGTACCTCTGCCTCGAGTTGCCCCTCTCAGCACTTTTCCGCCACGACGACAGATCTCGATGTGGAGGCCTTGGGACCAGAAAGGGATAATCCTCTTCCTTCTGTAACAACATCATTGGTCTACTGTGATGTGTGACGGGGGACTGGAGCAGTCACCAATACAGCACTCGGATTTGGATCGCCAGTGTATGGATAGATTGGAGTGTTTTATGACGCCAAACCATGCACCGTCTTATCCGTGCTGTCACGACCTCAGAAGCGTGAAGCGTGATTAAAAAAAGACTGGCCCTGTCCAAAGCAGTGTTGCTATTGAGTGCTCGGCATTTCTACATAAGACCCCCATTCCCCCTCCCCCGAGCCTGCTTTCCCTTCTGTCCCTTCTGTCCCTTCTCTCCCTCCTGTCTACACGCCCTCATCGTCATTCCCAGCCCGTTGGATTGCATGCCCAGCGGCGATGGCTGCCGCCGTATCAAACGAGAGCCTTTCAAACGCAGCGAATGGCCCTCTCGATGGCAGGATCAGCACAGCACACCGGCTCCCGCCTGCTTGAGGCCGTCGAGCTCGTTGTCCCGGGGCATCGCCATTCATCCAGAAGGCTCGACGGGCTCGACGGGCTCGACGAGGTCCTCCTGGATTGCTGCGTCGCACATCTCAGGTCCAGCGCTCTGCTCTGGCGGGGGTTAAAGCGGCCGCCCGTCCTCACCGCATTCGACGGGGAATGCCCCATCGTCGAAGCCCGCCAGCCAGCCAGCCAGCCTAGTTTTGCTATACGCAACTGACAACTTCGAGCCCCGGAGAACTGACAATCGCAGAAGGACAGCACAGCGTCAGGACGATCTTGCGAAACGCGCTCAGGTGCGGCTTCAAATTGCTGCTTCAAATTGCTTTGGTTTCGGTGGCTGGGTAGTGGGCATGAGGTCGCGGACGATCCGGGCTGACGGGCTGTGATTTGCTCGTTTGCTAGCTCCGAAATGTTGTTCTCAGCACAAGCACCAGCGACAGATC
Source organism: Hyaloscypha sp. PMI_1271 (assembly GCA_021399465.1). NCBI lineage: Eukaryota > Fungi > Ascomycota > Leotiomycetes > Helotiales > Hyaloscyphaceae > Hyaloscypha > Hyaloscypha sp. PMI_1271. Next base: position 297,437 of record JAJTUS010000010.1, read on the forward strand.
CCAAGTTTATTGAGCGCAGTTTCGGTGGCAGCCAACTCACAGGAAGAACCCGCACAACCAAACCTGCCCTCGATCGCTCGTCCGGCCTAATTCGGGCCCTTGCCAGAGCCTCGATCCTCTCGCCCTCTCAGTCGCTTGCTGACCCCCCTTCCCCCCCCCGTGCGCCTCCTCTTGCGCCGCATGCTCCAGCGACGGCTTCAGTGTTACAGCATTTGAGAGCAGAACGAACTCCACACCCACTCCCGGCCACCCCATCCTGCTCCGACACGCAGCCTGGCTCGGCACCAGTCATCTCAGCGACCCCTTCTCGAGCTCTCATCTGATCCGAGCCTGCTTCTGGATCATCTCTAGGTACGTCCCGCTGTGCCTGTCTTTGTCCCACTGCGCTGCGCTTCATGCGTCGCATCTGCCTGCGCTCGTCCCGGCCTGGCCAACTTTGCCACCTCAGCGTCGGCAAGCGATCTCACGACGCACGACTCACAACGCACAACACGACTCACGACTCACGACTCCGCCAGCAACGTGACCTGACCCCATCAACCCACGACTCGGTTCCAATCACCCCAAACCCCGGGCTGCCCCGATGGGATTGTGGAATGGCATGAGAGCAGCAATAATACTGACGCCTGTGTTTTGCAGTCCGGTGCTTTCTTTTAATTTACACGCGGTCTGGCGACGAAAATAGGTCACCCAATCCGGCTAGCGCACCTCCCGTTTTGCTCCGGCACGAACCCAGAGAGACGAGCCTTTGCGACATCAACAGCACTCAGCGCGCGTCCTTAGGTAAGACCTGCCTTCCATTCCTCCTTCGTCCCCGGCTGTATTGGTGTCTCGTGACATCCTGTAGATACCGTCGAGCGCGATACCGATCGTCGTTGGCGCTGCTGTTGCCGTTGATGGGCATTGGCGCCGGTCGACCTCATCGAGCCAGCTACCGCGTCGCGACCTCCATCGCGATCGGTCTGGACTTGCGCTTGGCCATCTCAGTCCGGCCCTCGAGGCCTTCTATGGAGGCTTCTGCTCGAAATAGCATCGCTGACTTCTTGTCGCAACTGCAGATGGGTTGCCTCAACTCCTTCCCACAGTCATGACCTCCTGGATGAATGATGCTGCCGTCCAGAACCACAATGGCGCAGGCTTCAACCATCTCGACCCCAACGCCAGCGGAGCCATGCTCGACCCCTCCGCGTTTATGAACAACCCTCCGTCCTTCGATCCTTCCCAGTTTCAAAATGCCCAGCTCCAGCAACGGATGCAGAATGGGGGTTTGCGCAATGGCTCCCCAGCCTTCAACAATCCCGTATATCAAACGAACCAAGTGATACCATCGAAGAGACCACGACCGAGAGAAGATAGTCTAGGCACATCGCCGCGTCAAGCGCCCGGTATGCTGCCAAATTCTCGTTCTCAGACACCTCAACAAGGTCCCTATCCTGGATTTCCCCAAAACAATGTATCTCAACAACACCCGGCCCAGCAGACCCCGTATTCCCATCTCCAAAATGGATCGGCCAATGCCAGCCCATCACCCATCATGGGCAACCAGCTACGTCCTGGTGGCGTACCGCAACGAGTCTCCACGGCCTCTCCACATCCCTTCTCCCCGGCTGCACAACAATTCCCCCAACCGTCCCCATCCCAATCCGAACATGGCAGTCGAGTCGATACGCCGCAGAATAACAACCCATATGCGCAAAATCCCCAGTTCGCACCAGGCTTCAACCAGAATTTCACCCCTCCCCCTGGTCGATCGTCAGCTCCACCTCAAAACGCTATGTCCACGCCGCATATGCAACAAAATCCCATGCAGCAAAGCCCGATATATGCTCAACAAGGCCAACCTCAGACACAACAAATGCAACACCAACGAATGATGTACCAGTTGCAAATGCAGCAGCAACAGCAACAGCGCTTGATGGCCGCCCAACGGGGAAATATGCCACCCAATGCAAACGCAATGGCCAATCCTACAATGCAAATGCCTAATGGTCAACTTGCACAAGTGCAGCGAGCTCAACAGCAAGCTTCTGCCCAAGCCAGAAGCGGCCCGAATCCCGAAAATTTTATGAAGAGCCTGGCATCCTTCATGCAACAGAAGCAACTTGCTTTAGACATGAACCCTATCGTAGGGGATCGCAAAATTGCTCTTTTAACGTTATATATGACTGTAGTGAAGTTTGGAGGCTACAAGAAGGTCACGGCGCAGAATGGGTGGTCTCAAGTTGCACAAGCTTTGCAATTTCATCCGATGCAAATCCCAACCGCGCCTCAACAGCTCAAACACCATTATGAGCGAAACCTGCTTTTATTCGAGGAGGCTTGGCAACAGAATCAGCAGCGCCAGAGGGCGGCTATGATGCAGAACCCCAACATGCCGGCTCCGCAAATGTCACCTACGAAGCCGATGAACCCCCAGCTCGCAATGCAGTCTCAGAATTTCCTCCAGCAACAACAACTCATGGGCCAACAACAGCAACATCACCAACAACAGCAGCAGCAGCAGCAGCAGCAAGCGCAAACTACTCCTGTGAAGCAAATGCCGCCTATGCATCACGCGCAACAACCATCTGTCAATGGCTTTTCTACCCCTCAAGCACCTCAGGGTCAGCCACAACCAATAGGCCCACAGGGTCACGCACGCAATAGCCTTTCAAGAAGTATCGACGCCACTCCGCCTCAAAACGGGACATCCTTCACGATGGCTTCGCCAATGTCTGCAACGAAGGCGGGCAGTCTCACCCTACCGTCACCTCAAGTAGACGTGGGTGCCCGGGCTGCTGCGCCTCCACCACCTCAAGAATTCAATTTGCCGGCCGAGTTAGATCCAAAAGTTAGGGTATTAGACACCTGGGGTGGTGTTGAACTCGATTCTTTATTACGGCTAGGTGGAACTTTGATGCAGTACAAACCTGATATCCCAGCTGTGGGAGACCTAGGTGTTATCGATATTCATGCTTTGACGATGAGCCTTCAATCAGGAATTCATGCAGAAGTACGTTTGGCCTTGGATACTTTGGTCTCCCTCTCAGTGGAATCTCGACTGCAATTGGATCTGCGTGCGTGCGAAGATCTTGTGGAGACATTGGTTGATTGTGCTGAAATGCAAGTCGAGCTTCTTGCTGAGAATGCGGCGGAGGTCTCAGACGTGATGCTAGTCGGCTCTTATGAAGACGTGGTACGCAGTTGTCGGAGTGAGCAAGAGGTTCTCCAGGACATTCCAGCTTTCGGCTCCCTTGAGTATGAACTCGACCGAGCGGTGGACAGACTGGTTTGTATTACCACCGTCATGCGGAACCTGTCATTCTACGAGACGAACCATCCTCTCCTTGCCGACGAACTCGTTATCAAATTTTTGTGTGTCGTCATAAGATACTTGGGAACTCGAAACATGCTCCTACGGACGAATCAAAACACCTTGGATTTTATGAAAGATGTTATCATCTTTCTATCAAATTTGGCCCAAGCGATCGAGTTACCGGGACGAGAACAAGCGTTATGCCTACTCCACTTCTTATTGGCCTTTGCACCCTGTCCTCCACCAAACACGACAGGCTCCGAGCGCGTCACATTCTCGCCATACGATCCTGCCATTCACCGATATCTTCCTCCAGCTGTGGACAGTTTAGCGAAGCTCCTCGCGAGGGATGAGCCGAATCGGACACATTACAAGACTATTTTCGCCTCGGATATCGCCTCGTCTCCACCTTACGACCTTCTTACAAGAACGTTTGCTCTTGCGATATCAGCCGTACCAGATGACAAACAAGATGCCAAACGAGGAAATCTCGTTCCAGTAGTGGAGGCGCGAAAGCCGTTTTTGATGCAAGGGATGCTGGCAGCGGAGATTCTGTCAAATTTAGTGCCAGGCTACGAAACCGGTGTTGCCAAGTCTTGGTTGACATCCGATGACGGCTTTTCCAAGAACCTCTGCAGACTTATCCTATCTTTGTGTCACGAGACCTCACCCCAGGCTGCTCACCAGAGAACGCAGACAGCACCAAAGGGTTTGGAAGACGAAGCGTTACTTCACATTACAATGGGTGGTATAGCAGTTTTACGGCGTCTGGCAGAAAAGTCGCGAGATCCGGAAGATCCAAATACCATGATACCCATTTCCGGGCTTCCGGCGAAAGAGAATTTATTAGGAGCGCTCGAGATAAGGTTACCCAGACTTCAAGGGGTTTTGAAGCAGTTGTGCGCATACGCGGGGCTGGCCACATAAAAAGGGATTTAAATTTTCATGTTTCCTCATTGTACCACATTCCATAGACGCATGAATGACCTGTCTGGTGGCGTGGGGAGTAGGCGTTCAACGATGTGTTCTCTGTTTGATCAGCATGGCTGATTGCCTGTAACGTCTTTCCTTGTTTGGAGTATGATTGGGTTGTGGTTGTACAAGTTGCGTAGCATTGAAATCTCCATGGAGAGACGGAAACGGTGTTGTACATAGCGGCATGAGTCTAAGCGGCAAATGCAGGGTATTGCTTGAATAAGCACATGATTCATACTCATCATCCATCCATTGAAATTGTTCACTTGTGAAGTGTCCCTGAAACCTCCACCTAATCCTACAAGTGACGCTCCTTCAAAAACTTCTCAATCTCTGGTTTCTTGTGTCCCTGTGCTAAAGTCAGCTTACCATTCAATGCTTCAATACTTCAACCATCACATACCTTCACAATAATATGCCTCGTCAGTTGATTAATCGTCACCTCTTTCTCGTCCACCCCAAATGCCTCCCGTAAATCGTTCCTCAGCGCATTCACATCACCTTCTATCCTCTTCAGTTTTGTGAGCTTCATATTCCCGCCTCGCTTGGCCAGTGTGTAGATTGGGTAGTTCTTGCTAGGCGTGAGGGTTACTCGGTAGGGTTTTGGCTGTGCTGCTGCTGGAGCTTGGGTTGGTGTTCGAGGGCCTGGTGAAGAGGATGAAGTCGTCGCAGTTGTAGAGGCTTTTGCGATTCCTAGAAAGCGATGGAGAGTCGATGGCCGAGGGAGGGCCATGGGTCTTAGAAAGAGGAGAGGGGTTGAGGAGGCCATTGTGCTGAAGTTTGGGTTGTCGTCGACTGCCTCGGAAAACAGAATGAGGTCGCACCTGAGCCGATCCACATCACGCTAAAAAGTACTAGCGCGAAATTCGTCTCGACGAGCGCACACAACATTTCTCGACTGCGACGACCCCACCAGGATCAAGACAACGACTCTTGTCACCACCACCACACACTCGCAATCATGGCGGGAGTCACGAAATCCCCCGAAGATGTGGCTAAAGAAAACGATCTTCTTCCCAAACTCATCCAACACCTCGACCGCCATTTAATCTTCCCTCTCCTCCAGTTCGTCGCCGATCAAGAGGAGGAGCCTGCGCCAGAGACTACGAAGGCGAAATATGAGTTGTTGAAGAAGACAAATATGACGGACTATGTGGCAACGTTGTATTGTGATCTGGAGGGCGTGAGCGAGCCGCCGAAGGAGTTTGCGACCAAGAGGCAGGAAGTCCTGGATAAATTGGAGACATACGCACAGGAGAGCGAGAAGATCACGGATTTGCTGGGCAGAGAGGACGTTGTTACGAGTTTGAGGAGTGACAAGGTTGCAAATTTGGAATTCTTGAAGAAGGAGCATGACGTGTGTTTCTGAATCTACGAGGTGGTGGATTTTGCTAATGTGGAATAGGTTACCATCGAGATGGTCAATGTGTTGTATGACTTTGGCAACTTCCAGTACAGCTGCGGAAATTACCAAGCAGCAGCTGAACTCCTCTACCAATTCCGAGTTCTCTCAACCGACAACGACAAGGTCTCTGCTGCAACATGGGGAAAGCTGGCTTCGGAAATCCTGACCACGAACTGGGAGTCCGCTATGGAAGAGGTACAAAAGGTGAAGGAATCGATCGATACCAAGCTCTTCAATAACTCCCTGGCTCAACTCACCCACCGGACCTGGCTCATCCACTGGGCACTCTTCCCCTTCTTCAACTATGAGCCTGCACGGGACACAATCTGCGAGCTCTTCTTCTCCGCCCCCTTCATTAACACCATCCAAACCGCCTGCCCGTGGATCCTCCGCTACCTGACCGCAGCCGTCATCACCAACCGTAGCCGCACCCGGAACACTGGCCAATACCAAAAGCAGCTTAAAGACGTGATCCGCATCGTCAAGCAAGAAAACTACGAATACCACGATCCAGTCACCGACTTCATCAAAGCCCTCTACATCGACTTTGACTTCGAGGAGGCGCAGAAAAAACTCTCCGAAGCCGAGGAAGTCCTCCGCTCAGATTTCTTCCTCGTCGCTGCTTCTGATTCGTTTGTTGAGGCTGCAAGACATCTGATTTCAGAGAGCTACTGCAAGATTCATCAGCGGATCGACATCAAGGACTTGAGCGCGAGATTAGGCTTGAATCAGGATGAAGGCGAGAAGTGGATTGTGAATCTGATTCGGGATACAAGGGTTGATGCCAAGATCGATTATAAGGAGGGGACTGTCGTTATGAATCACCCGCCTAGCAGCGTCTACCAGCAAGTTATCGAGCGGACGAAAGGTGGATTCTTCAGGACGCAGGTGCTTAGTGCTGCGGTTGCGAAGTGAGGAGCGGCTTCTATTTGGTGAGACTCATACATATGAAATTTGCGATGATGGCTACCTGTGGGGAGGCTGAGGAATGAAGATTTGAACGGAGGAAGGAGTGCATGGTTGGCGTTCAGGCTGGGCACGAGAGAAGTAAAATGGGTGATCTGATATAATGGTCGTTCGCGTGCATATTGCTGGCTGGGCATATCTGATCAGCAGAAAGAAAGCCTTAGATAGTGTTGATTTATCAATGCACCAGTTTGTTGCTGTATTGGTGCTCTTTTGTGTTATTCCAAGAGATCAAGTTGATCTAATACCTTGAAATACTTGTCCTGTGATTTCTGAAATTCTATCCAATCTTAGAAAGAGGCTGCTGATAAATGCAAGGCGACGTGTGTTGCTTTTGAATTGACGTCTTTAACGAGGATCTAGGCACCCGAAATGATCATTTGCTCAAGGAGCTGCATTTGCAAGTCACTATAGTAGTGAAAGTGCCACCAGCCATTTCCCGGAGACATCCTCGAAATTTCCCTGAGTGGAGGGCCAAAATGGCATTGTGGATAGTTAAAATCACTGCGGTTCATTACACCGGACGAGCAAGAATTCAAAGTCCTGCTGACCGATTTTGGTTTCAAGGTTCCTGGCCCTTTGTAAAGAGCTTTTAGGTCAAGGGATTTGAAGACACGGAGTGGAGGTGCTTGTACATAGTAGTGATTGAACTCCATTCCAATTTGGTAAGGTGATAGAGAAGCTTGTAATTATTGAAATACAACTGGGATGTTCGTAGACCGTAATCAAAGAGGACAAAGGAATGGGTATCAAATTACGTAAATGAAGGAAGCCTCCGTCTATAATATACAGTAACTATTTAATTCCCACCATTCCCGGCGGGTCGATATCTCGCCACACCCACACCCAACCTTTCCAACTCCCCATCACTCACCACACTCATTCCCAAGCTGCTCACAGAGCTCACAGTCCGTTGTGTATCATTCCTCCTCAGACCGTCATTCGCTGCAGCCTGCGGGGCCATTCTAACAGAATTCAGACCCAGAATAGGACTCTCTCTCGGCATTTCCTGGCTGATCACTCTCAATCGATCCGGGTTCAAATTCCTCGGTTCCGGACTCTCGCTCGGCATCAAGCCTTGCCGTACTACACGCTCCAGAGAATCTTGGTGCACCAGAGGATATCTGGGCACTGGAGACACGATTGTGGTTGGCATGGCTGGTGGTAGGCGAATCTCTTCTGGCCCTATGGGAAATCCCATCGTATCTCGTGTATGTTGTGGGAGGAGGACGGGCATTGCTGCTCCGGTAGGTTGTAGTGTTAACATATGAGTTTCTTCAGTAACGGTTGTGTACGGTCGGACTATGGCTGAAGCGCCAGTCGTCTGCAGCGATATCGGATGAGGTTCGTTTGTAGCCCATAGGTGCTGTAAGGACATGAACGTTGAGGCTCCCGTTGTCTGCGGGGATATGGTGTGAGCATCACCTGGAATTCTGGCGCTTAGCGGCGAGACAATCGTGCCTGAGTTTGGGCGCTGTGTTGTGTCCATACGACCCAAGGAAGCCATCGACGCACTCATCTGACTCTCTGCATAACTGGGTGGCAAGTTGTCCATTTCGCTGCCACTTTCCCGTTGTCCATAACTCGCTGCACCTCCTCTGAGAGCCATCCCGGAGTGAGGACCTTGCGAGACCTGTGGCTGTGGAAGTAGACTGTTGTGTGGGCTTTGGCTGGAGGAACGGTTGAATGGAACACCACGGAATACTGAATTGAGGCCAGCGTAGGTGACCGGTCGCGTCTTCCTGGCTCTCTTCTGGCGCTGTTTCCGCCGTTGTAGCAACCAAACTCCAATTAGAGAAATGAGTAGTAGGCCAACAACTCCTCCGACGATACCACCGATGATGGCACCCTTATTGGTCCCAGACGATGTTGAGGTCGAAGTGGGTGAGTTGTGTGTAGATGTGCTCGTATGGGCTGTTGCTGAACTTGTGATCGTGGGTTGATTGGGACTGCTCTGGCCTCCAGGTCCTACCCCACCTGGGCCACCTTGCTGCTGCCCGGGAGAACTCATATTGCCGAGTTACACAGAGCAAAAAGCTTCGATTGTCTCTTCTCTTTCAGAACGCGTAGACAACAATGCAAAGAAGTACACGAAGACAGGATTCAAAAGGGGAGGATAAAAAAACAACTGGCACCGGCAAGACATTTAACAGGGACATGGACGCGACTACACGACACGCATGCATTGGAAAGCTAGAAATGACTTACCCGTTTAGAGTGGAGTGAGGCCCTCAGCCACGGCAGCCACAAGGAGGACAGGAGAGTTCGCATGAAAACCTTGGTGATCAAACTGTCAAAATAGAGCTGGCCCTGCCGTGGTGGTGGTGTTTCTTCGGCATTGACGCGCGGACGTGCTGAATTTGGCATTTTGGTGGATCCTCACGTGCTTTCAGCTGAAAAGGAGGCTGATGATCGAAACAAAGTTTTCACAGGCCCGAGATTTGCCATGGTATATATCTCGGCCTCTCCGTATCGAAGCAACCGTAGAAATGCCATGAGGCACAGGTTACTGTCTTGTATTAAGGGGGATCGCCCAGAAACGGCTTGTGCAATTGACCTGCCACGGTCGGGCCCCTATCACGGATTGCAGGTGGACAAGATGAAAACCAAAGAGCAAGCAAGAAGAACGGATGAAACAGGAGATGGCGATGGCCACCTCGATAGCTGGAATCCAGGAAATACTTCCGTTCTGGACCTCGTCTCCATTTGTCTTAGCGTCTCTCAAACGACCCCACGAAATGCTCACCAATCAGGAGAACAGCAATGAGGAGCATGAGGAGCGGCTGAACTCACCGAGCTGATCAAGTCTGACAACGAGACGCCGTACACAGCCTTTTGCTGTCTTGAAGCGACTCCCATCCAGCGAATAATCCTCTTGCTCGAGCTTCACACCGATCCCACGTTCGAGAAGCGCCTCAACTTCGAAAAAGCCGACTCGACGTAGCCTCCCCGCATTCAGGCCCTTCTTATCGCGTCGCCGACCATTGTTTGCCAACGCCGCAGAAGCAGGTCGCCTTTCTCACTGCGGGCAAGAACTTACGAGTCCGTTTGCCAGCATGAGCTACTCCAATCCCCAGGAGGGTCAGCAAGCCAAGCCCCAGGTCCAGGCATGCCGATACAAGACCGGGAAGACCCTCGGAGCGGGGTCCTATTCCGTGGTTAAAGAATGTGTCCATATCGATACGGGAAGATACTATGCAGCAAAGGTCATCAATAAGAGGCTGATGGCAGGTCGAGAACATATGGTAAATCGTTCCTCTTTCAGCTGTGATCTACCTCGCACTGACCCCTCTCCAAGGTTCGCAATGAAATCGCAGTTCTGAAGAAAGTGTCCATGGGACACCAAAACATCCTGACCCTCGTGGACTATTTCGAAACCCTCAACAACCTCTACCTCGTTACCGACCTCGCCCTTGGCGGCGAGTTGTTTGATCGTATCTGCCGTAAAGGCTCCTACTATGAATCCGATGCCGCAGATCTCATCCGAGCAACCCTATCCGCTGTCGCCTACCTACATGATCATGGCATCGTACACCGTGACCTGAAGCCTGAGAACCTCCTCTTCCGAACCCCCGAAGACAACGCCGACTTACTGATTGCCGATTTTGGTCTGAGCAGGATAATGGACGAGGAGCAATTCCATGTGCTCACTACAACGTGCGGAACACCAGGCTACATGGCACCCGAGATCTTCAAGAAGACTGGACACGGAAAGCCAGTAGACATCTGGGCTATCGGCGTTATTACCTACTTCTTACTATGCGGCTACACACCATTCGACAGAGATTCCAACCTGGAAGAAATGCAGGCCATCTTGATTGCAGATTACAGTTTCACGCCAATGGAGTACTGGCGGGGTGTCAGCTTGCAAGCGCGAGATTTCATCAAGCGTTGTTTGACAATCGATCCTACGCAGCGAATGACGGCCCACGAAGCACTATCACATCCGTTTGTCGCTGGCGAACCACAGGGCAGCAAAGACGGAAAGGGCAGCGATTTGCTACCTGTGGTGAAGAAGAACTTCAATGCAAGAAGGACTTTACACGCCGCCATCGACACGGTGAGAGCAATTAACAAGCTGCGAGAAGGACAGCACGGTATGATGGATGGCGTGGTATCCACAAACCCACAAGGAGGGGCTAAGCCTTTACAACAAGGCAAAGACGACTCGGGCGTAGGAGGCATGGGAATAGGAGAGGACGGACAGATGGACACGGACTCAGGCTACGGAACCGGAGGCGCACAGAATGGATCAGATACGCACATGCACGGCGTGGAGCGCAACTCTGGCCAAGGCCAAACACAAGCCCAGATCGAAGCCCAGACACGCAAGATAGCAGAAACGACGAAAGGACTATGGAGTGCAGGAGCAGCGAAGATTCCCGGACGGTAACCTAGTGATGAAGAATAGACGGACTGTCCTTACGAAACGACCCCAAAAGCCGAATATTGTCGATTTTCTTTTTGCTTTGTTGAGAATGTTCTTGAGCGCCATTTCCTTCACTTTTAAATTCTACTTCTACGGGAATAGCCGAAAAGAGGGCATTTTCTTGACTTGCTGGCTGGCCTGGCCTGGCCATAGGGATTTGGACGCCTTTTTTTGTATGCAGATAGCGAGGGGACAGGAGGCGCTTGAGCATTATGAATCATGGAAATCATTGACGGATGGATCGAATGATGGACGACGGCTTATAGAATATGCAAATGGATGGATATCGTTGGCTTAAGGCCACTTTCACTTGATTTTACTCCCTCATTTTGATTATTGATTTGAAAACTTTACTGTTGCACATCTTTGCCAATATTAATTTCGGCTGAGAAATTGGGATCCGCTCGATGGAGAGTTAGGGTTACCCCTCGATAGAAGGACGAGCTTCTAGAAAATTGAAACGATGGAGTATTGGATTTTTGTAGCGCACAGGAAGCCCCTTGCTGAGGAAAATGGAATTTGGAAGCTCGTTGCTCATAAAGATCTACGTTGCACATTCTCACCTTTAGCCATCCAACCAGCATGCTTCTTTATCACCTCATAGCAAACACAATAACTCAAACAAATCCTCCCAAAACCCCCTAAACCCAACAACCTAATCCAAAAATCCAACAGCCAATTCCATTCTCTCGTCCTTGCCTTCCAAATCGTTCCCCCATTCTTCCAGAACATTTCCCAATTCAAAAAAATTTCGCCCCCTCCCTTAAGCGAATGCAACCGTGACCATCCCCAAGGTTGGTCCCTCCCCCCCCAAACACGTGCGGGGCACGTTCCCGACACGAGTTGCAGACATGCAACGAAAAAAAAAACCATTCCCGGCACCGAAAGGAGAGGTTTTTACCCGGGTTACCTAAGTTTTATTTTCGCCACCCCCGCTCCACAAATACCTCCTCCTCCTCGTTTACATCCCACTGGTAAGAAAGAAAGAAAAAAACTATCACGCTTTGATCAAAGATTCGTCAAGATTTATGTTAAACCTTATTTATTGTACTGGTAAAGGGAAGGTCAAGGGGGCAAGAGGAGCGGATAAAGGTGCATGTATGGTTTGCATGGGGTTTGCCATTTCTGGGTGATGAGAGATAGGCGCATGGAAGCGCGGATCGTGGACATACACAGAGAGAGAGATGTCGGTACAATGGTGCGAGCAAAGCATGGCCTTCAAGGAGGGCAAACCCAAACCCAAACAAACATACCGAGGTGGTGGGCCTCTCGATATGCAACAGAAAATGCTGTCTGCAGCTATTCATCGGCTGCCTGCTTACTCGGCGGGTTCAGTGAAAGTGACGTGAGATTCTCGAGGTCTTGTGCTGTACTGTATGTACCCAGAGAGGCTCCTTTCTTCGTCGATTGGTCGTGCTTAGAAGACATGGTGTGGAGCTGGGGGTGTTCCAACCTCCAATGCGTTAGTCAGTACTTGTCTTCCCACTTTAGAAGACCCCGTGTTCGTGGAGCGAATTGAACAATGGAGGTGAGGATATTTTTGAATGTGTCATAATTAGCGGGACGTTTGGATTTGCGGGGAACTCTTGTCGAGCGGTTGGGAAAATGTCTCTCTTGCTTTGAAGAATCTTCGTCATTCGATTACAAAGACTACCTTTCCTCTCCTTCTCATGCTCTCCAAAAGCGTAGTCCTTCCTTCACTTCCTCAAAGGCTAGATCCCCATCAACGCTTCTCTCAGATATACAGTTCTATAGCGACAGTTTTATCCCATCCCAAGCCGCGCCACGCCATGCATCCCATTGCTTCCTTGCAACTGGGAGGGAGCCAAGTCCAGAACACCCAAAAGCCGCCCCAAAGTCTATATTCAGCGAAAGTCTTCTATGCAACCGTAACCATGCCATGCCATGCCGGTAATGACAATAATTAGAAAGCATATGAATTGCGAGCCCAGTACGTCTCTCCCTTATCGAAAAAATGAAGAACTCCCCAGAGAGTAGACGGCGGCAACTCTAGCGATCGTGGTATTTTATGCACAAATATCGAGCAAATGTCGAATTATCTCCTCCCAAGGAGGAGAGAAAGAAGTGAACAGAGAAGCGAAGGTGACGGCTGTCTCCCAATTCGACACCAAATTGATGTTCATAGAGATGCCCAAGCCGGTATTAGCATTAAGTATATCTCGAAAGGATCCTCGGTCTCCAAATTTCTTGCTGAAGCTCTCGAATTGGTGGGAAGAGAGTGTATATACAGGGCGGATGTGTTCGAGAGTCCAGCAGAATTAGAAAGTCGAGGGTTTAAAAGGTGTTGCGAAGTCGCTCATATGCTAGACGCCGAGACATGACAATAACGTAAAATCATGATGAAATATCGACAGGGGACGTTGTCGAATGGGTGATTGGATTTCGTTCTTTCTGGATTGGAGTGGGGATCATCGTACAATGATTTCGCTGAGTTCGGCATCTGAATTCTGGCTTGCGAGTGTCTCCCCCTCCCAAGATTGGCTCTCGTCAACTGGACTTCTTGAACCCGAGGAGATTGATGAAGAGGAACCAATGGTCCACTCGTCGCTGCTGTCGTGGCGGAAATCGTCGTTTCCAAGGACTGAGAGCTTATATTCGTAGCCTTTGCTGGGTGCATCTCCAATCTCAATATAGTCATATTCCCAGCGCGATGCCTTGTCCATTTGCATTCTCGGCAAGAAACTGGTTTTTGCAATATAGAAAGCAATTGCCGCAAGGAATGCCCCTCCGACCAAATCAACAGCGTAATGGTGAGATAGGTACATTGTCGCCCACCACATCCACATCGCATATGTAAAGACGAGAGGTCGTAATTTCGGGAAGCAATGGCTCATGAACAGTGCCTCCAACACTGCATTTCCAGAATGCAATGATGGGAATGCACCAAACACAAGTGGCGATGAAGTGAACTTTGTGGTATACATATCAAAGCCCAGTAATTGGTCTACACGGGCCAATCCGGCCGGGGATCCTGGTATTGAATAATTTGCTGGTGCAAGCCCGTAGAGGTTTTCGTACCATGGTGGTGAGCACGGGAAGATCAGTTGGATCGCGACACCAAGAATATTCAGGTATCCGAATGTCTGAGCAAACACTGACACTATTTTAGGTGGCCCAAACAAAAACATCAGGCCTGCCCAGAAAAATGGTCCCCCATAGTGCAAAAGTCCGTAGGGTATACATGCGAGCACGTCGAGAGTAACATACTGATGTGCTGAAAGGATGTTGCTCAAGTTGGCCCCGTAAAATATGTTCTCGAGCGCGGGTAATACTTTCACCCAAATGTGTGGTCGGTACTCAGCCGGGATAAAACTATCGTCAAGTCAGTGTTGGATTCTTTGCCTCTGAGATCTGCAATGAAACGCTGGTCGATCATTTGGTTGAACCACCCCAAACGTGGGTTTTTTCGCCCAGAGAGAGTAAAGGTGCCACCGCTTACCGAGCATTGAAGAAGAAAAGTAGCCAGGTAAATATCGGCAGCACTGGCAGGAAGAATTGTCTTGTTATTGGCACCAACAAGGCGAGCATAAGTAGCGATGCAGCGCCTGTCTTAAGCAACGGCCCAGGAGCCTGACTGACGGAGAGCGAGAATATGGCTACTATCATCAGCACTAAGTAGTGCCCGTCATAATACGACCATCGATGTGAACGTAGCGCTCGTATCGTATCCGCAGGGTTGAAGGAGGTTTCGAGGGAGGCGATGGACGACGCTGGGGATTGGGCTGACCGGAACTTCGAACGTAACCGGCGGCGATACCTGCGAGGAATGGGATTCGGTATTGAAGGCCAGGAGAAGGGTATCTTCGCTTTTGTGAAGATCGGAGAGCTCGACGCGTAGTATTTGGGTTCTGGCATGGCGTCGAGGATCAAGGTCGCCCTTTCCTGCCGTTCCGTGTAGAGATGGCGGGTTGACGGCGGATGGGCCGCGCGGTGAGGGAAGGGAGGATTGATGCTTTAGTGAGGGGGTCTCGATATGCTATGGGCTGCACATGAAGTCGATATTTGGATGATCCTGCAGTGATGATGGTTCGAGGAATGGGAGAATAGTGGAATGGTGGAAGGGGGCGGCGGAGAGAGGAAGTGGTGATGGTGGTGAGCGCGGAAGTGTCGGTACCGCTCTTTGAGTTTTGGTGGATGGGGATGTGGATGTGGGATTGGGGCCTTCTCGAGCTCCAGCTGCAGACCCTGCGAGCCAGTGTAATTTGATTATTTGAGCAGGCGCAGGCCTGGCAAGCCACAGCAGGTGCAGTTGGGCATGGGTCAATGTGGATCGCGCGCAAGCGAGATCAGAAGCGGACCTGGTGGACCTAGCGGAGAGAAAGCGCTCGGAGGCCGATTCACTTTGCAAGCGCGAAGACTAATAATAAGAGAGGAGAGGGCACAGCAGAGCAGAGGACAGCACAGCACAGCACAGCCAGACACGAAGCACGAAGAGCACCAGGACTCGGTTCACAAAAGGGGGTCGGGATGTTGCGAGGGTGCCAGGCTGCCAGCGATCCTCCTTTCTCCGTTTGCAGAGTGAAGCCCACCGCCCACCAGCAACAACATGAGACGAGACGATTTGCATCTCGAAATATCATGTGTTGTTGGCGGCACAGGACGCCTGGTCAGCAAGCATTAAAATATGCACAACCTCCGGCGTTCCGCACAAAAGCCAGCCTCATCGTCTCACTGGCCGAGCCACCGCGCCCACCGAGGCGCCTGCGCTTTCTGACATAAGCCGTGCCCAACGACTACGACCAGCAGCAGCCTGGCAGGCAGGAGTACTTCGTAGTGGCTCGGAGACGGGCTCGGGAAGTTGGATGACACTTGGGATTCGGGACAGTATGGAGGATGCGTGCTCGGTGCTCAGTGCTCACTGCTCAATGTAGCTCTCCAGCACAGCTGCACAAGCAGGAACGTCAGGGACAGATGGATCGATCCTTTATCGCTATCGATAACTCCAGGCCATGCACGGCAAGAACACGGAAGCTGCCTCTGATACACTCGCAATGTTTTAATTCTTGAAATCGACGTCGTCATTCTGCAAACGTTTTCCCCATGCAGCTTTTGCCGCGGCCCCAGCCACACCTGCGAGGGCCGCGTCCTCCCCCCCCCCCGAAGTGTCTCGAGGGCGTGCTTATCTGATGCTTCAGTCGACCTCAGCCAGTGCCAGTCGCCGGTTCTTTGACACCGGGTCCTGGGGTCATCGAGCTGCCCCAGATCCAACGGCCTGCACGTTGTGTAACCAACTCGAGGAGGAGGCTGGTGGTTGTGACGCCGAGCGAATTCAGCCTGTGTTGTCTTGGAACATTGCGAGCCCATGAGGCTGAGGTGAGGAGGTGCGCCCGTGCCCTTGTGAAACAAAATGGGGCGCACGCCGGAGCCCTCCGTGCATCTCCAGTTTCATGAAATGCCTCCCTCGAGTCCCTCCTCTCCACACCAACATCCAGCATGCGACATTTGGCAGTTGTTTTGCAGTTTCACCCCGCAATTGCAAGCAGGCCTCCGATTCGCTGATTCGCAACCTGGAGCTTATTAATCTTATCAATACTGTATCTCAGTTTCAGTTTCCCAGGCTGCCCAGCAACGTATTCGGTACGGCCGTACGAGCTTGGCGACGACAAGGAAAGCGGCTTAATAAAACGGTGGACTCTCCAAATAGAAAGCCGATGTCGCCCCTGATGTCAGCAAGCAGATTGCACTTCTTTTTGCCGCTACTGCATTTTTGCGGAGGAACTGTTAACGCCCGTATGTCAATAGAGCGGTTTAGGAATCGGGCGCTATTGGGGCTAAGCGAGGGGCCCGATTCGCTAATAAAAAGGCCTAATTTTAAAATAATATATAACTTTCTAATAAAGAATAAAGGTTAGATTTAAATTAAATAAAAAACATTAATACTTATAAGAAACTTAGATAAGTATCACCTAGATTAAATTCTATTAAAGATAAAAAGATTTATATAATTATATATTTTAAAAAACTATTTTATAATTAAAATTATATATAGTTCTAATAAAAGGCTTTAGCTAAAATTACTTAAATAGTATTATTAACTAAATTATTTTTAATAAATCCTACTAATAGAATTTTATTAATTTATTAATTTGAAAATCTTATAATATTTTCAAAATTCGCTCGTATCCGACCTCGGATTTATGAACCGGAGCTCGCTTAAGTAGATGATTAAGTAATCGGGCCCCTCGCTTAGCCTAATTAGCGCCCGATTCCTAATTCGCTCGTATTGACTGACGGGCCGGATCACGGGAGATGTGCCAGATCCCAGATCATACGGGACATCATCAGTTCATCCCGATGCCACCTCGTGACCTCCTCCTCCACCAGCACCAAACACCAGCGCTCCACCGTATTAGCATATCTTTCAATCTGCATCTGCGTGCATTTCGGCACTTGTCAACTGACTTGCCAACTCAACACCATCTTGCAGTAGTACGGCACCAGCCACAGCCCAAAGCTCACACGAGTAATTGCCAATCCCTTGCGAATGTCTCACCCTACTAAATCAACCTTAATCACAACCATAAAAACTCATTCCCGGGCCCACGCCACCCACCACTCATCAAATCTCATAATTAAATTGCCTCCCTCGGCTCCACTCAGCGCAGAAAAATCCCCTGCACAACGCGAGCTGAAAAATCTCAGCGTCAAAATTTGTTCCTTCGACCCGAGGAGACGGGATTTGGCCGACGGAACTGGTTGCATTAGGCGTCCACAACTTCGGCATTCAGGTTCTGCCGAGCCAATGGCTGGAGTCCGAGGTGGATCTGCGCCGTTCCCATTCGATCCCACCCAGGAGTGAAAGCGAGATGACTTGTCGCGCCCTGCCACGAGAGGAAACAGGGGCCTGCGAGTCGAGCCGTGGTGGTCTGAGCTGCGCGATCATATCATTGATCAAGGGGGTTGGCTGGGACGAGAAGTTTTCACCGCGTCTTAACTTTTGAGGGAGCGAATCACAGGCGAAAAAGAGGTTGACGGAGATTTCGGATCCGAATACGATTCCATATGTCTGTAGGATGGGAGGCTTGAGAACGCTCGATGTTATCAGGTTGTGATGCTTTAACCGACTGATGGCGGCAGTGCTTCGTTTTGAAGGATGTCATGCCTGCTTGTCTTTGATTCGTCAGCTGAAACTCGAGGGAACAAGGTTCTTGAGGTATTTTAATGCCAAGATCGACTTCTGCAAGTGCGATCTATGTTGACGTCGAAGGATGTGGCTGTGGAGTCACCAAGTGGCCATGTCACCAAGACACTGTTGGCAGTGCATAAACAAAGTCACACTCACTTCTCATTCTTCACTTCAGGTGCACTGCAAATGCCCTCCTATCTCAAGCGAAGGACAAGTTCTTTCTGAAATCTGTCCTGTCTAATGTTCTATCTGTTCTACAAAAGTATCAGAAGGCCTTTTAATCTCAAGGATATGATGAATATAACCCTGGAGAGGGAATGAGAGAGGTCTCTGTCTCGGAGGCCTTTGTACAATGATTCTCATTGGAATCACTGTGGCCACCGAGACTGCCTTTGACTCGCAAACCTCTACTGACATGTTGTCTTCATGAATCATAGCTTAATGTTTTATTTTCAACCTGCCATGTGCAACGGTTCTCAGGTCTACCGAGGCCACAAGGTGCTTTTGCACCCTTAACTTTACACATTTTTACAAATGCTCATCATCTACAACAGCCATGGGAGAATACAGATCGGCTCAACGATCCGTTTATTTCAAAACATTGAGTATCTGCCACTCCTACACCTGTTGCTCGTGCCTCCCACTTGAAGTTTCGTCCATGAAATCCCAAGAAATCTCCTCTCCCTCTTCCACTGCTTGAAAATTTCGACATCCCGTTTAGCTCTCGTAGGAGCGCAAATCCGAACCTCGAGTTCCCTCGACCGTTGTACAACCAATTTCAGCCAAAGCCATTGTCAAAGATCAACCTACTGTAGCACCACTTCAGGGCACAATCATAAAACCTTCCCCATTCCAGACGTTTACAACAACTCGGCAAGATAATACGCAAAGCCTCCTGCCCACAGCATCCATGATCGTGTTGTTGAAGAAGTCCAGAGAGACGTCCCAAACCCACTCAACTTAAGTGAGGTCGAAACTCTCGTCAATTTAGGATATCTCGGAACGAGCCTCCATAGTCCATACAAGATGTTAGACGTACTCAAGCCCCCCCCCTCAGTCCGCAAAACGATCCTTCATGCACCCTTCCTTATTAGACCATCAAACCAATATGAAGATACCAAACAGGACCTCCGTTTCCTGGTAAGCCTCTAAAGTAGGCTCCATCGTAGCTGCGGCGTCTCTCGGTGTAGCTTCTCGATGGCCCAGGGTTTGGATCGTGAGAAGATCTTGCATCAGTCAGTTCATCTTTCCATAGAACGTCCTCTATGGGACAAAGATTGGAGTTGGGCAAGTGGCTAAATCTTCTTTCTCAGCACTCCATTCTCCATCCTCGGTAGTTGTATCACTTACTCCAGCTCAACGTTCAAATGCATACTATACTCTACAGCCTCTTCGCTCATATCACGAACACACCAATCGTTCCTCGTGGGCAAACAATACACACTCTGGTTGCACAGCACTTTTCAAAGCCTTATAATACGGCTCTGGGATCCCTTGTCGTACTTCAGACCTCAGTGCCTGACGGAGTGGTGGTCCCTTGCCATCCCAGTGCATCGTTTTCTCGAAGACCTGCAGGCGGATCTCGGGAGGGAAGGCTCGGAGACCATGGGCTGAGAGTGGTTCCGCCAGGCTAGTGGGATGTACATTGGTTGGACGTCGCGAAAGTCAAACGGCTAGTTGCAGTTTTGGAAACTGGTGACCCGGTTGAATGGGACGTACATCCCCCAAACTCTTTTGTAGGAGTTGTTGGGGAGCCGTTTTGGATGGAATTTTGTGAGGTTGGGGTTGTGTGATGAGTGTTTTTTTTTCGGAGGCGTCGTTTTAACATAGATGAAGAGTGCCAGTCATTTCTTAGCTCACAGCTTTGCACCCAAGAAATGTGCTGGAAGGACTGAGCCTTAGGGCTGCTGTACAAATGAGAAAAGCCTGGATCCATTCACTGTTCCAGGTATCGATAAAACCATCAAGGTAATATCATCTCACTTTTGAAAGCACGCTTTGGTCCCCTAGTCACGAATCTTCCACTATGAAACTGCGCGTCTGGAACACGACATTCGGGAGTCATTCGCCAAATAGTCATCAGCACCAAGACCTCCCCCAGGGTCAGATCATTTGCCAGATGAAACGAAAGAATATCACAACTTGCTGCGATGAAGGATGAAAGGAGTCGAGATAGCTTCTGATGAATTTTGCCGCAAGGCCTTGAAGATGCAACGTGTGCTACAAATCAATCGTCCGCCTTCGCTCCTCCAAATATTATTATACCGTATTTCCCCTAGAGCCCCATAATCATCCCCCAATGTTCGTTCAGCCATAATTTGCCTTGCCCCCTTTCAGTCATGCATCATCCCATCTCCAACAAAAGAAATCCCTAAACGTCGGCCACGATATTCAAGCATAGTACCTCGGCTCATCAAAGACGTGATATTGGTGTCCTCGCACGCCCTCTCCTCTGAAAATCTGCGGGAAACGCATGCCCTCCGGCACTTGATCTTCATTGATCCTGGCGTTTCTCACTTCCGCAATGTCACTCTCTTTCTCGCCAATCTTGAACTTTCCGACTTGGATCTCAGTGTCTGTAATAGTGCTTCTGCTCACTCGTGCATACCCAGTCCGCTTCAGCCCCTTGTAGAGAATATACTCGCACCACCGGTCCCAGTCATCGGGGTCGATGTCGTGCATTCCGCTTGTTTCTGACACGTAGGTATTGTAATTACCCTCGAGTGGCTTTGTAACCAAATACGACAGTAGAATGGCCGGCCGTGGTGTGGCACCCATGAGTTTGGAAAGGTATTCCGTTTGCAGTCTTCGATCCTCAGGATCCTCTTCTTGGCCCGAGTGGAAGACGAATACATCAATCATCTCACCGTACACATCTAGAGTTGCTTCAATCGCCGGCGCCAGCTCACCGACAGGCGAAGGAAGAAGGTGGTGCGTCGAGTTCACGATGGGGAATTTGGATAAGAGAGCGGCGCCCCAAGTATGCTTGTTGGGCCCTGGTCCATAATCAACGTACATACCAAGGTCCTCTGCTAGGAATTGTGTTGTATCACGGTTGCCCATGATAATGCGCTGCAGATCAGACTCAAGAAGGCCAACAACATCCAGTTCCAGCTCTTTAATCACATCACGCATCCGATACTCTGAAGACCACATATCATTATCGAGCGAAAAATGGATCGTCCAGATGCCCGCAGTGAGGATCTTGTCGTCCTTGTGATATGGAACATAGTCGTACGTTGGGAATCGAAGGTATGCGATGGAGACAGAGAGTAGTTGTAAGACCCCGAGAACATAGAGGTAATAGGAGCGCTGTTTGCGGGAATTGAGGTATGCGTTGAATCGCTTGCGTTGTGCTGCTGGAGTTGACGATACGGACGAGAAGACCCCGCAGCCGATGAGAAGCATGGTTGCCACCATGACCCAATCAGTATGCTCCCGAACCAGAGGGCCTCCGGGCACGAAGGCATACGCAACCACCCAGACGTGAAACAATACCATGAAATTATACGCCAGAAAGCCGATGCCGAAGGTTCTAGCAGGACTTTTTCGCGCTGCCGACCCAATAAGGGGCACTGCCACTGCCATGAGATAGACGGCCAACATGAGGGCACCGTAGTATCCTGTCCAGTTGCTGTATAAGGTCAACATTGCTGCACCAACGGATCCAATCCCAAATAACGTCCAGCTCCGAGCGATATCTTCGTTAAACAGACCCAGAATCAATCCTGCACCCATGGCAGCTATCGTCCAAGCACCATGTGGTGCTGAGATTGGACCCCGTACTGGATACCCTTCCCACACCCAGAGAATCATTGTGCTAGAATCTGATAGAAGGGAATGCAGGCCAAAAAACAGACCAGCCAAGCCCAGTCCTGCTAACAGCGAGGATCCTTCTTTGCGTCCTTGGATCGCAAGATCGCTGCCACTGCCAGGCGACGTACGAGTAGAGCAAAGGACGGCCAAAACTGCTAGTAAAAGGCCTGTGGCGTTCCAACCTCCATTTGAAGCGTGAGATATTGGCCAAATGGGGTTACTCGTCTGCCATGCGAACTTGACGACGCTGGACGCAATAAGACCAATGGTCCAAGCAGATATCTTTGATTCCAGGCGTCCAGGCTGGGCCGCTAGTGAATACCAAGTTGCTGCCCACGAGAGACAGGACATCCAGACGGCAAATCCAACAGTGAAAAGTCGATTCGCTGGACTCTTTACTTGATATGCAAGCAATCCTGCTAGTGAGAGAAAATGGCAAACCCGAAGGTTCTTCACCACCAGTGAACGTATCGAATGGATACCGAGCAGCAAAGGCGAGACCGTTGACATGACCATCACCTCGTAGCCCGAAATACCCATATGCCATAGTGGAAAGTCTGGCAAAATCAGTAATATGAAGGATATATCGTATTGCAAGACTTACACCAGACGAGAACTCCCAGGGAGGTCAACATAGACCAGAAAACAAACTGAGGATGTGTTAGTGAAAGCCGACAGAGCAAGTCAACGAACTGACCCCATTGTATATATCTGCCACTGCGTCGATTGCTTCACTCCAGGAGAAAGCTTGGCCAAATACTTGGTTGACTTGCTTGTCCTTTCTGGGTAAGAATTAGCGTGACGGTTCCAGATGAGGTTCCAGAGCACATACTCTTTTTCAAGAACTGCATCGGCCACAATCTTGTTGTTTCTATAGAACACACTGTTTAGACGAGTTCAGAATCATGTATTATCGGCAAAATACATATAATACAAGCTTCATTTCGGAAGCCATCGAACGTACCCCTTACTCGAACCCTTTACGTCCTTGACGACCAACTCGAAAGTCTCAAAATCGAGAGCTGTAACAGCATCAAAGGCAACATCAAGCAAAACCAAAGCCCACTCGAAGAAAGCGTATGTAGTGTACGCTGACAGATGTGTCAGTCGCAAGCTGAAATTTCAAATTCATGAAACTTACCTCCAGCGACCTTATGGACCTTATGCTGAATGAAGAAGTAAATGAGGGGTACAAGGGTACCAAAAAAGGAGCCCGCAAGATATTTCCGATACTTGACAGCTTTGCCGCTGCTTGGACTTAGAGCTATGCATCCTAAGGTCCAAGGCAGCGTTCCCACGAGGTACGATATCATGAATATGTCGTGCCAGTCGTGATCATCCGTCGAAGTGACATAAGTCCATCCACCGCATGTGAGGGTTCGAAATAAGCCCATGGCCGCCACAAACTTCGGGAGAGTCGCATTTGGACGAGCAGTTAGGAGGTACCACAGACCAACCAGAACGAAACGTGGACCTACTCTGCCGTTAGCTTGACCAAACCCTTATCGAGTATCTTGCCTCTCGTACCTGAAGTAATAGCTATAAAAAGCATAAAAACCGAACGTTCCGGATATCGATCGCCAATCGTTGCCGAGACGGAGGGGAACCACTCCTCGGGGTATCCATAGTATTCATTTTCAACAATTTTATGATAATGCAGAGCAACGCCAACGATCAATGCGCCAAGGAAAGCAGCTGCGGATCTGTTAGCAAACTGTTGAGCTGTTCAATCATGCGGGACTGACCATAAGCAACAGCGGTATGTACCCAAGACACCCATTTACCAGAGAAAGCGAACACAACGTCGCCGTCCTTGAATTTGGGTGCCATTGCAATCACGAATGATTTCACATCCAAAGGAGTGTCATCTGAGGATCCGGGAGAGGGATGTGCCAGAGCAAGAAATTAACGCGTAGTGAAGCAAGAGAAATTGCAAGGTTGCTTGTCGCGATTCCTCGGTCGATTACCCCATAAAGCGCATGGGTCAGCTCCCAATACGTCCAAGCGCCTCCGAAATCAAAACGTGAAGGCTCACTGGGCGCAACACTTCACCGCCCGGCAGAATCCCAGAAAATTATATCGTTGTCGACCTCGCAAGCCAAGGAGACAACCAAACTCCAGGACATTCCATGCAAAATGTCAGGAGCTAGCGACAAGGCGCGATTTTATCTGGAACAGGCGGTGCCTCAACTGCAGGAGTTTAAGGAGAAGAAAATTTTCGACGACGTGAGTTAGCTGAGCAGCCGCGTGATCAGAATGGCAACCAGATCCAAGAATTATCGCTGATTGAAGAACTTTAGGACGAGATCAGAAATCTGGTCAAGAAGAGATCCGATTTTGAACACAAGATTCTCGGTAGAGGATCACAACCAATCGACTTTGCTCGGTATGCGGCTTGGGAAATCAGTTTAGAGAAGCTCCGGCAAAAAAGATGCAAACGATTACGAATTAAAGGCAGCTCCGCATACACTGGCCAGGCTAGAACCTTCCAAATCTTTGATCGAGGCACAAAGAAGCATCCGGGAGATGTTGCACTGTGGATGTCATACCTCGAATATACTAGGCAAGAAAAAGCAACGAAGAAGTTCAAGTCAGTCTTGACATCGGCAATTCGACTGCATCCTACCCAATCAGAATTGTGGCTTTATGCGGCGAGGTGGACATTGGAGTCAGAGGCGGACATGAATGGTGCGCGGAGTTACATGCAGAGAGGCGCGAGGTTCTGTACCCAAAACAAGGATTTATGGATCGAGTATGCCAAGCTGGAGATGATTTACCTGGCCAAAATTGCCATGAGGAGGAGAATTCTTGGCCTAGACGCGGATGAGCCTGTCGAGGCTTTGGAGAACACGGAGGGAGCAACCGATGATGGAGGCTTCTCCACTACAGCGGATGTCATCGCCATTCCCAACTTTAAGACGAACACACTGCGACCTAGTATGATCAATGGTGTTCAGGTTGACTCGGAGGCAGCGAAAGACCCGATAGCAACCTCAGCTCTCAATGGAGCGATACCACTTGCCATTTTTGATGCTGCTCGCAAGCAACCATTCTTCTGCCCTGCAGCAGCTGAAGATTTCTTCGACATGTTCGCTTCCTTCACCCAAGTGCGATGTTTACCTAAGATCTTGCAATATGTTCTGGACAGCATGATGGAATCGTACCCTCGAGATCCATGTATCTGCAGTTGCTACATTAGACAGCCGGTGCTTGGTATTGAACCAATGTCTCCAGAATTTCCAATAGCGGTAGGATCTACCTTGGACCGGCTGAAGGAGTCGATGGGCACTGCAAACGACAAAGCAGAGCTTTCGAGGAAGATGAAAGCATGGTTTGAGCAGATTTTAGGACTGGAAGAGTTAGATCCAGGCATCCAGACGGTGATCAGACATACAACAAAGAAACTCGAATAGCAGAAATGCACCACCACCTGAGTGGAACAAGCTGGGCAGATTTAACTGTGGTTTCTAGCCTCTGCGCGTGACTTGGGCGAATTTCATGCAACTGCATTTGACACAGTGTACGGGCTGCTAATCGGACATCACGGAATGATGATGGTTGAACTTGAAGAGTATCCAAATTACTTCATTTAGCATTTCGACACAAGGCATACCTGCAAATTTACACGATTTACCACTGGACAGCGATCAGCACCGCTTCTACTGTTCGTTGCCAAACATTTGTCTCCTAATTTTTTCGTTTATTCTTCTTACTATAACCCGGATCCGATTGAGCCCTCATCATGTGCCTCTTTACTTGCGCTTTCTGAGCCTCCTCGCCTCCCATAGTTCTCTCCGCATCGTTCTTTAACCAACCTCCCTACCTTCTCTCTCAAGCTTTACTATAACATTCTAACTAATTATTAAGGAAATAGCTGAATAGGCGTGGTAAGTCACCCTAGCTTTCTGCTCCCTAGGAATAGGCATATCAACCGTGGACAAAGTGGTTGAATGGATGATCGTAATCAAGGTCTCTCAAGCCTTTCATTTTGCACTAAACGAGGTTGGGTGCCTTCGATGGTTATGGGGTTGGTAAGCTCATCCTTCTGCTTAAAGTACATGGACTTTGCAATCTTATGGCGACGAGCGTCTGGAATCTGTGCAAAGAGGGCATGCAAGAGATGATGAAGTACTGTGCTCTTCGCAGTTCTAAATTTTGTCAGCTATCCTTTGGATCAATGATAACTCAAGGTCTTACATTGTCCAGTTTCCTTTTCGATCGATTTGATTACCATTGAAAGCCCTGTGCCAATGTTTGATCAAGTGAAGATGGTTGTGACAGAGCTAGGAATAGAATCTCCTTCAAGACACAATACTTGCTTTAGATGTTAGACCCGAGAGCTGTCGAAGGCCGAGGGCTGATCTCAACATCATGACACAATTCTCTTTACGGAAGATGATTCTGCAGCAACGGATTCCTGGGAAATGATGAGTTATAAATCGTGCTGGAAAAAGGACTCTCAGCGATCCGCCGCCTTCATCACAAGTTGAGATCTTAAGGCTGGTGGCTGAAAGCATTCAGCTATTTATTGGCCTGGGTCTGAAGTTTGAAATGCTGTATAACAGACTCGCATCCTCACAAATTTCGACAGAACCTTCCCAGAGCTTCCATCCACCCGTACACCAATCGGGACACCGAGTACCTGACATGAGACAGTTTCTGCGTTCTCGAAGTATTCTATTAGACGCCTTTAATGACTCACTCCGAACCCATATTTACAAGTTGATACATGTACAAAGGTAGCCTTTTTCAGTCCACTCTCCTGCCACCGCCACCATCACTCCTAGAGCGCTTCTTGTTGCCGTGCAACTTCTTCATCCGGAGTCTAGCTGTATTTTCCGACTTTTTCCTAGGTACAAAAAAATTTCAGCAAATATTTTCGAGGCATGAGAAGTGATGCGCACACAAATTGACACCCAACAAGAAAACCAAAGTTGGCGATGGACTGTTTACTACTTCCGAGCCTTGCTCGATCCGCGCCTCTTGGGATCTTTCTTCCTTGCTGCATTGAGTGCCTGGCGGGTTCTTTGCTTCTCCAGAGACGGCATTTTGAGCTTCTTCTTTTCCTTGATGTCGGCTAGAACTTGACGTCTGGGTTTGTTGATGGCACCACTGTCTAACTTTTGCGTTTGCATTCCCACTGATGCGCGCGGGGTGAAAGAATTTTGTTATAAATATGGAGGATAAACTACAACCCAATACAAGTAATTTGAAAACATGAAATTGACGAGCTTACAGTTGTTCAATCTTCTTCAGTTGCTCTGGAGGAGTGATACCTGGAACTCGTTGCTTATATATTCTTGTGATTTCGTCAAAAAGTTTTTGATGATTCTCTGCTCTGTTGTCGGACTGGCTCCGGGATGAATCGCATTGCATCTTGATAGAGTTCGAGGAAGACACATAATGCCTGGAATCTTGTAGTCCTTGGTAGAGAACTTTTGGAACGCGAGGATAGAGCGCATCTAATTTCCATACTGTGGTGGCCTTTGAGCTAGTCCTTATGAAAGTCAGCAAAATGTTAACCGCACAAGATTTCTCAACATACTTGTTGACTTTTTGACCACCGGCCCCACTGGACCTAGAGAATTCTGTCTTGGCGATCTTCTCTGGTATGGTCGATTTATTGAATCTCTGGAACCATTCTCTGGCAGCATCAAGATCGGCAGCTTCACTATCACTAGTAGAACGTGACGAGTAGGTCCTGCAGTCTTGTAGCAAAGCAAGCTGGCCTCGAGAAGGTGGCTTGGACCAAGCTTTTAGAACGTGAAGCATGGCAGAAGTGAGAATACGGAGCCGCCTCAATAGCTTCGTTCTTCTATAATGCTTATGTGTGAAAACGACAGAAGCAAGACGTGCGTAGAGATCCAACAGCAATGCGGTGAACAATTGGGAGGAGCTCCAGCTTTTAAATCTCCCCTATCCAGCAACCCAGAGCTCATGTCTCGCAAAGCTTGCCTGGAAGAAGGCCAACCCTGCCCCCTCAACAAGGGCTGAGATCTATGCGGTGGCTTTGTTGCCTGGATGCAATTGCATTCGGGGAAGGCAGATGAGCCAGTTTTGCACCAGCCATGCCTTTCTGTCACATAACCAAGATCGAAGTCACATTCTTAACCAGCTAGTTCGCTTAATGTGGTTAGCGCGGGTTAGCGCGGGTTTGCTCGAAAGCCGAGCCTTTGTGGAAAATCCACCATCAGCCTCAATTGTGTAATTGTAACCACACCGACGACAAAGGTCAAGCGCGCAAGCCATCTTCCTCTTGCAGACAGCACCAGGTCGCCAACAGAATTCTCACACGACTGAGGATGTCTCTGCCTCGATAGAGTGTGCCTGCATCTGCCACCAAACAACATTTGTAGAGCCGACACCCAGCAGCCCGCTCTTGCCTTTCACCTTCAAACCACCCCATCCTTCCCTCCTCCGTCATATGAGCTTCTTGAACCCCCTCCTCCTCTTTTAGTGAACTCGGACTGTTTGATCGAACATCAATCCATCACTGCATCCCATTCCTGTTACCTTCCATGTCTCTTGACTTACGAACAAGGCCTTCATGACACCAGAGCCCACGGGTTCCGCACAAAGACATTGTCGCCAGTTTCTCCCCTCCCACTACATCCTCCCGAACCACCCAACAACCCAGTCCTTCGGAACCAGATCGATCCCATTTTCAATATGACCGCCACACATCTAGAAGAACCAACCCCGCCGGTATCAATTCTACCATCGCCAATGCAGACAGCCGTAGCACCACAAGACGACCCGAAATCACCATCTGTGGATTCCAGCTTCTCAGACGCGTACAAAGAGCAGTCTGAAGGCACGGAGGAAAAGCCAGCAGACAACATCGACCAAGAAACGGATGTCAGCGATGACTATGCCATGGCAGTTGACTCTGATGGGGACGAGCAAGCAGATAGTCAGGGTATATCACAGGCAAAATTTGAGTCAGACACGAAGTCTTTGCCTGCTACCGTATCAGACCACACTTTACCTTCCTCTATTCTTTCACACGATCCTCCTGCCACCGACTTAGCTCAGCCTGGCCAAGATATCCAGCCCACCCCTACCAATCCAAATCCTACCCACCCAACTGTCGGTGATACTGCAAACATCGATCATTTCGACGCAGTTGCAGCTCAGACTTCAATTGAGGAGACGAAACTCGGATCTCACACATATGACGATGCCACAAATGGTGGGATAGATATCCAACAGTTACTGGACAACATCACTGCCAATGCCGAGAAGAATGAATCGAATTCTCCCGCCGCTACTCCTTCTACCCAGTCTTCTAAGATACCCCTTGCCAAAGGCAGCTCTGGCCTTCCCACCCATGCCAGTCTTCCACCACGCCCAAACATCCCCCAAAAGCGTCCTTATCCCGATGATATCCAGAAGTACCACGCAGGAGCTCCAGGTGTCCCACAACCCTCTGTATCTTATAGACTGCCCGGCGGTGCCACGGCTCTCATTGCTGCTGGTGCTCCAGGTACGTCTACTGATCCTAGAGGTGGGTTACCCCCTCCTCCAAGTGCCTCCTTCCGTCCAGCCCATATGTCCACTGGAAGTCCTGTTAGCCCAGCTTCATATACGCAGATCAATAGATCAGCTGGCCTAGACCGCCAAGCTACTTCTATTGAATCTCAGGATGAGGCTGATGAAGCGGATGCCAAATGGGGTCCGGATGTTCAAAAAATCTACGACGACTTCCTTGCCGATGAGCGACTGTACGTCCAGGAAGGGCTGTGGGACAGATTTCCCTTGAACTCTCGTTTATTCATTGGTAAGCTAATAAATGAATATTCACAGAGAAGAAATCTGACATGTTCAAACAGGCAATCTCCCAAGCGAGAAGGTAACAAAACGAGACCTATTTCATGTATTTCACAAATACGGCAAGATTGCGCAAGTATCAATCAAGCAAGCATACGGATTCATTCAATTCCATACCAGTGCTGCCTGTTACGCAGCTTTGGAACGTGAGCAAGGGGCAGAAGTGAGAGGACGAAAAATGCGTAG
The DNA here is from genome assembly GCA_021399465.1 of Hyaloscypha sp. PMI_1271. Lineage (NCBI taxonomy): Eukaryota > Fungi > Ascomycota > Leotiomycetes > Helotiales > Hyaloscyphaceae > Hyaloscypha > Hyaloscypha sp. PMI_1271. The sequence goes on from JAJTUS010000010.1 coordinate 327,486, forward strand.
GTGAACTTCTCATCCGCAGCGGGATACTGGACTAACCATCTTGTAGATCTTGAAATTTCGAAGCCACAAAAGAACACTCGTAACGCTCAGGCAGCAGGCCAAGGACGAAGATCGCGATCTCCAGATTTTGCCAGAGGAGGCGGTTCTGATCGCGGTGGCCGGGGTCGAAACTCTGCAGTTGATCGGTACGATGGACGTGCTGCACCGACCTACCGGTCCGACGAGTATGGACGGCCTATTCGAGTTCGTGATGATTATCGGCCAGTAAGATCGCCAACACCTCCTCGAGGAAACTTCCGAGGTCGTGATGAGTACTTTCCTCGTGGTCGAGACTCCTACGAGAGCCGTGACAGGCGTCGAAGTCGATCCCCATATGGTCGCAGAGATGATGGAAGATATCGGGAAAGAAGTCTCAGTCCTCGAGGGCGTGAGGCTGTTGAGGATGCAGACCTCCAGATTCCTCGTCGAGACCCTAGAGATGTTCCGGATGTTCAGATTCTTCTCATGGAACAATTGGATCGAGACTTTGTTTCTTGGGTTGAAGGTGAAATGCGGGGTCGTGGCATTAAGGTAGAGGTCATGTTCCTTAACCCTCGACTTCCCCTTCAAGCTGTTATTCGCAGACAGATCCTGGAAGGCGTTCATGCTGTATCAAAACTTGATATGAGATGTCAGCAGTCCGCCAAGACTCCATTGCAAGTCTTCGATCGCCAAGGTGGAGCCAACAATGTTCGATTCGACGAGTACCAAGATCTGGATCCGAAGATTGCTGCAGAACTCGTTCTTCGAGCCAAGCAGACACAAACTCCTCCCCAAGTCCAAAATCCTCAATATGCTCAACCTCAATTCGCCGCAGGTCAAACGTACCAACCACCTGCTGCCGCACCCCCTGCCGCCAACCTAGCCAGCCTTGTTGGTCAAATGGATAATGCTACGCTGCAGAAACTTCTAGGCTCTTATCAGCTTCCGCAACAGAATGCTCCAGCGGTTGCTGCGAATCAAGCAGTCGATCTTGCTGGTCTTCTTGGAGGCCTGAAACCGCAAATGCCTCAGCAAAACTATCAGCAACCTCAATCTGCATCCGATCCCTATGCCAACCTTGCCAGCAACCCAACACTTGCGGCATTGCTCCAAAACGCATCCCCTCCTCAGCAAACCCAAACCCAGCCTCAACAATCTGATCAGCAGGTACAGAACATCATGGCTTCACTTGCTCGTTTTAGGCGATGAAAAATGAGCTGCCCCATTGCTGTCCTCAGAGAGCAATGTCTAGGTTTCCATGAGACAATCTTTTCTTCAGCAGTCATCTCTGAACCTGATTGGAATATCCAACGACCGAGCAAACGACATTCCGGCACTTTGAGGTTTCCTGTTTCCCAGCTTTGGCTCTTATGGTTCTGTACCTTTCTTGTGTGCGAAGATTTGTATGGTACAGGAGCGAAGATCTCTAGACTACAGGATTGCCTATTCTTCTAATTCTAAACGCCGCAGTATGCAGACGGGATACACGTCACCTATCCTACATTGTACATAGAAAGGAAGATTCATCGTGAAATCGTCGCTTTTATGCAGCACCAAACCTTGAACAAGATACCTTCCTTTTAAACCGTTCCCTCTATTTAGACGTTGTGAGATGAACCTCGTGACAGATGCTGTCACAGCTTGACCTTTTCAGTTAGTTTCATTCCGACTGGCCATATAGAGGGTCTAACATAAGGTCAGCCAATTGTGCCAGGACTATCTGAAATCTCGTACCTAGTCAGAAGTAACTTCTCTGCGGGCGCCTTCTCCCTTGAAAGTAGCCATGCATTCAGATTTGCCTTCAGAAGTGTATCTCCTTTCCCAAGAACATCCACCCCTCGCTCCACAAGCGCCATCTTAACCTCCTCAGAAGCCATATCATTAACACCCCCGGCCTTCCGAATCAAATCATCATCCAACTCCAGATACTCCACCCGCCTGCCCACCTTCCTCCTCAACAAGCCTGTCGGTAACCCACCAATCCAATCCCATAATCCAGAACTCAAACCCAAACTCCTGCTAATATGCAATAACTGTGCCCTTCCCAAGTTCTCAGCCCCTGCCTGCGTCGGTGGCTCCGAGGTCAACTCGCGAAAGGATATGGACCTTCGTTTTTCCAGCTTTCTCCTATCACTCTCTATTTGCTTAGGAATTCTACACGTCCACGGCACAACACCAGAAAGTGCAATGACAACTACCGGCGTGAATTCCCCACATATCATCAACACCAAAGCAAAAATTGGAACCCGCTTAATATCATGCCAATTTCTGACTAAGAGTTGGAGATCCGAACGAGTAATGGAAGCAGAGGCAACAGCGGCGGAGAATGATGAAGCGTGCTGAGCGTCGATGTTGTGTTGAATGCCTCGGGAGAGCTTGAAATTGGTGTAGATGTTCTTGACGCCGGTTTTGTAGAACCCTAGGTAGGCCTTTCCCAGGGCTAGGGCGTACGAGGGGAAGAAGGACTGCCCTTCGGCGCGTTCCGGTATATTGACGGGTGCGGGAAGAGTTGTAGATGGCCCATTGACGGGGTGTGTACGGGGTGTCTTCGCTGGGACGTTCGAAGTAGTGGATGCAAAGCGGAGGGTGAGAAGTGCAGCTTGCTGTGGTGGGATGCACTGAAACCGAGAAGCGGTGCGCAGACGGCGCAATGTGAGTGTGGTCATTTCATTAAAATTATGAATCGAAGTGTCTGTTGAAGCAAAAGAAAAGTGCAGGAATAGTGATTGTACAAGAAGCTGTGGGGAAAATATCTCACATGGAAAGGTTCAGTAGTGACGTCCAAAATCTACAGGGGATTGGCATGACCCATGCTTAGCGTTGCAGCCTCCCCCTATCAAGGGTCTCCAATCGGTGAATCAGTGATTAGGCCCAAATTTGAAATCACGACACCCACGCACTCAGGGACTTGTGAGGTGGGGTACGAAATGCTTATGTGGCGCTGAGGACAGCCATCGCCCTTGGTGCTCCATCATTCCTCAAGCATCTCTCTTCCGAAGACAGAATCACCCTTAGTCCCAGAGATCCGTCTGGTCAATGGAACAATCGGACGATAACTCTCCAGAAAGCTGATCTCAGAGTTCGTCCGATAGTGTCACAATGGCCTGGCCATATCACCTCCTTGATCTCACCCACGAGCAAAAACATGAGCGTCGACTTCTCCTCGACAGGTATGGAGTCTACGCGCAACTCTCAGCTTTCATACCTATCCTGGCCTATCAACTTTACAGGCTAGCAGTCTGGGTGTATTCAGAGCGAAAGCGATCCAAAGTCAGCTATTCAGCTATTCCAAGCTCCCCGACTTTGAAGCGGTCACGAGTTTCAACGTCTGGTAATTTTGCGAGGAATTGGAGAGCGACTATCTGGTGGCTGGAAGGCGAATTCGCACAAGGATGGCCATCAAGAGGAAAATTTATTGCTGCTGGGGTTTGGGTATCTTGGTTGCTCTTTCTGTGCGTCCATAACACTGGTGAAGGTAAGTATTTTGTATTTCAACTTCTATTTGCGGTCGGCAAGGCCGACATGCTATCTTTTGAAGCTTCTGGGTTTCATTGATCTTGCACTGCTGCCTATTCTTGGACAAAAGGCAGGATTTCCTAAGGTGGTCATATTTTGTTTCAACACCTGCATCATGCGTGGGGTCACTTAATGGATTTTTACCTCCTTTCAGTACTCATGTTCTTTAATTGCATTACTAATCTTGTTTACTAGACTATCTACACATCACGAAACGATTCGGAGTTGTAGCAGCATCGCAGTTCCCCGTGCATTATATGCTTTCCATGAAATCTCAATATTCTCCTCTTGCTTTCGTCTTCAGATCTTCTCACGAGCAACTCAATGCTTGGCACCGAATCTCAGGAAGAATTATCCACTTCCTTTTATTGTGCCACGCTGGTTGGTACATCAACTATTTCGTGCAAGCTGGAGTTGTGAAGAAACGCCTTACAGATCCCGTGGTCATTGTTGGCATCATTGGCCTCGTGCTCATCGACATCGTCGCAGCCACTAGTCTGGAAAGAATGCGACGCTGGAGCTACAGGGTTTTCTTCATCCTTCATCTTATTATTGGACTCTGGCTTCTACCCTTAATCTTCTTTCACGCCAAACCTCTTCGAATCTATGTGATAGAGGCTCTGGTCCTCTTCTTATTCGATCTCACTTGTCGGAATCTGGATACAGTCACTGGCTTTGCGACGATCACAGCCGTACCACACACAAAATTGGTGAAGCTGAAGATCCCTATTCCAGAGTCCAAGATACGGAGATTTCAGTCTAAGCCAGGACAGCATGTCTATCTCTCAATTCCACCAGAAAGCAGACCTCTCCTCTCCTCAGCTCCGTGGATCCACGACTTTCTGTACAACCCCTTCTCCGTAGCAAAGGCCTCAGGTACCGATATCACGCTAGTTCTGCGAGCCCTACATGGTCCTACAACAAAAGCCTTAAGCACGTTAGCCCAACTCTCCAAGGCGAAACCTCCCATCAAAATTCAAGGTCCTTTAGGATGTTCTCAACGATTTCCGAACCTCGCCGCAGATTATGACAGGGTTTTGTTGGTAGCTGGTGGTATAGGCTCTACTTTTATCTTACCAATCTACCTTCATGTGCAAGAACAATTGGCCGCTGAAGGCAAGAGCTCCGATCGTGCTAAGTTGATATGGTCTATGCGGTCAGCAGCTGAAGCTATTTGGGCCGTTGATTCAGAAAAGAAAAACACTGTTGTTGAAGACAAGAATGCGAAGGTTTTCTTGACAAGAAGCAACTCTGATGATCAGCAACACGGCGACGAGCCAATACCTGCGGATGGAAGTGTGGAGCTGGACGAATTGCAGTGGACGGAAGAACCTGTAAAAGCAACTGGTGGCCGAGAGAGACCGGACCTGAGGAAGATTGTGGATGGGACATTTAGGCATGGAAATGAAGAAAGAGTTGCTGTTTTGGTTTGCGGACCTAAACAGATGGCTAGAGAGTTGAGGGAGCAGGTGGGAAGATGGGTGAAAAAGGGTCGAGATGTTTATTTTCATGATGAGAGCTTCGGATGGTAGATTCTTTGAATGGTAGCCCCCAACTTTACTGTAAGAGTGGGTGGATACATCAACGATAGCTCGGATATTGTCTGGCAATTCGCATTGCTGAGCATTCAAGCACTCCTTAGCAACAGTGCAGACTAGCTTGTCGGAACTTAGAGAAGCACAGTAAACAGAAGGGTGTAGAACATGGACATGATGTCTTAGTTTTATTTCTGACCTTTGGAGATAATCATTCTTTGACAATAACCCAAGTTCTGAATCAACCACAAAGCAAATCCACTTCAACGCCAGAGACAACTCATAATATCGTAACACATCAATCACTTCTTCTTTTATGCTCGCCCTCAATCTCCCCGGCACTGCTAGCACTAGGAGTTTTCAACCCCTCTCCTTCCGCACTATCCGCTGTATGTTCGTCCTCTTCCCAGCCGTCCTCCAAGTTCTCGTCCCAATTCTCAACTTCCTCGTCCAGTGTAGGGGCAGCCGCCGCCACAGGTACAGTCCCCAATTCTTGTGCACCAACGCCCTCTCCAAGCTCCAAATCCTCCTCGCCAGGGACAACCTGATACTGCTTCGCCAGCCTCTTCCTTTCCAACATCCGCATATGGTACCACGTACTCAACCCAATTGCCGCCAGGGACCCAGCAATATTCGCCACAATATCATAGAAGTCAAATTTCCTTCCATTTTGAAGGATGTCCTGGAGGAACTCTGAGCCTATTCCGAGGACGCCTGTGCAAATGAGGAGCGTGAAGTTGAGACTCCTTCTTCGAGAGGTGTCAAGGATCCAGTAAAAGCAGGTTGTGAGAATAAAGAAGGTGAGGAAATGGAGGACTTTGTCATCCACTATGGTGTCGATTTGCAACGAGGTGAGTCCGGCATACCCCGCTGTTGCGACAAAGAAGAGGAAAGCTCCTGCGTGATGTCAGTTGGAGCTACCACCAGTGCCAAGGGACGAGGCTGCGGGAGGTGCAAACCTGCAAAGGGCAGCCTTATCCGCATATTGAGGGATGTATTATGGACTGCACAGATTGAGTTTCATTCCAGAAAGATTCAGTTGTTGAAAGACTTTGTCGTGGCGGAGGGAATAGCTTTGAGGGAGCTTCGTGTTCACTGAGAAAGGAAGGCTGGTCATCACGTGCAGTAACAACCCCTGACGTCGGACGGCGAAGTGCATTTATTTCGTAAAACTTTAAATACTTGAAAATGATAGAAAATAGATAGAGAAGTTGTTGATATGGATATGCGTAGTTCATATAGAGCACATTGAGACTACTTTTAAAAATGAATGTTGTGGCTGCGATTTTCCCAAGTTTCTAGCTGCTGAAGTTCTTCACCCACCCGCTAGAACCTGACTCCCTTCTAACGACTTCTCGACAACGACGATGGAAACAGAGCCATCGGAAAATCATCAAAAACCATCGAATTTCAACTTGATATCTGCGGCAAATTAATCACCGATGAAGGCCGCTCACTCCACACCTGTTCAGGGCGAACCGAAGACGTATTTGTGAAGGTTCGTGGTCTGTCGCGAACCCATCTTCCGCGCTGGTTTGCGCGTGGGAGGGGGCACCAGAGAAGATGTCGAGATCTGGGCCATCATCGTCAGCGCCCACAACATCCACCGGACAACAAGCATGGCTCCCTCCATCATCGCATCTCAGTAGCAAATCCTTCCTCCATCGAGACGATACGCCCGCGCGCACGAATACTCCAAGTCTCCTTCTCGAAGATGCCACAATGTCCGAGTCGGCCACCGTACAATATGATGGAGACAATGCGGAGGATGAGCAGCAGCGGCAGATGTTCAAGGAACTCTATCAGCGCACCGAAGCAAAGATAGCTGGATTGTTTGGTGGCAGGAATGCAGAGGAGGAAGAGTCCGGGGAGAACTCCGGTGCGCAAATAGACCAATTGGCGGGAGATGAGCCAAGTATCGCAGAGCCCAAAGAGCAAGCACCCAAGAAGTCTGCGCGGATTATAGACGAAGACCACTACGATGACGACGATGAGGATGAGGATGAGGACGATGTCCAAGAGTCCCCACTTAAGAACAAAGGCGCCCATGCGCTATTGTCACCCTCGAAGTCGGGTAGTTCTCCTGTATCCTCGGACGTATCACCCACGAAGCAAGCCGAACAAAACAAAGATGATGCATCACAAGAGGAACCCAAGTCCTCCGAAGATGTACGGAAGCAGTTGGAGGAGGCCAAAAAAGCCACGGAAGAATCGGCTAAGCGCAGTTTCCACACGTTGTTCTATACTTTGGAAAATGATCGGGTTGCCATGCTAGAACAACAGAGGTTGGAGGAGTCCGAAAAGCAGATCGAATCAGAAATGGATAGTGGAGGAAATACCAGCCATGCAAATGGAGCTAATGGCGAGCACCACGGCTCCTTAAGTAGCGCCAACTTGGGCGCTTCTAGTTTGACGTTGAAGCATCTCATTGCTCGGATAGACCTCAAGCGTGACCAGGTCCGAGCCTCTGATGCTGAGCTGCGGTCCTTGATGAACGAGGTCCGCAAGAACAGGAGCAAGTGGGCTAGCGAGGAAAATGTTCACCAAGAAGAGCTTTATGAAGCTGCAGAAAAGGTCCTGAGCGAGCTGAAGGCCATGACGGAATATTCCGCCCCCTTTTTAACAAGAGTCAACAAGCGGGAGGCTCCCGACTATTATATTAGTAGGTTTCCAACAATCTTTGAACTGCTGTAGCTAACAGTGCATAGTTATCAAACATCCGATGGATCTTGGGACAATGACTAAAAAGCTAAAGACGTTGACTTACAAGTCCAAGGCGGAGTTTGTCGCTGATCTGAACCTAATCTGGGATAACTGCTTAAAGTACAACGCTGATATCCAACACCCATTACGGAGGAATGCAAACTCGATGAGGAAGGAAGCCGAAAAACTAGTGCCTTTAATTCCAGACCTCGCTATTCGACCCCGGGCTGAGGTTGAAGCTGAAGAGCGCCGGAAGCAAAACGGAGGCGAGGATGATGGAGGTGACGACAGCGATGATGAACCAATCATGTCTTCGAGAGGGCGAAAGGCAGGGGCCAAAGGCTCGAAGGCAAGAAAAGCCCATCCTGATAGAGACGAAGGCACCCCTGGGATAGATCAGAAGCCCTCACTCCAACTTAATGGACTTCTCGGAAAACTTGGCCACGAAGGATCTGACGCTGGTATGGATGGCAGTCAGAACGGTTTTGCAACTCCGCCCATTGGGTCCATTACTCCTAGTGGCATGAACGGAATTCCAGGACTTGGAAGCCAAGCCGACGGAATGGACATTGATGGACCATCTATAAATGGGCTGTCTTTAGGGCAAGCACTCGGTGCCGTAGCTGATGACCTCCAGGAAGATGAAGAGTACAAGATCTGGAAGCAAGTTACAAAGAAAGATCGAGCGCTCGTAGCCAAAGAACGAAATCGACTGTTCAGGGGAGACAAACTTAATATTGACGAACCTGCTTTACTTCGTACCAAGGCAGGCATGAGAAGGTGGCTTCGCCAACAAAAACAAGCCCAGTCTGATGCCACTCGCTCAGATGCCAACGCAAAAGGAGCCAAGGATGCAATCCAAGGCGTCGAAACGTTGGCTGAGGGTATGGAAGGTGAAGAAGAGCGGGTCTTGCCTGACTACTATGACTCTCTGTCTGCTGTTCCAGATATTCCTCCAAAGCTCCAATGGGTTGAAGATGCCGACGGACAACTCATAGATCGATCTGATGAGTTTCTTCGGATGGTCCCGAGTGGCCACTTCACCGCTCCGAAAAGTTTCTTGACCGGGAAGGTAGAGGCCAACATGCGACAGATGCAGGAAACGAGGAAGTTGTGTTCCAAGATTGGCGTCATCAAGCAAATGCAACTGCAAGCCCAAGTAAACCTTTCCCAGAAATCACTTTGCCTTAAAGCTAACCCTCTTAGATGTACAATAATCAATTCCCCAAATACGAACCAGAACCATTCATCGAAGCAGACATTGAACCTCATGTCGTCTCAGATGATGGACCCATCATGGCTACTTGGGTTTGCAAAGCCGCCTTGCAACGATCGGTGGCGAAACTTTGCTATCACGCTGGATTCGAGGAACTTCAGCCCAGCGCTTTGGACGTCATCACCGACATTGCTGGAGACTTCTTTACTAAGCTTGTGCAAACATTCAATGTTTATCGCGAAACGCCCAAGGTGCCGGCAATTGGGTCAGCTACAGAAGCTGGAGCAAAGTGGCAAGAGACATTCACCGACGAAGAAGTTGTCCTTCACACACTGAGCGAGAACGGCCTTGAAGTTGAGAGCTTGGAAAGCTACGTCAAGGACGATGTGGAGCGTCTTGGTACTAAACTCGGAGTCATGCATGATCGTATGAAGGCACATCTTTCTGATCTCTTGCGTCCCGCTCTTACAGATGGAGGCGCGGATGGATCTGGAGCTTTCAATGATGGCAGCGAGCAGTTCGTGGGTGGCGACTTTGCCGAAGAACTCGGAGAAGATTTCTTCGGCTTCAAGGCTCTTGGCTTGGACGCTGAGTTCGGAATGGCAAGCCTCTCGGTACCTCTGCATCTACTCCACACAAGGCTCTACCAGAATCCAACAACTGCCGTTGCGCAAGGACCATCGACTGACATCTTCGCCCCGCTGCCTCCTCTGGAGCCAGTCACCAAGGAGAACCTTCAGGACCAGATCGGTCTGGTTCGAAACTTCTTCCTCGCCAAATTGCATGCCAATGACGATGAGCCGTTACTCGAAGACGAAGAACTACCAGCCAAGCAAAGACCTTCGAGACCCCGTCTTGGCCCTACTGGAAAGATCACGAGTCCAAGGAAGCGTCCCCTCAAGGAGCAGTCTGGAAACTCCAAAAAGAAGAAGAAACTTGACAACGGCACGGCGATGGATCCTGCCACAGGTGCAAAATCTGGCGTCAACAGCAGCCCGGAAAAACCCAATCCTCTGACGGCTTCTGCAAAGAAATTGAAGCTTGGCTTGCCCAACGGAGGACCTGTCTCTATGGAAAGAGCAGAGAGCAGCCAAGGCAACGCAAGCCAGAATGAAAAAGACGATGGCAGTGCCGTAGGCATGATGAGTCCAGAAAGCATCGAACGGTAATGAAAGAAAAACAACCTGTCAGATATAAGATGAGTGATTCTAGAGGTCATATCACTCATTCTATGCCCATCACCAGGGTTGCCCTGGTCTACGCTCGTTTATTATCATGCATATCAAGCGGAAGAATAACTCAAAAGTACATATGGGAAGAGGCATTCTGTCTATTGAGAGCAAGGAGATACCGGGGAGGACGCACTGACAGATGCTGGAGTTTTTAAGTGCTAATTTCTTCAATTGTGAATGTGTACTAAGACTTCTTTGCTTTGTTTCGGCGTTTTTGGAAACCCCTTCAGAGGATCGGTCTGGAATGACACGGACGGACTCATTTGCATTATGGCTTTGGACGGGACGAGGATATCATGATGGAAATGGCAAATGGAGACTCTTACCTTGCATGGGGTTAGGTAGTGAGAGGGGGGTTTGACAGATGAGTCGATTCAGAGTTGCCTCGATGGTCTCACAATGGAAGAGCGACTTCGCATGATTACTTTTGTATTTTATGCTATGCTATACCTCGAAGACCTAATTGCAATGGATGAATCTCTACAGAACTTCGTTCGACTAGAAATCTCAATTTTTAAACCCCTACCCCCTCAAACGTCGAGCTGAATCCACTTCAACCTGGGAGATTGAAAATGAAGGCCTCCCCCCCCGCACCCCCGCACCCCCTGTCTACCATGAGGTTGTCTGATTTGGTCTTTGTTAGTGGGCTTAACTGCAAATAGTAAAAGAGCAAGACGATTACACGCATTACTACAAAGTAGCAATGTCCGTGAAGGCGCTAGGCTGCAACTGGTACGATGAGTGAGTTGGAGGTTTTATGGTTCTTTTGAACCTTGATTTCTGCTCAGTGTTTAGTTGTGGGAAAGTAGATTCGAAGAAACAACGTGAACGGCATCAATTACTACAGGATAATGAAGCCAAAAAGAAAGGTAGAAGAATCACTTGGGAAAAGCGGGGCTAACCACGCTCATTATGGCAGCTTGCTTCATGAATTTATATGATAGGTGCGGGCAATAATCAAAGAAGAACTCGGTTGGATTGATTTGAGAGAGTGTGCTACTCGATATACCTTTTCATTTCCGTCACGCCGTGCAATGCATTTCTGAACTCCGACTACGCCATTTAATTCCCAACTCCCTATACGGCCTGTGCAGCAGCAGCCTGGGGTTGGACTTCAGACTGTATTTGGATGATCTGAGTTATTGTCAGCAGACACTCATGGTAGGGAAATAAAGAGACTCACTTGTGATCGTATCTGGTCACTTTTCTCTTGTACATCCTTGATCTGCTTTTCTATCCTCTTTCTACTTATTCGTCAGTCTGTATCTGACCAGATCCAATTCAAAGCTCACATCTCCTTGTCAATGAACTCCAGTCTTCCATCAACCGCCATCACAGCTTCCGTCTTGTCCTGCTTCAGCAGCACTGGTCCCACCAATTTGTAGATATTCGCATCCTCCTTCAGACTGGCAAATTCCTACAACTCTTAGTTAAGTATTTCGGGCTCCTAGATCCGGATTTACAACCTTCTGAACCCCCTTATTCTCTTGTTGTTGCGACTCGAGCTTTTGCCGTGAGTTAATGCTGTTCTGTAAATCTACCACCATCAGTCAGAGCCAAGAGACAAAAGAAAATATCGATAATCAAACCAACCTTGCTGCAGCTTCTGGTACTCGTCAGAAAGTGCCTGAAGTTGCTGCTGTGCGTCTGCCATGGCTGCACGTAATGCTAGGGCTGGAGGGGTTTGGGTCGAGATCTTGGGAGTATTGTTACAATTTCCAAAAGGGGAAACCCTCTGAGTGGTATCTCCAAGCTTTCGAGTACAAAGCAAAAGTGGCCTAGGGTCGATCAATAGCTTAGATAGAGTTTTGTGGGGTGATCTTGAAATATCAAAAGATTTTGGAGGTTGCACTAGCGCCGTCGCGGGGCAAAAGCACGACAAGGGTCTCACCAACCGAAGATCTTGGTCCGTCATAACAAATGTCCTATCTCACGAGGCAACAGCAGTAAGCTTCCCTTTTTCTCATGCCAGATTGGGTTGAGCCTAGGACTACAGCAGCAAAACCTTGCACCGCAGGCTGATACCTCTCAAGTTCAAGCCCTCGTCTTCTCTACGCATTCGCTAAGTCCAGAATTGTCCACTTTGGGCCCCGCCACAGAGACAGCTTCCAACGTCAAATTCGCAATTCTACATTATACCGGCGATCCAGCGACGATTACAAATCTTTACAGAGCAACTCTTTTTAGCTGTGCTTCTCCCTGCGATTGTCTTGGGAGCGTCCGCCCCCCACCCCCCCACCTCCATCATGTCGAACACCGACTTCCTCGGCCGCGCAATAGACGTGGTGAAGAAGGCCATCGAAGCGGACACCGCCGCCGAGTACGAAAAAGCATACCAGCTATACTACCAGTCACTTGAGTTGTTTATGCTGGCACTGAAATGGGAGAAGAATGCCAAATCCAAGGAGATGATAAGAGCGAAGGCGGGCGAGTACATGGAGCGAGCCGAGAAGCTGAAGCAGCATCTGGCGGACGCTGATGGCAAGCATAAGAAGCCGGGGATGGTGGGTGCGAATGGGAGTACGACGGGAGGAGGAGGGAAAGGGAAGGACGGTGACGACGATGTGGATCCTGAGAGCAAGAAGCTGAGGAATGCGTTGGCGGGGGCGATTTTACAAGATAAACCGAATATCAGGTGGGAAGATGTTGCAGGTCTTGAAGGTGCGAAGGAGGCGCTGAAGGAGGCTGTTATTCTACCTATAAAATTCCCACATTTGTTCACGGGCAAGAGACAACCTTGGAAGGGCATCCTGTTGTATGGACCACCTGGGACGGGAAAGAGTTATCTGGCGAAGGCGGTCGCTACGGAGGCAAATAGTACGTTCTTCAGTGTGAGCAGTTCGGACTTGGTCAGCAAGTGGATGGGAGAGAGTGAAAGGTTCCTATGGCAATCCTTTAATTGGGACGATGACACTGATACCCTCTCACAGATTAGTAAAGCAACTATTCGCAATGGCACGAGAAAACAAGCCGTCTATCATCTTCATCGACGAGGTCGATGCTCTTTGCGGTCCTCGAGGAGAAGGGGAATCGGAAGCCTCAAGACGTATAAAAACAGAAATGCTGGTACAAATGGACGGTGTGGGCCGTGACAGCAAAGGCGTTCTCGTTCTTGGCGCTACCAATATTCCCTGGCAACTCGATGCAGCCATTCGACGTCGTTTCCAAAGACGAGTGCACATCTCTCTCCCTGATCTGCCTGCCCGGACGAAGATGTTCGAGATCAGTGTTGGCACGACACCCTGTGAACTTACAGGTGCTGATTACAGGAAACTGGGTGAACTAAGTGAAGGATACTCTGGGTCTGATATTAGTATTGCGGTGCAGGACGCACTCATGCAACCAGTACGGAAGATTCAGACAGCTACACATTACAAGAAGGTAAGCCACGTGACGATTCTTGACCGCGGCAGATTTGACTAATTCTCTCGAGGTTGTGGACGACGGGATTGAGAAGTTAACACCTTGCTCGCCGGGCGACGCTGGAGCCATGGAGATGACATGGACAGAAGTCGATTCTGACAAACTGCTGGAGCCGCCTTTGCAACTCAAGGATTTCATCAAGGCAGTCAAGGGTGCCCGACCAACCGTCTCAGGAGAGGATATCAAGCGCAGTGAGGACTGGACCAATGAGTTCGGTAGTGAAGGTGCTTGATAAGTCAAAATTTTACACCTTCTGTAAGAGTGGTTCAAGATGAACGTAAGACCGTCAGGAGCACGGCTAGCATGGCGAAGTAGGGCGTTTCTGCAGGAGTTCTAGGGCGATATTCCGGACTATCAAGATGACTAATCATGCACAGTTGTCACATAAATAAGAAGTGCACAAAGAGAAGCAATTTGCAAATATTTATCGACCAGCAGCGTGACATGCGCCCAGCAAGTAATTTATCCTTCCCAGACGTAGAAATATCCACAACGCCGTATTGAATACAGACATCTACCATTGTTCTTGATATTCTCGAACATTAGAAGGATGCCACCGTGTATTTCCTCAACACCGCGCGCCATGCCCAAGTTTACACATCAGAGACCGCGAGCTACGTTTACTCGGTAGATGACTCTCCCTTGCTCTTCTTTTTCTTCTTCTTTTCGCCTTCGCCCGCATCTCCGTTTACTTCGCTGTGTCTTCTCTTCTTGTCCTTCTTGGTCTCCTTGTCTTTTGACTTCTCCTTCTTGTCCTTGGATTTCTTTTCTTGCTTCTGGATGGCGCGAGGTGTGATGTCTGCCATATCGGCATCAGCCGTGGGGTCCGCGATGTTGATGTCGCCTAGGATGGCATCCATTGCTGATTTCTACAAAAATGTCAGTGGATTCTGATCTGAATCAGAATATACTCATCGTACCATTGCGTCCTCATTCTTGGTCGGTGCAGCTCCGGTGGCGTAGAAGTCTAATCTCTCCTCAACCTGTTTTCTCAACGCTAATCCAAACTTTGTCGATGGTTCTTCAGAGAAGTTGTCAATTCTGCTGGCAATACTGCACTTGTTGGCTAAGAATCTTGAAATCCGTCCCTTATTCTTTGCACCAGCCCGGCCAATGAAACTTGAGTGGTAGATCAATCCGTATTTTGGTGTGTTTCCCTTAGTCTTCAGAGCTCGGAAGAGTGCTTTCTCGGCACCAAGAATTTGGACGGTAGATGCAGGGTATTTTGAGAGGTTGGTAAGGGAGCCAGCATGGGATATTAGTCGTGCTGCGACGATCTCACCGATCAGTGAAGCCAGGTTGGGCGCAACGATTGCCATCTTGTTGACAAGGTATTGAAATAATGACCTTCTATACTCGGCAAGCTTGACCACACGGTTTGCGAATGCTGAAACGTTCTCCATGTCGGTCACTGAAATATCCTGTCCCATACTAACTCGCGCGGCGTCAATGATAGCCTGTGCAATATCCGCATCGTCATTCACAATGGCGGCGATATCGTGTAGGTTTGCGTCAGTCAAGGTCTTCTTGTCCCCAATTGCGAGCGCAAGCTTTGCGTAGGTGTGGTTGTCCGATACAATTCGAATAAGCTCTGGGAAATGCCAGCCGTACCATTCCCTGACTCGCATGGAGAAGGTATTGACAGCCTTGTCGAGGTGATCCAGAGTAGCAATGGCTTGGATAATATGATTGTCGTTCTTCTGAACTGAGAACTTGACCTTTGCGCGAGAGTATGCGTGACCAAGACCGAGTTGTGCCCGCTCGACATCGCCCTCTTGAAGACCCTTCAGTAACTTTCCTGCATGAAGTCGCAAGCCTCTTAATAAGTCTGCGACAACCTCAGAAGTCTCGCCAGTCTCACACTCCACACCAGGGAACGATGCTTTAATGCTTCCGGCCAAGTTCTTGTCTTGTACTCCTAACACAATCTTCTTCTTTTTGGAAGGCTTTGGGAGGTTCAATTCGAGGTTCGATCGGAGGTATTCGGAGAGGACGCCTTCAGACACAAGGTTGATGTTCTCCAGGGCTTCAGCAGCACCTCTGAACAGGATATTAGCTCTCGTCTTTACGGCGCAAATTCCGAGCTTACCTATAAGGCGCAAAGTTTACAAGCTTGACCATCTTTCCAAACTTTGCAAGATCTTGACCGGCATCTTGGACTTCCTTTAACCGGTTGCCAATTGTATCGGCTTGGTGGACGACGTGAAAGATAGCATACCCCACCGAACTCTCGTGGAGCAGGTAGTCGATGTTAGACGACATTTTACCGGTATTCCAGACCTGATATCAAAACAAGAGCCTCCTCCACGGCTCCGGATCAGGATCAAGTCTGTTTTTGGATTGGGTGGTGTCGAGTTTCGTTGTGGTTTTGTAAGTTCTGAAAATTCGAATCCCCAAGCTCTGCGAATTATTTTTTGCAGTGCGGCAGAAGCTAGAGCCAAATTGGGTTGGCCGCTAAGGCCACACACGTGATGGCCAACTTCATCTCCTCATTTCAATCTCAACTAACCTACTGGCTTTTTCTCGTGCTTCTGCACTGTTTTGGTGCTAGGTATAAGCGTGAGCGTTCACCAAAGAGCTGAGGATTGAGTTAATCCCAGATCACGAAGAATCCAGCTTTAAAATGCCCTCCCAACTCCTGAATTACCTCCCACGGGAGATTCGTGACCAAATCTACACCATTGTTCTAGCATCGCCGACCGGACTACTTTGTCTGCCAGTGAGCAGAGTACCACGCATTGACAAGCTGGGTTTGCATCACATGGTGGATTGCTTTAGACTTGTCCCTTTCGATTCAGAGGAAGATCTCCCGTGGAACGACGAGAGCAGGATCAAGTTATCACTTCATCGGGTATGCAAACAGGTTCACGCCGAGGTCGAGAGTTTGCTTTGGCAACTTAACGGCATTCGGCTTGTGCGTCCGACTGAGCTGAGACACTTTTTTCCCTGGCCTACCTTAGTAACGCAGTTGCGGCAATATTTACAGTACATCGAGATGGATCTTGAACTCTTCCAGCCAAGATACTTTCTGGATACGCAAAGAGCACTCGAGACTTTTGTGGAATGGTCCCGGAAGGGAAGCTTGAAAGGGTGCACCCTGCGGTTTCCTCACAAGGCCATTCGTCAAAGTGGTACTGGCACACCCTTTGAGATTGGCCTCGGCTTGAGGCGAATGTCAAGGCAGTTCAGGTCCGTTGGCAGCCCATCGGCCAGAGATTGCCACGATTATTTGGATCTGTTGAAGAAGTGTGGCTCTATTGATGGATTTCCGTCTCACGTGGAAACGAAGTTGGTGGTAAATACTGGCTTCGCAAGTCGAACGCCGAATGAGAAAGAAGAGTGGCTGGAGAATTGGCTGAGACTCGAGTAAACAACCTTTCTCTTTGCTCCTCACCCTAACATCCCAGTGGTGCTAATTCTTACTAGTCCAAGTGGATTCCTAGCAGAACTGAATGATTCCTTTGGCGGGGAGCTTTGGATAGACGGCATTTTGTGCTATAAGGAAGGACTGAAAGTGAAGGATCCTTTCGAATACGAACCAGAATGGGCCACGGAAGAAGAAATCATCGAAACCGCGAAGGTCTTCTGAGCTCTAAAGTAAGCAGCCATGGATTGACATGAGGTCTGGCCTTGCTAAAATTTAAGATAAAGTCGGCAGAGCATGTGCGCTTTTTGAGTGTCTCTCAGGACCCGTCGAGCTGGCCTACACTTCACATCCCGACCATCAATATAGTCGGAATCGCACATTTGGGTACGCAAGATACCGAGTTGGGGCTTCACCATCCTCCGTCAAAGCTCCAGAGGAGAATAAGAATAATTCCCCCTTCTCTACGACAACCTCAACGGCCTGATAAGCTCGACAAATATCTCCGGCACAGCCTACTGTACAATAATCGGGACTGCCTCCACAGCTGGTGGAAGTCAGTCCGGTTTCCGTGCCAAAACATGTTGCAACTGTTGCTGTACATGCTGGAGCATTGTTTCCTTGATTGTAACATGCTGTACACCCTGTGTCTCTATGAACAAGATCAAGTGGTTTGCCGTTTGGGGCCGGAGGTAGAAGGGGCTGTTGTTATATAGAAGAATTGTCATATCTTCTACTGCCTTGTGGTTCAAGAGGATCCAGGCAAGCTGGTCGAATTCTTGGTCCATCCTTTGACCCTAGTAGAAGCAATCAATTAATAAGTGCTTAATGTTTTTCAATGAGGAACGTGTGATGTAATTAGAGTGAGCCGCTAAATAAAGGGTGTCAATGTCGGGGTTAATGGGGATTTTAGGATCGCTGTGGCGGAGTTGGAAGGAGGCAGTGAAGTGCCGTAAGGCTTCATGGCGAGCTTCATGGCTGACGAGAAGCAGAGAGTGGGTGGGGATACGGATTGTAGGCTGCAGTTGGTAACGGAGCTCGCCTGTGAATGACGAATAGGCAATTGTACCTGAAAACGGAATGATGCGTGGTGATGATACAACAAAGTGCCAGATTCTGAGGCGGACTACTGGGGGGAGAGGAAAACATGCGAAGGCCATGAGGCGAGGCGAAATATTGTCGTTCCTTTTCTGTGTATCTTATTCGGATGAGATGAATAAGGCGAACAGGAGTTTTCAATAGCACTGTTGACGAAGTTGTTGCAGAGTTGAGAAGAAATACTTTTCATTCGACTTATTATAATTAGTGAATGCGGAATCTTGAGACTTGCTCCTTTGTTTCCAACATGAAGATACTCCCCTTCTGAATATTGCTGCGAGTTCGAGAACATTCAAAAGTTCACTTGTGGAGTCACGATCGGAAAGAACTATATATAGACCTTGAGCCTTTCGATTCTGGAAACTGCGGAATCATCAAAATCTCATAGAAATGCATATGAATATGACACAGAATGAGACAAATGCGCTCGCTTCATTGCTTGTCCCCTTCCACGATTTCTCTGTCGGATCCTCTGCTCACTATGAGTTTAGTACTGGTAAAACGTGGGAGGTAAATTTTGAGGGCAATACCATCTTTGGAGGCTCAAATAGGAGTCAAAGTCACAGCAATTCTCGCACTCAAGGTCAACACAAATGGCATGAAAAGAGGTTCATTTGTACTTATGTAACACAAAAGAAAAGTTGCGATCTCGCGTGATCGATTATCGCCTTGGAAACAAGTCCAGGCTCTGGAGTAAGAGACTCAATCGCAATTCCAAATCAGAGAGTACCGAGTGCCTAGAGTACAATGTAATGAAAAACCCTCTCGATATGAACGGTTCCATATTCAAATTGTGTCCATCCCACCGCCAAATCCTGTTCGTAATGAATTACTGCTTGGATTGAGCAAGACCGACGGTTCCCTTGCCGAGGTCGTAGACTGAGTACCACTTTCGGAGGAATGCATCACCGAGGATTGCCAATGGGCCTACGGGCTCGGGGAAATCCTGTATTGAGTTAGTCCTGGTCACTTAATAGTGAAAACTTTTGAACTTACCATTCCCATAAAGCTGGAGATACAAGATCCCTGGACCTCGAGAATGTAATCGTATGGGGTAATGCTGAAGTTGTAGCCGCTGAGGGTGAAGGACATGTCTGGCAGACTATCACGCTTCTCACACTCGACAGTGTATTGTCCATTGTAGCCCTTCTTAGCACCGATCTCCTTGTTCAAGAGCTCGGCAAGAGTGGATGGAAGAGCGATAAGAGAAGTTCCGGTGTCAAGTATAACACCCGTGTTCTCAAGCTCGGCAGTGTTATCGCCGAAGGTAATGGCATCAAGATCAACTTCCCAGTAGGCCTTGCGTCTTAATGGGATGTTGGTCATCTTGCCAGTATAGTGGTCCTTGTTGATACCACCGAAAGTAGCCTCCGACTCATCACCCTCGCCGTTGTTGGTATCGCCGAGGTAGAAAGCAAAGACTGGTTCATCTAACAGACCCTGCTCAATCATGTTGTAAAATGGAGGAGGAATTTTGTTCACGGAGATCGTATCAAATCCGAGACCTAGGATGCCATCGAATCGACCAAAGGCAAAAGCCAGACC
The DNA here is from genome assembly GCA_021399465.1 of Hyaloscypha sp. PMI_1271. NCBI lineage: Eukaryota > Fungi > Ascomycota > Leotiomycetes > Helotiales > Hyaloscyphaceae > Hyaloscypha > Hyaloscypha sp. PMI_1271. Next base: position 347,139 of record JAJTUS010000010.1, read on the forward strand.
TGGCTCCTCGGTAGCTTCGGCGAAGATTTGGTCCTTGATCTTGAGATCACCGATGGTCATTACATCCTGAGATACGAAACCGCTGAGACTACCAGAACCATAGCGGATCTCGAACGAAGTTCCGTTCTTCTTGTATGTAGATGAAGATGAAGAATCGTACTTGGTGTGAAGGTAACAGGCGATCGATCCACATTCAGAAGACGGCACCCACAAGTTGGAGCTTCCGGTATCGAGAACGACCTTGAATGATTGAGGAGGAGTTCCGATTGTGATCTCGGAGAAGTCTGCATCTCATGTAAGTATCGTAGAAGCTTGAGATCGATGGAAATACTGACATTGAGCGTTCAAGAAGTTGCTCACGGGAACGCTGTGATCACCCTTGGTATCGTGGACGGCGGTATCCTTGAACATCTCATCGATGTGCGACTGAGGTCGAATGCCCATATACTTCTGGCCGAGGTGCTTGACATGGGTGTCGATGTTGGCACCAGCCAACTGCTCCGACAGAGAGACCTTCTTCAGTGGCATCTTGTGGACGCCTGCGCTCACTGAGCCCAGCAGCGACGCTGCGGCGAAGAGTGCGCCCTTCATGATTGCGATTCGTGAAATTGAAAACTATCACTGTCAAAGCAATAGATGGAAAGGTTGTGTTGTGTTGTGTTGTGTTGTGTTGTGTGGTGTGATGATGCGCAACCCGAGTTGGTGATGGATGGAGGGTTGTTGACGCAAGGGAAGAGAGCTTCTGAGACGAGGGAGGTAGAGGTGTGAGTGACTTGATGACGCTCCCGTCGCTAGGCCGTCTACGCAGTTGCTCAATCGCTGTTGCCTTGTCAGCAGAAGCGCCCTGCGGATTGGCGGGACTGGAACTGCCCCGTCGAGCTTGTTGGAGTCTTAAGCGAGGAACAGGTGTGGATGAGGGGCGGGAGGTTGGCATCCTTTTCCCTTCTTCTCTTCTCCTCCTGCGGTGATCCGAGCACGCGTATCACGCATCACCAGCTTCAGCAGTTCAACAACGTCAAACCCGGCTGTACACTCGTGGCACAAAAGGGTGAGACCGAGATACATCCGGTCTGTCCCTTCAAAGTTCACGTTGAACGGGTAGATCCTGGCGAGTACATTCTATCACGTGACACTGTCAACTCTCACTAGATACCTTCAACTTCTGGCATCCCCTGCCCTTGCTCATGTCAATGCTCATGCCCATTTGAGGAGGGCCATGACTCAACCTCTATACGCGATGCCTACGAGCCTCCAGCAATCTTTCCTCCGCAGAGCGCAGTTTGTGGTGGTATACAGCGTGGGAGGCAAGGATTCGCATCCAAGAGATTCAAGGGCAGATTCGACCACGCCCTGTGACAGGGCGAACCACGACTCTATGAATACCGCAAGGGCTCCGAAGCAAGCGTTTCACTGCCACAGGCGATGTTCGAGCTCGAATACCGCTAGCATATGGCACATCGTCCTCTCGCGACCCTAATTACAACGGCTCTACCAGGTAAATATACTCGAACGATCTGAGGTGTTACGATGCAGTAGTACTAGCAGATAAATGGAAAATACGGACGTGCTCCTTGAAGACCGGCGTAAAGAATGTTCTACTTACACTTCTAAGCCAGATGAAGATCTTCTTAGCCTTCTATAAACAAACGGGACTTGCGTCTTACTACCCCTTATTTCATCTTCTCCCTTTCTCCCACGTTCAATCTCCATTAATAGAGGATTTCTTCTTGTGCGAATCTCATTAGAATGTGAACAATCTTCTCACTCTCCCTGTCATCCAGGCAGTTGAAGTGTCTTCGTGATGGAGATGTTTAGTTTCTCAAACCTCCTACGGCCCGCCGTTCCTCAAAACTATGATGATATCGATCTCGACACCCCTCTCATGTACGGCGACGAAGATTGAGGAGGGTACCTCCGCCAACCCTCGACCGGGAAGAGCGTCTTTATGCTTCTCTCTTGAAGACAACCTCAACGATCGTCACATTCCTATTACCCTCTTTCCTTTAACGAAACACCAATCGAAAACAAAGACAACGGAAATTTCATATTTAAACGGGACCAGAGGCCTCGCCTCGTTCCTTGTCTACTTCCAACATATCGCGACGGAGCATAGCGACTGGATCCATCAAGGACATCAATCCCGACCTGAAGACAACTAGCTCATCCAGCTACTGTATATCAGCCTCGTCTATTCCTGCCGTTTTATGATCTTTATATTCCTCGCCCTCTCTGGCTCCTTTCTCTCCTACAGGCCCCTCCAACTTTCTCGAAAACAAGACACTAGTTTACTGTTCGATAATATCGCATCGAGACTCTTCCACCATGCCCCCAGATTGTTCCTGATAGAGCTGCCCGTAATGCTTATAACGACCACATTCGGGGTGTATTACGGGTGTTATAGCACTGGCCGCCCATCGGATGGGACATGCAGCGGTACTGAACCACCCCTCGGGTTGCAACCCGTCGGGACAATGAGGATCTTCGTCAAAGGCTTGATCCCTTCCGGTGGGGCGAATTTCACCCTCCGATGGTGCCACAACTCTGGAAATTGCCTATGGAGTTCCGCGGGTTAGTGGTGCTCCTCATGCTGGTCTTAGCTCTTGGAAATGCTAAGCCTGTTGTGGTGATGATCCTCCTGTTACCTGTTTCACCCGCTGGGATCCACTACTCTTTGTGTGTGGAGTCATTCTAGCTGAACTCCAAATCCTTCGAAAAAGCTCTCCCTGCACCTTGGAGAAACTTCGCAGGAATTCAGCGCTCGTAAACGCCATCAGACTGATCCCAGCCATCTTCTGGGTCGCGATTCTGGCGCCTCGCTCTCTTCGTCGGTTCCTGGCCTGCAACCAAGTATGCCAATCCCCCAGCTTCCAACACATCTGCCAATACACTCCTGCACATTTCAGTGCAGCCTTGCCTCAACAGTATTTCTAGACCTCGGTCGCTACAGTCATGCTCCTATTCTCTTGGAGAATTTCGAACCTCTCCAAAAACCCTTTGTCACTCCACTTGCGAACTATTTCGGGGATATATCATTCGGGTTCTACATTGGCCATTTCCCATTTCCTCAAACGATTGGGAGATGTCATGTCACAACTATGCGCTGCACCGGCAATTCCAGCTTTGGTATCAGGAGTTCACGCCCGGATTCTTCTTAGGTAACATCTTGGTAACATCATTTATCGTTTGGTCAGCTGGTATACACTGGAGACTCCTTGACGTCAAGTCAGTCAAGTTTGCGAGGTGGCTGTCTTTGAAATGTTTGTTAGGTTAGGAGTAGACAGACAGGAAGTCCAAAAACAAAGAGGTGTCGCCTCCATCTCCGCCGAAATGTTCACTACCTGACTGTGAAGCTGTTGCCAAACGCAAAGGCCTATTTTGAGATGGCTCGGAGTGTCCATACGCAACTTTCATTCGAGAGGCGGCTGCCATGGCTCCACGGGCGAGGAGTGCATATCAAGGAGCAAGCTCGGTTCATAATTGCTCCGTATTTGCAAGCTGAAGGCACTGGTTGGGCAAAGACGAAAGTGGTTTTCAATTCATATTCATTTACAATTCAATACAGTATAATACAATAGAGAATGTACACTTATACACACAACTGACGCTAGTGAGGGCAATAATCAATTGCCACTTCCTCCAGCTACTTGTGCCTCGACGTCTTCTTCTCCCCAGTCATCCTCTTCATCTTCATCTTCATCTTCACTAGTGCCTGTGTCTCGGATCCCATTCCCCTGATCAAGATAATTCCTCACCTCTTCCTCTCCTGGCCAACCACCCCAGCCCTTGACCTGCTCTACTAAGGCTTGAGCAGTCGCGACTGCGTAGTCTGTGCCATCGCAGAAGGCTTTGATTGCAACCACAGTTTGCCGTAACATCCGATATCCGTTTGTGGTTTGCAAGGCTATAGCCTCCAATTCCTCGTGATTTTTGACCATCCATTCAAGAAGTGAAATAATTGCAGCATGATCCCCAATCAAACCCATTGCACGCACATACGCATGCAAATGGGGACCTTCCAGGGTGTGCCAGAGCCTAGAGATCCCATAGGAAAGCTCCTCATTTCCGTCAGTCAATTTTGCATATTCTGCTCTAATAATGTGAGATGTCTTGATCAGGAGTAGTTGATGCGCCTCGGATTTATGGAAGGCTGCTTCGGCGTATTTGGCGAAAGTTTGGCAAATAAAGAGGAACCCCTCAGGGTCGAGCTCGAGGTCACAATTTTGGAAATCTTTAAGTGCCAACATGGTAACTCGCCATGCTTGCTCGTGATTCTCACACATTCTTTCAGGATCTAGAGCGAAACGTCTGACCATGACAAGATCCTTGCGTGCAAGACTCTTGAAGAGCGCATACCATGCTGGGCGAAATTTCGGTTGCCAAGACTTTAACAGGAATGCCGTATGTTGGAGGGGAGTTCTAAGGCGAGAGTGATGTAATCTTTGAGCACCAGCCTCGCGAACTGTCCCAACGTGAGAATGTGCTAGAGAAAACCCTTTCTTGCTCACATGCTCAATGATCCCCAATTCAGAATCGGAACCAGTCTTGACCACTCGTGGAGCGAACCGACACACAAGAGATATGAAATCTGTCAGCATCCGATCAGACACCTGTGCAACTACATTGGCTGGAACTTGGCGTTCACCACCGTTTGCAAGGTATGCTACTACTTGAATATCTAATCCACTGTCAAGGAGATATTGCAAGCCCTCATCGGTGGTCCTGGCATGTCGAAGGAGGAAACTCAAGCATCTTCCAGAAGGGCGAACCCCAGCGGCTCTCATCTCCTGGTACAAATCTTGAAGGGTTGGGGGTTGAAGCCGCAACCTATAAAAAATGGTGAAATTGTCGTCGGATACGGGGAAAACCTCTAGCCCATCACCTGGCCTGGCGTGGATGTTTGATTCTTGTCCTGATCTTCGACTTTCGTAGTTGAGCTTTTTGAGCATAGCGAAATACATTGACAGGTTTGCTTGCCCACCTTTTCGGCAGAATTCCGTAAAAGCACCCCATGCTTCATGCACGTCACGAGTAGTTTCTACTCTGGCAGCCCAAACCCTTGCCTCATCGTCGCGGCTCTCTCTTGCCTGTGTGAAGGAGCCAAGAGTTCTCCACTTGAGCAGTTTCCGAGTGTGTATGGTAGGCGTCCCGTCAGTGTCAAGTCCTCCGAAAATTGACAGCTGGGAATCCTGCGTATAACCCGATTCCTTCGACCGCATGATGGCTGATATCACTCTACTAAAGTCTTCATCCTGCGAGCGCTGAGCATCCATGCCGTCTTGTTCTACTCTCCACGGAGGCCAACTCCTATTTCGAAAAGTAGCGGACCTGGCTTCTCTTGCAGACTTCTTGGAAGCAGTGAGGACTTGGATGACAGCTCTGTAGCTGGCATGGTCTAGCCTTAAGGGAGGCTCAAATTGCCCAGCTAGCGTTAAGAGAACTTTCTGGGCCGACCAGTTGTAAGTCATCGATTGCAATGGCTCTAAAGAACTGGGCAAGGCCAACAACCGCAGAAAATAGTTGTTCATCTCGCAGAAGCGAACGAAAGTGCGGGTATCTAAGGATCCTGGGCTACCAACACTGCTGCCTGAAACTGAGCGCAGGAAATGGGCGGCCATGTGCGCTACATCAACCATCGCCGAAGGCCAGATACGTCGGGCTTGGTATAGGAGACGGCTGATCAATACAGTGAACGAAGTCTCCTCTATTTTTTTAAAACTTTGTGGCTTTGCAACAGTGTGGTGGTGGTTCTCCTCCGAAGAAGTTGAAATATCCGGTTTTGTGGTCTCTTCGATATCCTCCGCCGTACCAGGCCGATTTTCTGGTATGGGTGACCGAGTTGGCACAATAAGTTTTAAGATGCGGTCTCTGGAATAGTCCAGCAGACTCCTTAAAGACTTGACCTTAGAAATGTCTCGTCGAAGTATCTCGAGTAAAATGAAAGTAGGCAGATTTAGCGGGTCAGCTACAAGTCGACCAACCATCTCACCAGGTGAGGGCGCCGTCAAGATATTAATCCAGTTGGAAACGTCACGCCAACTCATACCTCGTGAATCCAAGAGAGTCTGGGCCTTCTCGTGGAAACTTCGATCATGAAAGGTCCATTCAGTCTAAAGAAAGTTAAAAATATTCTCCGAAACTTTGAAGCTAGGTTACCTTCGGAACGGACGATCTAAGGAGATAATGTATGGTTATTATAGGAAGATGGCGGTAAGAAACTTTGGGTCTTATGTAAAGCCAGAATCTCTCCCTCTTCGACCGATCGTTCATGTCCAAAATCTTGGCCAATATAACGCCAGGGCTCAGAGCAGTGGCCCGTTCATAACGTTCAACGGTTTCAAAAAACTCTTTCTCACTTTCGAGAGATGGAAGTGACCATTGCGGAATACCATCTCCCTCCTGTTTTGCTGCCAACGTAAGTGGAGCGGTAGTCTGACTGATGTTTTCAACACCCTCAGGAATTTGAGAGGGGCTCGGTGGAACTGCATCGTCTTCATGAGAAGTTGTGTTCAGCGGTGGAATGCTCTTCGTGGCGGGCTTTGGGTGGTGAACTACTGGAGATTGTTGTAGTTCTTGAAGTTGATTCCTCTCTAACTTCGAAGGTACGATTACCATCCGTGTTGGAAGGCGTTTTCGAGTTTTGGAACTTCGAGTTTTGGATGCAGTCTGGGACGGAGCAGCTATAAATGGTTGAAACTTGTGAGTTGATCGAGATATCTGCGGGCCGGCACCCTCAACCTTCCCCTCCTGTAAACAATCTGGTACGATGTGTGAGAACCTGCCATTTTTGGGCCAGACGCCTGGGAGGGAACACTTGTATTAATGTCAGTACCTGGAGTAGAAACCATAGGGGTTTGACATACAGCCCCTCCAAAACGAAAACTGCACGGGCGACGAGAGTTGCGTAACAAGGGCTTGCCCAGTCTCGAGAAACACAGGCAAGATTGCATCCGTTCATATTGTCCCGGAGATCATTGATCTGCAGAAATCAAAACATCAAATAACTGCCTAGCTAGGCGGTGGCGCTACCGGAAAGGTGGATAACATAAATTCGCCGTAGATATGAACTTCGATTGCGTTTTAAGGTGTGCTGAGCAAAAGAGCAAAAAATCTTGCAATGCAGGACTAGACCAGAGCTCATTGAAGCCAAAAATTCGGGTTGGTCGTTAAGCAGGGAAGACGCTAAGCTCTTTCTGTCTTAGCGCGCCTGCTGCATTCTTCTCACTTTCGAGCCCAGTTACGTCGCCAGAGCATATCACGAACTTTCGTGCAGAAGAAAACATTCTGCCAGGCCAGGGCCGGATTTTCATTCACTCGAAGCTCTTTGATTACAAAGTCCGAAGCCGGTGTTTGCTCCACATTCACTGTCCAGCCGTCGCAAACGCTGCCCTTGGTCACCTTTTGCTCGTCTTGGGTTCGCGAGTTCGCGACAAACCGCGAGCAGACATCAAAAAAATCACCCTGCTAGGACTACCAGCCTCGCCATGGCCTCTCCAAATGGCGTTCTGAGCCCGCCAGCGCATTTGGAATCCGCATCCTCCTCCGGCAGCCTTTCAGCAAAGCGAAAGCGTGACGATGCAATTGACACCCAAAATGGCGACCCCGAATCCAAGAGCCTCGTTCCGTCAGGAATATCGAAGGAGGATTCGCAGGCTCTCGTCCGCGACCTGATCGATGTTCTGAAAAGGTATGTCCGCAGTCCCTGATTGATCCTTTGCTGCGATGTCAACTGGCCCCTAAATACCCTTGACTCAAATGGACCGCCTTCTCAGATGCTAATACGATTAAATCCAGTTACGATACCACCCCTTCCATTCTCAGACGCACGATCCCTCTTCGCCGCTCATCAGGCTCGCCGCAGCCAAAGCGACAAAAAGCTGAGGATGGCGAAGAAATCGACAACGCTGAAACCAACATCATGACGCGGTATGGAGCGAACGAATACACAACCCTCGAAGAGGTTCTTCAGGACATCGACACGGCAGTATCCAGAGTCATGGAGAAATTGCAGCTGCCGAATGGTGCTGCTCGAAACCAATTTCGTCCTGCTCCACAGCATGAAACTGAATTGATCATCAAGGTCAAAAGTTTTAAGCAACGAGCTCATGAGTTGGTCAGAAGAGAAATTGTGGCTGCAGAGAAGAGGTCTCTAGGACTTAACGCTCAGTCCAAATTTGCTAACTATACGGCAAATGGCAGTCTAGGCTCCGGAGCGTTTACACAGATTAACGCAAGCGGCGATGAGAACAAAATCGTCCTCACTCTTTATGGCAACGCACCAGGCCCAAAGCAATTGTTCTCGAGCCTTCAGATACCTAGCAGAGTCTCGGGAGAGCAAAGAGAAATTCTGCAGACCATCCGCGAGGCTGGGCTCCCAAACGGCATCAGTACAACGAAGATCGTCCCAATTAAACCAACGAGCCTGACTGATGACAAAAAGCGTGTGCCAACATTGGGAGAATTGTTTCCAACCCCGTCGAATGTTCCTGCATTGCTGCCACCCAAACCATCGAAAATTGCAACGACACGATCGTCCACCGTGGGTTGGTATCAACCAGCAGCAGGAGAGTCTTTACCCAGAACCGCGAGCTACTTCAAGCAATCAATTTCCACAGGTCATTGGCTGGACTACAGCAATGCTTCTTCCTCGCAAGGCAATAAGAGAAAGCAACGCGAGAGAGCCCTAAGCTTGGGAGGCTCGAAGGCCCCGCAAGTGGATCACGAGCCAGCAGAACCGGCAACGGCGAAACTTGACGCACTCTTCCGGAGTGCATATTCTAGTTTTGCTCCCACGAAGGATGACTCGGCCGCTATCGCCCCTACTGGTGTTCTGGATCGCATTTGGTGGCAGCAGATGGGCGAGAAAAGTTTCGAGAGAGTGGTAGACAACTTCAACAAACTCGAGGATGTTATTGATCCTCAACTTGTTGCCAGTGACAGTGTTGAGGATGCGGATGAGATCAAGAAGTTTGAGGAACTTGCAGAAGAAATGGAAAAGGACGCCATAGACACAAGTCTAGTTCCTCTTGAGGCCAAAGACGAGAAGTCCGCGGAAGAGAAAGATGTTGAAGAAATTCTTGAGGGTATTTCAGAACTGTTGGAGACCCTCAACTCGTATCAGCGCATTCGACATATGTCGTTGAATTCGTCCAGCCGGCCAGCTGGGCTCCTGTCCGCACCCGACACAACTTCACTAGGAACCCCAACAAAGCCTAGTGAACCAGAACAGGCCACTTACGAGATGCTCAAGTCACAATTGACTTTGATGATTGCTTCATTGCCACCCTACGCTGTTGCAAAGTTGGACCCTGATCGCCTGGCGGATCTGAGTATCAGCACCAAGATGGAGGTCCACTTTACCGATCATAAGGGTGTTATGGAGGAAGACGAGGCATCTGCGAGAGCTAAAGTTGCTGCAATGAGCGCGGCTTCCAATACACGAGCTGCGCCGGCTACAAACCTTCACCGTAGCAACTCATCTCTGTACGGAAATCAATACGCCCCTTCCCGATCTGGCCCTCCAGTTGCGAACAATCAGTACTATGGCTCCGCACAAACACCCGTCCGGCCACCTTCGAACCCTATGCAGCGACCACCGAATACAACACCAGTTCCCTACCAACCCCAACGGCCAGCGGCTGGTGCTCCTTACCGTCCCACGAATTATGGAACACCAAATTATCCGCATCAGGCATCGAGACCTGCTCAGCAACCCTATGCACCAGGTCAGCAACAGTACCTACAGACGCCTTCAAACCCATACATGCGACCCTTGGGCCAAAACTATCAACACATCCCCCCATCAGCTCCTCAAGCCGCAATGAATGGTCGATACCCAGGTCAGGCCGCGTACCCACAACAAGGACCTACCACGCCAAATGCGATGAATTATGCGTATGGACAAAATTCGAATATCAATATTGCTCGTCAAGCTTCTCCCCAAAAGCCGCTGTACAGCCCGCAGCCTTCGGCTACACAGCCCCGCCCTTCATACTCTAACCCGACCCCAGCTAATTTGCAAGAACGCCGACCATTTGTCCAGAACGCCGTAGCCCAGATATCCCAAAGCCCCTTGATGAATGGATCTGCGTCTCAATCTCCGCAACCCTTTGTTCACCAATCTACCGGGCTTACAAATTACAGCACCTTCATGACTGCCGAACAACAAGAGAGCATGGTTGGGCGTCAGAGAGCGCAATTGGCAGCACAACAAGCACAACTGGCAGCCCAGCAGGCGTCTCAGCAACAAGCCAGAAGTGCAGCTCAGGCGGCTATGGGCTCTCCATCGACCACTCAAGTTAACGGTGGCAATCCTGTCGTTGCTGGTCTCTGAGTTGATTTCGGCGAATTGTTTTGAAAGACTAGATAATGTGGGTAGCTCACAGATTTCGCAATGTTAGGGATCTCCATGGGGATGTCATTAGCGTTTTATTGAGCGGGGTCGGGATGTCGCGGGGTCGCCGTTGACCATGGCGTCGACATTATCAGAATGGTAGTCCTCGGGTGCTCCAGCATGACTGGGTAATGTAATTGTAAACCGTAGACCGTCAATGCAATTACAACTTAATACTCATATCAGCCAAAAAAAAAAGACCCATATAGTAAAGCGCAGAGTAGCAAGTGCTCACTAACTCTACCCCTTCCCACAGCATGCCTTAGTTTCCGGAATGTGGGGAGCACTTAGTGTGCTTGGCCCTACGTCATTTTCGATCAGTGATAACTCAGGGGAGTCATCAACCTACACTACAAAGTAAAAGTACCCAAACTATCGAAGCGGCGACGAAGTCAGCACTTACGAACAAAATCTATTCACAGACGCCACAGAGCATTGCATTCATTCAATTGCTTGATTCTGGAGTATTGCTGATAATCGCCAAGCCCTGAAACAACATTGCAGCCTCACTGGTACCATTGGCGAAAGCATTCGTGCTTAACATCAACCACACCTTCTTAAGAAACACACACTACCATACCCAACTCCCAGGAAGAAACAGCACAATGGCTACCCCCACCTTGATCGATATGCCCGACCCTCCCTCCAACCCAGACACACCAACTGAGACCCCTGGCACCCCTAACTCCGCCACAACCTCGCTCTCTGCTTTGTCAACCACAGCCATTAAAGATGGCCATCGCGGATCCTCCTTCCCCCATTCTGGCCACGGCCACCACCATACTCCATCAAGCAATACCCTCGAAGCTGAACGCGCGGATCGTATCTCCCGTCTTGCAGGCCTGGAACGAGTTTCCACTGTCCGCCCACCAAATCCCAACGCTGGCGGAGCAGCAGCAGGACCAGCAAACAACGTGGGTCAGATCCCGGGCTACTTCGACCAAAATGGAAATCCAGTCTATACCACAAAAATGTCCACCGTAGGGTCAGCTTCCGCGACAGGCTCGATTGGTGGACGCACTACAACCTGGGCTAGTGGCAGTCAGAAGGGCCAGACCGACGCAGACGATGATGAGATGAGTATGGATACGAACTATCGAGACATAGATGATAGGGACAGGTATTCAGCGAGTGCGATGGACGAGGATGGGGATGGGGATGGCATGAGCGATGACATCAGCCTAGTAGCATTTGGAGAAGGTGCGGGAAGTACTGTTAGTGGACCTACATATAGCAGGAGGGATCTGGCTTCTAGTCCTGCTATAGGAAAAAGTGGTTTGGGTAGTCAGCTGCAGAGTAGTGGTGCTGGCACGCCTGTCAGTTCAAGCACAACCGCTACGGCTGAGCAACAGAGACGGGAGGCTATGATGATAGATGGTTTGGCAGCCGATACGCCTGGATATGTTGATACGGCTGCTAGGGGTGGGGTTGGTAGCCGGAGCTCTGGGGTAGAGGCGGCGGAACAGATCATGAGAGATAGGCTTGATGAGGGCGAGGTTAGGAAGCCCGCACTTGGCAGCCCAGATGAAGCTGGTTTGGGCAAGTTTTTTTTCGAGGAGAAAAAGTGATTTATCTGGATAGGGATGTTCATCGGAGGTATCTTGATTTCATTGGCGTTTGCGAGGTCTAGGATATGTAGGAACTATGGTGGTGATACCAAGGTGGAAGTTTTCCATAGCCTTTCAAGAACAACATGCCCTGGAGTCATATGACTGCCTTTAAGCCTTGCTCCCTCGGGGACTTTTAAATTGTCTTCGAGAGCGACCTCTCCCAGGAACAAATGGATTCGGAACTCCGTGATTTGAGTTCTGGTGTTCCGCAAGGCGAGGAATACTAATGAAAGGAGAACATGCAGCGTATTGTTTGCGCCTCTTCCGCCGGGGTACAATGAGCAATCTCAGGGGGGAACCTGAACCTTGTGAAAGGAGCGGGAAATGGATACGATGCTGACAAGTTCCTCCACTGAAATATTTATTACATAGAGAAGCATGGAGGAACCATTCCGTGCACTCCTCACCCTAGGCGTCCCAACAATGAAATTCAGCTTTCTTTGGCTCCGAATACTCATGGCGCTGGTGGTTAACTAGTTCATTTTCATGACCATGCTTTGTTCACCGAGTCTTCGCCAACGGAACTGCCATATAAATTTCTACAGCTCGCAAAATCCTCTGACGTTGGAAGTAGTATCTGGAGAACCGTGAGGGTAATGCGTGAGTAGTGATCGTTCCATGGTACCGATACTACACACAACTACATTGCGTCCTCATCCTCATCCTCTCCTCCTTCATCTTGCGCCTCTTTTCCAATAGTTGGGGCCTTTTCCTGCTTTCTCCACAATCCAGCCAGAAACTCGCTCGTGCTCGCCTCATCAATCCCCTTATCATCTCTCTTCTTCAGAAACCTTGGGAACCTTAGACTGAGACCGCGCTCATCACTCACTAGGCCGATAGCAGCAGTATACGTTGGGCTTAGGGTGATGTCCGCGAAAGCCATTTCCCACACCTCTTGAGGCTCAAACCAACAATCCGGATATCCGCCTTCGTAATCGATGTAGGAAGGCTTTCGAGACAGGACGTGATCACCTCCTTCCTCATAATATTCTTTATTTGCCTTGTAGAAAGTGTCCGTGAATCCTGAAATGCATTTACAGACAGCTTCGAGTGATCCTGTCTCTTCATTTCGCACGGCAAGCAGTATTGGAGACCACCATTTCGATTTTCGGCCTTGTCCATGCCAGCCTGCAATAGGGATTAGATCAAGGGTATCGAAACTGGTGCTATAATCTTTCTTGACCTTCAGCCACGAATCTAGGCGTTTGTCTGGCTCATAGGTGGCGAGAAGAGCTTTCCGTCGCGTCTTCCTCTCTGTTTCTTTCTCGCCAGTTTTCTTCATGCCTTTTTTGGTCTTGAAGGGGGCAGACGGCTCCACAACACTTAAATCTTCCGTTTCATCTGGCACTTTGACGTCTGTAAGGTTATCCAGAATTTTGACCATGATGCCTTCACACTTTACGTCCGTTGCGCTCTTGAAAAACTCAAGAACAGTCTCAGAATCTTGTGACGTGGCATCAATGCTCTTGACCCAAGTGAACTGATTCGGCACTTCCGTGAAGAGACCTCGAAGCAATTCACGTCTCTCTCGAAATGGTCTATCAAGCAACGGCGCACCATTGAGATACATCAGATCGAATGCAAAGAGGCAGACCTCCACTTTGACACTCCCGATTGCTACGTCCTTTCGAGGTCGATTGGCAAGAGTTTGAAATGTTTTGAGCTCGCCAGACACCTGATCGACAGCAACGACTTCTCCTTCCATGATGAAGCTTCCGACTCCCTCCCCTCTGATCTTAGGTATCAATGCCACCAGGTCTGGATATTTATCTGTCATAAGTTCAAGGTGACGAGAGAATATTGAGACTTTCCCTTGGTTGTCGCAGTGTACCTGGGCCCGCTGCCCATCGTATTTGTACTCGCAGCTGAAGTCACGGCCCTGAAGCTTTGTGAGCATTTCCGAGAGGTCTCGAGTGATACTGCCCAGCATTGGGCGGAGAGGGATATGCAAGGCAAGGCCACACCTGATTAGTAGCTCATCGCACACCCCTACTTCAAGAAGTATTGGGATGAGGTCATTGTAGTTGGGTCTTTGCGCGAAGCATTTCTTAACGATCTCCTCGGATTTTGACCAAATTTCGGCGAGCTCCTCTTTTTTGAGAGCAGCCAATTTTTCTCGAGACTTCAGGGGAAACTCGGCATCTGGCGGTCGTGACAGAAGGAATGCTCGAGACAATGCAATCAACATAGTAGTTTTGACCGCCCCTATTCGAAGCTTCATGCTATCAGCGATAAGAACAAAACATGGGCATGAATAGAAAGCTTACATGCTGACAGAGAGTCCGAACTATGTATCTGCTTTCTTCTGCTCCTCTCGCATCTTGTAATAGTCGATCAACTACTCTCTGCTTGATCTCGCCACTTCCTGCCCCTTGAGTATTGGCTATCTTGACCAATGAGGAATACACGCCCTTTATAGAAAGAGGTTTGGGTTTTCGCAAAGTGAAGCTCTGCTTTTTCTTAGCCTCAAAAGCGACATCGCCAGCATCGCCAACTCTGTCGTAAAGAGCTTTGAGAGAGCGGCTGTCTAAGCCACAAACATTTTTGAGAGCTTTGGATATAGCTGAACCTCCTAAGCCGAGCTCCAAAGATATGTAAGGGGGACTGATAGCGTTGGTAGCCAACCAAACCTAGAGTCATATCAGATGAGGCTGTGTTGAAAAGAAAAAACGTGTAGGAACATTTTTGTGTAAAATATAAAAGGATACCATGGCAGGCAGCTTGCACATCTTTTTAACAGGAGAGTGCCAAAAAGAGGCTGTTGCACCTACAGTTGGTAAGAGACTCTTTGGATCGGCCTCAATAATCACCCGGAGGAGATTGACCAGAGTATCTACAATCTTGATCCGACTCTGTGTGCTATTGACTAAAACGAAGCATCTCGCCAATATGGCATAAGATGCATCGCCTCCCTCAGTCGCCCAGTGACCTTGTAGTTCCGCAGCATATTTCGAGGGCTCAAATGTCAAAGGACTCTCGTCGAATGGTATATTGGAGGATATTATATCTTCAGCAGAGCCGGCAGATTGTAGTGACAGGGTATTTTTGCTCTTTGGTTGAATTAAGAACGGCCGAGGTGTGGATTCTGAAGTAGCTTCATCCTCAAAGGTTGGAACAAACTTCTCCGGGCTTGTGCTCTTAGAAGCCTCTCCATTTATTGGTGATGATTGTTGGTCTGCAATATAGGACTTGGAATCCTTCTGCGACTCTTGTACGTCCTCTTGGTCCCATTCTGCTTGTAATTTCCGTGCCAGCTCCTCATCCGTCAACTCTTCCCCTTCGCTACCCCGCCCAGGCGTGTCTTCAATGCCGACCAATGGCGGAGTGGTATTACTTCGCCTTTGCTTCCCGAAGAAGTATTCGAGGCTTCGGCCTGCCGCAGGAGATTTGGAGTCGTTGAGCTTTCTTTTCTTCGCGGGAGTGCTGGTCCCCATCTTCAAGTGAAGGAAAGTCCTTTTGGTGTTGAGTCTATTTTATCGCATTGTCTTCGTTGCCAGAGCTCCACCCAGACTCTCCCAACCTCTTCCCAAGGAAATCTCGACGGGAGGCTCCCTTTTGCAGCTGTGGGGAGCTGTCATGTTCTGGAGACGTTTGAGGGTCAAGCCATCATTGATATCTGGGAGGTTCCGTTTCGGAACGCACTCGCCTATTTTTTGGGGCCTGATCCTGGTTGACCCAAAGAACCACATACATTGTTGCTTCAACATCTCACCATCGAGCCCATCTCCAAATTCATATTACCTCCGGGATGGCAACTACTTCCAGAGCCCGGGAGCGCCGGGAGCGAAAGGGAGATCGGAGCCCGTTAGCCATTCTCCTCGATCCCAAAACCGATATTCCTCTCGGAGAGCGGGATATCAGAGTAGAAGACTATCTCAATGACAAGATACAAACGGCCACCGATTTCGAGAACCTCGACAGGTTGATAGCCAGTGTGGAGGCACAGAAACTGCAGCTAGAAGACCAGGTAGGTGGTGAATAGCGGCAATTTCATCCCAAGCCCTCAGCTAAAATCCTGCCCAGCTCGCAGATGCCAGACAAAAGTTCTCGACGGCCAAAGACACTGCCACAAATCGCACATCTTTGATGCAGCAGCAAACACAGGAATTTGAGAAACAACAAGCTAGTGTGCAGGAACGTTTGATGATTGTCACTTCTTCTGATACGCCTGAAGAAGCCACGGAGCGTTTGAGAGGACCACTGGAGAAGCTTCGAAAGCTTCGGTTAGCAGAGCAATATGTCGACATGCTAGAATATATCGAGAGCTTGAAGGACAATGCACGGGAGTGCCTACCAGAGAACCCAAAAGAGGCCCTCAAGCCATATATACAATTGAAGGAGCTCGCCATTCAATTACAGCAATTGCAAGAACCAGCTGTAAGTCTCACAAGACAGTATCCCAGTTCTCCCAGAACAACCTCGCTCCACCAAATGTATCAAGTTTCCTCGTTCAAGAGTCAAACAATGTCCCCAAATCTGTCGGAACAATTTTTATCAAGTAATTGTTGACTCTTCTGTTCTCTTAGGAAGGGGCAGCCATTCATCTTACAACATACGTCCAGAAAACTTCTACTGATTTGTGGGTGGAAATGAAAGAAATAATGTCAGACGAGTTTGAATCTGTTCTCAAAAAGTCGAAGTGGCCTAATCCCGCGGCTGAGCTAACACAAGAATGGAGTGATTCGTTTGGGAAGCTTTTAGACTTGCAAGCCCCTGAGATTCTGGCTGCACGAGAACCTCTTGTCCTCCTCCCTATGAGCGTTCTGGCAAAGCCGTTCATCCTGCAATTTAGATACCACTTCTTCAGCGACAAACCTACAAATCACCCACATCAGGTTAGTGGGTTTCTTGAAGATTCACAGAAAGTTGCTGACCGTTTATAGCTTGGCGATTATTTCTTTCAGTGGTTCCTTGGAACAATTGCGAAGTGGGAGGATTTTCTTCGGGAAAACGTTGGGCCCGTTCTGGCGGCCCATTTCAGAGGCAACATTCTAGCAGGCAATACATTGTATGTGGATCCGGTAGCAGCTCTAATCACTGCTTTACTGCCGGTGCTGAAGGAGAAGGTTGACACTTTGGTCTCTGAAATATCCCGCGAACCACAATACTTGAGCCGATTTATGGTACAACTGATGAACTTTGATGACGCAATCCGAGCAAGGTTTAATTATGATGGGGGAAATCCCGAACACGGCTGGAAAGGGCTGACCTGGGATGTATTGGACACTTGGTTCGAGCGCTGGCTAGAAGTTGAGAAGGAATTTGCCCTACAGAGATATCGAGACATTATGGACGCCCCGGATAGTGGACTGATTGACTACGATAGCTATGCAGCTGGCAAGACAAAGCCTACCTACGGAGCAACAAAGGTCACGGATCTTATTCTGACTGTGACCCTTCAATACAATAAGCTGAGAAGGTTCTCCCACAAATTTCGGTTTCTGGTCAGCATTCAAGCTGAAATCCTGGACCAATATCTGGGTCGCCTGAGAGACTCGCTTGATGTCTACCAAACAGTGACCTCTACAGTAGGTCGAACACTACATGGCGTTACAAAAGAGCAACTAGCTGCACTCGAGGGCGTTGGAGGTTTGGAAAGTCTCTGCAAGGTCTTTGGCAGCGCGGAGCACCTTAATAATATGTTGAATGAGTGGGGCAACGAAGAAGTGAGTTGAGCAGAAGCGATTTTCTCCCTTCAAGATCAGCATGTTTTCTTTCCTATTAAGATTAACGTCGACTCCTGCAGTTTTTCGTGGACCTTTGGGACCATCTGCAAGACAGAGCAAAAGTCACTCCCGTCGAAGATAATCTCGTTGGCAACATGACCTACACAGAGGTCAAGGATTGCACGTCAGAAGCTGTTGGCTCTCGAGATGAGGGGTCGGTCTTCGATGTTGCCATCAACGACTTTCAGAGCCTCAGAAATAAAGCCGAGAAACTCATTACGGGTGCCCTCAAGTATAAATTTCCGGCCAATCTTTCCCAATATCTCTCCAAACCAGAGTGGCAGACAATTGATGATGCACCTTTGTCTAGTAAGTTATCCATTTGTATCCAATGCTGCCCGCTAACTCGTAATAGGCCTTTCTCTCATTACAGTTACACCAGAGCTTGACCAGCCGCTTCAGGTAAGTGTGGTGTCCCTTGGTCCACCCATCAGCTCAGTACTAAATCTCAGCAGATATTCCAGCGTAACCTGAACTTTCTCCACAAAACACTAGGCAACGCTCCATTCAAGCGCATTTGTCGTGAATCACTCGAAAGTCTTGAACATTTGCTATATAATGATGTCTTACTTCGGCAAGACTTCAGCACACTGGGAGCCGCACGCTTTATGCAGGATGTCTCTGCAATCCAAGACGTCGTCGACTCTTGTATGCCACGGGGTAGTGGGCCCCCTTTGGGCATGCCCAGATTGAAGGAAGCAGCTGCATTGCTGAACTTGCCGGTCGAGGCTGAAGAGGGCCGGATGCCTTTGATGGAAGCCTGCCAGGAAATATATGCTGGCGGTGCGCAAGCGAAACTAGCGCTGGAGACCTTGGGCATGACACATTTGACAAACTTCGATGCTCGATCGATATTGGCAAAACGGCTTGAGACTCAGCAGTATTGAATTATACTTTGAAGGCCGGAGTTACTTCTTGTTGTAGACTTATCATGCCTGAAAGGGACCACTGATCCAGTGTTGTCTTTTTATTATCTGGCGAACACTAGGCAGCATTCGGATTCTTGTATCGAGTAAGCACAACGTCGGCAGACGATTTAAACAAGATCACAATCACTAAAGGGCTGCACGCCCATTCACAAGTACCATATCGCCACAAAGTGAAAGTCTCTTTTGTCATCTTGCGAACTTGTCTAAGATTATCCTCCCGCAGTCTCCTTCTAGCTTATTGCTCTCATAGTCATCTCAACCACGGCAAAAGTTCCAGCACTGACAGGCATAGCTCTCAACAACGTTGGACCAATCCCCTTCCAGAACCCCCTCAACCCTTCGGCCCTGAAAGTCTGCCTAAAACAATCATTCATTCCCTTGAACTTCTGATTCTCTCCGAAGCCATCACTCTGCATCTTGCTCTTCACCACGTCAAATGGATAGCTTGCCAACCACAGCGCCTCACCAGCTAAACCTCCGTAGAAAGCAATCTTGTAACTGGGGATTTGCTTCCGGTCGATCTTATTTCGTGCTGCATCTGCATTCATCATATATTCGAATGCCAGGAACCACACTCCATATGCTTGCGCTTCTCGCAAGACGGTCACTGCTTCGCCGCGGTAAAGACCTTTCAAAACGCCTTCATGGGCTGAGAGCTTTTTTACACAGTCCAAGGGTCCGCTGTAAAGTCTCGCAGCGCCATGTGGTTGCGTCTGCAGCCTAATTCTGACATGCTCAATAGGACCCGAGATCACGGAATTCGCAATTCCGGCAAAAGCTCCAGCGGCATAGTATTGGGCGTATGAGAGGCCTGGGTTGAGAGGCGTTTTGGATGCGTTGTAAACTTCCAGGCGTCTCCGAGCCTCGTGGAAGGCTCCAAATTGTACGGAGACGCAGGCTCCGATTCCGATGAGGGGGGTTAGGGTGCCTTTGTAGAAAGCAAGGGGTCCTTCTTTTTTGTAGATTGTTTTGGCGGCCTCTAGGGCGTTGCCGTATTGGGTTGTTGTCTGAAGTCTCACTTTTACGATATCGAATGGCTGGCCTGCAGATGCGTGTCAGCTTGGCTGGATGCTGTGGCTGGCTGAGAGCCATCAATGTGGACCTTCCTCTCATCCTCCTCCTCCATCTGCCCCCAATGAGAAAGAAGGGAGCCTGTGAATGAACAACCCCAAACAATTCGACGAGGGGAAAGCTAACGGGAGCCTAAGAACTCTGTGATGCCTCCCCAGTTCTGAAGGCATGTGATACCAAATCGAGCAATTGAAGCAAAGCGACTTGGGGGTTGGTAGAGAGATGGAGAGAAAAACTCACCCAGAAGCACTTGAGCAATACCACCCGCAGCACCAGCAAAAAGATCCTTCAAGGTCCGCACCATTCCATGCTCCTCCATATCATTTGCTGCATCCGCCATCGTGAGATTACCCCTCCCTTCACTCCGAAGAACGCTCTATCCCCGATCGCTGCCCTCAAGTAGCTTGACTCTTCCTCAGAGGTGAAGCACTTGCCTCTACCTAGATTTGTGAGCAGGGTGATAGAAATTGAAGATGTATTCAGAGAGCACACAAAATTTGTGATCGTGATTAGCTCGCTCCGAGCGCGGATGGTTGCTGTGCTTGCTCGCTTAATTAATTTAGGCTCAGCTTCGGCTCAGGGGTTCACGAGACACGACACTTTCTGAACGATGTGCTTCATAATACATCGAAAAGAGTACAGTGTATTAAGCCAGGACACCTTTTGACTTTCGATAGGTTCAAGAAGAACCGAAAATACCCGGTCCCCAGAATAGTCACTTCAAGTTGGTCACTGGGCGGCCATTGGCTGCTTGGCATAAGGCCAACATCCTTGTCAGCACCGACGTCAGTCGAATCAGACGCGAGCACGCTACGGAACCCCCGAAGTCAGCACATATTTTGCCGCCTCTCGTCCTCAGGTGAGTGCAGCTAAGCCTCATATCCGAGAGTACTTTAAGAACTGCCTAGCTGCCTCTCCCAGCCATCTGACAATTTTCTCCACACAAGGCTACACCGCAGCTTCCTCCACAGTGCAGTCAACTTCCATCTACTTTTTTATTGACGACAACTCGAGTCGAATAACTCATCAAGATGGTCATCCTCGGTGGCCTCGAAATTGTTGCGGCCGGCTACCTCATCCACAAACACCAGCAGATCAAGAAAGACAGGGCGCGAGTCGAAGAGGAAGAAGCTATTCTCGAGGAAGAGGAATATCGAAGGCGCCACCCCCGCCATGGTCATGGTTCACAAAGTCGGAGAAGGCATTCCCGGGAACGGAGGCATTCATACGATGGCAAACACGAATACAAGCACGAATACAAGCATGAGAGTCCAAGACCGAGACCAGCGAGACCAGCAATGAGGCCACAGGCGCCACAACAGGCTCCTGCGCCTTTGATAGCACAGCAGTCAATGCGACCTCCTCCACCTCCTGCAACGGCACAACCGGCGATGCAAGCTCCTCCCCCTTACAACGCTGTCCCAACAGCGAACCCGCAACAGCCACAAGATATAAAATATGGCTGGACGGACGAGCCTACCCCTCAACAACAGCAACCTCCGCCGCAGGGTCCGAACTTCCCTCCCACAGGCTGGCCCAGTCACTGGCAGCAGTCACAGGCACCTGATCCTGGTGCGCGGTTACAAACACCACACCAACGCGGTGAATCATCACGAGGCCGTGGCGACGGAAGAGCGGTATCAGCTAGTCCTCGTGTGAGGTTTGCAACTCCTAGGAGAGAGCGCTCGCCAAGTTTGTCTCCTCCACCGTCATACCGAGCATAATAGAAATACCATTGGAGCATCTGAGGAAGGCATGGACGCTGGCGCCTCTGCTCTAAAGATGCAGGATTGGACGATTTTTGTGTACTTTGTGTGTTGATTGAGCGGGAGTTACAGTAAAAGGATACAGGCATTGGGAAGGCGATTTAGATACCATGGCCTTCGTTTCTTCGTTCTTCGGTGCTGAAGTAAAATTGAAGGTCTTTCAAAGCAACTCTCCACCTCCGAAACAACGGCGTCATCGTTCTGTTCACATGCTATTATGACTCTGTAGTCGGCGAATCACATTGTGGTGCCGCTATGACGACAAACAAACATCTCGCTCATCCGAGTTTTAAATGCGAATCTCTTCCTTCCTTCCGAGTCCCGAAGTTGTTCGACCGGGATTCCTTGCCAATGTGCTTGTTATTTTGACCCCCAGTCAGCCTGTCGACCCGTGATAGGAACCGATGCCGCTCTTTGGAGTTGGATGAACACGGCGGGCACCAAATGTTCCGAGCTGGTTTGAAGTCTAACATTACACTCGGCTCAGGCTCGGGCTCTTATCTTATCGATGGCTTCAACGTGTTTCAGCCTTTCAGGACGCTGTGCACACCGCACGCTGACGACTTGCACCGAAGTTCATTCTCTTGTTGGCTTTCATTTTTTTTCTTACAAAACCTCCTAGACCGACGCCATGAATAATCTCTTCTCATTTTTCCGAGTACTCAATCTCAAATCTCAACATAGATCAGCTGCCAAAGCGAGGCAAGCAGCTGTGATCGACCAACACTGCTTCGGGAAGGTCTCTTAGACTTCTGTCGAGTGAATTGAAGCTTGCCGTCTTTAATTAAGAAAAGCTAAATATCACGGGAGCTTGCTTCATCAGGCAATTTGATTGGCTCTGCACTAAGAAGGGCACAGGCACCGTCAGTCGTCAACTTGGAAGCTGCTCGGCTGGGAAGATGTTAGTGCATGGGTCTTTCTTTATAAAGCTCGAGGTGGTCCCTTTGGCTGCTAGCATCATCTCGCTCGTCAACGATGAGTTGATTTCCTGTGGCAGGCCGCCTCTTGGCCTTCTGAATCCTTGGCTGTATTACAAGGGTATAAAGGATTTACAGATGTCATCGGCGGAAACACTTCGAGCTGTGGGACGGCTGGATTCCCAGTTACTAAGGGATGGGGTCCTGTAACTGGCTTTGGGACTCCGGTATGTATCTTTCTCTTCGAACGACATGCAGCTGCCTGCCAATCTCGTTTCTTACCCCTGAAGGCCCTGAAGAACTGAGCATTCTGCACCCAGAAATTTTCGAGAACCTCACCGCGGGCAAGATTGATGATAAGAGTCAGGCTGGCGATTTGGGGCCTCTATTTTCCGCACATTTCATAGAAATAAAAGTTCTTATTACTAATTTACTGCCGCTGGAACACTTTCCTGTTGTTGGTGGAGAGAATTTTCCAACATAGAACGGGACAATACAGAGGATCTCGCAGAACATCAAGTTGGATTCTCGGAATCGAGCAAGGCACAATGGAGCGTACTTTTGACGTCTACATCTAAATTATGACTAGGCAAGACGAAAGGGGTAGAATAGATTACTTGAGTTTGAGGTCAAAAAAGCAAGTAGAGATAGACATCATAGAGAGAAGTAAATGGGAATGGTTGGCCTTGTAAGACTTATCACAGCAACGCTGGGATCCCACAGTAGCTGTCAAACTCTGGCTAGCTTTTATGGCTAGCCACAGTGGTACTAACATCTCGCATGTGTTTCTAGCTGCTGGTTTGGCTTTCTGTGTTCTTGCTTTCATGAATAATGAGTTGATCAACCGTGTCTCCGTTCAGACCAAGGGCAGCAAGGTCCACGTCCTTCGATGACAGGCCCCATTGCCTGAGCTCGTATGCCATTGAGTTGTGCCGATTGAGGTCCAGGGGTAAGTCCAACACCTCTTTGCAGAATTCCTCCATTGCTCCCAAGTCCTCCATGAATGGCAGTCCGTGACCTGTCAAGCCTGTCCCTGACAAGGAGGTACAATTTGCGCCCTCCGCACATGGGCAAGGTTCGTTACTCAGAAACCCGTGTAACATTTCGTGCAAAAGCACAGAAAGGTATTCTGTTGCTGCTGGCGAAGTATCTGAAGCAATTCCGCAAGATATTTTTCGCGGGAGCTCAAAGTGTGCGGCGTTTTGATGTTGAGATGATCATGGCAGCGGGCTATCCAGAGGAAGAATGGAAGAGATTGTATTCCGAGAGGTGGGGAGAAACTATTTGAGATGTAGAATATTTTGCTTCGTGAGGTCACCTCAGCCCCGATGATATGGCGCCGTCACGGTAAGCAGCAGACAGTACCGCCAGCTAAGCCAGCACCCCAACCACGCCTCAAACGCCATCCGCTAATGTACGGGAAATATATGTGTGGCATTTAACACATCTCGTTTATGATTCTAATCGAGGTCCTAATCCACCTTCGACCGCCCCCGAAAGCTTGCCCCAGTCCAATCCAACAATTGGACGGTTATGGATGCTCTTCAGCGACAAAGAGTCCGCGAAATTGCCGGTCCCAATCATTCGCATCATCAATGTATCCCTGCCCTTTTTGAGAGCTCGCCCGTCCCCCTGTAACAGATAGTCCTCGAACCAGGATTCCTCTTCAGGGGTGAATGGCAAGTTCACGAGCTCGACACTTCGGTCCGCGACAGAGTCTGGGGAAGAATTATTGAGGACAAGCGCAATAAGCATCTGGAACATATGTCGCTGCATATATTCCGGCTGACCTCTGCAGAAATAGAATGCTTCCGTAACGCTAGTCCTTGCCATCGCGGAGAAGAGGCACTCAATGGCGCCTCGGCTGGTTAGGGTGGGCTGAACAGTATGGTAGTAGGAGAGAGCAAGAGTCAAATTTTGACTTGCACGCCGGACGAGGACCTCTAAGATTTCATCTGCGAAGGTGGGAATAAGGGACGGGTGCGTCAAATATTGAAGAGCTAGCTGTGCGACATTAGCTATAATATGTGGTCATGCAGAGAGGAACTGACTTCGAATTCTTGTCGGTCCAAGTGCCACAGTCCCTTCATGTAGATCTGGTATTTCTGTGGCAAGAAGGCATTCTCTTCCAAGGTAGTTGAGTACTCTCTCCTTCCCGTCGCGAAGTCGAACTCGAGCAGAATGTAATAGAGGACGGAAATCTTGTGGTGGTCCGCTCCGCCGGTTTCGACGATAGTTTTATGGAGGTTTCTGAGATCGCCATTGGACTTTGGAGGATAGTACTTTGTAGCTGGATTTCATGTCAACAAGGAGTTCTACAAGTCGTCAATAGCGATAACTCACGTCTCTTAATCCCCAGAAGCTTCATGACTTTCTCAATGAACAAGCCCTCGAGATGCTTCCGGTTCGCCTCGATCTCTGCTACTGCATCGTCATCATACGAGCAGTCTGGGTCAAAGCCAAAGACCTCGTCGAAGTTCTGATAATTGAACATCATCGTGATCTTCCCTTCGTCGTGTCGTTGTTGGTGTAGAGTTGGTGAAGGGGTGAGGTCAAAGGAGGCTTTTCTTATCGGTTGCTTATCTTAGCGCGGCTCTCTGTTTACATTGGCACCACCGCCAGAGACATTGTTTACTCTAGCCACGACAACGTCACCGCATCGACACCCAGCCAGCACGGATTTCAATGACTGTTTCACGCGTCATTCTGCAATTTCCCACAATACATTAACTTCACAGTAACTTTGAGACCGCACTCCGGTCAATTTCAGCCCCGAACGGCGCGTCTCGGAGCATAACGAATAACCACAGCATCCACGGTTCGCCAAACCCCCAAAGATGTCGGAATCACCCGTCAGACCTTCAAGGCGTGCTGCTGCACGTAGGAAGGTGGTAGTTGAGTCTGATGAGGAGGACGAGCAAATGCAATCCAAGATGGAGGTAGACAGCGAGGAAGATTTCACACCCGCCCCAAAACAACGAAGTCCTCGAAAGGCACCCCAATCGAGGCGGAAAACTACGAATCCTGTTGCAAATACTCCTCGGACAGGTGGCCGGGGAAAGAAGAGTCTTGCTATTGAGAACATCGAGCCCTCTGAGATATTTGATCCTGAGCAATCTGCCATTCCCGAGCCAGAATCTCCATCAAAGAAAGCTTCACCACGGAAACGGAAGAGCGCCCCTGTTCGAGCACCTCGTGCTTCTACGACACCCGAGCTTCCGCCTTCTTTGCCTACCCCGGAGGCCTCGGCGTCTCCTGAGCCCTCCCAATTGCACGGGATTCCTCTCGCAGACATCACAGAATCTCTCAATGATCGACCGCGAACTGCTGACAGCCAGAACTCGGTGGTGAAGCCAATAAATGCTATGGATACTATTTTAGAGAGGCCCATGGATATTGTACTGAAGTCGAGGTCAATGGCTGTTCCTGTGACTGAAGATACCGGCCCCAAAGCTCGAATTGTCATCACTTACTTGATTCTGACGAACTTTAAGAGCTACGCTGGTCGCCAAGAAGTTGGCCCATTCCATGCATCATTCTCTTCGGTTGTAGGGCCTAATGGATCTGGAAAATCGAATGTCATTGACTCCCTTCTCTTCGTTTTCGGCTTCAGGGCTAGTAAGATGAGGCAGGGAAAGATATCAGCCCTGATTCATAATTCTGCAGCATTCCCCGACCTGGATTTTTGTGAAGTAGCAGTCCATTTTCAGGAAGTCATGGATCAGGTTAGTTGCTCAATGACCGAACGTTAGTACCATTGTAGCTAATTTTGAGCAGGCCAATGGCACTCCATTGGTAATTCCAAATTCAGATCTTGTGATATCTCGACGCGCCTTCAAGAACAATTCCAGCAAGTACTACATGAATGGCAAAGAATCAAACTTTACTGTCGTCACTACATTGCTTCGAGACAGAGGGGTTGATCTCGACCACAAACGTTTTCTGATTCTTCAGGGTGAAGTCGAGTCTATTGCTCAGATGAAGCCGAAAGCTGCAAACGAGCATGATGACGGTCTTCTTGAGTACTTAGAGGACATCATTGGCACATCGAAGTACAAGTCGCCGATTGAAGAATCGGCGGCGGAGGTGGAGACTCTCAACGAAGTCTGTGTTGAGAAGAGTGGCCGCGTTCAGCACGTCGAAAAGGAGAAGAATGGTCTCGAGGATAAGAAGAACAAGGCTCTGGCTTACATCAAAGACGAAAATGAGTTGACGATGAAGCAATCCGCCTTGTACCAACTCTATATTGACGAGTGCGGGGATAACATCACGGTCACTGAAGAGGCAATCGGTCAGATGAAAGCACTGCTTGATGCGGAATTGGAAAAGCACCAAGGAAACGAAAATGGGATCAAGCAGCTCGAGAAGCAATACAAGAAAGGTCAGAAGGAGTACGAATCTCTGGATAAAGACACCCAATCGATCATCAAAGAGATGGCAAAATTTGACCAGGAACATGTCAAATTCGAGGAAAAGAGAAAGTTTCTTACAGGCAAGCAAAAGAAGCTTGAGAAGACCATCAGTACCTCTGAAACTGCTGCAACTGACGCTCAGTCTACAATCGAGAATTGTACTGCAAATATTGAGCGATCCGCAGGAGAGATTGCTGCCATGGAGAAACGAATGAAGGCCGAGGAGAAAGAGCTCATAACAATTCGGGAAAGCCTCAAAGGCAAGACTCAAGCATTCTCTGACCAGATTGCGGCAAAGCAGAAATCGTTGGAGCCTTGGAATGAGAAGATCAACAAGAAGCAATCATCTACCGCCGTTGCCAAGAGCGAGCTTGCGATTCTCCACGAAAAAGCCAATGCTGGCGCTGTGGCACTGGAAGAAATGCAGGCAAAGGTAGCTAGCATTGAAGAAGGCCGTGAAGCAAAGCTGGCTGAGCTCGAAAAGTGCAAGTCGGAAAGGGCTAAGTTGGAAAAAGATGCCGCTCGAGTTGAATCCGAACTCCAAAAGCTGTCCCAGAAGGAACCCGAACTTCGTTCTAAGCTTTCCGGAGCTCGACAGAAAGCCGATGAGGCTCGCGCCAGTCTCTCAAATACACAGGCGCAAGGAAACGTGCTCACCGGACTGATGCGACTAAAGGAATCTGGACGAATTGACGGATTTCACGGTCGACTTGGGAACCTCGGAACAATTGATCAGAATTACGACGTTGCGATCTCAACAGCTTGTGGTGCGCTTGACAACTTCGTGACCGACACTGTCGAAGGCGGGCAGCAGTGTATCGAGTATCTGAGGAAGACGAACCTGGGAAGAGGAAACTTTATGTGTCTCGACAAGCTCGGAAGCAAAGATCTCTCTCCGATCGAGACTCCTGAAAATGTGCCTCGCTTATTTGATCTCATCAAAGCGAAGGATGAGAGATTTCGACCTGCATTCTATCACTCACTCCAGAACACTCTTGTGGCAACGGATCTTGCCCAGGCAAACCGAATCGCCTACGGTGCTAAAAGGTGGCGAGTTGTGACGCTCGACGGCCAACTGATTGACAAGTCCGGTACCATGTCTGGAGGTGGCAACACCGTGAAGAAGGGCCTGATGTCTGCCAAACTCGTTGCGGAGGTGTCGAAAGATCAAGTTGCTAAACTGGAGGTCGACCGCGATGCACTGGAGCAGGATTTCCAGAAATTCCAAGAACATCAACGAGAGCTTGAGTCGTCCCTCAGAGATCTTAACGACCAAATCCCCAAGCTCGATACGAAAATGCAAAAAATCGGCCTCGAAATTGAGAGTTCTGCACGGAACTTGGCTGACGCTCAGCGAAGAATCAAGGAATTGAGCAAGGAGCATCAACCGTCGAAGACCGATGACAGCCGCGTGGCTTCTCTGGAGAAGGAAATCGCGAAACTCAATAAGGAAATCGAGAAACTCCATGGTGAGACTGCCAGTGTCGAGCAAGAGATCAAAGCGCTGCAAGATAAGATTATGGAAGTCGGTGGAGAGAAGCTCCGTGCCCAGAAATCGACGGTCGATGCCCTTAAAGAAGAGATCGACAATCTCAACGAGACTGTGTCTACTGCAGAAGTGACACGGGCAAAGGCTGAGAAGCAGAAGACGAAGCATGAGAAAGATCACGCGAAGGCTACGAAAGAACTGCAAGCCGCTATTTCAGATCTCGAGTCGTTGGAGGAAGACATCAAAAACCAAAGCTCTAACGCGGAGGGGTACCAAGCCAAGGTGGACGAAGCACAAGAGGCATTGAAGGCAAAGAAGAAAGACCTCAATGAGCTCAAGGCCGAATTGGACGAAAAGACTACAGCGCTCAATGAGATTCGTGCGATCGAGATCGAGATGAAAAACAAGCTCGAAGAAAACCAAAAGGTTCTTGCAGAGAATCAGAAACGCCTGAGGTACTGGAATGAGAAGCTCGGCAAGCTTGCTCTCCAAAACATCAGTGATCTTGGGGAAGAGATTGAGGCACAGGAGCTTCCAAGTTACACCAAGGATGAACTTACAGATATGAGCAAAGACACACTGAAGAGTGAAATTGCTGCTCTGGAAGAAAAGACTCAAAATATTAATGTTGAGCTTGGTGTCCTTGCCGAATACCGTCGACGAGTTGAGGAGCACGCTGCCAGAAATGCGGATCTTCAGAGCGCTGTTGCCCAGCGTGATTCGGCAAAGAAACGATGCGACGACCTGCGCCGCCTCCGCCTGGAAGGTTTCATGGAAGGCTTCAGCACAATTTCTCTCCGCTTGAAAGAGATGTATCAAATGATCACCATGGGAGGAAACGCCGAACTTGAGCTGGTAGACTCCTTGGATCCTTTCTCAGAAGGGATCCTGTTCAGTGTCATGCCACCGAAGAAGTCTTGGAAGAACATTTCCAACTTGTCTGGTGGTGAGAAGACATTGAGTAGTCTGGCACTAGTCTTCGCTTTGCATCACTACAAACCAACTCCACTTTATGTGATGGACGAGATTGACGCGGCATTGGATTTTAGAAATGTAAGCACGCTTCTTACCTTTTGCTGAGATACCCACTGACATAGATAGGTTTCGATTGTTGCGAGTTACATCAAGGAGAGGACGAAGAACGCTCAATTTATCGTCATCTCCCTGAGAAACAACATGTTTGAACTTGCTTCGAGACTTGTCGGAGTGTACAAGGTCAATCACATGACCAAATCGGTGACGATCGAGAATCGAGACTACATCAACGGAATGGCATAAATGGGAAGGGGCAAAGGGAGCGGAAATTCTGTTTTTGGAGTTCGGATTGAAATGTAACATATCACGAAGGAGTAATGAGTTGAATGTCAAACCGCAATAACGCCTTGCTGAAAAAAGCTCATCTCGATCGTGTGGTACAGTATTTGCTTTTCAAAACACAAAAAAGTATTCGCAGCCACCCAATCATAAACTCAGTACACGACAGGAAAGCAAACAGCTC
Organism: Hyaloscypha sp. PMI_1271; assembly: GCA_021399465.1. Lineage (NCBI taxonomy): Eukaryota > Fungi > Ascomycota > Leotiomycetes > Helotiales > Hyaloscyphaceae > Hyaloscypha > Hyaloscypha sp. PMI_1271. Next base: position 376,947 of record JAJTUS010000010.1, read on the forward strand.
AACCCCCACCACCAGCAGCCTTAATCAATTTCTCGGAAAGCCACTCGGGCTGGCTGATGAACGGGCTGTGACTAGCGCTGCAGCGCTCAATCACATCGAATGACGTCGGCGCCATCTGGTGCGCCATCCCCAACATACCCTCTTGTGCTGGGAGCGGAATCGCCTGGTCGTTCTCGCACACGATGTACGTGCTCGGAATGACTTTCCACGGTGCGACGGATTGCTGAGACGAGAATGTTTTGTAAGAATGCGGTTTAAGAGCTGCAATATAAGGTGCTGCTGCTGAGGCTGAGAGATCGCTGTAGAAGATTTTCTCAGGTGTGTCTGGGAGGACTTCATCTCCCTGGTTTCCAAGCTTGTCAGTAAAGATAGATTGCCTAAAGGGTGGTTGGGGAGGTTGTGGAGGACAGACGTTAACGATGAACCAAGGCAGATCTTTGAACTGCAGAGCAGCCATCAAGCTTCCTCCCTCTGGCAAGACGAAGGAGCAGCAGAACACCAATCTCTGGATCTTGCCCCATCCATCCTTCTTGTTTCCAGTCGCAAGGTCTTTCATGTATTCGGCGAGGGCTTCGGAGCCCGGGACACTACCATAGGAGTGGTAGACTATGACAACGTCTTTGCCGGAGGAAAGCACCTTGTTGACGGCATCGTGGATGACTTGTACATCAGGATCGAAGTTTTGGAGCGGGGGCGAAGCTCCAAAAGATGCGAGAGGGACACCATGGAGTGTGTAGCCGGCTTTCTCGAGGAGGTCGGAGGTGGGCTTGAATGCCTCGGGACTATGCCATGCCCCAGGCACAATGATGAAATCTGGTTTGGATGCCATAATTGTGTTCTCTTGTCGCTGTGTAGGTTCTAGTAAACTTGATTGATCACAGTAAGGCACGTAGAAAGAGAGGATGCACAGTGAAGCGTAAACAGGCTCGGGGAGGCGATGTAAGATTACTTATTTACTCTCCCCGCTCAAGGTGTCAGGTACACAAGGCTCTCCTGTCCTTTTACTGTAGCAGTGTGCTCGACCTGCACGATCGTACAGAAAAAAAAAGGAAAGGCGGGGTGCCGCGCGTGCCATTATGCAGCCACAGGCCATAGCCCATCCCGAATTTGGCCAAAAGCAAGCTTCAGCAATGAACAGAGCACCAAAATGCACCGGTTCTGTGGGTAGCAAGAGCCCGTTGGGCGACTTTTACTAGAAGAAGTTCGAGGCTAGTAGTTTGTGGGGAATGCTAAGCTGCTTTAATACAAGACCATGTAAATTGGAAAGATAATGAAGAAGCTAATCAGAGTATCCCGGCCCGCAAGGATGGGGTGGAACCAGGTTCAAGGTAAGTTTGACCCAGAGTGTTGCTACAGTAGCTTCACCTGCAGTCTCACGGCTCCTCCCTTCTGTCGTGCAACCCGATGCACAGTCCCACGAGGTGGCGGGTGATCTTCACAAGTTCAGCATTCGTTGCTTCTTCAACGCGACGCTAGAAGCCATCCCGAGGCAAGCTCAGCCAACCAATAATAGGTATCTCCTGGCTTAAGCGTTACACTGAATGACAATTGTGTCTGGTGTGCATTCTGTCGTCGCAATTCATTGCTGAAAAGGTCTATCTATTTGCGCCGCTTCTCCGTATTGACCAACAAGACTCATGAGATCCCAGGCATACAGGTCGAATACATGATGGATACAAGAAAGGGAATCAGTACACGTAGTCTGACCGAACCCAACTCCATGCAATGCTCCTCCGCAGACGATATTTACAAGCCACTACCTCTAAGGAGAGTCAATCCCACAGACTTGGGTCTGCTTCTCCTGGTGTGTGTGGTCCCCTCCTCCACATTCCGTCCCGTACTTCTCCTCCCATATCTTCCGTAACACCTCGTAAAGGAAAGCATATTGCTCATAGGCTTGAACCATGGTCTTTCGCTGCATGCGAAGCTGATTGACCGTATCGTAAATAGGATCAGAATGAGCCATGGGCCCTTGGTCCCAACCTTCCCATGCACCACCTTGCAATTCTCCGATCAAAAACTCCAGAGCGATAAAAGTACCAGTTCGTCCAACACCAGCACTGCAGTGGACGATACGAGGGTTCTCTCCCTGGCCGTTCTGCTTTCGAGAGATATCCATTAGACCCAGGACACTGGCTACATTTTCTTCTTTCAGAGCACCGAAATCGGGCCAATTTGGGTACAAGTAATGCCAGATCGGCTTCTCTTCATCATGTCCCTCAACTGTCATGGCGAGCTTTCGAATTTCAATAGCTGTGCCTTCTATGCTAGGCTCCCTGGAAATAAACCGAACTTCAGCCTTGAAGTCTTCCCCGAGGCCGTTGTTCTCGTTGATTTTGAGAGGTGGTGAGTTCTCGTCTACTGGGTAGTACGGAAAACATTTTTCAAATGTCTTTGTTGGGTCATTTGACGCTGGTGCATGGGTCGGACTTAACATGAGGATCACTGCCGGTGAAGAATTGTATGGTGTAGCAACCTCATGCCATACCATGTGCCAGACGTGATCGACAGTCTGCTGCTTAGGGCCTTGCATACAAATGTATTTGTCCTGTACTCCGGATTTCAATGCACTCTGTTTCCTGGAGGTAGAGACTAACGTGACTAGCGAGGCATTGATATAATCGTTATATCCTTCGGGAACATGGAGCTTAATACGGTTGTTGGCCCACGGGTGGATATTGTTGTATCGATCAAGGACCGGATCTGGATCCAATCTTGCCCACTCGCCCTCGCTGCCGTCGTCGCACTGTTGGTTGGAGAGTGTGACGCGCTCGTTCTCCAGTCGATTGAGCTCACTGTACTTCTCACGCATATCTGTTGCTTGATTAGGTACGTCAAGCAGAGTGAGGAAGACACTTACCGGCATCAGTGAGCATCAAGAAGGCAGGCAGTTCGGGAGGCTTTGCTTCTTCAGTCCTGGGCTCTTCCACTGCTGCTGATGCTGCAGGCTTGCGAAGGCTTGATCCGTCCGTTTGAGGCAAAGTAGACGAGTCCTCCGGGACAACATTAGGAGAGGAGGAGCGCTTTGAAGAAGAGCGATTGCGATGCATCTTGCTCAGCCAACCGGGTGACCTGCCTCTTGGCTTCTTCGATTCGTCTGCCGATAATGACTCCGAGGACGATGTGGGAGACTCCCGCCGCCTCTTGAAGGCCCGTAACCGATCCAGATTTATGGTTCTCGCGACTCTCGCAGCGGGAGCCGGGGTACTTGAGTACAGGAAGAGTTGGCGCTCGCCGAAGTCTTATGTACAAATTCTGCTTGGTGGTGGACACGGAAAGAAAGCCGAAGAAGTTTGGTCAGATGATACGAGAAGCAAAGAGCTGGCAGTCGTCGTGATTGCAGTCAAGCTGAGCATTTCAGAAAGCAGATAGTAGAATTTGACGTGAAGGCCTGTCCGACAAGAATGCCTTCGGGATCCTCCAATAGCACGCAGCGAATTGTATCGTGCAGAGACCACAGGAGCTAAAACACGTGCAGCAATGAGCATGCAAGAACAAGTGGAGCACAAAGCGAGGAAAGAATGCTCCGAGGTTTAGAAAGGGGGGTAAGCAAGGCGAAGGGGTTCAAAATGAATGCAAATGCGTGTGAAGTTGCAAAAGCTGAGGGAGAGATGGGAAGAGGAGAGAGTGATGTCTTTGGAATCAAAGCTGAAGGGAGGCAGCCAATGATGGGGCCAGACAGGGGTGTGCCTTCTCAACTGCGCAGCCGAGCAGACGACCAGGCTTTATTAATCGCGACTCTCTTAGCTAATCGCTTCCACAGCAACCCCATCCCGCAATTGTTCTTTCACCTTGTGATCAACATATTGAGAAGCAACAGTACTATGCTGACACCACCTTGAAGATGCGGTGGAACCTATGGATAGTTGAGGTATGGACGCACTCCACAACCAACCGAGTCCGCGTGCTAACATCTTTCTCAGGCTTGGCTAGTCCAAAGAGTGCGCTCTTTCCTTCCTAAAACCATATCCCATACATTACCCTTCTATCTGCGGACTTCTGACTATCTGTAGCTTCTTGCGAGTTCGACTTTCCATCGTGCTGTCCGTCGCGTCCACAAGAAGATGCACGAAGTCCGGCAAGGCGAGAAGCTCTATGATCCCTCGGAGTTTGGAGGGACGCAGATCGACAGTAGGTTTCTGGACGGATGGATTGGGCACCGAGAACTGATGGGGATACAGAGCCAGCTGGAACGGATATGCGGAAATTTATACGGTATTATATGGACGAGTTGAAAGAGCAATTCCGAGGAACGAGGAAGAAGTGAACAATGATACGACATAGACGTTCTGTGCTGGTGTATACGAGAATCTGGATAGAAGGGGCCTCCTGGAGGTATGTGGGCTCTGTCAATGGCGTTTGGGAGAGGGTCATGATATACGGCTTCAATGATACAGCACGGCAATTCGCCACTCAACTAGGATGGGGAAGCGATGGACACGAAGAGGCTGCGAAGCGTTGTGCATCAAGCTACAATCTTCTCTAGGCACTATGACCTATCATGATGCCAACATGGGCGGTGCGGGAGATGTCCTTCCGCCGGGGGACTCCCCCGGGGGGGGTGGGGTGAGATATTGAGATCGGCAAAATGAAAGCTCACGTTCAGAGTTTAATCTCTGCAAGAGGACATTCATCACATGTATTAATCAGGGCCAAGTTTGCTAGGTAAGGCCACACCAGCCAGAGCCTCTGTAAGGCGGTGGTGGGGTTGAGCGCAGTTGGCCCGTTTGGATCACCGCATTTACCGACGACGATATATATTTTCTCCACACTTCACCTGAACCTCCATCCGCTCCCTTCTTCTCATTCATTCGTCACTCGCGCATTGCGAAGCAACGAAGCTCACAGGAAGCTCTCTTCCTTCGCAGAAAAGGGGTTATTCACAAGTATCAGAATTCTCTCTCGCTGTGTTCTCCATGCGACCTCCCAACTTTCGCCCAATTTTCATCATTGTTACCCACCCTTTTCTTTTGTTGCTTTAACTATCATCCCATGTTGTCATTCACCACCGGACTATAAATTGGGCTCTTTCACCACTTCAGTGTGATCTGGCTCTCATTCAATCCGGAGATCAGGAGCACGCCTAAACCAGACCCAGCACATTATTTCCTTGAGCTGATTCTCTCCGGCCTCAGGCGCGCACATCCCTTCAAACACAAATTCGTGATATCCCCGAGTCGGAATATGATTATACTCCAGGATACCATTTCACAAGTGCAGGGTCACGGGAAATTAAAAACAGTTATAGCAAGTTTGAGTCATTACAGAATTCAATTGTACACACAGGAAGACTGTAGACCAAGCTGTACGATCGGGTATCGAATTTTAAACGCCGATCGCAATGCAAAAAAGGGTGGGTGACCTATGCGCAACAGTACTCAAGTTGACTCTTTCCCTATGTGCTCCTGAATGCCACGCTAATTCCAATGCTCACATAATCGACAAACAAATCAATCATCATTATCATCGTCACCGTCATCATCACTAGAGCAGGAGCTCGTCCCAGTCTCATGGTTCACCGTGGCAGCCGACCTTCGAACCGGCACGTTCGAAGGTCCTCTCGCCTCATCTAACTCCATGTCGAATTCCTGTTCTCTGGTTGCGACACCACTTGGATCGATCTCTCGTGCTTGCGCCAACATGTCGACACTACCGTCATCTTCGTCTATTTCATCCGAAGAATTATCATCGATGATATCGTCCATGTCGCTGTACGAGGCAAATGATTTCGGCAAAAATGTTCTATCCCGCCGAAGATGAGAGATGCCTGCGCAGCTCGTGTTGGAATCAGAATCGGTTCCAGAACTGGAAGTCATCCCGAAGTAGCCAGCGGGAGCTGGCAACCCTGAAGGCGCTAGGCGAGCGAAGCGCGCAGAGATGAGGTCGGTTTTGACAAGAGGAGCATCCGTCGAATGTGGCGTAGGGGAGAAGCTCAATAAAGCAGACAGTCGATCAGAAATAACCTCCTCGAGTTCAGAGTCGTGATATAGGTCCAGTGATTTCTTGGAAATATTGTGCCCTAATTTTCCGAACCGCGCACTCGGTACGGAGAACTTGGGCCTCTTGTTTGGAAGATGGCGGGCTGCTCTCGTACGTCGAGTTTGCACTCTGACAGCAAAATGATCTGCTGGTCGAGTTCCTCCCAAGCCACTAGCTTCGAAATTCTGCAAAGGGGCGGGTGGGCAGGAGCTAGTTGCTGAGCCCTCCACAAAGTCAATGTCGTTCCCCGAGTCATCTTCAAGTAGCTCTGGAGTTTTTGGTCGAGTTTCCTCCGTTTGGAGAAAGGCTGGGCCTCTTGAATAATCTCGGAATGGCCTGAAGGAGAGCATAGAGCCTGAGATTGTTCGGAAAATTTGCGGTGCTTTACATTTGGATTGACATCCCAGAGCGGTTTGGGTATAATTGCTGTAGCCATCTTTTCCAACACTGGAGACATGGAGCGGTGTCATGATGTCTCCTCGATCGCCCGAAAGGTCAGTGCAGAAGTTGGTACCACTGTAGAAAACGATCGGCCCTTCGTCATTTCGAATGCGTCCTTTTGACCCTGAGCGAGATCTCTCACTCTTTAATTTGCTCGGCCTCGAGCTTCGTCCAATGCCACTTGCATTTGGGGCCTTATAACCGAACAACGACTCACTTTCGTCCGAGGATATATGTCCGTCCGAAGACGATCTTGCACGATGAAAAAGAGGCTTGTAGTGAAATGAATCAGATGGACCAGAAACGTCACCTAACACCTCGTTCATGCTGCATGGGACAGATGTAAACTTGCCCGTCCCAACCTTGCGCCTTTTTCTCTGATGTTCACCAGGGATATCGCTGTCATGAGGAGAGCTGTTTCGGTCACTGCTAGCACAACTGTCGCTACTCATTTGAGTCCCTCTTGAGCCTCCCCTCCATCTCAATTTCTTCCCGTCTTGGGATAATTGAAATTTAGCGCTCACATCTGAGACAGCTTTTCGAACGAAATCCGGTGTGACATTCATGATGTGCAACTGGGCCATGTTGATGAGAAGGTTGAGATATACCCATCCTTCGGCATCAGGTGCATCGGTAGACTCATCCAAAGCTAGTTGCGGCGTCGATAAGCCGAGATGTCGAATGTATTCAACATTCTCCGATGGGTTTTGCGCACGGTTAGGATCCAAGTCCAATGGCCTCGTCGGCCTCTGTTCTGGGGAACGGCTTGGAGAGGATTCTTCAGATGACCCAGATCCCAGAACTTGCGTCTCATAGCTAGAATCGTCAGACATTTTTGCCGGTCTACCGTTCGCATCCATTTTATAAGGCACGATATGTGCCTCCCGGACACCTTCTAGGGCCATGGGATCGTGGTCTGCTGGTTGATCTGCCTTGGCTGCAGATTTGGAGACTTCTTGTTGCTGGAGCGGTTGGCTTCTGTTCCCAATATTCGCTCCTCTGTTACCTGTGAAGAGCTGCTCCAATCTTTGAACGACAAGTTTCTTCTTTTGCCTCTCGGTCATAACGGGGGAGTGTTTGGGCAACAATCCCTCGGGAATGTTGTGCAGGAATGATTTTATATTCTGTTCCTTGCCAATGCGTTGTTGTGAAACGAGTCTCCCTTCCAGCGTGTGATTCAAGGTCGATGTAGAAGTGGGGTACGAGTTAGACATGGACGCGTATGCTGAGTCGATAGGTCGTGAATTCGAAGTAGAAGATGAAGAAGAATGCTTAGGCAGGGAGCTGATTGCAGGAGTGAGTGAAGAAAAGGGCAATGTTCCTCTGGTGCGCATTCTCGAAGCTCCTTCGGTAGAACCATCAATGCTAGAAGCAAATTCTCGAAGCACGTCTTCCAGTTCTCTTCGCTTCCGCGCGGGGAGGGAGTGTATCTTAACCTCGAAGAGCCGATCTTTCGCTAAATGTGTATTTTGTGCTTTTTCATACTTCCGTAGCCTGGCCTTCAACTTTTTGTTCTCAATGGTAAGATCGTCGATCACGCTTCGATAATCGTCCGCACTACTGCCATTGGTCGGTGCGTGTAAATCCCCTGGATTGAGGTGCGTGGGGTAGTGTTTGGCTCCCGATTCGGAGCCTGCACTCGAGGTACCAGAGCCATAGCGCGGGAGGAAATAGGGCGGATCATCTATCCAGGCACAATTAATGGCTTGGATCGCCGGCCACACAAAGCAGCAACTTACTGTCTTCCAAAGTTTGGTGAAACCCTGCCTCTGGACACCTGTTTGAGCGGTGGAACCACCTTTGCAGGTTCGGCGCGGGTGATTCATCCGAGTCGTTGCTATCATCTGGTGATTGCATGACTAGGTCAGCTTTGGAGGGCTCATGCTTGTCTTTCACTGCCTGCTGAACCTGTGAGACTCCCGCCGTTGCATTTCCGGCTGCAGGGCCCTCATGGCGCAGACTGCCAGACAGATGCGCGGGAGGCCCTCGAGGATGAGAAGATGAGGATGTCGCACTCCGAGGATATGACGAAGACTGGAGCATCATATCACCGTGGCGGGGATTTTCGACTATCGGAGGTTTCCCCAAGTCATTGCAAAGGCCTATCGTCGAAGGTTGTGAATCTGTCCAACTTTCGTGAACAGAGCGGAGTTCGATGCGAATATATCGTAGAGATCTGATACCGCGAAGTGGTTTGAACAAGTTGATCAGGATCAATGGTGTACAGGTTGGTAGGCGGCGGGTCGAAATGTCGAAATATTCAACTTGGTTGGAACCAGATGTTCGTCACGGTAAAGCGCAGGTGTGTCTTGGAGCTCAGAACATGTCTGCGTGGGTGTCTGGACCTTGATCGAGGGGTGTTCGCGCAGACTCAGGTTACAGTCGCAGGATCGTGGAGTGGGGAGTTGACAACGGGTGAAGGCAGAAAAGTGCTGGACTCGCAGCAACGAAGTATGAAAACAAGAGGTGAAGGAGAGCAGGAGCAGGAGCAGGAGTAGGAGGGAAGGGCCATGCTGCAGTGGTCGCGGTGGCAGTGGCAGTGGCAGTGTGGCATGGCTACATCGATCGAGATTTGGGGTGAAATCTGAATCGAAAAGCATCGAGCACATTCGCAGCTGGTGCAGACTTCTACCATAGCACAATGGGACAATCTCCTAGCCGCCCGGCCCTGCTGCCATCAATCCTGGCGCGGCAGCACGCGCAGGACCCTGAGAAAAGCGCAATTTCTTGGTCCACAGAAGTTGGGAGCTCGATGTTGAAGCTCAGCCCGATGATATCGATCCAGACCCTTTGCTTCCGGGGTCTGTGGATCGCGCACTTTGATTGGGCTCGCTTCGAGCGCCTCTGTCTTGCGTTGGCGGGCTTGAAGGAGAAGTTCCTTCGTGCCGCTTTTTTGCATCGCTCGAGCCGAGTCCGCGCCCGTCGGTGTGTGGGCCCTGAGATCCAAGGCCAAGTGGCCTGAGACCATAAGGCGGCGTCGCAGGCACGATCGAGCCAGAACATCTCCCTCTCCACCCGAGCGCCCGCACGTGATTCATCTCGAGATGTCACAGGCCCAGCCGGCCAGCCCGTCGCCGGCTCCAAGATCATTCCAAATGGCGCCCACTGACGTAACTTCGTAAGTCATCGTGGAAGTTACCTCCTCTCCTCGCTCGTCAGAGACAGATTCACAATTGTGCCACCTTGGCGCACATGGAATCTGATGAAACCTGCTCACGTCGGTTGCAGCGTCCCAGTGCCTGACAGTATCGTCAGCCTCGCACAGCGTGGATTGCGTTCCTTCGAATAAGATGAGAAGGGAGGAGTTGGACCCTGACGTTCTCTTTGGACCCTGTGAGCCACTGATGCCATCTGCCGGTGACATTTATCCTTTTGTGGAAGCGGCTAAATTCAAATGCCCGCAAGTCCCTTCGTCCTCCGAACACTTGCAGGGCTGGAGAAATCGGCCGATTCAGCCTCGTCGTTGATCGTCGATGACTTTTTCGACCAGGGACAGACGGAGGTAGCCTGCCCCCCCTCCCCCTCGCCAACACGACCTGAACCGCGGCCTCTCAACATCAACGCGGTGACAACCATCGCTCGCTGGCTCTGCATCTTGACATCGACATCGAGCCCTGCTGAACAAACTTGGGTCTCCGAGATGAACTCATTAAGCTGCCTTCTTCAGCCCAGCTGCAACCCGCCAATCCAGACCAGTAGATTGAAAACTCCACACTCCTTAACTGGGAGAACAAAAGGCTGAAAACAAGGACATGTGGCTGCATTACTGTTTGACTCGCACAACGGCGACACCACTCATGCACAACGGGTGTCATGTTACCTGAGATGGGGCAGAAAGTGTGCAAAGCCATGGCTATTGTCATCTCAATATCTCTCCAATTTAATGAAATATGTGTGATCGCACAACCCAATCGTGCTGTCTCCGCCCCCAAGTTCACCTGCCACATACAGTACCTTACGCTTTCGTACGCATGGGAGGAAGGCAGTTGACATTACAAGAGTCGAGAGAACAACTTTGCGTCCTCGCCTCTTTTAGTACTACCCCTATGAGCGACGTCGTTATAAAGTTCTGGTTGGATTCTGACAGGAAAAGGGGACCATCGCACCCAATCAAATCCTTTGCCCAATGGCACACCGTCTTTCTCTCACAACGTTGTTTTGTCACGTGGTCTCGGAGGGATATTTTCACCGTGCTTCAGGATACGTCCTTAAAAGCTACGCCGCAATCCCAGCGTTTCATACAATCCGCCGAGTAATGAATATCTGTCCTTTGGAGCCATTTTAATCTCTCCTGCGGCCGTAGGGGGTAACACCGCAAGCCTTCCAGTGAAGTCTGATCGCGATCTACTTAAGTCAACTCGCCATTATCAGTTGAGATCTCATTCCATTTTCCCCACACAACTCAAAGCTTTCATCTCATCAATCTCAAGATTCCGTTCGTATCTCATCAGTGTCAAGCTTTTATCCGCCAATTCGTTCGAAATGGCCACCAAAACCTTTCTCATTATCGGAGCGACGGGTACTCAAGGCAGCTCAGTCGTCTCAGCCATCCTCACTACTCCCTCGCTTCCATCCATAGAAATCCTGGCCTTGACACGAAACACCTCATCGTCCAAAGCCAAGGCCCTCGCGGCCCTGGATCCACGCGTCACTCTCCTCGCAGGAGACCCGACAGCGCCCGAAGAAATCTTCAAGAACGCCAACACCCAGATCGACGGCGTCTTTTGCGTGACAGTCCACGGTCCAAGGGGCTCAGAAGAAGCGCAAGCTGAAGGTCTTATCGATTCCAGCATCGCTCATGGTGTTAAGCATTTTGTCTTCACATCAGCTGATCGCGGCGGCGAGGTGGTCTCTGATACGAACCCAACCCCTGTCGCCCACATTGCGACCAAGTATCGCATTGAATTGTACCTGAAAGAGAAGACCAAGGGGACGTCGATGGCGTGGACGATTCTCCGCCCTACGACCTTCATGGACAACATGTCACCCAATTTCGAAGGCAAAGCGTTTGAAGCTATGTGGAGGCAAGTAGGCAAGAAGCCCGTTCAACTTGTTGCTGCGAGCGATATTGGCCACTTCGCTGGAGCTGCTCTGTTGGAGCCGGAGAAGTATTCTGGGAAGTGTGTTGGCATTGCGGGCGACGAATTGAATTTTGAGGAGGCTCTTGTGATTTTTAAGAGGACCATGGGCTTTGATATGCCGACGACGTTTTGTGCTGTAGGCTCGATTGTGAAGATCGCCATGCCAGATATGGGCGCCATGTTCAAGTGGTTTGAGAAGGATGGGTATAATGTTGATATCAAGAAGTGTCGACAGGAGTATCCCCAGTTGCAAGATTTTGCAACATGGTTGGAGAAGAGCAGCGGCTTCAAGAAACAAGAGGTTCATGAGAAATAGGCGAAAGTTGCCTTGATGTTAGTTTAGGGATTTGTTGAAATCCGAGCGAATGAGTCCTTGTACTCTCGTCCGATACCTGACTTTTCATCTCAGACATGACTTTTCATTCTATGCTTGGATTCCAATCTCATCCTTTCGACGAATTAATACCAAGTTCACGAGACACTCCGCTTTCACAACCTACTATCGTGACACAAACCCATTCCAACCACCCCTCACTCTAGGCCTCAAATCATCAAATTATTCAGCATGAAGTCCTCCTTAACCAAGCCCACCTCGTGACCCTCGCTCTCGCGTATCGATCCGGGAGCGACGGCTCGTCCCAAAATAATCGTTCCAAACCCATCTCCAAACCCGACTCGCTGCTTACACTGCACCCTGCATGCCCAAACATTCTGTTGCAGGTCTACAATCGCGGGATCTCGATTTGGCTATTTGTCGGCCCTCCCTTTTTGTCGCGACTCACGGGGAGTCCGCTTTCTGCCTTCCTCACATCGTGTTCACATGCAACGACGAGCCAATCATACCTCGCCAAACATCGGAGCAACCTCGCAATCGATCGATCGAGGTTTCGATTTATGTTGTGATTCGTGGATCGTGAATCATACGAGGCTCGCCCGAGGAGGGTTGGTTGCTTTGATAATTGGTGCGTCGTCCGTGATCGAAGTGGTTCGATCTCGGATTGTCCTCATGTGGCCGACGCTGGGTGTACATTAGGGAATAAGTACAGCTTTCTTTGTACTTCTTGTTTATTGTACGTGTGTCCGAAGAACAATTGCAAAGTTGCAAGGAACTCCAGCAGGCTGCACGTGGTGATAGTGAGTGGGCGGGCCCGCTTCCCCTCAAGCGCGATAAAGCCTCATAATAGACCTTGGACTACCGGTACATCTTCACATCATATTTCCTAGTCACCTCATACCTCGAGACCTCACTTTCCTATAAAACTTTTTGGTGCGTCTTTGTTATCTTCTCCCGCTGCCAAATCTGCGTCGAAGCACCTGAAATACTTCCTACGCGTATCAACATGGAGAACACCACCAGCCTGACAGCCTTCGCCCTCTTCCCCCTCCTTCCCACCGAGCTCCGTCTCAAGATCTACAAGCACATCCTAACCCTCTCCTCCCAACCCCGAATCCTAAAGATCTCCTACTCCCCCTCCCTAAAGCGCTACATCTCCAACACCCCACCCCCCGTGCTCCTCTCAACCAGCTCCGAATCCCGCGCCTACACCCTCCAAACCTACACCAATCTCTCCCTCGGGCCCTCTTGCCCCTGGAGGCCCCGCCTCTCCCCTATCAGCACCCAACACCGCTACCAAAACCCCTCCCCAACCCCAGGCCTGCCCATCCCCATCTGCTACGCAACAGACACGCTCTACATCTCCTCGCTCTTCCCCCTGCTCACCACGCACCTGCACGACTTCCTCTGGAACCTGTCAACCTCCTCTTCGCGCCACCACATCCAATCCCTCTCCATCGACCTCCGCGTCTGGAATATATTATGTGAAAATGGCTTTATCGGCTTATTGGCGAGGATGAGGAGTCTGAGGGAGGTGTGTCTGGTGGTTGAGTTTGGGAGGTCTTTTGAGGGGGAGTTGGGGTTTTTAGAGGCGCCCGATTGGAGGATGGATTTAAGGTGGGTTGCAAAGAGGGCAGGGGAGCAGTTGAGGGAGGAGAGAGGGAGGGCCAGAGGGGGTGTCGGGAAGATGGGGTGGTGTGAGGAAGGGGATGGGAGTGAGAGAGGGGTTATGGTTAGGTGTGTTATTTTGACGAAAGGTGGGGAGCAGGCTTGAATGAATTCAGAGATTGATGTTGAAGAGGGGATGGGTGGCTTAGAGTGAGGTTTGGATGTACTCGTAATCGTACGTTTTATTTATTTGCAGATCTTGACGAGCTTAGTTGCTTGACGAGTCCATCTTTATGACTCCGGAGACTCCATCCTATCATGCGCCAGGATGTCCTGCTCACGGGATATCAAACATACAAATACAATGAGCATGAAGAAAACTGAGAGTTCACACAGTACAAATATGGCAATTCTTTTCCCATTCCAAGACCAATGCTACGTAACTCCAAAATGCGAGAGAATCCAACTCTGTACAATTTACAACATCGGCTTCAGATCATCTGCCACCTTGAAAGGTGCTTCCGTCTTGCTCTTGATCTCTTCCACAGTGACACCATCAGCAATCTCAACCAACGTCAATCCGGTTGCAAAGTCCACATCAAAGACACCCTGTATAACATTAGTAAAAGCTGATAAAAGAACACTTTCAAGACTCACCAATTCCGTAATAATCATCGATACACAAGCCCTCCCAGTAAGCGGGAATGCACACTGCTTCACAATCTTCGCATTCCCCTTCTTATCCGTATGCTCCATCGTAACAACAACCTTCGTCTTCTCAGGATTGCTCACTAAATCCATAGCCCCACCGAACCCCTTTATCTTTCCCGGCAACATCCAATTTGCCAAGTCGCCGTTCCCACTTACTTGCATAGCGCCCAAGATAGTCAAGTTGACACGACCACTTCTGATCATGCCGAAACTCTCTTCACTGCCAAATACAGCCGCACCTGGCTTCAATGTGACGGTCTCCTTGCCAGCATTGATAAGATCAGCGTCCTCCTTGCCCTTCACTGGGTAAGGACCAAGTCCGAGAATTCCGTTTTCGGATTGCAATTGTACCTCGACTTCTGGACCAACGAATGCAGGAGCTAACATTGGCATTCCAATACCGAGGTTGGCGTACATGCCGTTCTTGAATTCCTTCGCTGCTCGCCTGACAATTTTCTCTCTCTTCGCCGCGGTTTCACCGCTTCCGAGAGCAGCCTTTGCCTCGGGGTCATTTGGATCCTTGGCGAAGGTATACTTCTCAATGTTCTTGGTTGTGGTTGACTGAATGACTCGTTTGACGTAGATACCTGGCAAATGAACAGCTTCTGGTGAGATCTCACCAGGCTCAACGATATGCTCAGCCTCCACGATAGTCATCTTGGCATTCCTGCCCATTGCACCATTGAAGTTGTTGGCTGTGAGACGAAACTGGCAGTTCCCGAGCTTGTCTGCCTTGTACGCCTTGACAAACGCATAGTCACCCTTGATGCTCTCCTCCAGAAGGTATTGCTTGCCGTCGAAAACCTTGACATCTTTGGGATATGAGTATTGGTGGGGTGTACCATCAGGATTGTTTTTTAATGGCAGTTCTCCCGTTTGCACAACTGTGCCGAACGCTGCTGGCGTGTAAAATGCGGGTATTCCTTTACCTCCAGATGCGCAACGCTCTGCCAGGGTTCCTTGGGGTGTAAGCTCCAATTCGACCTCTCCAGTCAGGTACATCTTCTCAAAGGTCTTATTCTCTCCAATATAACTCGCAATCATCTTCTTGATTTGCTTCGTCTTCAAGAGCTTGCCTAGACCAGAAGTGTCCGTCCCAGCATTGTTCGAGACAGCTGTAATGCCGGTGATTTCCGGCTTATTGATCACTTCGTCAATCAGGGTGTCTGGAACGCCACAGAGGCCAAATCCACCGCATAGGACTGTGCTATTCGGTTTCATATCTTTGAGCGCTTCGGCTGCCGAAGGGAGGACCTTATTGATCTCATATCGTCGTGTTGTGGAAGCAAATGTTCGTGCTAAAAGAATGGATTGCTGAAAACGAGTCAGTTCGAATTCACGTAACAGAGCTTCCCCGCATACCTTGGAACTGTTTCTTGTGTACGCCCTCGCAGTACGGAAACAGAGAGCGGTCGAAGACATCTTGTTGGAGGAGACGACCTGGACGCCGTCAATTGAATACACAGCTCGAGGAACAATCTCACACGGAGGGAAAGGAAAATAAGTTAAAATAAAGAGCTGGACTTGGAGTTTGGGAAGCTCTAACTGGGAAGCGGAAATACTCTTACCCCTCGGCTCCCCACGGCTTTTGGGCGCGGTTCGGGAAGCGTTGCGGACAGGCGAAGTGCGATGTCGCTCGGAATCGGATTTACCAAGGTATGGATTGTTCTGTGAGTCCTACATCATCAGTGGCTTAAGTGTCGTCAACGGACAAGTGAAAAGTTGCCCTCAATCTTCGCGAATAGAACAATGCTTGTATTTTCTCATGAATTTCAATACCTTCCGCAAGGTTTTGTTAAATCCCTGAAATTGGCTGCGGAACAAAAGCCGCTCCCTAAGACAGCCTCCCAAAAACACCGGCAGGATGAGGATTGGAGTTCAGCAACTTCTTTCTCAGTTTCTGGTTCTCGTGTTAAATGAAGTTCCTCTGCTCTGTACGTCTTGTTCCGCGCAATCGAGTTGTTGCAAAATTGGATGCTCAGGAGAAATTCTTTGTCATTACTGGATGTAGCATAAGCTCGCTAGCACTTGTACAGTCCCAATATTGTACAGTAAGGTAAGGGCGGGGAGTGGAAATGGTATGAAGACAACAGTTGAAGACAAAGTAAACCCGCTCAAGTCATTTACGCCTCAACAAAGCCCTTGACATTCTCCAACCACCTCGAGTACTCCTTTTGCTCCTTCATCTCGATGTAATCCGGTACGAACAGAGCCAGTGCAGCGTTGATACCTCTCTCATCCAGATACCTCTCCAAAAGTACCTGAAGGTCTTCATCAAGATTGCTGAATGGTGGTCCCACATACAAGTCTTGTCTCTCGTGCACCTTATCCGCGGTCTTACCGTATGCATGCGATGCATCGGTATAGTAGAAAACATTGTCGATGACAACCATTCCTTCCTGGACAACAGCCTCAACTGCAAGCGCGCCCTTCTCTGCCTTCTCAACAACGATGTTTAGTCTCGCTGGGAATGATTGTTCTTGCTCCTCTTCACCCTCGCCGTCTTGCTCCTCAACTTGGTCTTCTGGTGCCACCTTGAAGTTCTTCTCGTCCCCTTGGTTGATGTTGTCCTCCTCATCGCCCATAGCAGGATCCTGGAAGTCGGCTTCGGGGTCGAGTTGGTTCAGGTCGGCGATGGAGAAAGTAACCTTGATACTGCATATCCGTCAGAAAATAAGAGAAAGGGCCCAACTCTAATTGCTTACGTCTCGTCGCCGAATTGTCTTGTCAGAACGACTTCCTCTTGGCCTGGCGTATCAAGAATCTCAAAGGGTCCGTTCTCGAGATAATCCTTCACGCTCGTTGGCATGTCTCCTTCGTCGGACATCTCATTCTCCATCTGGATCTCAGACTCGAGCTTCGCAACCAATTCATCGTCAGCCTCACCTGATTTCGATGGCCTAATTGTTGTTGTCGAGAAGGCTGCGGCGTATTGTGTTCTCGCTGGTATCCATGCTGATTGTAATAAGGAGACAGGGCGGGCTGAAGGTCTTCTGAACGCCGAAGCAGTCAATCGGGAAGCCGTGCGAGGTACCGCTCGGGCGAAGGATCTAATAGAGAGCATTGCGGAGAGATGAGTTGTGATGTATGAAGTAGATGGATGATCAACTAAGGAGGTGTGCTGATGGTTTGAACACAAGATGTACTACCTCCAATGCATGAGCTTCCTGCGAAAAAAAGTTTTAGCGGCCACGAGGCTGGCTTGATTAGCGCCACTGACGAGGCTGGTCAACATGCTTAGGGGAAACCGCAACATTCACACAAAGTTCAAAGAGAATTGTAATACAAATACAAGTGAAGCATGGCACTCGCTCAGTGACAAATAGCGCTTTCGTATCTTTTTGGTTTGGTCAAGGGTTCATGCAGCAGCTCTCTAACGTTTGCGCTACTCCAACATTACGGACGCATCATACTATGCACAAGCAGTTTTGGTATCCTCGACGCCGTATTACTCCGATTGCTCTTTCTAACTCATGATTCCCCCTTTGGTGGAAATTTTGCTTGTTGTACCTGTCCATTGCTCGAGATCCGAACCCACTTCAGCGTCGACAGATATGACCAAGCCCCTTCCCATTTGTTTAGAAGAACAACATTATCTTCCTCAGTAAGATCTGGCAGATCTGTAGCGTATTAGTTTATACTCTTCGGGTAAAATCGTAGGGGCTCACAGAATCCGTTCTCGTGTTCCTTCTCATCCGCCGCAATCTTCATCCGCAGTAAATCTTCTCTGGTACTCGCAGGCCTTCCGGCACGGCGCTCCTTCTTTAATTTGCTGAACTCCTCGTCATGTTGATGAACAAATCTGTCCACAAAGTTAGATGTTTTCCAATTAATAACCGCACCTCCTGTAAGTGTCCCACGTTTGAATGAGAGCTCGGATTGTCTCCATCTCTAGTGGTTGTCCATCGTTCTCTCGAATAGCCTCTTGGAAGTATGCTGCTCTTTCAACTTCAACCCGTCAGTCTCTATCAAACATCCTGCAGTATGGGCCTACTCGCTTAGAGGCTGGTCATTCTTTCTTCTCAATGATGCGACCTTCACCAGCTTGTCATCTCGCATCTGAGCTCGTCGCAGGCGTTGGGAGTCTCGAGAGTTCTCATGGAGAGCTGTGATGTTGCCTTTCTTTTTGGCAATCTTCTTGCGCGTCTTCTCCAAGCTTTTTGGCATAATGTTGTTGTCGTGACTGAGTTTTGTTGAAGTCTCAGGCGTCTGTCTGTATTTTGCTCATCGGTAAAGTTGCAAGTCTCGGTTTGCCGTCTCGTGGTGGGGCCAAAAAAAATAGCACTGAACTCCCAAAGTCCCAGGTCAAGCAAGATCACTTTAGCTACTTTCGAGGTGAATCTTCCATTGAGTTCTAGGACACTCAAAGTATTCCTCTCCCCCTGTCACCAAGATTCTGTAATTTAGAAATTCTAGAAAGAATTTGAATCATCCTTACGTGGGGTATGAATCCAGTGCCGCTTTTCTAGTCGAGTGTGAGCTAGCGGCTGGTCCGAGTCGGGTGTGCAGGAGCGCTGGTTGCCGGGTTCACCAGGGAAAGCGCAGCGCGACGCGGTCAGCGGCTTAACGCGACTTCCCTTTTCTTCCCTGGCACATATCTCTATTCCAGACAACGACATTCCCCGCCAACAAATCCAACAACCCTTTTCGTTGTATCGATGCTTACCCTGAGCTGGTCACCCACCAGAATCTCTTGTCTCTAAAGCAGACCTGGGACGAATACTTCATGGAGCTGTAAATAAGTGTTTAGCTGCTGAAGTTTGCTTGTTTCTTTGTGCACATCGCTAACAAAAATGGGAATTAATGGTACAAACTCCAACACTAAATCTACGGGACTATGCTGACTTTCCAGGCTTACTCCCTTTGTTAAAATCTATCCATAAACCTTGCAATCTCAAGAAGTTTGAGGGTAAAACCATTGGGGTAGACGCATATGGCTGGCTTCACCGTGGGACCGTGGCTTGTGCCATGGAACTTGCACAGGGCAAGCAGACCAGAAAGTAAGCCCAGAACTCACTCCCAAAAGGAACTATCTAAAAACTTCCTAGATTCGTCGATTTCGCCATGCATCGAGTTCGAATGCTGCAGCATTTCCATGTAACTCCCTACATTATCTTCGATGGAGATTACCTTCCCAGCAAGGCCGCGACTGAGGCAGACCGAGCGAAGCGACGAGAGGAGAGCAAAAAGGCAGGCTTAGAGCTGCTGGGTGCCGGAAAGGCCTCACAGGCTTATCTCGAGTTCCAGAAAGCCGTCGACGTTACGCCAGAGATGGCCCGTCAGCTGATCGAAGAATTGAAGAAGTCAGGAGTCCAATATATCGTAGCACCGTACGAGGCCGACGCTCAGATGGTCTATCTCGAGAGAAAAGGTATTATAGACGGAATTCTTTCCGAGGACTCTGATTTGCTTGTCTTCGGTGCCAAGTGTCTGTTGACAAAGCTGGATAAGTACGGAAACTGTATCGAAATCAACCAGGCAGACTTTTGCGCTTGTAGAGAGATCAGCTTGACGGGCTGGTCCGACACGGAATTTCGACAGATGGCAATATTGAGTGGTTGTGATTATCTCGCCAGTATTAATAACATGGGGCTGAAGACAGCTTACCGAATGGTGCGGAAACACAAGACAATCGAGAAAGTTATTCGGATGTTGCAGTTCGACGGAAAATTCCTTGTTCCGAAAGGCTACCTCGAGGCTTTCTATCGAGCCGAGCTCACCTTTCTTCACCAAAGAGTTTTTTGTCCGATTGCCCAAACCTTGGTCTTGCACACAGAACCTGACCACCCCATTGATGAGGACAAGATGCCTTTCATTGGAGCAGACGTGAAGCCAGAGATTGCTCAGGGCGTCGCACGAGGAGATCTCAATCCAATGACCAAGTTACCAATCGTGGTCCCTTCGTCTTCGGCGAAGAAGATGGTCACTTCAACCACACCTTGGTCTTCTCGTACGAACAACCAGAGGTCAGCCAGCTCCGTCGATCCCAAGAAAGGAAAGCCAGTCGAGAACTTCTTCAAGCCAAAGCGGACTCCTCTTGCTGAACTTGACATTAACTGCTTCACCCCGTCACCCACCCAGCAAGAGGCTCTACGCCGAAATTCCGGTGCGGTTTGGGCTGCTAATCCTGCTCCTCGACCATATCTCCATCGCTCTGCTCCGGAACCCGAGCAATCACCTCAATTACCTCGATCCGCACCACAAGCTGCCCAACGCCAAACCGTACGTACAGTTCGAGCACCAACCATTTCTGAACCTCGACCTCCAAAGCGAGCTCGGCTGTGTGCAGACATTGATAGCGTCGCGTCCCCAAGTCAGAAGCCCGCGCTTGGTCAAAGCCCTTTCTTCACTTCGGCAGCCCCAGAACCTAGTCCAACTGTAGGCAGAAATACAAGAAGCAAGCGGTCGAAGAAGCAAGATATCAACATCTTTTCTGATGACTCGATCGAGGAGGCCATGCTCAGTTTGCCTGATGTGGACTGTTTCGGAAATACGGGACCGAAATCGAGAGACAAGATTCACATTTTTGATGAGCAGATTCGCAATCGTGATGATGAAGCAAGCCCAGAATGTCTCCACAGCCAAAGCACCGACGATCAAGCTGAATCTCAAGACACCACTCCTAGCCTGACAACCTCCACTTCTGTGACCAGTTCAGCTGAACAGCCACCGACCCCGAAGGAAGACAGTCCCGTCCCTACATCGGGTCCTGCTTCAGTGGGATTGTTCAAGTCGAGATTTGCGTTCGGTGCAGCTGGTACCTCCACCCCGAAGTCCTATGGCGGCGGGCAAGCTTTCCCTACACCGTCGTCGATGTCTTCTAGACCCTCCAGGATCCCTTTGGCGGTCAAGAACAATGCTCCGGCTTCGAAGACGTCTACGAAGGCAAACCTTACACCCCTCCAACGATTAGGCGCCACTGCAGCAAATCGATTGAAATTTCCCATGACTCCGCCTTTGACGCCCGCCCGGTCGGTTAAGCCCAAATCTCCTCGTCGCTCCTTGCTCAGCAAGAACAGTGTACCATTCCCAGAGGTCGAGAGAAATACCAAGTCGAAGAACATTGAGCCAGCAGCAGTTCTCCTCCCCGCTCCTGACGAGGCAGAGAATGCTGCACTGAGCAAGCAAGGCGGCAGCGAAGACATGATCATCCATGACAGTGAAGAGGACGAAGCCTTGTCGCCAAGCCCTGAATACGACTACGAACTCCCCCAAATCGATCTCGGACGTTTCGCATTCGTAGCAAAGGCTTGATGGATATGAGACTCCTAGCTGCGGATGGCGTTGGCGGTTCTTCTGTGGTGTTGTTGGTTCTTGACGAATGATGTTTCTTTTTGTAAGCATAGTGAAGGGAGTTACGGATCGGTGTTTGGAGTTCCAGAGAGTGGAGATTGAAGGGTTATTCATGCATCCTTTGGGCAGTTGCTGTCTTGCTATTGTGGTTACTGTTGTGCTTGTCATCCATTCGTTCTGAGATGGCTAGCCTTTTACAGTAGCAAGCGAGAGAGACGTCAGTGGCAAGTCACACACTTCATCAAGACTATTAAAATAAACCCCAAATTTCACGATGAAATACGTTCACTCAATGCAATGAAGGTGGTCTGAAGTAACGAGTAAAATTCTACAACAATCTTTCATAATGCATTGCTTCGCTCTATGTACGAGCATCCCTCCCGGTCCAAAGCTCCATCAGTTACCGGTTCCCATCGTGCCAACCCCAATTGACGCCGTGTTGAGAGGAAGATTATGCGCCCGCGGATCCGCCGCGCCAGATTCGTGATGCACGGGAGAGCCAGATAGTCCGCTCAGTGGAAGGAAAGGGTGGTTGAAGGCCGGCCACCGCTAGCAGTAGACGCCGAGTGATGCAATAAACAGACTTTGGAAAGGAAATCTAAACTGCCAATGTCATAGAGGAGCGCGGAAATGTATTCTCTGAACACCAAACTAAGAGCTGTGGATAACGTTGCGAGTTGTTCTGTTCGTGTCGGGGCTCACGCCCGGCCACTGGCAGGTGAGGAGATGTCGATGTTGAAATCCCAGTCTCCTGCAGGAGAAACGAAGATCAGTCATCAGTCTCCTCTAATCAGGACATGCTGGGGGTGTGGGGGCAAGGAACAATCGTGTAAAGATCAGGGGAGATCAAAAGTTGATGGAACCAAATGTCCACACACCGTTTGCAAGATTTTCTGCTGTATCTGCAAGCAAGATGACCCGACGTTTGTTGCAGTATGAAGTCTTGTCCATGATCTCGACTTTTAACTTCGAGTCTGCGAGCTCAGTGACGGGCTTCTCGAACATTTCGGACAGAGCTTCAACGGCCATCTCGAGATCTTTTTGGTTGTCCTCGAACATCTCCGTCAGGTTGTTGCGGGCCAGGTAGAAGGCAAAGGCATATGTCCACTTCAAAGTTTGACGACAAGTTTGGAGTGCTTGCGAAGCGGAGTTCAAGTATTGCACCTCAATCCAGGACATTCCAGACGCTGACTGCAATTGGATCATTTTCTTCTCGGTTTTCTGGTAGATATCCTTATCCAGCTTGGCCGATTGTTCGTGATTGGCGTATCTGTTGTAGTAATGCAAGTATCGCTCGAGGGAGACACGAGACTTGGCTTGAGCATCACGGGCTTCTGATCCGCTCTTCTCTTCGAATCTGTTGCAGTTGTACCAACTCGTGCCGTGTTCAGACCAGAGACCCATGCACATCCAACAGAACTCGTGCTTACACTTCCGGCAGGTCATATGGTTGCACCCGCCGTTCTTCTCAATCGTGGAGTTGCACTTAGGGCATTCTTTCGTGTTGGCTGAAATCCAGTTGGCAGTCTCAGAGTCGTCCGCACACTTCTTGAGCCATTTCTTAACCAGCTCACAGGGCGCGGGTTGATGATCTGCCAAGATGCAGCCAAAGCAGAAGCGGTGCTTGCAGTCACAAACCACAGTTGGTACGACCTTATCCAAGTCTTTCTTCTTAATACCGCATTCGACAGCATTAACACAATCCGGAGCGGGGCACCACTTCAGCTGATCCTTATCTTCGACGTAGGTTCTTGTAAGGAGTTCATGGTATCGAGCTTGAAGATTGGTGGTAACAAGCAGATCCAATGATTTTGCATCCATAATTCTTTTGCACCCGTCTTGTGGACATTGAATGCGGGCAGCCTCGCCTTCCTCTTTGATCTTCTGGGCCAGATAGTGTCGGTAACAATTAATGCAGTATCGGTGGCCGCACTTCATGGCAAATGACAAAAGACCCGCCTCATCCTCGCAGCAGATATCGCACATGAAACCGGGAATGGCCTCGAGCTTTGGTGGTCCTGACGTGCTTGGCCCTAAGCCGGCGTCCTCAAGAACCTTCTTTGGGCGATCCATATAATCCTCTATCAACCTCTCCTTGTTCCATCGGAAGTGTCGTAACAGGATAGCCACATCTTCTTTTCGGAGGTCGAGGATCATATTGACTTCGTCAATGAGGTCATCTTGCTGACCCTGGATGTCTTCAGGGTGATAAACTGTAAAGGTGGTGTCGAACGATCTCTTCTTCTTCTGTACGGTCTCCTTCTGCGAGTATCCTAGATCGGGTTCAGGTTCGTCAAATCCGAAGTCTATACATTCAAGGGATACGTTAGCACCGAGGGAATTAGGGGAATGGTTCGTTCTCTGGGGAAAGTGAAAGAGGAGCATACCGTCTGCAGAGCCATCCTCGTTGTCGCTGCCATCTTGCAGAACGTCGTCCTCCTCGCTGGACACGCCAGACATGAAATCGTCATCGGAATCCATTGGGCTATTTGTGGTAAGTGGCGTTGGGGGAGCGTCCGAGACAGCTGAGGCGATCCTCTTGCTCGACCTTGTTGTGGTTTTAGAGGAAGGATCTATCGCCTCAGCCGCCTTTCTTTTCTTGAGTTGGGAAGAAATGGTGTCGACGGTTGAGGATACCGGGGGTTGAATTTGTCAGGAGGACAGGATTGCAGGCACACAAGGCTGCAGGCCGGAGTGTGACACGAGGGCAAGTGTCTCAGGCCGCTAGAGATTGGGGTGTGCCGGGTGGAGTGGCAAGCAACAACGAGGGGCCTCACGGTGCTGTGAAGTCGGTGTCGCGTCGCGATAAAGGGCGTGGTGTTGAGTGCCGTCTCCAGGTCGTCTCGAGGAGCGGAAGTGCACGATGAGTGCAGATCGAGTCAGCTCAGGACAGGCCAGGCGAGGCGAGGCGATGTTCGTTCGGCGTATGCCGAGTGCTCCGCTATTCAGTGAGCTGACTACGACCATTCACTTCGTTGCATCTTTGTAAAGGAGTGAATTAAAAGGCCTGAATGAGTTGATTATTTATAACAACTTACTGATGTTTCATGTAGCTTGAGTACTTGAAAGCTGATTTAATATAAGTTGCAGCTTTTGGTGCCTCCTGCTTGCCTGCCGAAATAGGAAATGCGGAAGCGGCCACCCTGCGATTTGAGGGCCTATCATAGATGATATGTTATGAGTATAAAGTGCTTGCACTTGATCCTTTTACTTCATAAGCATGTTTCTAGTTTGACTATCAAACTTGAGTTGATTTTTTTCACAGCTTGTGCCAAGGTTCTAGGTCCACGTCTTCAACTCCTCCTGAGCATGCTTGTAAGTCGTGTCGAGGCGGATGTAAGAGGACTTCATTCTCGACATTTATAGAAAAGCTAGATCATAATGGACATGGAATAGAGATTTCTGAATTATTGTTTAGCCTGTCGCCTGGTCACTTCCCATCTGAAACTGGCATAGCCTCGCATTGAAATTAATTTATATTGTGCTGCTAGCTATGCAGCCTCCTGCTGCATCATTGTGGGAAGCTCAACTGGCTTTCTTCAAGCCCTGCTTCAAGTCAATAACACTGACAGTGATCTTATTTGTTGTGCTCGGAGGCAAGTGCCCACCGCCCATTATGAGTAAATGATTCGGGTTGTTCAAAACCCTTAGATGCCTTGTATAAGACACCCCTTCTGGTGTTGCTACGGCCTTCCAGGCCTTCTCATCCCCCAAAGCTTGATTGGTGAAGACTTGGCTATTGCTTCCTGAGCTGACTACAATTGTCCCATTGTCACCACCAATAGGAGACCAAGTAACGTAGGGAGAACCGTTGGGTTGGATGTCGTTGTTCGTGATTAGAGGGTATCCAACCGAGCTATTAAAGTGGAGTGGATTCTTGTTGATACGATAGTAAACAGGGAACGCATATCCAGATCCAGATTTGGTAGGTCCCCCTCCATATTCGTAGGTCATCATGTAGTTCTTGTTAGGAAGATGTGCGACAGTCGTCATTCCAGGTCTAGCTGTGTAGGTCAAATATGATACATCGTCGACTGGAGGATCCCAAGTGAGCAGGTCCTTCGAAGTCTTTGAGCAACCGGCATCAGCAATAGCTCCATAAATATTGTTCCGGTAGAAGTAGTATTGTCTTGGTCAAGAACTTGCCCAGATCGAGAAAAACAGGAAAGAGAACCCACTTGGTGGACGAGCTTCTGCCCATGAGCTGGATCTCTTTGATCGGAGTAGTAGAGTACAATCCGGCCATCATACCACATGATGAAAGGCTCCCAAATTGCGGGAACACCGTTGTCTGGGATTGCTGCCCCACCTGAGGCAACATGAGAGACGAATTCCCAGGAGTATCCTTTATCAACGCTCGCATAGACATCGATTTTGGTTTTACTCAAATCAGTCGGGATGGAATTCCCAGAGCAGAGAATTGTTCCTGCAGGATATTTTCCAACCGAGACAGGCATTTTGTAGAGGAATGGTTGGTAACGAAGTCCCCATCCATTGACCTGGTCTGTGACTTTGGAAATCTGCTTCCATGTCTCCCCACCATCAATGCTTCTGAAAATTGGAAAATAAACCAATGGCGGCTCGGGGGAGTAATTTTCCCATGTTGCTATAAGTACTCCATCCTCCAGTTCAACGGTGCGGGCGTACAGAACCCTAGGCTGCCAAGCAGAATCAGCAATGTAATATCCAGAATGGTTAAGGTGGCTGAGAGCTTCAAGGCCAGTTCCCCAGAGACTGGAATACCGGAGTTGACCCAGCTCTTGGAACAGCTCCCGGGCTATCAGACCCTAGAAAAAGCCAGGAAATATGTAAAGGATTCAGGCTTACATCCGTGTAGTTGGAAGGAGGAATAAACACAGTAACGTTGGAGAAAGTAGAAAATGGTGCTATGTGAGGAGCAGCAAAGGCCAAACTCAAAAGCAGGGGAAGCAGGGGAGCAAATAGAACACGCATTTTGAAAAGGAAGCTTTGACGTTGACATTAATGAAAATGGAGTGGAAATTAATAGGAAGGTATGGAACTATATACCCAGACATTTCGCCTCCTAGAGACTCCAAGGCTCAATAGCCCGTAAGTACCATGCACTAATGCGCCGAATGAACACGGTATAATGATTTTCCCTTCCCATCAAGTAGTCTCCTCCGTCCAAGCAACAACGTACAGACGGAAAAACTACTTGCTACCCCGCAAGATCGCTCCTAGTCCCTAGAGAACATCCAGAAGCGCTCCAATTCCCCGCAAACTCGGGGCGATAGCAGTGGGAAAACAATGATCATCCCCGCTTCAACCCTGTCTTCGGCGAAAGTTAGGGTTACATTGATGCGCTCCAATGGGGGAAAAGTCCGCTCTGCTCCCGACAAGCCCCTCGGCCTTCGTCAAATTCTGCTCACGTGATTCAATGTGGAGGGGAGGTTTTTTGACAACGGAAAAAAACCCTCAATCTTTGGAAGTGGGGAGGTTTGGTGTGAAGAATCACTCTTGTTGAAGCGTTGTCGTCGGAAGAAAAAAAAACAAAGATGGCGATCTTCACCCAAACGAGTGGCCAATCACATTAAGCCGGCCACAAGGTGGGGAAACCTTCTGTTGACAACATACCTCCATCATGAACACCTTCAATCAACCTACCAACCTCAATTGAGTCAATTAGAAAATGGCTCCCACCGCTGTACTCCGCCGGTTGGCTCTCAATGCCTCCCGAACCTCTCGTGCCTTTCACAGCTCCTCACGAGTTTTCATCAAAGTTGGCGACAAGATTCCCAACGTTGATGTCCTGGTTGAGAGTTCACCTGGCAATAAAGTCAACTTGAGTGAAGCCATCACGGGAAAAGCTTTGATCATTGGTGTCCCAGCTGCCTTCAGTAAGTCTTGTTCGCATTTGACATTGATGATCGATCAATGGCGCTTGGCAGTCCCTGCCGCTGTTTTGATTTCGAGCTGCTAATGTTATGACAGGCCCATCGTGTTCAAACAGCCACATCCCTGGTTACATCAACCACAAGAACTTGAAGAGTGCTGGTGACGTGTTTGTTGTTGCCGTCAATGATCCTTTCGTGTGAGGTCATCCAACTCAATTGGGTCGATTGCATCTGACCTTTCGAAGAACAAAAGCATGGGCGGAAGCTCTCGACCCTACTGGCAGCTCAGGCGTGAGGCACTCACTTGGACCTTACTAGCGAAAGCTAGTCTAAATACCATACTCACACTTCACAGATTCGCTTCCTCGGGGATCCAACCGCCAAGTTTACTGAAGCATTGTAGGTGTTGGGGGAGAAACCTTTTCCTATTTGCGACTGTTTCATGAGATTTTCTTGAGCTAATGTCCTCTCCCGAAACAATCCCAATTGAGCAATTGCTGACTCTCTCGCCACCTAGGGACCTAGCTTTTGATGGTACTGCTATCTTTGGTGGCCCAAGAAGTAAGAGATACGCTCTTGAGATTGAAGACGGCAAGGTCAAGGCAATACATGTTGAACCTGACAACACCGGACTTAATGGTAATCCATTTCAGCCACCTCCGCACCAATCATCGCTGATATCCTCTTAGTCTCAAGTGCGGAGAAGGTTCTTGGTTGAAATGAAACGGCGGAAGTTGATTCAAAGTTGCGAACAACGGCAATAGAAACGAAGAATTAGAGAAAATGTCACCTATTCCCTCAGTTACTTTCCGTATCATCTCCATTGGTGATTGTCACCATCAAAATTACGCCGTCAAGTGGTCATTACTCTCAACTCCCTATTCCTTATTAATGCAGCAAGCAACCCCTCCCAACTACCTGGCTTTCCACCTAACCCTCCCGACCCACTCCCCAAACTTCCTAACATCCTCCCTCTCCATCAACCTCTCAACAGTATACCACTGCTTTGCCAACTCTTCCAGACTCGCCACTCTATGCACAAAACTATGACAGGCCCTACACAACCACGCCACATTATTCAACTGATCCTCGGTATGCCATCCCCTTTTCAAGGCCTTCTCATGCACGCCCTTGGGTATTAGATGGTGGAAGGTAAGAGGTATCCAGCTGCGTTGGCAGATCTCACATTCGGTGACGAAGGGGCGTTGTTGAGAGGGAGGCGGTGGGGGCGTGAGTACGGTGCTGATATAGGTTGTCAGGATTGGGGTGAGGAATTCGTTGGTTGTTTGATGCGGTGCGAGGAAGGAGTATGTTAGGAGAGAGTCGGTGATTGTTGGTGGGAGGGGGTCGAGGATGCTTGCCATTCGCGCCGGAGGGAGAGGCTCACTATACAGTGATTGTAGAGAGTGTGTGTTGAGCCAGGTAGAGTATGAGAGTGTGCAGAGAGAGGTGGGGAGATTGGTGAAGATTTCGTGGGCGAGATACTGCTTGGGTGTCAATTGATGAGACCGAGTGGTTGATTGAGGATGGACATACGTCGATGAATTCTGCAAGCTCCTCAGTGTCGTTGGGTTCTTCAATCTCATGTTTAATGGGTTTGATAGCTGTCTTTCTTCCTCGAGCTTTTCGAGCACTTTTCACTGGCTGCTCAGCAAATTTCTCGATCAGGGGAGTTGAGAGGCAATCTCGGAAGATTTGGAAATTTGATTCTTCGTAGGTCTCCATTCTGGGACCCAGAGATGTTCTTGTCCCATAGAGGAGAGAATCGACGCGAGTTTTAAAGCTGAAGTATGTTGAATCACGGGCGGGAGCTGCAGCTCTTCGGCACGAACCGAAACCCCACTACCCCGCCTGCGTCATCGGCCAAGAGAACCTTGGAGAAGCTCTTCGCTTCAGGAGCAATAACATCCATGCATCTCCACTGCTAACATATCCCAACATTCTGTTCCCCAAGATGTCTTCCAAAGACAAGATTGTGATTGCTTTTGATCTCTATGGAACTCTCCTTTCTACTGAAAGCATTGCAAAGGACCTTGCTACCCATTTCGGGCAGGAGCAAGCAAATAAAATTGCTGCATTGTGGCGCAGGTTTGTCTCTCTACCCTTTTGGCTGAGAATAAATGCTAATTCATGCAGATATCAGTTGGAGTATACCTGGAGGATGAATAGCATGAGTACGTTCTCTCGTCCATATATGCCTAGACCATCGTTCATCCTGGAATAAAGCATTGTACAAGCCGTTTTCGGAGATCACGAGTGCAGCTCTCAAGCACGCTCTAGCAGAGTCCTCAGTCAGCCTCTCGGATGAAAATATCAGCAAACTGATGAAGGCATATGACAATCTTGGCACTTTCCCAGACGTTCAGCCAGGCCTCGAAGCCATAGCATCAGATCCATCAATCGACGCATATGTCTTCTCCAATGGAAGTGACGACATGGTCTCCGCATCTGTGAATCAATCTCCTTCCCTATCAGCTCACGCTTCAGTCTTCAAGAGTCTCGTCACTGTTCAAGAGATTGAAGTTTTCAAGCCTGATCCAACGGTCTACCATCATCTGTGCAAAAAGGCTGGCAAGTCCTTCAGCAACGAAGATATGGCGAGCGTCTGGCTCGTGAGTGGAAACCCATTTGACATTGTTGGTGCCAGGGCAGCAGGAATCCAGGCGGCTTGGGTTGACCGAGGTAGTGGCCATTCTGGGGATGCAGGGTGGACGGACCAGTTGGGAACTTTGGCTAGTGGTGGGCCCACTATCATCGTAAGGGGTGTTGAGGAGGCTGTGACGGGAATTAAGAAGTGGATGGCAGAGAATGCGGGAGGAAGTGGTGATGGCAATAATAAGGAGCCTGCGACAATGGGGCCTGGATGAGCGTGTGAATAGTTTTGACGACTCTTATATAGGTCAAGTTCAATGGACGAGTGTTTTATGATCAAGTTGGGCGCACATTTAGCCTCATTGAGTTTCGGTTCCCTTTCTTCTCCAAGAATAGATGCTCATCTCAGATTCCACGAGCACGAAAATCAGGCACAGCGAGGAGGCTGTGCAATAGTTGCATTGCAGCGTCTGATCGAATTGTTAGTGCGAGAGTCGCAATCTCAAACCACAGCCATCCAGATAAAATGTGAGCTTGCGGCGAATATAACCTCAATGGGACAAAGGTACCCAAGACTGTGCCACTAGCATCAGCAATTCCAAAATCTGCAAACCTGTTGATCTGAATGAGGAGAGTGTTTTACTGCAACTCGTACTACGGTAATAACGGATCAGAAAGACCCATACACCTTGGTGCAGGGCCTGTCAGACTCAGCCTTGTTTCTTTAATGATATAATGAGTGTGCAGCAGCATCCGTGAACGCGGACTTTCCAACATAAAGAAAGAATTCTGCCAGACTCGCTCATTTCGAAAAATCAGCTTAGAAAGTGAGAAGAAATCTGCTAAGAGTAAGGGGGATAGGACGCAGACTGCATCTATCCTCGCTTATCATGACTCAAAGCCATATGTATATGGAAAGATGCATCAGACAACGGAGCTAAAGTCTCTTTTGGAGGACTTCATTGTGCCAAAGTAGATCCGTTAACATCTCAACATAATAATATATATATGGAAATCCCCACTGACCTGCAATAGGGAAATCGTCATCTATCGAGGCACTTCCCCCCTATCACTGGTAATTGGGCATCAATCTCAGGAGAAGAAAACCTCAACCTCCTCCTATATTCTATATTCCAAGTCATATGGAAAACCAAATTACAAAGACGAGCGAAAGTCCCCAAATTCAGCTTCACAATGGTCCAAAGGAAACATATCCTGTGGGCGACGACATGCGATCTCGAGCCTTCAAGACCTCAGACATAAAGATCCCGCAGACTAGCCAAGGAAGCCCCTTATCGAAGTTCGATGAAGCAATAACCAACCACTTATATGTAGAGCTGACCAAGAAGGGGGCCTTGACGAGCGATATCAACTCCTTCTCTTTGTATGTCCCCCCATCAGATGGGACATTACGAGCAAGTTTCTAATAAAGACACAGCGGAAGACCCGAATTGAAAGCTCTCGCAACTGGCAATTTGGGCAAAGAAGACTACAGCGGAGACGATAGAGGGCCTGAAGCTTGTGAATGTCAGGACGAGAGAACTCATCGCCGTGTTTGCTGGTAGGAAACACCATCGGGTCTACAATTCAATGAAGATTACCGGGAAGCTTAGAATCATTCATACTGAAGAAGAGAGCAATGAGTTTGGAACGGTGGTCGTATTATCGGGACTTCGCATTTTGAAAGAGGATAGCTTCGCCATTTTTCACTAGGTGCGACTTGGTTGGCATAGAGGATTGTGTAGACGAAGACGAGCGAGTCCCAGCGCCAGTGCTTGTGGCGAGCGCATTGTGCTTTGAGTTGTAAACGTGCTAAATCACTTTGTGTTTTCCCGTGTGCTATTTGTTTGGTACTTGAAGCTCTCAGGGACTCAGCCTTGGGGACCTGCACGCAATCGCTCTTCGTTGCCTTTGATTCAGACATTAGCATCTCAAGGATAACAGGCACCGGAATTTTGGTCACGAAACGCCAGAACTTCGATTGGAGGGCAATTCGACAAATTCGACAATTCGTCACTGACTCATTTTTTTTGTCAGCTGAAGGCTGCCTGAAGCCACCAACAGAGTAACGAGCACAGTGCAAACTCTTGTCGCAAGTTTCTCGACATGACGATGCACTCGAATTAAGCGTCGTGCGCGGCGAACGAAGCTCTTGCTTAAGAGTTTCTCTCCTAACACGCAGCTAACGGTTTGACGGCTGTGGGAAATTTAACTCATCGCAGCCGCCAGGAGCGGAGCGGAGTTCAAGCCGTGCCGGGTTCCCTGCTCCTGCCCCTCCCCCTCCCCCTCCCCCGTCCCCTGGAGGATTTTCAGGGGCCAAAGGGGGCTAGATTCCTTGGCGGCGTCGGAGAAAGCTTCAGCTGTGGCTGGCTCGCCCTCCACCAGCTCCCCAGATCTTCCTGAATTTACTTTCTCAGTAGAAATCGTCCCTGCATTTCAGGGGCAGGAGGAAACGCGATGAAGAAAAGAATGTCTCGATTGAGCGAAATGGCCCAGGGCCAGTGATTCACTGAAGTTACCGCACGGCTATCTATTTTTGGCGCTTTTGATCCTCCACTCATGAGAGACTGACTCTCAGCCGCGTTTTGGCGTCTCCTAAAACACAAAAGCCACCCATCGCCATTCCTTATCTGCTGTTCAGCCCGCGTTTCTCCTCCTTGTTCTTCACAGTAATTGTTCCACGCGTGATGAGAACTTCCTGACCCTCACGATGCCTTTCGACTATAAAGAGTATCAAAAGAAATGCGATAGCTTGACAAGTGAGCAACTTCAGGCCGAGTACGAGAATTACACTCGGCAATTGGCGGGAGGAGCGACCTCAACCGCTACATCTGTTCTCTTCTCGCCCTTCACGGCAGGAATATCTCTTGTCGGGCTCGGGCTCTC
The DNA here is from genome assembly GCA_021399465.1 of Hyaloscypha sp. PMI_1271. Lineage (NCBI taxonomy): Eukaryota > Fungi > Ascomycota > Leotiomycetes > Helotiales > Hyaloscyphaceae > Hyaloscypha > Hyaloscypha sp. PMI_1271. The sequence continues at coordinate 409,727 of JAJTUS010000010.1, forward strand.
AGCTCCTCGTGTCCACAATGCCAGAAAGAAGAGAGAGATCATCGAGGCTGGATTGCAAGCACGTGGAGAGACGCACCACACGAGGAAGCGTGATGTGATTGCTCCTATGACGGTTGCCGGAACTCTGAGTGGCCTGACCCTGGGCCTCGCTGGTCCAGGAGCTGATATGATAGCTGGGCAAGCTGTTGGCCATGGCATGGAGTATGCAGCCGCTCATGTCGCGCTGGATGCCACAGGTGCAGTCGCCGAGCACAAACATGACAAGCATGCACACCAAAAGGCCCACCAGAAATTACAAACACAATCTCAGATTTTCCAGCAGCCAGGAGCCTCACAATCACAACTCAGCCTTTATCAACCGGGACTGCAAACGCCGCTCCCTGCCTCTCCAATGCCCCCAGCTTCAGTAGTATCTCAGTCAGGCGCACCCCCGGTCTATCAATATCCACCCCACGACCAGAAGTACGAGTTTGTTCCTCTCCCAACTCCGCAAAACGCACCAGTCTCCTATCAGCCAGCATCACATCAACAGAACTTTGCTCAGGTAGCAGGGGAGCCTCGGATTCCAATGTACCAGCCGGCCACCTACACTCCAGCACGGCGTTCAGATAGCGGCTTCTCTTCTGTGTCTATGCTGAGCGAATTGGAGTCCCCTTCCGTAGGAACCAGTGTGCCCAATCTACAAAATACCCCTATTTTACCCAGCAGAGATAGGCAATATTCTTTGGGTCAAGTTCAGCACGCACCTGTTGAGGTACAATTGCAACCAACCTCAGATAAGCTTGGTCCAAAATCTGATGAGCCCCTCCATATGTAAGTGTATATTTCCTTAAACTATGAGCCTTTACTAACCTGTAATCTACAGAACTGTGTACGAATTAGATTCACAGCCTGTTGTTGCTTCTGTTGACGGGGATACCTCCCCCCCTCAGCTGACCATGGAACAAGAGATAGCATTCTTGAAGGCGAGAATCTTGGAAATGGAAATTGAGAGACGAGAAGGAGCGAACAAAGCTCCGCCTAGCACTGATCAACCGCCGATTCAATCCTCGCTTGGAGAGAACGATATTTCTCAAGTCCAGCTGGGACCCTTCGAGCCCGAGCTTCGTATAACTCCTGCTTTAGCAAGTTTGGTAGAGCACCAAAATTTCCCTCAACCTCCATCATCAACGGCTCCAGGCGTCGCTTCCCCTCTCACCCCGTCAATTCAACATCCTACAGAGAATTCAACTCCAACGACTTCGTACAATCCAGCCCCTCCGCCCCCTGCATCTCCCGCTCCAGCTGTCGCTTCGGAGGTTACTCCGCCACTGCAATATTCTTCAGAGAATCAAACTTCAACGACTTCCTTATATCCATCCCCATTACGGGTTCGACGTCACTCAGCTCACATTCCTGGGTACCAATATGTACCTCCTTCATATCCAGCGCCAGATGTCACCTCTCCCTCAACCCCGTCACTGCAAATCCCTTCAGACAATCAACCTCCAACGATATCCTCTTCTCCATCCCCACAACTTCCTCAATCTCACCCAGCCCACATCACGGGGTACCAATACCCGCCGCCACCTTTATCTCCAGCTCCAAGTGTTGTTTCTCCCATTACCCCCTCCCTGCAATATCCTCCAGGGAATTCTGACTCAACGACCTCGTACTTTCCACCCCCACCACCTCCTCGGCCTCACTCAGCTCACATTCCTGAGTACCAACCTCCGCCTCCTTACTCCGTTACTTCTCCCGGCAGTGCCCAGCAGCAACAAATCTACTCAACTCCTCCACTACCACCTCGGCCTCAACAACAACCACAAATCCAGAGACAAGATAGCGGATACTATTCGAATCCTCCTAGTCGGCATTCTTCAGCTTTCTCTACAGCAACAATATCGACATGCTCAAGCCCCCAGTCAATGCTATCGCCTCAATCAACTGGACCTTCTTTGCTCTATCCGCAAACAACGGGACATAGTCTCAGACATAGCATCTCGTATAGCTCGTTTCCCCCTATGGCTCCTCAACCGGCAGCGTATTTTGCGCCACCACCACCACTTGATGCAGTTGCGAAGCCACTGTCACAAGTAAAAGACTATTTTAGTCGACCTTTTGCACGGGCTTCTGCACAAATTTCTGCTTATCAACTAGGCATAAATCAACCTACCCAAGCCCCTCCGCAGCAATTCCAAGGCACTCAAGGCTGGCAATGGGGTACAGCTCCTATGCAGTCTAGCGGCCAACCACAGTATGGTGCTCCACCTTGGATTCCCAATGCATGGAAAGGTTCTTAAAACGTTCTCGGAATTGACCTTGATGCTGGAGTATTTTGTTTAGGATAGAAGCGGCAACCATCTTCAGAAATCTTACGAGCATGCAATACTTAATAATTCAATCTTGAAAACTTTGGGACAGTGAGACAGATGCCGTGAGGTGATCTGAGAAACATCAAAATGGTCTGGAATTCCAATTTTTACAACTTTGTTTGGGTAGAGGCAGGTGAAGAGCGCTCTCAACTAACTCTATTCATAACGGCGACTCTAATCTCCATGAAATATTCAACTCAACTGCTTCTTCAACTTCACTCCCCTTAATTGTTCACAAAATCATGGTACTCTTTAGTCTGTTTACCTAGTGCCGGCTTTGCCCCACCGCCGAATCAAAGAACTACCCCATATTTCCAGCTCATGGCAAGACATAAGATAAGTACTGTAGAACCTAGGATCTTCAACACCTCAGCGGCCGCAACTCACCTGACACTGACATATTATGGAACGGAGAAGAGAGACCGTGCCTGCAACACTCGCACTGTTCACGAAGTACGCATAGTTTGGAGTGAAAAGCTTCGTCGGTCTGCTTGAACCTCTAGTCGGCGCCTCCCGCCAGCCATCGCCGTGAACCTCGGGTAAGTGGCAAGGTGAGAAATTTGCGGTCAGTCAGTCGGAAACGGCTAATGGGAAAGGCGATATGTGTACCAATCTCTGATGCAGAACAGCGTCGTATTCAGATCTCGCTGGCGAGATCTGGGCTTCCACGTTGAACGGCCGTTGATCATCTTGGCAATTTCGAGGATATATTATTGGGCATACCGCCGTCCCCATGAGTCTTTATCGAGAAGGTCATTATTTGGTGCTGGTGTATTGGCTGGACACGCCTTTTATTACAAACAATCTTACCGCAATTGCTGTGTGCTGCATCAAAATCCTTTGTACTGTTCCAAGTCCAGAATGACAAACTCCAAAGACGTTGTTCGGATGACACACGACAGCCGATTCTTGAGCGTTTGATCTCACCCAAAATCTTGATTGAGTGTTTCAACTGGGTTTTCTGGAAGCCATTTCTTCTGAGACGGTCGATGATGTTTGAAGATCATTGATCCTCCGGTCTGCTACATTCTTCTCTTCGCCCAAATTGTGAGGAGAGGGAGTTGGCCCTCGAAGTCAAAGCGCAAGGTTGGTGGAGGTCAATGCGCTTTAAGAAAGCCCTGCCGCTTCATGTAGATGATCCTCCAAAATCAGTTCGTCACAAAACCGGGTATGTGGGGTTAGCGCTTTATCACCTGTCAAAGTTCTCTAGTAAGGGGTGGCCCGTGTCTTACCTGCATTGTGCATCCCTCGGATACATGTCACATCCAATAAGGGATCTCCTTTGAATGTTTCTTGGAAGAGCCGAACCGTTTCAGCCCGAGCACAATATGCGGCAGGGAATTTAGCCATTCCCTGTCAAATCCGAAGTCGACCCCTTGTGCATATTGAAACTTTGCGCTCTATATTTTCTATTCCGCCAGCCTTAGGGGGTTCTAGGGTCGTGTCTCTTTCTTTCTTTCTTTCTTTCTTTCACTTCGTCATAGAGATCTACGATATTTTCGAGCCCAGGAATTACCACAAGTGTTCAGTGTCTCTCAATGAATTGGTCAAACTCCTCGAGGAGTAAATGGAAGGACGTTTTGGGTTTCGATGACGGGGACGGCGCGTTTGCCTATCCAAGTCCTCCGAGTTCCCCTCCTGCTTCATCTATTTATTCGGGATTTCGAGAGAAGCTTCGACCCAGTACATCAAGGAGTCGAGAGACAACTCATCGTCCACCCAGTAGAGAGTCGTTTTGGTCTCGATCGCATACCCGATCACACACAAACGCGAGTCGAATAACAGCAGAATCGACTCAAAGTCGAGAGTCATTTTGGTCGCGAACACACGCCCGAAAGGCTAGTCGAGAAGCCTTCCGTCCAGACACTTCCCAAAGCCGTCCTTGCACCTCACCCACACAAATCAATTATCCCTCTTATCCCCGATTCCCCAAAGATATCACCTTCTTCCGCTCGAAAAGTGATATCCTTCTCAGCCCCTCCGCTCCCGCTCCCTCAAAGAACGACTTAAAGCCGCTCCCACCACCTCCCCACCTCTTCTACATCACCATCCAAAAAGACAACCCCACGTCCCCAATAAGCACCTCCCGACCCGATATAATCCTGCACTCCGGCCCCGAAAAAGCCTCGACCGTCCTCTCCCTCGCAAAATTCCACTCCGTCACTCAAGCCACAGACATCACCCTCTGTCCGCCGGCCCCAAAATCGACCTCCGCCAACTTCTCACGAACGAGTTTCTCGTTGCCCATTCAAACAGGTCGAAGCGGAAGCGGACTCGAAGTCCATTCGCCGACCAAAGATCGCCCGACGTTCAAGTTCGAAGTCTTGACTCCGTCTGGGGGGGTTTTTACCACGGAGAAGTATAGTTTTTGTCATACGCTGCCGAGGACCCAGGAAAAGGAGCGGTTTGAGTGGAAGTACACGAGTGGACCGTTCGTGAGGACTGTTGAGAGTACGACGGAGAGTGGGGGATTGAAGTTAATACGGTCGAGTACGGGGGATGTGGTTGCTGTTTATGCGGGGCTGGGACCGAGTTCGAGGGCGAGCAATCCAAGTAGGGTCATGGGGATGTTTAGATTCCTGACGGGGGAGGGAATGGCAGGTCTTGAGGGAGAGTTCGAGGCTTTGGCGATCATGTCGATTCTTGCTATTGTGGAGAGGAATCGGAGGATCATTAAGGAGCATAAGCAGGCTCTTCAGTTGCATTGAATGCTTTGCGTGGAGTTTTGGAGCTCTTGAGGTCTTGAATTTTTGGGCGGCTGGGAGCCGATGATCATGAAGATAGCGATGGCGCTTTGTGTCCAGGATTTGGTATCAAGATTGAAGCTTTCTGCACTGATACTTGATTTTCATTGAATTGCTGAAACATTGAGATCTGTGCTATCTTGAGATGTGCTTCTTTTTGCAGGAAACTTGGCAATAACTCCTACAGCTTCATCAAGCCTGGAGGGAAACTCTGACAAATACTCCAGTTTCTGTTAGATATTTGAGGTAAAGACACACTTCGTCTCCCCGCATTTTCGGCCAGATTTGAATTATGGAATTTCGAAATTGAAAATAGGCCCGAGTGAACCGTACTCCCCCCCTTTTGCTTATTCTTAGTGATCATCGTGGAGTGGGTCTGGCAGTTGTCAAAATTCCCCGTATGGAACCGTGATCTCAGCCCTAGGCCACCAAGCGCTTCTTTCAGCGACCTGCGGGCCGCAAGGATCGGCGCCAGCCGAGCCGTCACCAATGCACCTGCCAAGCCCTCGACCTCAATGGAATTTGTTGGAGACGAGCGTTGGCAAAGCTCTCATATAAAGCCTATCTTGAGCCATGTGGAAAAATGAATTTTCTAATGTGATATCTCTGTCTGTATCTCATACGTCGGAACCCGGCTTCGCTATCTCTCTACTGTCGTGGAACGGCTACGTACTCTAGCAGCTTTGGCCTCGTGCTAATGACCGCTACCACAAACTATATGGCAAAACGACCCTTGGGATTGGAACTCTATTTCAAAGAGTTCAAAACCAGCATCTGGGCCCCGATAGTCGAGATGGCGATGGATATTTTTGCCGTGATCCCGCTGTCCCAGATCATTGTGAGTACTTCTGAGGTGGGGCGCCAGACTTCGCCTCAACTCTTGACACCTGTCTCTCTTTCTACATCTGCGACAGTTATAGCCTGTGTGGAGCGTTCTTTTCTAGAAAGATACATTGCTTCTGCTCACCTTGCATTTTGCTATGCTCGTGCAAAAAAAAAAAACAATGCCCGGGGCCCCGCGCATCAAATGGCATAAGTACCGTTGTCTGGTGGCGGCGGGTCTGCTAGTCAATGTCTTTCTCATTAACTATATTTTCTTCGATACCTCAGCGCCGAGATTGAGCACTTTTGGGGACACTCTCAACGATCATGGCTCCGAAGTCTTCAATCGAAAGTCCCCATCTCCACAATCTTCCGGGTCTTTTATAAAACAGAGTTCACATCCACCTTCAAAAGCCGACCAGCTCTCAAAATCCTCGAAACTTCCATTGTCTATAATGGAGTCAGGGCCTCCAGTGGTCCCGCCACCACCTTGTGATCCCGCATTATTTAAAATGAACGACTTGTACTTCAATGGGAAGTACGTCGGATGGCCACTCGAAAGGGTTTGCAACGTGACAAAGCACCAGCCGGGACTGGTCTTCATGTGTGAAAATAATTCGGGGGGAATTTGCAACATCCGCAACTTTATCCTCACTTGTGTTCGATACGCATTCGATGCTGGAGCTACTGGCATCATCCTCCCCAAAATCCAACGACATTCGGTAGCCGACTTGGCAAACATCTCCACCACTTCGCTTCAGCCCTTCGACTGCTTATTCGATGAACAACAATTCCGTTATGCTTTAGGGACGCATTGTCCGCGATTACCTATATAAAATACAATGGAAGATATCCCAAACTCGCAGAACAAGATGATGACCAAGGAGTTCTACCCAAAGGACTTGAACAATCCTGATGGAGGCGATGCCCGAGGCAGGAACAGACATCTGGACATGTCCAAATTTGCTGGGTTTGATCCCTCTGCGGAGGAGGTTCCAACGCTGAAAGCCCCCTCCCTATCTTGGGGTGCAGCTCCGCTCCGAAAACGACGCTCTCGAATTTTGGCCGGACTTTCATTCACAAACTAATGGATACCTGGAGTCAGCTCCACTTGAGCATTACCTCCAAGCTGGATCTGTTGAAAGGGGACGATCTCAAGAGGCTTCAGGTGTTGAGCTGGGATCAGCAAGCTCTTATTGATTTCTTGGTGCTGAGAAAGAGCACACATTTCACTGGGTGTTCGTTCTCGTCGTTCACGAATCACGATGGACATTGCATTCAAGCGCCATCTAATGACTGGTGACATCATGACGAGACAGTGGCAGTCTCTTGGAGATGTGTATTCGACACTCGTGGGGCGAGTTGGCATGTGGTGGGGTGATTGGACGTTCATGTACGAATGCATGTGGCCTTGACAGTCGACTTGGATGTTCAGTATAAAACTTTTTGAATTGACTTCTGGGCTAGAATTCTTCTTCAGACGAAAGCTGGCTAATTGTAGCTGGGTATCCGTAGAATGGAGTCGAGGAGAATTCTCAGAGACTTTCGAAGAGAACTGGTCATGATATTGGATATATTTTGCCACATCGGCAGCCATCTATTGATCCTGTGTTGAACAAGGCAAACTGATATCCAGACATGAAAGAAATGGAGGCATGCAATGCACCCGGGGTCGCAGGAGAGGACAGGCCACCAGCACTTGGTGTGCGGAGAGAGACCGTGCCAGGTCACAGCTCGAGGGGGATGCATCAAAAGATAGATAGAAACTAGCAGTACTGGCTTTACAATAACCAAAATAACAACGTCATACGCCTCGGTCTGAATCCCCGCTCCAAGCAAACTCTGAACAGTTTCACAGCCTTGATTTATTCACTCATGAAACAACCAAAGCCTGCTTGTTGGCAGCCATGCCGCTTTACACGCCGCATGTTCGAGTTTACATGAAGCATGAAGCGAGGCGGCAACGGCTATTTAGCCCCGTTCCTTCCTCTTCCTCCACAACCCTCCCACAACACAAAAAGAATTTCCGAATCCCACCCTCCAGATCTTGCGTTATGTCCAGCACCGGCCACAGAGCGACAATCATCGATAATCCTCTCTAATATTCAGCAACGACTCACGTTGATTCATCGAAGAAGATAGCAGGTCAGCTCGGCCTTTGGAAGTGGCTGTGCTGTGGAGAGACGTTGTTCACTTCGCGTGTTCTACAACTGTCGACCGTCTTCAATACTTCGTCATCGACGCTTGGGAGCTGGATTTGGAGCAGAAGTCTGCATTGAGAGGACTGAGGTATTTTCTTGTCCAGTGCGAGCCACAGAGGCCTCGTTCAACTTTGAACACAAACCCTGACCTCACGACCTTGTCTCCTGCAGCTGACAGGGCACCTCGGCGGAATTCAGCTTATTGAGGAGTCATTCATCTCCCCCTGATTCATCTCTCTGCATGCAATGGAGGTCAAGTGTTGGTTTGAACGATCGCTATGCCAAGAGGCTTCGACGAAGAGTGAACGAATAAACCGACTGTGTCAAAAATTAAGAGGATGGGACAAGGTCCTCATTCAAGTGAAAAGAAAAGAGCTCCTTGAGCTAGCTACAAGCGCACACGAGGTCTATCGCGCGAGTGCAGGTATAATCAAGAAAATTTCTTGGTCTATATGATACAATTGATTCCATGTTTCCTCATAGCATCGGATTGATACTATTTCAATATAACCCTCTGTATATCACCCATTCCATCATCTGCCTGCCACAGATAAATCTAGAGTACACGAGTCTCCAAGCCAGCCAAAAGACTTCGAAGAATACCAAGAGGTTGAGGTTGAGGTGGTCGCTGGCTTCCACCTCCAGTCGTCAATCGGGTGTCGGAGTCGACCCAGAAGCCGGGGTTCAAGAGAGTTCGATAACGATGATGGTTCCAGCGCGATGGCAGCGATGCCCGAAAAGCAAAATTCTCTGAAAGGACAGGACGGTGTAAAGCGTATCATTTTTGATGTTGAGGAAAAAATAACCCTTGGGACAAAGAGTATGGGAGTCATATCTTCATCTACGCCACACCTATACACAGAACACCGTGGGCCATAAACAGAGGGAGCCCAAATCAGACCAGTCGAGGACCAACATCCATGAACGCCGTAATGATGGAAGAGATGCTAAGGGATATAGGAACTCGTTGTCGGTGCTTGCTTCTTAGGCGTTGGTAACCTAGAGAGCTTCTGTCAGTAACCGAACTCAAGTGGGATCGGTATGAATTACCTTGAGGATTCTTCTCGAGTAGTCTTGGTTATCGGCAATACTGCCGTCGCTCATCCTTCGCTGAGCCATGACGGCCGGGTCGAGACGCATGTCGGATAAAGTAGAGGCACCAGCGCTGCTGTTTGGGTGCTTCCCACCTTGTGTGAACTCATTTATGGCGGCGTTCCGTCTATACTCCTCCTCGACCTCACGCCTCTGCTTGTTTCGGAGGAAAAGGAACACCCCTCCAGCGATTGCTGCAATAGCGATGAGCCCAACAACAACACCTGCAGCAATTCCAGCCTTGCTCGGACCGCCTGACGACGATTTACCCGTGGCGGTAGCGGTTGGGGTGACGTAGACGGTTTCTCCGTTCACAACAGTAACAACTGATTGGGTCGTCGAAGCTGTATGTGAAGGGGTTGTTACGGTGGTACCTGAAGGTGTGGTTCCGTCGTCATTGATGTTGAAGACAGTGCCTTGAAGGTTGTCATTTAAGAGATACACAGAAGTGTATTTTGTACCACCACCACCTGTAATCAAATTAACTGACCGGACAGTATTATGGAATCGGGGCACTCATACACTTGTCATCAGGGAAGCCTGGGCATCCTGTATTGCAGGATGAGTTGGCAACCTTGGTATCGACAGGCGGTATTGTTGTGCCACAGTAACACCACGTCGAGTTGGTCAATCCGAAGACCGTGGAGTCTTTTGCAAGACACAGCTTACTGCAAGAACCTTTGGAAGTGTAAATGTCTGTGGAGCCTGCAACTTTCAAGCCGAGAGTTGACGAGAAACATCCTTGAGCTGGCAGATTGTCGTCAGCGGCATTCGACACAGCGACGAAAAGAGTGGCCGCAACAAGGGCGAGGGAAGATGTCGACTTCATCGTGTATATATGGCCGGGAAGATTGTGGCCGTGGCCTCGAGGTCGAAGAAAGGGACGCTCTAGGGTTCGAAGGGTTTCGATTCGGTCTTGTCGGGTCGTTCAGATGAAAACGCGGTCGATGTATCCTCTCTTCTCCACGCAGATCTTCAACAGTACTCTCAACTGAACGAACGTTAGAGGATCAAGGGATCCTTTGACTTGTAGTGGCCGGTGACGATTCTTCTTGGATGATCGATGGGGCCCTTTGTTTCGAGTTTCGTTTGTGCGTTTGGTCGAAACGCAACCCTGGTTGTTGATCGAGGTGTTTGGAAGACGCGGGCGGTTCGACAGGAATGAAGGTTGGGAAAGGGGGTGAAAATGTTCGGCCTTAAACGAGTGTGCCTGTGTCTGAAGAATGGGTTATAGAAAGAGAATGGAAGTCATCGAAAGCGATGATACAATGACCAAGCGATGAGGAGAGGTAGGTAGGTGGTGTGATGGCGGTGGAGGTGGAATGCAGCCAGAGAGAGAGAGCGAGGTGGGCTTGCAGGCGGGAAGGGAGGGAGGGAGACGACACAAGTTCACAACGGGTGTGGGTCCGGTAGGTGGTCAAATTGTCAATGGTGGTTGGTCGATGGGAGTGGGACAGGAGACCCGCGCGATTGAGGGCAGTGGGTCCTGGGAAATTGCGTTGATGTGTGTCCCTTGCGAGGGGCCAGGAACAATGGTTTGATTGGCCAGGCCATGACGACTCGTGGCCGGGCTAGCTGAGAGGGGACGAAAGGGGGGCATTGGAGAAATTCAGGCAAAAGCAGGCAAAAGCAGGCAAAAGCAGGCCCAAAAGAGCCCGACGAATCACGTCGCAGCCGTCTGATCTGGAGTCCTTGTATTCTATTCTCAGTCAGGGCAGGCAAGCAGGAAGGCAGGCAGGCTCTCCCTCGCTGCAATCACCAATGCATGGGCCGCTCACCAGTGCTGGGCCTGATGCTTGCCCCGATGCTTCGTTGTTCCGTCAATAGTTCCAAAACTGCTCTGTCGAGCCTGGCGATTGCTTGCAGATACTACGGTGCTGAGCACTGAGATAACCATAAACCTGCTTTGGCATGTTGCTGCAAGCTCAAACCACTTTCCCGCCGAGATTTTCGCGGATCAGCACACTGGCACAGTTGCTGCAGCTGCCGAGTCCGCCCTCCCGAAACGAGAGGTGATCGTCGATGCCCCCCAAAGGCCCCAATCAACAACTCTGCTCCGCACAAACTGCCAGAATTGGATGAATTATGTCACTCCCTACTTATGCAAAGCGACCTAGCCGCTTTCGGCGATCTAGCAGGGTGCTGCCTCACCATCTCTGGCGAGGCACACGCCACCGCGCGCCTTCCCGCTCTCTCTGTTTGCACTTTGCAGAGCAAACGGGCCTGCCCCTGCCAGAGGGCGCAGTACTTCAACAAGAGCCTCGAGATCCCAGCTGGCTGCTGGCCTGGTGCTTTGTTGAACTCAATAAATAATTCAGACGCGAGAGCACTGAGGAGAAATCCGAGTCCTCGCAAACCCCGCAAAGCTAATGGGAAGACGCGACAAAGAACGGAAATTCCTTGTCCGAGTGCGCTGCAGCAGCTCAATCCCCGATACGAATGCACGCATGTGTTGGCCATCCAAAATCAAGGGCCACTGATGATCATGAGCGAGTCACCGAGGACCTCTCACGGCGACTCGGTGAGAACCTGAAAGATGAAAAGGTGATCCGAAATCATCCCGTGTTTGCAGCCCCCCCTCGAGGATCACTCTCCTCTACGATGCCCACGTTGCACAAGTCATCAAGCATCCAAGCCCAAGCAGTGACTCGTCTCATCTACCAGCACAGCCTCAAACAATGTGGAATGTCCTCCGAAGTTTCGGAACGAAAAATGGCGTTTCTCGGGCGTGCGAGGGTAAGACAAATCAATCCTTCGCAGATACGAACTCTATTTTTGCTCTGAGAAAGTCTCAAGGACAATTGGCTCGGCGAAATACTTTTCTACCTCTCACATGCATTGCTGCGTTCTCTGGATTGGTCGCGAACTCGAGAAGCCCTGACGGCTCGACAGACCATACCATCACCACGTTCACGTACTTTCAGGCCTGTATTCTTCGCATTGGTCTTCTGCAAGCCCAAGTACCGCATGAAGATGTCGGCTGATTTGTTGAAAATCATGGACGGCAGAGAGCCTTGGATAATCTGTGAATGTTCGGGTGCGGCTGATCTTCTGTTTCAAAGCACGCAGACACAGATCAAGCCTTCAAGGACTCGGATTTTGGCGTCGACGACCACAGGGTGCCACGGCGGTTTCAAAAACAATATGAAATGCTCATAGCAACGTCGTCCTACTTACAGTGGACATTCATGCCTTCTGCTACACAGCCACCACTATCAACGACCCTGTGATAGGGATGGATTTCTTCTGCCGTCGTAATACAAGCACATGCTCGTCTAGCTTGGAGTTCTTTGCTCTTTTCAAGAAAGCTCTTGTTCTACTTCCTTTCGAGGCTCTGGTCTGGCCTCGGATGTCCCCGCATGTCGTCTTGGGAATCTGATCCTGGATTCGTGGACCTTGACGGCTCAGCCCAAGGGTTAACTCGTTCTAGTCTCCATGACAAATTCGCCATGTAGGTATTTATTTGGCAGCGAGTCGACACATTCTATTTGGACCGTCTCTAGACAGATTTACAAATACGGAGTTTAACTTCGATGGAGTGGGAATCACTATTTTAAGACCAAGGACCTACGAATCACCTCCGTTCATCAATCTCATCATTCCTTCTACTTTGTTATACTCAGGAACATATCTATGCGAATCACTACTCGTTCACGGTAATCACTCACTCAACCTGAAATTCCACTTTATCGAATGTATCAAATGTCATGGCTACTTTCTCGGCAAGAATGTCTAAAAGTTCCTCTCACCTCCTACCAGTGCCTCCCCACAACTCCATCATCGTCATCCTCACCTTTATCCTCTCCATCCCACTCCTCCCACAGCTCCCATGCACCTCCACCATTCGCGCCAAACTGCCGTCTCTCTCCCGTGTTAGGTCTTCTCTCTGCCGCACATTCTCTCCTATTCCTCCTCGCTTGCTTCCCTCTCCGTTCTGCATCTTCCTGGTCTTCGAGTCTGTAGATTCTGGCTTGCCATTGCTGGCTGCTTTTGATTTCTGCGGGGAAGGTGGACAGGGGCGGTGATGGTTTGGAGGAAGGGGGAGTGATGGGGAGCGCGGTGTGGTCGCCGCCCGGGGAGTGAGATGGAGCGCGGAGTGGGGAGCAGACCATTCAGAGAAATACCTTGCGGCTGTGCGTTTCGTTAAAAGATACTTTGTGCTCGAGGTCCGGCTTGTATTTGTTAATTTCAGTTTCTTGTCTGTGGCTCTTCAAAGAGGTAGTGCAAGTTAAGGAACCGGAATAGCAAGGACAAAGGGCAGTATTTGTAGACTTTGATGTGATCAACGGACGAGACACTCACTGTGGATGGCACAATCACATATTATTCAGTTCTGAATGAAGAGCCTGGTGGGGTCGTGTACGTGAATCTTCGAGGATTTGAGCGACTTCTAGGTTGTATTTGATCTTTTCGAGGGTTTCAAGCTTTCGATATAATTTTATTCATCTCTTGATCTACTTCCTGACCTTGAACATGTTCATTCCCCTGTCTCTGGACTTTGTCGTTTGAGGTGTGCTTCTCGTAGATTTCGATATTCGCATGTTTTGACGTCCTTTGAGGCCATATTACCCCCACTCAAATCAACTTGATCGCCTTGTGTTTGTGTCTTTTTCGACACCCGCCAGCCATCTTGTAAGATCCTGCCTGCTCCCTGTTGTGCTTTGGATCTGTCTTCATAGACAGAGCCATGATCTACGCTCACTCCAAGTTATTTTCCAATATAGTCGGCTCACTTCATCCATCAGCTCTCCGCTGGCCTCGATGATATGGCGAATATCGGTGTCCACCTCTCGGCGTAGAATGTGATCGTCGTTCCCTCCCTCTATATGCTCCATGATGGCTGGGCACTCTCCGTCGTTCCGGGGTGGATTCGGTATGAGTACTAGACTCTCTTTTCCTCACCTCAGGCTCACCATATTGCACATGCCTATCCCAGTCCTCCAAGTTCACATACGGACTTCTCAACCAAGCCCTCAACTCATGCAAGAACAACACTGCATTCTTTCTCCCTAGAAAGTCCTTCAGCATCTCCTCTGCCTGGCCACCACTCCCTTGAATATCCACCGTCTTCAATATCGCCACAATATACTCCAGCAGAAACTCGACGTTATTTGCCCGCCTGTCCGATCCTGACGCATTGTCAGGATTTAAAAACTCAAAGACTTGAAGCTCTCGACGTATCCATTTGCGTGCTCGGGAAACAAGTTCGGTGTCGCTAGTGAAGAGCGCAGGCGTCAGATCTCTAAACCGAGAGACTCGGTTTGTTCCAACGTGTAAAGAGTAGAGTTTGTTCCTGTAGATATGTCTGCGGCGGAGGAGGGCCTCGTCTGCTGTCACCAGAGGTCTTGCTTCATGTTCTCTTCTTGGGCGAAATGGCCTTCTCCCCCGATGGTCGAAGTGCTGCGGTCTCGAAGCATTCGACGCAGGGTGTGTTGTACTCTTCGGAGCGGGGACATCGTAAGTCTTGAACGTTTGATCGTCGTTGATCTCGTATCGAACAGTCTTGACTTCGGCTTTGCATAACGGACAAGACGGCTGCTCTTCTAACCAACTTATCAGGCATAAGAAGTCGAAGCTGTTGTGCTTGCACGGCTGAGCGGCAGCTTGATCGGAGATGCGCTCGAGGCAGATGACGCAGCAGTTCTCTTCCGCATTTGTGGGTTCTTGTCGAGAAGAGATCTCGGCGAGTGTGGTCTGAAGGATCTTGGACCGTGCATCCAAATCTTCAGGGTCCATGAAGAGAGAGGATGTCTGCCATGAGGTCGTGGAAACGGCGTGGGAGCGGGTGTTTTTTCCCTGGTGGTGTTCACCCCTGCTTATCTTAGCTTCTTTTCTTATCGGCTTCCGTGAGCGCCTACGAACGCGTCCCATAATTTGACATACGCGCCGCTGAAAGCATTTCCTGGAACATTACGAAGGACTGTCAATAATTCACGACTACAACCCACGACCTTTAGGAATTGAGTCCAGAACGAAATCGCAACATAAGTCTCCCTTTCAGTGTTGAATCAACACGACGAATCCCCTCAGGACTCATATGAAGGGAGGGGGAATTGAAGATGGAGGTCCAGGAGCGGGAAGCACTGACAGAAAAGTCAAATGCTCTCCGAGTAGAACTGAAGATATGGGAAAAGGAATTTGCGTCTGCCAACGAGGGCAAGAAAGCTTCACGCGATGACATCAAAAAAAATCCCGAAATCGGTACATTACCTCCCTTTCACTCAATCTACGAAAGCAGTTATTAACGATTCCCATAGCAGGGAAATACAAAGAATATAATAAGATACGAGACCGACTCTCCGGAAAAGTACCGCCAACATTCCCAGCCAGCAAGGGACAAACTCCTCGAAAGCGGAAACGTGAGGACAAGGGCAAATATGGCGTTTCCAAACAACAACAGGTTGCGAAGACGCCTTCCAAAGGCTCAATGCAGCCGTGGGAAGTGGATCCATATGAGTCTCCTTCCTTAATTCGAAATCTATTCACGCCCTCGAAGAAGATTCTTGGACCAACCCCACAAAAAGATGGGCAAGTTTTGGGGTTATTTGACCTTCTGGAGCAAACTGGGACTGGAAACTCTCCTTCAAACGTGGAGAACGACGGAAAGGTCCCGAAGCCCTCTGTTCTAGCTACGCCTGGCAAACCCAAGACAGACCAATTCGTCACAGTAAAGCATAGTCGTACACCGGCTTCAGCTTCAAAACGGTTCATGCTGGATACCTTTGCTACTCCTCTGAAGAATCGGGACCCAAGTTCCCAAGGAGGAAGCACTCCGTCTTCAGTCTCGAAACTCCATTTCTCCACGCCCTCCTTTCTTCGCCGAGATAGCCATAGGACCAAACTGCCTATGCTTAACGAGAATGAAGAGATTCTCTTGCTTTCCCCGGAGATGGTCAGAGTACCAAGGAAACCACTGGTGAGAGGTTTAAGCAGTATGCTTGCCGGTCTGCGGAAGATGGAAGACGAGGCAGCAGATGAAGATCTAGTAGCTCTCCGCGAAATGGAGATGGAGATGGAGGGTGGGGGCAAGCCAGCACCGAAACCAAAATCAACAACAGTGCCTTCTATTGTTCTAGTAGAAGACAGCCAGCCAGGCTTCCCGCTTGGAGGGTTCGACGACGAAGCTCAATTTGATAGCGAGCCAGAAGAGTCGAAGAATCCGACCCTAGGACGCGATGGACAGCCCTTGAAAGTATACAAGAAGAAAGGCCAGAAGCGGACAACGAGGAAAGTCAACATGAAGCCCACACGATCGAAACCTCAAGCCATGCCAGAAGCAGTACCTGAGGATAGTGATGACGAACTGGCTGGAAATGGTGAAGCTGTCTCTGAGACACAAGTCGACAAGACAACCGGATTTGTGGACGCAAGAAATTTCGATTCAGACTCGCAGTCCGAGTACACAGCATCAGAAGGAGGGACTCGATATCGAAGACCAAATCAAGCCAGGAAAAGCAAGAGCGCCAATAGGGATGGGAAGATTAAAACTGCGGCGAGGAAAGTAAACCCAATGGCACACCAGAATTTCAAGAGATTGAAATTGCGGAATTCCGGGGCGAAAGGGGGGCCGGGTCACAATAGTCGGTTTAGAAGAAAGAGGTAACGTGTTTGATGTCTGTCACGAGAAATATGGTAATTGCACGAGCCACTTTCATGGGAACAAGTATTGGTTTGATGATGCTCATGTTTCATTCTCTTGATTCTCAACTCGTGAGCCATTTTCAGATCGAGCGCCTCAACTTCTCGACCACCAAGTTCATTATTACATCCCATCATCCATCCATGTAGGTCATCTTCCATCCCCTATGTGTCTTCACAGAAAGGGATTCAATGAACAAGTTTCGAGAAATTCCCAAACCCAAGTCTGTCGCAAAACTCCATCCCAAATGCTCTTTCTTCCCTTTATACACAACCGATTCATTGCTGATCGATTCATTTTGCGATGATCCACCACGTTTGTCGTGGCGTCCATTAATCATAATGCACGCTGAAAAGGTATCAAATTGTGCAAAGTCGTCCACTCGAATCTTTTCTCTATCCAAATGTCTCGCTCAGAACCCGGATACTTAATATCATAACCAAGAGGCCGATGGTAACGACGATCAATAATGCGAAGCTGAACCAACCGAGTACCATCGCTGTTGTTCCGACCCCACTTAGTACGCTGCCATTGCCGAAGTCTTGAGCGATGACCGAGGCTGCCACCGACGCCGTGTGCTGCCAGAGGACGGAGACAAGCACGAATATTGATGCGATGAATATGATGGCGAGCGCGATTTGCGAGACAGGTCGAGATGGGAATGGCTTGACTTCTCGTTCACTGCCCTCGGCATCTTCTTCCTCATGCCACCCTGGGAAAGTTGCGAGGAGCAGGAGGCATATGAATGCGAATATGATGGCGATGATGCTAAGTCTAGTTAGAGAGTGTCGAAATTGAAGATTCTGAGGGCGCTTACATTAAGTATGGGAACACGATCATATCCTTGAATTGACTTGCGAGCCAGATCAAATTCAGGGGATCTTGGTTTAGGGAGATCTCGTTCGCCAATGCCGTTGCGTTGTTGCTACACAGCCATGACCCGCCATCTGGATTGATGCAGATACCAAAGTAGCCGACTCTTGCTGCTAATATCGCAGGGCCGGCTATGTTTGCTATTGCATTATGGACGTTGAAGTCGACCTGTGCGGTTGACGGTACTGGCGAGTATGATTTGTAGTATAGTGAGATGAGGAAGATGTCTGGTATGAGGGGAGATGATGACGAGCATCCTGCTAATAACAGAGCTGCAGGAATGTCAGAATAATTGTCCACCTGCATGGGGTTCAACTGGAACTTACAGAGCAATATGATGGCAATTGCAATCAGTATCATGAGCACATGATGGTATCCCAAGAATGGCAGAAATCTTATCCAGCCCGTCTGAAATCTTGCCACTCGACTGACTGATGAGCCTGACGCCATTTTGATTCCTCCTATGAAACACCTTCAGATATTTTGTCGAATCTGCCACTCCCGTCCTCCGGGTTTCGGAGCGACGTTGGAGTCGCAGGCCGGTGGGATGCTCAGCAAAGCTGGCAGCTGTATCGAAATGTTCGACGGCTGATCGAGGAATGCAGATCGCGTATACGGAGGAATGTGACCGTGACTTGAAATGCGTATGTACGGGGAAAATGTAGCGGTTGTGATGCACTAGTTTCCTTCGATGAACGAGCTGTTAGAATCTCAACGTAACAACAGGTGATAGGGGAGGATTGAATTCGTAGCAGTTTGTAGTTTGCAGTTTCCAGCTCACAAGAAATTCGTTCCCTCAGCTAGTATGAGTAGGTCGAGCAATATTGAAGAGGCTGGGTATGAATTCGCTGTTCTCCAACCTTTCCATTTTCTTGGGTCACCAGCCATCTCCTTATTGACTTGCCCCGTGGCGCTAAACTTGGTAGTCCCGGCAACCAGCATAAGCGAGCACGCCAATTCTCACCAGACATCAGCCACCGTCTTCTGAATCTCGACCTTTATTGTTCCAGTGTTTCAGGTGATATCATAAGCGCCCCAGATCCCAGTCAGTTTGTTTACTTTTGCATCTTTGCGGCTGCATCGTTGGGCGCAAGTGCAAATCCGAAGCGCACGAGCGTTCGCATCACAGCAGTGTCCGTGGATCTTAAACAGCATCACGAATCTACGAGTTAAAGGACCAACCAGCTCCGTACAGCGAGGTGGTCGTTCTCGTGGACCTGGATCGATCTATTTGATATTCATGAATCGCGAACGAAGCCAAATGTTTGTACAAAAATGAGAGAGTTGCCAGGTTGTAATGTGACACTCAATAAATTCAGCTTGGCATGGAATGGGCGCGAAGAAAATTTGCGCGGCACTTGTCAGCACTAGTTATTAGACAACTTCCCTTGTCTTTTCACAAATTGTATCATGAGGGAACGGTCAAACTTCTCACCAAGTGCAAGAGACTACTTGGTGGTCAGAATAATTGTACCATGATTCCACAGAATATCAATGGCGCAAGACATGCTCATTCACTCCAGTGACTTGCAAAGTTACCTGCTCAGACTCGACTGCACGAACACTCACTTGATGCATGCTGAAATTGAAATTGCATTCATTGCAGTTTAAAGTAACTGGCCGTGTAGAAACCATCCTACTCCACTGACATCTAGTGACTGCGTTGAAGTAGCCAAGATAAAACCGACCGTAACCATGTGCTTTTGTTGAATACGCCCGAACACCCATAAGCGGAACTCATGAAAATCTATGCACGCCAGCCCTCAACAGGAAGAGGAAAACTACCAGACCAGGTAGCGATCTCCTTCTTCATCTCATTGATCTTCGAGACTTCACCACCGGCAACCTTAGCCTTGAAGTCCTTGAGCTTGTTATCGCTCTTTGGCAGAGCACCTTGGACTTCCTTGCAGATCTTGATGCATTGGTCGATGTATGAGACGACTCGCTTAAAGTCTTCCTCGCCAAAACCACGCGAGGTCATGGCTGGGGTACCAATTCGGAGACCGCATGGTGTGAGGGCTGACTTATCGCCTGGGATCGAGTTCTTATTGCAAGCGATGTTGACTTGCTCTAAGACCGCCTCAACGCGTGCACCATCAAGAGCTTGTGGGCGAAGGTCGAGGAGTACCATGTGGGAATCAGTTCCATCAGCTACAAGCTTGTAACCGAGCTTCTGGAATTCAACCTCGAGAGCCTTGGCGTTCTTAACGACTTGCTCCTGGTATTGCTTGAACTCGGGAGTAGTTGCCTGCTTAAGAGCGACGGCAAGAGCGGTAATGGTATGGTTGTGGGGCCCACCCTGATGACCTGGGAAAACAGAGAAGTTGATGGGGCCCTCCAGATCGTACAATGTCTCCTTGCCAGTTTTGGCATCGGTCTTGCGAACACCCTTGCGGAAGAAGATCATGGCACCTCGAGGACCACGGAGAGACTTGTGTGTAGTCGTGGTAACAATATCGGCATGCTCGAAGGGGCTCGGAATAACACCAGCAGCAATAAGACCAGAGATGTGGGCCATATCAACCACCAAGTATGCACCAACAAGATCAGCGATTTGTCTCATGCGGGCATAGTCGATCAGACGGCAGTAGGCAGATGTTCCAGCAACAAGAACCTTGGGTCTGTACATCAACGCATTCTCCTCCAGCTTATCGTAGTCAATGATGCCAGTCTCCAAGTTTACTCTATATGGGAAAGTTTCGAAGTAGGTCGAGACCGCAGAAATTCTTGGCCGGGTTAACTCTTTAACTCTTTGCCGGGGAGAAAACCAGCTTACTTTCTCTGAGGAGTCTGATAACCGTGACTCAAATGTCCGCCATGGGGCAGATCAAGACCCATGAGTCTCTCATGGGGTTTCATGATTGCTTGGTAAACTTGGAGGTTGGCAGGGCTGCCACTCAAGCATTGAACATTGACACCCCATTTCTCGGAATCCAAATGGAAAGCCTTGAGAGCACGAGTCTGGCAAGTCAACTCAATTGAGTCGATGTGTTGATTTCCACCATAATATCTTGCACCCGGATAGCCCTCGGAGTATTTGTTGGACATGGGCGATCCCAATGCATCGAAGACGGCACGCGAGGTAACATTCTCGGAGGCGATGAGGATGATAGACTCTCGTTGACGCTGAATCTCAAGTTTCTGGATCTTGTTAGAACACGCAGCAGTGCCGGAGTAGCACATCATGCTTACCATAATCTCAGCAATTTCAGGGTCCGTCTCAACCAGGGACTTCTCCAACATCTGAGTCGGTGAGTCAGTACGCGCCAGGTGGGGTGGTCAACCATAAACAGCTTACATCCTTGTGCGTCTCTGAGAGAGCATATGTGTGCTTGACACCGTTTTCGCCGTTCGAAGCCATGATTACAGGTAGCAGGTATAATTGGGGTTGGTATGCTAGAAGCGATTGTAGAATGGTTGTGCTTGTTGATGAGTGCGAAGGGGTTCAAATTTTTTTTGGTGTATCCTCCGTAGCGCGGGGTTTTGAACAGGGATGGCACCACTCTAGGCGGGGTCAGTCCGCCTGCAACCTCTCCTTGAAAATCCTCCAGCACCCTAGAAATCGCTACATAAGGTAGCTCAAAGTCACCGCAAAAAGTCATACATTTTCTAATGTTGCCATATTGTTCCATGTATATACCTTGGCGCCGACGGGGGTTTTTTGAGCAGCCAATTCAATCTTCATTTGGCACCATTGAAAAGGCTTTGGGGGCCAAGCCAGATCGCTAGATTCTGACAGGGGTTCGCATTCCCTCCTCCTCTTGCATCCTCACCAGCACGAGCCCCAGAGAGCAGTATCTCTCTAACACGGGAATACAATAAGCAAGCAGGGAGCACATCATTGTTCGTAACCAATCTGGGTATCATTGCGAGCTAAAACCAGACAAAGTCGAGCCCAGCAGAACTAACCCCATAACTCACTCACTCAGCTTGCCAGCAGACAGTAATCGTATTCTCCCTTCTCTAGTCACTGAACACCAAAGCAGCCCAGGAACATGTCCGCTCACTCCTTGTTCTTCAACCTTTTTATTTTCTTCCTTCGCTCCTCCCCAGTGAGGCTTGGATCTGTTGCTTTTGTAAGATCCTGTAGAGAAACCTTACTCTTTGTCAATGGGGAAACAAGCTCAGAACGGTCACCCTTCTTCGATTTTAGTTTCTCGGAAGGTCGCTGATCACCCTTCCCGGGACTGGGCTGTGCTCGAGGAGCTGGTGGCGAGCGAGGTAAAATGGCAGATTTTGGCGGACGAATTGGAGTATCTGCTTTGGACGAGGTGATTCCTGATTTTGCTGACGATCCTTGCGTTGAGCTTTTCCGAGGCTCAATTGACACTGATGCTCTGTCTCCCAAGCCTCTCTGAGATTCGGTCTGCTTTTTCTTCAATCGCTTTAGCTCTCTATCGTCAATACTCGATGATCGGGACGAACTGTGCTTTGATTTTCTTTCTTCTTTTTCACTATGCTTTCTCTTCAACGAGCCATTCGTAACCTCTTGCGAAGATGGGACTGTGGCAGAGGTTTTGTTCTTTCTCTCTTCCGCAATTGGCTTTATTAGAAGTGGCGGCGCCTCGCTCATTTTCACGTCTGAACTGGAAGACTCCTCATCACTTCCGGAGTCCTCGGAAGACTCTTCTTCCTCCGAGCTCTCCGATGCAATGGGCACTGGTTGACGGAATGCGGCAGGCGGTTGTTCCACTTCGTCGTCTGAACCACTATCCACTGATGATGAACTTGAACCTATCTTTCCCGTCTCCCCACCACCAAATCCTATCGGTCGAAATCGCATTTTCAGGCCCTGTGGCTGTTGTCTAATCGGCTTCTTAGCTGGGACTGTTGCTTTACTAGAACTTGCTGTGATGCTGCTAGAGGCGTGTGCGCATGGCAATTGCACAATCTGCTGAAGGTGGAACATCTGATCAATGGGGTTCTTAGCTGGGTGGTGTCAGTTTTACGAATGCATCAGTCCTTTTTGTAGAGATCTTACCCGTCCGATACCCATCATCAGAACCATCTGGCACCATGATCTTGGTATATGTTTTGTCCTCGGCCGAGTCCCGCATGAACCCATACTCGTTACCGTTATGATTGATTATTGGCTTGCCGTCTGTAGCATCCTTCCATGACATTTGCGCAATAGCAGAAACGGGCAGTGAGGCCGGTGCCGTGAAGTACCAGATCTGCTTCCCTTCCAGACTCGACCTCTTAAACATATGTTCTGCTTTCGGTGTGCCCTCTAATGAGGCCCTTTCAAATCCAACGGGCGGTTTGTAAGGAGGCGGTTTCTGGAAGGTGACCACGCTACGGCGGGAGGGCTTCGAAGCCATTCTGTAATTGTAAGCTGATGCTGCATGAGGAATATACGTTCCAACTTACTTGTCAGGATCCGCAGCAGTCTGTCTAGCAGCGACACTAGGCTCTTCCTCTTCCTCGTCGTCCGCCTCGCTGCCATTCTCGTCGCTCTCACTCTCATTTTCGCTCGAGCTGCTACTTCCTGTTGGACGCTGCAACTTGCCATTGGGTGTGATCATAATGTCGACGGGATTCGAGGGCAATGATTCGTCATCGCTGTCAGACTCGCTCTCCTTCTCGGAATTCTCTGGTTCCTCTTTGTCGCTCTCCTGGACATATTCTGCGCTTTTGAAGCTTGTCGGTGGTGGTGCTGATTTCGAGGACTTCTTTGATGGAGCAGACTTTTTCTTACTCTTGCCGCCTTGACCTTGAAATTTTAAGGGGGGCATTGTTTGCACAGGTTCTCTCGAGAATATGCTTGATGTGGTGATTTGTTGTCGACAAGAATTCGTTCTCGGGAAACTTTTTTTTCCCCGGCAAAATCGTCGACTCGGCAATCTTCAGCCTCGTCTTGGGAACAACAATTCGGCCAATGTACAGATATGTCTTCGAACAAGAGGAGGAAACTAAATGCTTCATTAACTTCACCTCGCAAGTCTGAACCAGGAGAAAAACCAAACAATTGCTAATTTATTTTAGACTTGAGTGCCTTCGCGGCGAGGAAAGCTCTTGCAAGTAGCCCCTCCAAAGCTGCAAGAGACCAGAATGGAAGGGCCTGTCTTGGAGACACTCCAGAAGAATCGAAATCCGTATCATCGGGACTGGCAGACTCTAGACTTCAAGCTGGGAATGGAATGTCAAGCCTGGCAATCATGGCTGAGGAGTCTGCCCCCAACCCGACTTTCATGGACCTCGATGAAAATACACAGCTGTCTTTGTATGCCTAATCTGAGCCCCAAGGTTGTTTTTCTTCAAATCCTAACAATTGTGAAGATATGGATCACGTGTCGAGTCTCCTGAGGTGCCACCGGAACCGCCTTCAATAAACTTGACTTCTTTCAAACCTGGCAAAGATAATGTCAGAGAGCTTGGGGATGGAATACTAACCATTAGACTGGCTCCAGGTGAAGTGAGTAATTTCCTTGATCTGGAATGCCCCAGTACTGACATAATCAGCGACTGGTTGTCCTTGGCCAGTTTGAGGTCTCCGTTCAGAAGGGCCAAATAACACTTATGGGATCGATCTTACTGCCATCCAAAAAGTTGTACCGGGTATTTGCCTCATCTTCCCATTCTCTGCCTGTAATGAGGTGTTTGGCAACTGATTCCGAGATTGCTGAACTTCGTCTGCACCCTTGTAAAGTTGGCTTAGGGTCATTGGAGTCACTCTCGCCACTCTTTGGTAAGTTATGGAATGACAACTCAGGTGCACTGGGTCTGGAGTACACAAAACTGGTCCAAAAGACTAAGAGAAGCACTTTCCAAGTAGTAAGTGCATATTTAAAACAGACATCGTATTCGAACTCAACTAAAATCAAGCAGCTTTTCTCCTCAAATAGTGGCCCTCCAAAGGCCTACCTTCAACCTCTGATCTCCCCTCCGGAGTGGAACGAAATGTTGGCGAAATGCTCGATGCCATCTGAACAAAAGCCCCCAGCCATCATGGTGTGCGGTCCCAAATCATCTGGAAAATCAACATTTGTCAAATTCCTTGCCAACAGACTCCTATCCACATTAACTGACGCTTCACAACCGGAGAGGCCAACCAAGAAACTAGGTGTAGCGCTCTTAGACCTCGATCCGGGTCAACCTGAATACTCACCACCAGGACAGCTTTCACTTGTCCATGTTTCCGAACCCAATTTTTGTCCGCCGTTTGCTCATCCCATTCCGGACGCCAAGAGCAAAGTAATCAGGTCCCACTCAATTGCAGCAATATCGCCATCCTTAGATCCCAGTTTGTACATGGCCTGCGTTTCGGACCTATTTGCACATTACCGCAATCTCCTTTCGACGGAGGCAAGCTGCCCCTTAGTCATAAATACTCCTGGATGGGTGTTAGGCACGGGATTGGAAATCCTGGTAGAAATAATTACTCAGCTTCGGCCGAGTGAGATTATTTATATGTCTCAGGATGGACCACCAGACGTCGTTGATAGCCTGCGAGAAGCAGCTAAATCGACTCTTGTGCTCACACTACCATCCCAGGTTAGTGAGTATACAACAAGAACGGCAGCTCATCTCAGAGCGATGCAGTCAATGTCATACTTTCACTTAGATTCAGCCACAAAGTCAGCATTGGCGTGGAACAGTCTACCTTTGACTTCTATACCACCTTGGGAAATAAAATATTCAGGAGAGAATCCTGGACTGCTTGGCGTTATGTGCTATGGAGAGCAACCGCCTGCAAACCTTCTTGCGGATACGATCAATGGCTCTCTGGTAGCTGTCGTCGTCATCGATGATATGGCAGCGATTCCTGGCTGGACCTCAGAAGGAGACAACATGGAGCCCCCCACGCACGTCTTTGACAGGACGGACGACACAGAAATTCGTGCATTTGATCAAGATTCCCTCCAGCTTCAACATTTGGAAAGACCACTAATAGTATCCACCCCTGATGAAGAAATGCCCTACTTCAACCCCGCAAATACTATTTCGCTTGATCCTAAATACTCTCACAGTATCGGTCTTGCACTAGTCAGAGGCATCGACGTGGCTCGGCGTCGACTGCAAGTCCTAACTCCAATTTCATCAAAAGTGGTCGAGGATATCAGCCAGGCCGGGAAGTCAATCGTTCTAATTAGTGGCAAACTTGACACGCCTGGCTGGGCATACATTGAGGAGCTTATACGAAAGACTGCTTTGGATAAAGCGGCGAGGAAACAGGGTGGTGGAGAACTGGACCTTGACGATGAAGGATCGCTGGAGTTTGAAGCCGAAGCCTCTAAAGGTGTGGATGAGATTGGGAATCGGAGTCTCGGTGATGGATTCCAGAACGCTCCGTGGGTGGACAGACTTGAAGGATCTCAGGGACGGGGAACAGGGGCTCGTGTTTGGAGGGTGAGGAGAGATCTGGGTAGGACTGGCGATGGAGGTGATTGAGCCAATCATGACTGGACCCGAACGAGCCTCCAAGAGTGGCCTACCTGCTAGAAGTAGAAGATTCAGAATCATACAGATTGTTGA
Source organism: Hyaloscypha sp. PMI_1271 (assembly GCA_021399465.1). Taxonomy (NCBI): domain Eukaryota; kingdom Fungi; phylum Ascomycota; class Leotiomycetes; order Helotiales; family Hyaloscyphaceae; genus Hyaloscypha; species Hyaloscypha sp. PMI_1271. Next base: position 435,927 of record JAJTUS010000010.1, read on the forward strand.
AGTTCTTCCCTTTACCAATGACAGAGACATCTCTCAAAGTTCATCATGGTTGATAGACTATCGCGGCGGTTTTGACGTTGATGTTTTTATTCCATATAATCCTATGTGTTGTACAATCAGGCCGCCCCTTACAAAGCAATTAGCGCCTCCCAACTATGTAGCAATACAAGCAAACATCCCTATAGCCATAAAATCATAGACCTTTCACACTCTGGAAGAAGGGATTCGCAAGGAGTTTCTCATCCCCCTTTACCAGTTCCCTCAACTTGCTCACCATGTCCTGCCTACTCAAGTCCTTGCCGTCACAAGCTTCTTTCCATTTCACCAGAACATCCTTTAACAGCGCACTTCCTACCTCCACATCTTCCTTCCCGTATTGGATCGCGGGTCCTTCGTGCTTAGTGGTGAAATCTTCCAACTCGTCCGCCTTCCTCTTCGCCATACTAACCACTTTTTCAGGAAACCTCACAAGCTCCGCAACATGAATACCGAAACTCTGATCACAGACACCTTCTTCCACCTTGTAAAGAAGTGTAACTTCTCTCTTTCCTTTCCCGTTGTCATCGACGTGTGCCACGACATGCAGGTTCTGCACTTGAGAGTACTGGTTTACCAAGGCAGTGAGCTCGTGAAAATGGGTGGCGAACATGGAGAAACAGCCGATCTCCTTGACGATGTGTTCTGAAATTGCCCAGGCAAGTCCAAATCCATCATAAGTACTAGTACCGCGACCAAGCTCGTCGATGATGACGAGAGATTCCGAGGTGGCAGATTTGAGAATGTTGGCCGTTTCGAGCATTTCGGCCATGAAGGTCGAGACACCCTTCAGTTGCGAATCACTGGCACCGACTCGAGCAAGGATGCAGTCAAAAATGGTCAGTTCGGCTGCTGAACAAGGAACGAAGCAACCAATCTGAGCCATCAGTGCTATGACACCGATTTGCCTTATGTAAGTAGACTTGCCACTCATATTAGGTCCGGTTATTAGAAGGAACTCGGAGCTTCCACGTCTGAGAGTAACATCGTTGGTGATGAACTGAATGTCGTCCTGCATCTCCATACAAGGGTGCCGGGCCTCCTTCAAGATGGTGTCACCTTCACCACGAGGATGCATCTTGGGTCTGACATAGGATGTAGGTGCATGGACGGAAGAATGTGCAAAGCTCACAATAACATCCATATGAGCAAGCACGCCAGCTAACAGTTCTATGACTGGGCAGTATGAAGCGGCAACACTGACTACCTCGTTGACCAAGCTCTTCTGGGTACGGTTATAGTTCTCGGATAGCTGATCAAACTCTCGTCGGATGCTTTGCAACTTCTGAGTTGTGAAGTAAACACCATTCTTTTGTGTCGAGCATTCCTGGTATTTCCTGTTGTTCCGAATGCAAGAAGCTTCGTTCCTCGTAAGACGCATGCACCAGCCATGAACTTTGTGGTTCTCGAGGAACAGCTTTTTGTCCATCTCCTGCGAAAGGTCCAGACTAGCAGCCCGGTGCTCTTGATCCAACTCATGCCTTAACTTGTCGAGTTTCTTCCTGATTATTCGCAGGCCTTCGTCAAACTCGGGCTTGATGATGTAGTCATGATTTTCAGCAGCAGCAAGGTCCACGGTGGTTTCAACCATTTCTGCTAGCTTATCAAGACTCTCAGAGTACTCCCGAAGCTTCGACGTGTATGCTTCATCCAGTGGATCGCGATACTGTTCGTCCATAACGCCCTCGAGAGTACCAATAAAGGCTGGGAGTGCGATAACCACTTGCCAAGCTCTAACCACATCTTCAAGAGTTGCCAGTTTCCGTTGAAATCTCTTGGCCAATCTATACAAGTCGGGAATTGATCGAAGATGTGACTCTTGCATTGTCTGGCGTAATTCGGTGTCCTCGACAAATGCCTCGACGAGTTGCTGCCTTTTCTCGATCTCCGTTTTGCTCATCAGCGGTTGTTTCAGCCATTGTGCAAGCAACCGACTTCCTACTGGAGTCTTGCAGTGATTTAGTAAACCGTACACTGACATTGTCTTGGCGCCATCTCGAGGCCCAGGCATGAGGTTCAAGGCCTTTAATGCCGATGCATCTAGCTTCATGAACTGTGACAGATCGTGCTGATAAAGTTGGTATTGACCGAAATTCGAAGGATCGTGCAATGCTCCAAGATATTTGATCAAAGCGGCCGCTGATCCCATTGCAAGCTTGAGTTCTGTCTGTGGAAGAGTACCGGCAGCCTTTTCATCCTTCAGAAGTCTCGCCAAGTCTTGATCGATATCCTTAGTGCCGAAATCGGTTCCAGGCCGCTCTGATATAGCAATTCCGCAATTATCGACAATCGCCTTGAGCTTAGCCATCTCCACATCCTTTTCTGACTTGTCGACCTGGATGAGGCATTCCTTCACCCCGAGCTGAATTAGAAGCGATTCGAAATTCGAATACAGATCGTTGTCCAGGAATTCAGACACTCCCAATTCTCGAACACTGGCATCTGCGAAGCAAACACCAACGTTTCTGGCCTCCGAAGCTTTTGCCGAGACTTTGACAGCCAGTATGATTGGAGCAGCATCAAATTGTCCTCCCAGTTCCTCTTCAATATCCTGCAGATTCCCGGGTGAGGCTTGCTTTGTGATTTTCCAATTAGTTCGACCCGTGTTCTCCCAAACCTCGATTCTCTTGCCAAGACGGAAGAGAGCTTCTCGAAGAAAGTTTCTGAAGACAGTGGTGGACATGGTAACTGAGGGGAGACCGGTGGAGTCATGCTTGCCTAATTGTCGCAAGACGGAAGTCGTTTTATAGATCTATAAGACTTGTCAGATCACTTCTCTTGGGGGTAGAAAAAATGTATTACTGTTCGGGCAATGAATGATGCACTGTCCCCGTGAGCAGTATAGAAGTCTCCCCGATCAAAGATCCTCACTGTATCCTCTCCATTATCGGGTAGTGATTTGAAGAATTTGATGAATCCACCCTCGTCGTCGACCTGGAAAGAGTTAGTGTGGCGTTGAATTGGGGGGTCCATTGACATGGAGATACCTTTAATTCAGGACGTGAAGTCATTTCCAGATACTCTTGAGTAAAGCTTTGAAGATTCGTGAAGCGGAAGGTCCCTTTGCACCCTTGAAATTGTTGACTTTCCTGGGATGTCTATATTCCACGAACAGTTGCGGAAGTTCAAGGGAGGACGCGACGTGATCGCCCTAAACCGCATTCGGCGATTCTGCCCAAGGCGGGATTTTTTTTAATCAAATTATTTTGAAGTCACGAGAATTTCGACAACTTCAAACTTCCCAAATTCAGTTCACAATGGCTGAGCTTGAAGAGCGCCCAACAAAGATTCGGAAGCTTGATATACCAAAAGAGCCAAATGAGTCGCCACAAAGCAATACAGGAGCCCCGGAAGCTCCTGAGATGGCATTTTCAGAAGCAACCAGTGACCAATTAGAAGATGAAGGAGGACCACCATCCCAAGATGGTCAGGAAGAGAGGGATGACCAGCCCAGACTATCCAAAAGTCAGATGAAGAAGCTGAAGAAAAAAGAGCAGTGGGAAGCCGGGAGAGAATACCGGAAAGCCAAGCGACGAGAAAAGCACCACGAAAAGCAAGCTCGGAAGAAGGAGCAACGTCAAGAATTTCAGGCAAAGGTTGCCAGTGGAGAAGCAATCGAACTTCCGAAGAAAGAAGCCGAAGAGAAGCCAAAGTACCCAAGGAGACCAATTCAAGTCCCAGTATCTCTGATCCTGGACTGCGATTTCAATGAGCTTATGTTCGAGAAGGAACTCAAATCCCTTGGAGCCCAGCTCACGAGATGCTATTCAGAAAACAGGAAGAATCCATATAGATCTCACCTCGCCCTTAGCTCTTGGGGTGGAACACTCAAGTCAAGATTTGAGACTGTGCTCACGAACAATCATCTTAGTTGGAAGGGTGTGAAGTTCTTCGAGGAAGACTTTGTGGTCGCAGCAGAGAGTTTGGATGAGGTTATGAGCAGTAGTTCTGGAGGAACACTTGCTGGTGCTTTTTTGAAGAACACTGTTGAGGCTATGGAAACAAAGCCAGATCTGGGGCCCTCTCCGATCCCAGATAAAAGTTCCGAAGATCCCAAGGAGACAAATATTGCCACGGAAGCTGTCACTCCCGAGGTCCACGAAGCATCAAAGAGCAAAAATGGTGACATAATAACGGAAACGGTATCTGCACTTGAATCAACAGTCGAACTGGAACCCAAACAAGAAGGCCCACCATCAGAAACCGCAGACTCTTCGCCTTCAAAAGCTACCCCATCAATTGTCTATCTTACCGCAGACTCACCACACACCCTCGAGTACCTTTCACCAAATACATGCTACATCATTGGCGGCATCGTGGATAAGAACAGACACAAAGGACTGTGCTACAAGCGAGCTTGCGAAAGGGGCATTCCAACGGCCAAACTCCCGATTGGCGAATATATGACCATGCAGAGCCGAAGTGTTTTGGCAGTCAATCATGTTGTGGAAATTATGCTGAAGTGGTTAGTGACCGGAGATTGGGGAGAGGCATTTTTGAGTGTCATCCCTAAGAGAAAAGAGGCGAAGCTGAAAGTGAAGAATGGTGCAGAAAATCAGGGTGAGAATCAAGGAGAGGAAGAGGAGGAGGGGGAGGGAAGTGAGGACGAAGAGGGCGGGGCGTCGATTCTCGAAAACAGCGGTATCAAGGCAGTTGACGTGAAGGAACCTCATGAAAGAGGGGAGTTGGGGGGCGTCCCGATGCAAATGACACCATAAGACAGTCCGTAGCTGCGAGCACTTAGCAAAATGCAAGAGGTCCTTGTCTCGGCACGCAAAGGCTGGACAGGTGCACATATGTTGACTCATTCCCATTACTTATCCAGTTGCCACTGCTTCAGCCTTTTCTGCTCTCTCCTTCCTCGCCACCATCTCAGGCATCGTTTTCATCAACCTCTCCAGCCCCTTAATACCTTTGTCCCAATTGGCCTCCACACCTTCTTGCCTCTCAAGGGCCTCCAAGCTCATCCGTGCCCCTCCCTGTTCCTTAACTAGCTCTTCCCTCTTACGCAACTGTTCCTCGTCACCCTCAATCCCTTCCTTGTACGCTCTCTTCGTGTTCTCCGCTACTGAATTAGGAACCTTCCTCCTCAACGCCGCAATCGCCTCAATCAGCTCCTCTTCCTCTCTCGCGCGCTCCTTCGCTTTCTCAAAAAGTCTCGTGTTAAAAGGCTCGTGTTCTTCAATTTCGTGGTGTGCTGGAGACGTGCTATTCACGAGGATATTGTTGATGAGTTCTTCCGAGGGTTCAAGGCCATTGATTGATATATTTGCAGCCGTTTTGTGGAAAACGTCGTTGATGTACTAGTAATTTTAATGTCAGCGCCTGTTCCCAAGCGCATTAGGATTGTAGGAAGCAGACAACCTCAGGAAAATAGTAGACATACGCTGTGTACGAGCTCTTCGACGCGTTCTCGTATTTTATCCTCTCCTTCTATTGGTGGCCAGTCTTTGTCTATCTTCTGGTTCGCGGCGCGTCGGATGTTCGAGACCAGGTATTGGAGATCATCTGGTGACTGGAGTTCTATTTTTCTGTGGAATTCTGCCATTGCGATATCTACCCAGCTGCCTATCTCTTGACCCAAAGACTTGTGCTGTTCTGTTCTGTTTGGAGGAGAAGATGATGTTGAGAAATAGATGTTGGGTTGAAGCTTTTCGCGGTTGTTTACTTTACACTGAGGTCAGCATATCGGTGCAAGCGGCCGCACGCTAAACCTTATTTCATTCCGGACTTTCGTTATCGGAATGCGGGGTGGAGAGCTTGGTGGGGGTCATAGTGCAGTTCCATCACATGCTTTCAGCTGCCGAGATCTCTAAGGTAGTGTGCTGAGCTTGGATCACAATGGCAGGCTTGTGGGATTTAGTTCTACTACATAACTGTTACATGTGACCTGCAAGCTCCTCCTGCAGGTGCATGCACAGCCACTCAACTGTGCCTGCAGACAAAGACAGCTCCACCTGTCGCCATAAGACACGATTCTGACCTGCTGGGATGCAAAGAGAAAACTCTGATGCTCGCGAGGTGATTCTTGACCCGAACTTCAGTGATATCGAGGTCGACTGTATTCTTCCTGTGTTGAGCTGCCCCGGCAAGATTTCGGATGAAAGCGGAATCTGTAGCTGCTGTATGTGAAGCGAGTCCTGTTGCTGATGACCAATTCTCGGTGAGTGAGCAAAACTCAACAAGGGATCTCAGGCTTCCAGAATCCCGCATGCCACCCTGTTCTAATTTAATGAGACTCAAAATGTTTACTGGCCTTTGTAAGCTATTCGATTATGGGGACATGATTGGTGTTTCTAAGTCCTAGCCTCCATGAAATACCATGATCATCGAAACGTGCACACTAGTTCGTTCAATTGTGTTCTGTATCTTGTAGGGTAAAGACATTGTTACAAATGATTGATCAGATCGGTAGAGTCACACAACGCCTCAATCAGGCTACAAGTGCTCAAGTCTGCCTGCCTGCAAGCAGTTCCCCTGCCTCGACTCTGGGGGAAATGGACAGAGGCATAACAGTCACACTCAAATTCGGATGCATTGCGATGAAATGAAAGTGAATCAAATTTCATTGCAATGAACGAATCAAGGAGTTGAGACGCCCACCCCGAACCTCCGCAACTTGCAATCCCCAGCAAATGCCAAACTCCACGACCCAATTCCCATTCCATCATGTCATCTAATCGTACTTAGCCGTAAAAACGGCTCCCAGTAAAATACTCCTGTATCCAAATATCGAGGGAATCATATGTTCAAGTCCCAACGCCGTTCATGTGCAAGTCCCATATTTCCAAGCCCGGGACCACAGGCTATCTATCCTGAAGCATTCCGATAAGATAGCAAACTATTGAGGGAACATCTGCTTGATCTCCTCATCGCTCAGGCGGATCTCGTGGACCGGGTCACGCTTTCGTTCAAGGGATTCGAAGTCGCATTCGACGTATGAGGGTAAGAAGATCTCTGGACCGGGTTGTCAGTATTTCTCCGAATGATTAAGGCTCATGGAATCGACTAACCCGGGTTCCATTCGTAACCTTGAGATGATCGGACGCAAGTAATCTGCGAATAAGAATGTTAGCCATACTCGAGACGCTTGAGCTCCTCGGCGTCTAGGGATAGGCTCACCAAGCGCGGTACCCCGTCAGGATCTCCAATGTTGATGACAGTATGTTCTTGCTTCGAGAATGACGAGCCTAATTAATTCTTGTCAGCCTGAACATTCGCATGAAGATATCTCTACGATGTTGTGCTGCCAAATGCTCTGCCAGCTTCCTGCCTAGCTGGACAGCTCGGCTCACCAGGATCGTAGAGTGCAGGAGGCAAAACAGGGAAACTAACTCAATAAACTCGGTCTCCGATCATGACCATATTTGACATTCGAAGAGGTAGGCGTCGATGTTTGTGTTGTTTGTGATTGCTGTGGTGTTCGAGGTGAAGATGAGTAGGACGATGAGGAGCTGGAGCTGGCTGCTACAGCAGCCTTGCTGCTCTCACCATAAGTGGTTCGCATCGGAATGGTGATCGAAGTTGACATGGTGCAGAGTGGGAAGCAGGTACTGACAGCAATGAATTATAAGCACCAGAAAAGCTCTGTACAATGGCGGTCGATGTTGTCGTGTTGAAAGTTTCGTTGTTGAGGAAGAAGGAAGGCCTGACTCAAGAGAGAGAGAGCCAGCAAGTGAGCCTGTCCGGCGTGATTGCTCTCCTCCGGGTGCCGATTGCGCTAGGACCGCTTTAAGGTTAGCGCAAGTTAGCAAGCGCTGTTCCTAATTCGTAAGGGAAGCTGCCTTCAACTCGCCTCGTCAACCAATATTCATCACAACATCCTACGAATTTCACCTTTCCACGAGAACCTTCATCAACGCATATCCCGATCTCTCAACGCACTTACCCTACGGTCTTCACGATGGGGGATGCTATGGTCGAAAATCCTGCAACTCAGGTGCTGCCGCACCGAAAACACATGCAATCCTCGATACCAAACATCGACTCCCTGGAAGGCTTAGGAACGGACGGAAGTGATGAATATTCTACTTTGAAGAAGCTGGAGCGGCATATGGAGTGAGTTGACTTGAGATGGCGCAAAGGACCGTGGCCTAACACTTGCAGATATATCCAGCTCCAAGAAGAGTACATTAAGGACGAACAACGGTACGGAATCCGAATTACTCCAACTTCCAACTGAAGCTGATATTCTACAGGAGCTTGAAGAGAGAGCTAGTCCGGGCACAAGAAGAGATCAAGCGAATTCAGAGCGTGCCCTTGGTGATCGGGCAATTTATGGAAGCCATCGATCAGAAGTAAGAGCAACACCTAAATGGCTCCGGGAAATGCTGACCAAATCAGCACCGGCATCGTGCAATCATCAACAGGATCTAACTATGTCGTACGAATCCTCTCTACACTCGATCGCGAAAAACTCAAGCCTTCATCCTCTGTCGCCCTCCACCGCCACTCAAACTCTCTAGTCGATATCCTTCCCCCCGAGGCTGATTCCTCGATTGCGATGCTTGGTCAAGATGAGAAACCAGATGTTACATATGCAGATGTTGGTGGACTTGATATGCAGAAGCAAGAAATTCGTGAAGCGGTAGAACTCCCGCTGACACAACACCACCTCTATGCTCAAATTGGAATTGATCCACCTCGCGGCGTCCTCCTTTACGGCCCCCCCGGAACAGGCAAGACAATGTTAGTGAAAGCTGTTGCCAACTCCACCACAGCCAACTTCATTCGGGTCGTCGGCTCCGAATTCGTGCAGAAGTACCTCGGCGAGGGCCCACGAATGGTCCGAGATGTGTTTCGAATGGCAAGAGAAAATTCACCAGCGATCATCTTCATCGATGAAATAGACGCCATCGCCACAAAGCGATTCGATGCCCAGACTGGCGCTGATCGAGAAGTCCAGCGTATCCTGCTCGAGCTACTTAACCAGATGGACGGATTTGATCAGACATCAAATGTCAAGGTCATTATGGCCACCAATCGTGCTGACACTTTGGATCCCGCTCTCCTCCGCCCTGGCCGTCTCGACAGAAAGATCGAGTTCCCCAATCTCCGGGATAGACGAGAACGTAGATTGATTTTCACTACCATCGCATCCAAGATGTCCTTGGCTCCTGAGGTGGATCTCGACAGTCTTATTGTACGAAACGATCCTCTGAGTGGTGCGATCATTGCGGCGATCATGCAGGAGGCTGGTCTCAGAGCCGTGAGAAAGAATCGATACAACATCATCCAGAGTGATTTGGAGGATGCTTACTCCGCCCAAGTGAAGACATCCCAGGAAGCGAAGTCGTACGATTTCTACAAATAGAGGAGCAGTTTGAAAGTGTTTGTTTGGGTGGATCAGGGACATTGGCGGGTGAGAGACTTGAATGTGTCAACAAAAAATCGGAACATTGAGTCTCATAACATGGCCATTCAGACGAGAGAAATGGGAGGATGGGATTATGAGAAAGGAGAACTGAATTACAGTGATGGCTCAACGCTTCGCATTAGATTCAGCTGTACCAACAATACCAAAAACATAGCCAGTCTGTAATCCAATAGATTCTGCCTTCTACTCACCCGTGTTAATCTATTCCTGTATGGTGCAATGATTCTTAAATTTTGAGTTTGGCATCCACCATTTCCCCACAGTCTCCATGAACCAGAATCCCAGGAATATTTCGAGAGACTGGGGTTCCGGCACTCGGGTGAAATTGACTGTTTAATAACAATGTCAATGTACCCAGCTTGCAAGAACATTCAAGAGAGGTCCTAACTATGTCTTACACTTCCCGAACACGTGAAGGAAATGGTAGGACCACTACATACAATATACCCACAAGAAGCTGGACAACATGTCTCGTGGATGTTTAAATGTTGAGTGCTTCCTGGTACAGTTTTATCGGCTGTTTGGGTTTGCCCAGTACATCGCCCCTTTCTCCTCGGCGTGATGGCAATATTAAACTTCCTTTCTTCACTTCATGGAGAATTAGCAGCAGAGGAAGGAACTCTAAATCTCAATATCTTTCTTCTATTGCAGCCGATGTGCCTCTACTAGCATACCTAGTGCTCGCTGCATGGTATCTCGCTCCCAGCATACAGTGCTAAAATAACAGACCAAATCGGCTGAAAAGCAAAAGCATCGCTAAGCGCTATCAAAACAACCAGACTAAGCAGTTTCCCGCCCAAACTCCATGTTGATGTTGCTGTTACTCCTAAAAGAGCACATATCCAAATGAGACTCCCATTCCCATCTAAACGCCGCAAAATGCATTTCCCTTGACTCCACGCCTGCTCTCACTCTCGCTCAAACAATCATAAATCATTCCTCCAAAGCTTTGAAGTACCATAGGATGGAATCTCCTGGCTCGTCGACCACACTCAGAAACGTATGCTAACGCTGGACCAAGGCGTCATGCACCGAGCATAATACTCAGCTCAATAAGCAGCCGCACGAACTTCGCGTGCAACTCGATGAAGAAATCCGGTAATCCAACAATCTCCGCTAGTCCTCGGGCTTTCAAACTCATGCCTGCAAACTTGCCATCAGGGCCCCATTTCCTGCCACTCAGGAAGGCGCTAGTAGGAGTGTTGTGGGTGCTGCTACCATTTCTGTCATCGCTTCCACTAAGACGAGGACTATTTGCGTTTTCAGCGCGCTCGAGTTCTGCCTCGGCGAGGGACTGGATCCATGCAGCTAGGTCTCGGAATGCGGATGAGAGGTAGGAGAAGGTCTGCATGGCTGCTCGTTCGCGGTGCGTGCTGAGTGCCATTAGTGCATAGACACGTCTCCGGCCACGGGCATTGGGGTCTGGTATTCGAAATATGTAGGCCGTGGTGTATCCTGCGAGAGGGTCGCCGAAGAAGATAGGACCACCAGAAGTTGAGGCAGATGAAGGACCGGTTGAAAAGGGGTTGTTCATGAAAGGCGATGTTGGGGAAGAAGTGAATTGTGTCGATGAAGGAGGCAGGGTCTCGCATGAGAGAGTACGGAGGCAGGATTGTCGGATGATAGAGAAAGAGGTGGGAGCGAGTGGCTCGTGGGTCGAAGTGTAATCTAGGTAATGGTCATGGGAGATAGCAGAGTTGAAGGACGAGTTGCTAGAGGATGTGCCGGCGCGGATTAGAGTGCGTGAGCGGGTTCTTCGGTGTGTAGGCTTGGATACAATGGCGTTCTCAGAGTCGGAGGAGTTGCAAGAGTCGGATTTGGGAGGTGAAGGTTGTTCCACAGGGACAGAGATTCGCTCACAAACTTTCCTCGTTCGAAGGATTGGTCCGCTGTTATCCATCTTACTTGTAGATGACCCTTCCTTCGTCTTCTTGGGCAGAGTGAGTGCGCAATTCTCGCAGGGTATGGCCCTCTTCCTATCGTTCTCATCGTAGGTCTTCCGGAAGCTAGAGTCGCGTCGATAATTATTGGGATTCTGTGCCATCTGCAATGCTGCAACTCGAGGACTCTCTGGTGGGGTCTCAATGGCAGAAGTCGACGCTTGAGCCTTGGATACTTGGTTGCGAAACGCTGAGTATGCTGCATTCTCCTTGTCCGATGACGACGAATTGGTCCTACTTGCGCCCCGCGATATACCTGCTGACCCATATGTAGGATTGACCGACTGTGAACTCGTGCTTGGTCGTCTTGTGCTCAAGCTCTCGTCTTCAAAACAAGATGTGCAACTCACTGCCAAACCCTCGGTCACCATCAGTGGGGTGGGACCATGTGTGTCGCAATAATGCGCCAGACATAACTGCAGAAGATATAGAGATTAGCACAAGGTCTTATGATAGTAGAGGGCGCAGCAATAACGCGCCCATGTCTGCGATTGTTGCGCCATCAGGCAAACACAGAAGCAGGGCGGGGACGGTGGGGCAAAAGGAGCGCAACAAAGTTGGACCAAAGCGGAGATATATATCTTACAATCGACGACATAATTGGATCTTTCCTCCCAGTTCTCTAGTTCCTTCAATAAGGCCTGCGAAGCTGCGGGTGCTTGCGTGGAATTTCACAGCACTACGCACCGCTCGAAGAGAGTTGTGGTGTTGTCAGGGCCAGAGGAGTTGGAAATCATGAAATTCTGGCCGGTAGCTCGCAGGAAGTTAGTCCGTCCGGTAAATGGCGGCCGAATTTCACTTTGGGCAGCACTGAATCAAATGTCTCAAAGCCCGAAGAATAACAATTGCTAGAAGGGCAGGAAACAAAATGAAGTATGGATGGAAGGAAGCTTCGAGGGGTCTATTAGCAACTATATGGCAGCCAACTGGTGTCCCCCGTCCTTCACCGCTATGTACCACACACATAATCAACCCCCTTTCCCTTTCACGTGGAGGAGGATCCCCGTCGCGCTCCATTTAGCCAGAGTACATCATGCCATGCCATGCCATGTGCCATTCCAGCCACAGGATAATGCTGGATGCTGAAAGGATGCTCGGGAGCCGGAACGACCCGGATTGCGACGCTCGAACTGTTGCGCGCAGGAGGATCTGAGGAGTGAGATTGTGGAATGCCACGGTCAGCACTCAATCGAGCTGCTTTACACGCCTGGGCGGCCATCCGCAAGAAATTCCCTTACTGAGGATCTCTGAGGATCTGCAACTCGAGCTCGGGCTCCGGGAGGTTATGGCCCGGGTTCGAGATCAGACGAAAATACTGTGGTTGTTGGTGCAATGGTTCCAGGCGTTCCTCCACTTTGCTTATCGCCGTGCATTGGACTGGCACACCCTGGCTGTGCACACGACATAATGGCCCCCAGCCAATCAGGGCGCCGCCATGTCTCACTTCGAGTCCATGGAGACCCTTGAATTTCATCCTTGAGTATCACAACAACCAAAATGGAATCCGTGTCCCGGTTGCACGTTCCTATTACTCGTCTCATTCAGCCTCGGACAATCATCCTCCTTCCTCCTCACACCCAGCCATTCATCGGTCCTGGAAAAGCTCCTCGGAATGGCCCGGACAGTCGGGTGTTGCTGCAAAACACCTCGGCTGAAGGTGTCCACATCTGGTTCGAAAGGGGTAGCACTGAAATGAACAGTCTCCAAGAGTATCACGCGGATTCAGCTAGCCGACTTTGGGGGTTAAAAGTTGCATTTGCTAGACCTGACACATAACCATCGAGCCAATTCGATACGAGCCATGAACCCTATCCAGCACTCCCCAAGGTTGTTTTTGGTTGTTTTTGGTTTTCTCATTCCTTCATCCCAGATGTCAAGCTCATCGTTTCTGAGCGTACGACGAGTAACCATTATTGTCCTCGCTGAACCACATCCACCAGCGCCCCTTTCCCCATCCACCACGCCCTCATAATGATCGGGTATCGTAGCACCGCCCCGCTAAAACATGCCCCCGATCCAGCATCATCAAATCTTCCGCCATTCGCTCATAAATTATAAGCTCAAAAGCAAAGTAAACAGAGCTCTCTGCCGACGCCAGCCAGCCATGCCCTTCTTGCAAGAACAACCCAGACTCCAGAGATCACTCGTGTGAGCGACCTCGCCCAAACGCCCACATACGCCACCCAAGTCATGATATCAGGTCGAGGCCGCTGAACTTTTGCTGTTCGTCGATACCCATCTGACGAGAGGGGCCATCCCATAAGGTCCGTGAAGAAAAAGAAAGTCGTATGTTACAAACACGATAACCACCGCCGCGCAGAAGACGTCCCTGCGTCTAAAGCACGAGGGCAACTATGGAACGCATCCAGAGGTTGCCTAATATGCCAGGCACGAGAGATCTCATGACGACTTCGTCTCGAGTCTATCGCAAAAGATGGAAAAGAAATGAATATGTACAATATCAAATACCGCCCTCCCCATAATCCTGAAAGTGATGGTGGAGGAAGGCTATTGAGCTGGGGTGCCTTGAGCACGACCACCTCTCTGACCTTCGTAACCATTCAGTCGTTGGCCTTGACCACCCTGGCCACCACCTCGTCGGTTCGTCTGTTCGTATCTGCCGGTGCCACGAGAGAAGCCTTGGCCTTGACGTTGGTTTTGTGGTTGCCTCTGGCCTTGGATCGACCCCGAGCCATTCTGGCGTCCACCATTATAATTGCCCGAGCTTCCAGTTCGTTGGTTGCCGGATTGTTGAGACGGTTGATCACGAGGAGTGGAATCGCGCCCTGACGACTCACGGCTTGCTGTTGGGCGGATTGTTTGGAAATTCGATACAGGGCGGGGAATGTTCTCTGGTGTGTCGTAGACGTAGAGCTTCTTGTCAATGTTTTGCGGAATAGGCTGAATTTCGGTGCCCAGATCACGTTCGATGTTGTAAAGGTTGAAACGGTCATCCCAGTTGATGAGATTGATTGCAAGGCCAAGATGTCCGAAACGCCCTGATCGACCAATACGATGAAGGTAAGTTTCAGCATTCTTGGGGAAGTCAAAGTTAATCACAACGTTGACGGCTTGGATGTCAATACCACGAGTAAGGAGATCTGAGCAGACAAGATTGCGGCAGACCCCACTTCGGAAGTCGTGGAAGACTCGGTTGCGGTTCGTCTGGAGCATACGAGCATGGCTGTAGAAGCACGAGTAACCGAGTTCGGTGATCTTCTTGGCAAGAAGTTCAACACGATTAGTAGAATTACAGAATATGATCGATTGGTTTATTTGGAGTTTGGAGAAGAGGGTGTTGAGGCAGTGGACCTTCTGACTCTCTTCGACGAACGCATAATATTGCGTAATACCGCGCAGAGTGAGTTCGTCCATAAGGTTGATTTCATAAGGGTTGTCCATGTTCTTGTCTGAAAAGGCCTTGACGGTGATGGGGAATGTTGCGCTGAAAAGCATGACCTGGCGGTCTTTTGGGTGGAATTGGAGAAGCTGTTCAATAACAGGCGTGAATTCGGGAGAGAGAAGTTTGTCGGCTTCGTCCATAATGAATGTTGGACATTCGCTGAGATCAGCTACACCCTTGCCAGCCAAGTCGAGAATTCGTCCTGGAGTGCCAACGATGACATGAATAGGATCTTGTAAACGGACAATGTCATCTCGTAAGAGAGTGCCACCAGTCGTGACCATGACATTGATGCCGAGGTTCTTGCCGAGAGTCTTGCAAACTTGAGATGTCTGCATTGCCAGTTCTCGGGTGGGGACCAAGATGAGGCATTGAACTTTGTTGCTTTTGGGGTTTATTCGTTGAAGCGCCGGGATGACGAAGGCTGCGGTCTTGCCGGTACCGTTCTTCGCGCGCGCCAGGATATCACGTCCAGTGAGAGCTACTGGGATTGCCTCCTCTTGAATGGGTGATGGTTTTTCGAATCCAGCTTCGAAGATGCCCATCAGCAGCTCTCGCTTCAGGCTGAAATCTTCGAAATCAAGGCCTTTAGTGGCAGTGACATCCTGTTTGCCTCATTTAGAAGAGAGCTCATGCGAGCCTCGGTTTCCGTACATACCTCAGTCTGTTGTCTACTATCCTTTGCGGGGATGTTGAGTCCTTGCTTCCAGTCTTCTGATGCCGCCCCATCACTGTTTTCAGGTCAGCTAGAGCTCGCAAGTGTACCTTGACGCTATAGGTATTCACCTCAACTTCGTGGAATCTAGTTGCTGTGCTAAAGCGTCAGCCATTGTTGTGGGCGTGGTAGTTGGGTATGCGCAGAAGTGTGGTGATCAGAGAGTGCGAGATTCGAGGTCAAGAATCGACGTCGTGGTTGGTACGGTTTTATTTATCGTTAACGAGTATCGATGCTAACATGGACGTATCGCAAGATTTTGGAAGATCGAGGGGCGCTGTCTTGGGGAAGGCGAGCGGAGCCTCAGTCGATAGAGGGGCAGAAGAACAGTGTTTATCTCGTCACGGTAGCGTCGTCGATGGAGTTTCGGTGAACTAGCTTTAACCGCAAGCTTTTGCGCAGGGTTCGGATTGATGGGCAGGCTTCGAGGTCGTGCGATAATTTGTGGTTGATCGAGACTGGAATTGTTTGTGTGGGGAAATCTCAAGGTGAGGTTGAGCAGTTGAAGGCTCTCGATTTTGAACTTTAGCGATTCACGCTAGTAGCAGGTGTACACGTGACCAGGAAGCAAGGTCAAAGAAGATTCTAGGCAATTTACGGTCCCTCAGTAATTATTTGCTGTTGCCTACTGGACGATTTACACAATAGCAAAGTAATGTAGTCATCGCCCTAGAATTCTACATTTCCAATCGTAACAGTCGTGTCTAGCATACACACAGTACTCCGTATACGCCGGGCTCCAAAGACCCCTCTCAGAATTCCACAGCATCTCCATTCTCCTCACGCTCACGTTTAATTTTGACGTCCTTCTCGTCTTTCATTATTCCAAGCACAAATGACCTGAAATACTCCACGTAAGGTTTCAGGCTCGTCTTCTCCCAATCCTGGATGGCTTTTCCGTCCTTCTCCTCTTCCGGAGCCATCCATTCATCAATTTCCCGAAGGAGATCAGTCACAGTGGGGACACCAAGAGGATCGAAGTCCTCGCAGTGTTTGGTGTTGATCGGCACACAAACTCTGCCTGTTCCAGGATGGACAACAAATGGGCTTTTCAGCAAATGGTTGAGGTGTTTGCTGACTTCAATATCCAACCGTGGGTACGTGTACTCGAGAACAATATCCTGCTTTGCGTCAAGCAGAGCCTTTGCATCCAGAGATTTACTCATGCCGCTCTTTGCCAAAGCATCGATATCAGTCCACTTGGCTGTAGAAGCTCGACCTGGAGCCGAGTTCCACTTTTTTCGTAAGGCTTCGTTCAAAGTTTTGTCGGGTAGGAGCTGCAGGAGGCGGTCGAACTTCTCATCTGTCTCCCAAGGATCTTGGTCATGAAGGATGTCGCTTTGGAAATGTGATTTGAGAATGTCGAGACTTCGCCTGCAAGTATATATCAGTAACTGATTCAAGCTAGAAGAGGAGGAAAACTGACACAACATGAGGGTGTAACGGTCTTTTGATATTGACCCTCTTGCCGCCCTGCGCACCACCCTTGATGACTTCTAGGTACCCTGCAAGTGCCCTCCGCTTCTGGTCATCCATTTGCCGGGCCTTCTTGTCACAGACCCACGCATGGGCTCCTCGCCTTCCCGAGTACACCCACATAATGTGCTTGAAGCCAAAATCATCCCGTAAAGCAACGTCAATAACCTTGATGGCCATTGTAATGAACTGCCAGCACTTATTGCAGATGTTTGCCTTATCACAACATGTCCGGATATCATCGTAATCTGTTAAATCGATATCGAAGCAAAGCTCTTTCGCAATCGGCTTAAAAGCGGTCGATTTTCGGAGCGTTTTTCGATCGCGAGGATTTGTACTGTAGACTGGTCCAATTTCGAATCTGGAAGGCATAAGGCGGAGGACATCTTTGCGTAGACTTTACGCATTAGCATATTGCATATTGTGTTATTCATCCGCAACTCACAGGTCGTGTGTAGGAAATGATTGGTATCTCAAATACGCATCATTCTGCAAAGTAAACGCGAATTCTCTGTGGCCAAAGTCTGTCGAAGGCGTTGGAGAATGATTCAGCCATTGGAAGAGATAACGCCACGGAAACAACCGCTGATAGAACGATCTCATCACTTCTGGATCAGAGGCATTCGAAGTAGGTCCAATATGCCTAAAAAAATCAGCGAAAGAACGTGAACCCAGTAAGAGAACTTACACAGGAGATGCTGGTGCCTCTGGCGAACTTGATATCTTTACATCCTGACCCGATGAGCTCGGGAATTCCTCGTCGGAATCCATATCTGCAAAAAGATCTTCGAGCTTGACTTCTGCAGCAGTCTCTACCTTCACTAGAGTTTTTTCTCCAGCAGCTCCGGCATCAGTCATAGTTATGTCTTGATCATAGCTGGTTTGGCTCTCCCCGATGGGACCAAGGCTGTCTGCAACAGCGGTACCTTCGCTCTCTTGGGTTTCAACATTCTCCGTCTTGGGTTCTTCGATATTTGCAACCTGATCGGGGGATGCGGGCTGCTCTGGCGATACGGAGTGGGGCATTGTGATGGCAATATGGACGAATTGATTTCTCAACAAAATCAACAACTGAGGGTTTGGGAGAGGTTGATAAGGACGACGCGTTCCGACGCGTAGAGGTAGCGCGTTCGGTGGAAGTGGCCGCTTTTATGCCTTGTCATTTGTCTGTTAACAAGGCCAGCAATTACATATGTGTCACTTCCTGTGGATATGATTGGACATGATAAACTTCACACACAATATTCCTTCTTTTGGTTAATCCATTTTGTGCTTGAGAAAAGCAAATGTTGGATGTAGATTCTGGTGTTGGTGGAGGCTGATTAAGGTCAAAAGCGGCCACTCACCTCTCGGCTCTGTGGTTAGCGAGCCCCTGGATTTAAGGCTCTGGAAAGATTTGGCGCATATCAAATATGACAATAGGTGAATGTGAGGCTCACTCGCCGTCGACAGAAAAGGGGGCAATGTTCTCCAATATTCCAGATTGAAGTCGGAGGATATTTTGCTGAACTTGGAGATGGTTGAGATTTATCGTTTGAAAATCCCAAGACGTTCGAAGAAGGTAGACTCTAGGTGTACCATACCTCGAAGGAACATTTGTTAAGGGGCGTTCTACAATGGCCTGGTTAGACATTGAATACAGTGACGCTTTCTTGTCCATGCAAGGCCCTATCATGGTGATACCAGGTCCAAGCCAAAAGATGTCTCGAGCAACCAGTCTAAAGATCGTTTCTGAAGAGACCAAAAAGAGCTTCTAATTATCGATTCCATATTTCTGTAAACGTACGCTAATGCTGATTTTGATCTTCCAACTTCCAACAATGATACGGAGAAGCAATTAGTCAGCTGACTGAGCTTGAATGAAAAATTTGTGATTATATATTTGTACTGCTTCTCCCATGATCGAACGATCAACTCAAAAAACTAACGCGATACCCTTGCCTGTGCGAAATCATAATACACAGGATTTCTCAGCACAACCTCTTTGTCCCACAGCTTCCCGGTGACCTCAAAGACAATTAACTCAGCATGCCCCAATCCAGTTGCCTTCACTTTTGTGGGTTAAAGATTACCCAACACCAACTTTCTCCTAGTCCTCCAGCCAGTCCAATTCGCCTTTCCAAATCAAGGTACACTCGGGATTAGAGCCCCCGATCGAGACCCACCCAATATTGCCCTTACTGGAGTGGCCTGCAACGGCACAGCCATGTCATACGTCCCATTACCTACAATATCAACAACATTTTTTCCCAAATCCGCCAATACCACCAAACGGTACCATGCCAGATATATCGGCTAAGAATTCGCCGTTCTCCTGTGCCATTTGCATGTAAGTCAGACGATCGAGGCCCGAAGTGCGAGAGATGTGGTCCATTGCCATTCGGCGAAGAGTGGACGAGTTGCTCGTGCGCATGTAGATAAGCTTTGCGTGTTCAACTGGGAAAGGCATGCTGAACCAACTTCGACCGAGAATGTTAGGTCTGGTCACTGCATTGAAGAGCACTGAGAAGCAAATCTTCTTGGACATGTGAAGAAGATGGATGAGAGCGTTTCGATGAGCTGTTGCTACTGCGGCAGGCTTTCCAGCCAGCAAATTACGTGGGAAAATGGAAAACGGGACGCTAATATCCCCAAGCAGGGTACCTACGTTAGGGGCAGGATTAGAGGGGGTCGTAGGAAGGAGTCGTCCAAAGAGACTGGTTGAGCTAGCCGGATTGTTTCCGAAAGACTCTGTCTGGCGTTGGAAACGCCGAGCGAAGAGGGGGAAGCAGTTCCCAAAAGAGAGCCTCCTGGGAACGAGGTTTGAGGTTGGCGAGATGCCAATACGATATTGCTATGATGTGGATTGCTGCTGCTTAATGGTCCAAATAAACCACACGGCAAAGCCGATCCAAAAGCGGAAGAATTCTCTGCAACCGGAAGGTGCGACGGCGTTGTGAGTTGTGGAAGAAATAAATGATCTTTGCAAGGGTTTTGAGGCTCTCAAGTTGCTAGCAGTGTTGGGCTGTTCTGCAAATTTGTGAATCTAAAAAAGCTCAATGGCACTATCCCCTTGTTGAGGTATCTCATTCCGTGCTAGTAATCATCAAGTCGAACTTCCTCAGGGGATAGACTCGCATGCGAATGCTGAAAGCAATCTGGCATTCCTTGCGTTGAATCTGGTCTAGGTAGTATGAGGGGGGGAACGGGGGATGAGGACTGATTTTTGTGAGAGGGGGCGGAGATTTAGGATGCCAGCAGAGCCTTGCCGATCAAAAGACGGAATTACGCCCCGATACAGGAACCCAACCATCAAAGCGAGAGCGTCTTGATCATCCTCCTCCCAGTAGATCGAATTCTCCTGTGCTTCCCTGAACCCTCCATTCAAAGCCCCGTCGAAGTATTCTGATTGCGAAGCAAGGAGTTGTGTATGGACCACACAGCGCTCCTTCTTCGGACCGACAAAGAAGAAGTCAACAACATGCGAAATAACTTGTGAAAGCCATGCTTGTGGTGGTGTGGTGGCACCCGACAAGTGCTGTGAGGCGGAGTTGTCGATCTTGAGCGGCTATTTACCAAGAGGAAAGGATATTTCCCAGAGTTGGACCTGATCTACGGGCAATTTAGATAAGAATGATGCGCTCTCTGAGACGTGAATCAGACCTTTCTTTTTACCTTGTAAGAAGTAGGGCATTCACTCTCTACGAATTGATTCAACTCCCGGCCACAATCCCTTTTCTTAAAGGCTCTTCCGCCAGCATGCAAATTCCAAGGCAGATGTGAAGAACATTGGAGAATGTTCAACAGTTTATCAAGTTTTCTATGGCTTCCTATCTGATGCCAGGACTTCT
The DNA here is from genome assembly GCA_021399465.1 of Hyaloscypha sp. PMI_1271. NCBI lineage: Eukaryota > Fungi > Ascomycota > Leotiomycetes > Helotiales > Hyaloscyphaceae > Hyaloscypha > Hyaloscypha sp. PMI_1271. The sequence goes on from JAJTUS010000010.1 coordinate 456,703, forward strand.
GGCAAGCACGACCGACTTTGGTATCAGACAAAGAACATCCTGGAAGCTGCGACTAGGCTTGATATGGCGCGAGGTAGGGAAGGAAAACCCAAAGGCATGATGGAATTCGTTTTGCACTTGTATAGACAAAGAAGGCCTGTTCTCCTGACTTTAGAGCGCTTTCCCCTAACCTTTTGAAGCAAGTCTGCTCCCGCCTTGGGAGCTACAATCATCGATCACAAACAACTCTGATGCATCTTGATATGGCAAGCGAGCTAATAAAGCTTAACTGTTCTCTGTAAGGCCAAGTTGCAAATACCCATCAACGATCGCGGATTCTTCACCGATCGTGGTCGGGGCTGTTGCCATTTCCTCGACAGGTATCCATAATCATACATCGTCATAATATTTGCCCTTCAGCCCTTGAAAGTATGGCTTTTCCCTGCTCTCTCCGTCTGCAGCCTTCGCATACCTTTCGGAGCATCTTCGCTCTTCCGATAGGGGTCGAATGGCTTTTCTTTCTTTCTGCCTCCCTTTTCGCCGTCATGTCGTTTTCCACGAAGGACAGAATCAGCTTTGCTGTAATCAAATGCCTCCTCACTATCAACTTCTCCTGCATCTTCCGTATCGCCACCTATAGCTGCGGCTGCTGCTGCCTTCTTTGCGGCTTTCTTGGCTCGTTTCTCTGCTTTGCGTGCCGCTTTTTCGGTGGCCTTTGCCCGTCCTTCTCGCGCTGCTGCTATGTCTTCAACGGTGATTCTGCTGAGGGTTGGAATGTGACGTTTACCAGAATCATTCGAAACTTCTTCCTCTGACTTTACTTCGTCTGATAATGCATCATTCTTTTGCTTTGCTCCACGCTTGATGACAAAAGCTTTGTCTTCCTTCTTTGATTGTGTGATGGGTTCCTCTGGCTCACCGGAAGCCTCCCGGGCTATTGGTCGATCTGCTAAGCCATTGGAGAGGGCAAAAATCTCCGATGACAACACAGGTAAGGGAACGGCAAGTCTCAACGTCTCACTGTGTGTTACGGTCGGGCTATCCCATAGACTACTTCCGAAAGCTCCTCCCCAAAAAGTCGAACTCTCGCTTCGAAGTTCCGTCCCATCAAATATAGCTACCAACGTCTTCGGTGCAGTGCTTGCTGCGACGGTGGGCAGGTTTGCCTTCGCAACACCACCTACCGAGTCCGGACGAAGCACATCAATCATGCTTGGACCACTCTTCCCCCGAGCTTTTGCTGATTTAATCAGAGCGAGCAACTCCCCAGCTCGCGATTTCACGCCGTGAGATACAGGGTGGGCGATGCCTAGGAGAGCCACCATGTCTAGAGGCATCAATTTCGCCATACTGAAAAGGACATGCTGTGGCATCACGAAGGATGGGCTGTCATCGTCCGCCCTCGCAATTTGGTCTCGCCATTCATGAACAGCTCTAAAGACTGCAAACTGCTCGTTGCTCAACAGTGCAGGTGTTTTAACCAGTAATGAGTACCAACCGCCAGGGCCTCGTCCGCTCTCCGCATTGTAGATGGTCCGTTCATATCTCAACAGTGAAGTCTCCTTGGATTTCTGCAAGACAAGTTCAATTCGATTCTCCTCCGGGATCTCGGGATTTGTCTTGTCGATTAATTCGTTGCGCATGTGGTCATAAATATAAAGTAGGAAGTGCGTGTCAGCCCGAGCGTAGAAGAACATCTCTTCTGGCAGAGGTCTGGGAGAAAATTAGTAAGATTCGAAAATCAGCCATATAATTCTCTTTACCGTATTCTCCAGTCGGCCATCTGGTACTTTTTATCGGCGTCAAAGTCAATGAATTTCTTGAGCAAAAAGGCAAGACTCCCTCCTGCATATCCAAGAGTCCGGCTCGCCCAATGTGTGTCAAAAAGCCCAACAACATAAAGGCCAAGGTCACGCTGGAGCCAAACAATATCCATATAGGCTCCATGGAAGACCTGGCGCCATTAGCTGTCTGCTAGCAATTGCAGAAGTCAATGATCTAAATTACCTTGAGTATCTTTGGATCCGCGAATACGTCATTGAGGACTTGCAGATCTTGTCTCCAAGGCTTTAGAGTATCCACGATCCAGTCCTTATTTCGTGTGCTAATTTGCATCAATGATACCAGCCCCACATACGATCGTGTATCGTGATGCTCAAGATCGACAGCAATTTCAGTGGCAGTCTTTAGCTCATTGAGCATTTCAAGTACTCCCTCTGCAGTATCCACGAATATTGCTGATGTACTTTCAACTGGAAGATATGGAATGGGATCAGCTTTTCGGTAAACGGCGTCTGAGTATTTCAGTTCGAGGATTTCGGTCTCGTATGGATGTTTGTATCTAAAGTAGTTGTCAGTATTGTCAATGATTAAGGCTGTTCTTGTGCTGCCCATCGTCTTCAATTGGGTGACGCGCCGATTGTGTCTTTTTCTCTGTGGCTTGCTTAAGCCCTCAGGTTTAGTGGGTATGGGCGGAAGAGTGAGCAGTGGTAGGAAAGCGGTGTAGTCATACTGGTGTTGCTCTGAGCCATTGGCAACAGTGCCTAGGCTTTCTTCGAGGGATACTGTGGCATGGGGTTTTGAAACGAGGAGAGGTCTCCAAGGTGTATTATCGTCATTATTGGGTCTGTTTTCGAAAGCAAGTTGCGGCTTGACGAGATTTTGGGTTCGGAATGCATTTCCTAAGGGGCCGTGTTTCTTGGACTTTGAAGAGGACTATCAGGAGTGAGCCTCAAATGGTCCGGGAGGAAGGGAATCATGAGTTACCTGGCTCGATTGTTCACCAGTTGCAGGCTCTTTGCGCTTGATTACACCAGTATATTCGTCGAGGCAAGTGTCAGACTTCTCCAATAAGGAATCGATAACATCCACGACGCCCCGCCAGTTATTTTCCACATCATCCGCATCCTGGAGGATTGGCGCACGCAATTCCGAGATAGAAACCGCAGATTTGAGCAATGCGCTGGCCAAGGAAAGCAGGCGCTCACTTTGCTCATCAAGAGCAGTCCCCATCTCAGGATTGAACGATCGCTGGAATCCGAGATCTTCGGAGGATATTTGGCCGGTCGTTCGAGTCGTAGCAATAAGCGCGGCCTGGATCTGGTCCTGCAAGGACTTAAAGTCCTGCGTTTGATCCATTATCGGCACTCTGAGCTTGTGAAAGGTGTTGGTTGAGGTTCAAGCTCGAAGATCTCGAAAATGCAACTTTTGTCGCGTTTGCTGCAGCCCCGGTTTCTAGCAAACCCCCCTGTCAAGGCGGCCGCGTTGATACATTTTCATAGAGCCACGAGCTTCCACACATCTTAACATTCACTGCCTAAGATGTCGTCGTCGCTTGCTCCCGAATGTAATGAGGTAAAAGAGTAAGTCTCCTTGAGTAATAGTCGGAACCAGTATTAATTCACTTTTAGACGTTACGATTCTTGCTTCCTGAAGTGGTACAGCGAAAGTCCGTCATTCGCCTCCCGAGAGAGAGCGCAAAGCTAACAGGCTTCAAGAATATCTCCGGGGAAAGGGCACAACAGATGAATGTGCAGCTCTGTTTAAGGATTACAAGCATTGCTTGACGGTCAGTTCCCCTTGAGCCAGCGGCTCAACCAGCTCTGATCATCAATAGAATGCACTCAAAGATCGTGGCATTGACAAGATGCTCGAGGAAGCCCGGGAGGATCACAAGGAGAATGACGCTGCAAATCTGCGGCGAAAGTGTGAGCGGCTCCTCAAAGTTAATGAAATCATGGGAGTTTTGGCTAATCAGCTGATAGAAATGGGATCTCTTGCGATAATTGTACAGTATATTGGCGTGGACGGCGCTCGGCGTGAAGCATTTTAAGAGACTCTGCTCTGGCTCAGAAGGCTGCTCTTCTCAGAAAACACATCCTTTTTTCTTCCTGGCTTGTAAGATAATTACAGATGCACTCAATGGATCCCAACGTGCAGAGAACAAGAACCCTGGTCTACCGTGGTACAGGAATAGTCTCGGAAAGGGGTTGATACGCCAGATAGGACGATTTTGACGAGAGCCCATTGACTGCAAATCGGAAACCAACAACTAAAGAAGACTTTGCAACAAATGTACATTGTTTGTCGACTGTCATGGCAATCTGCACTCGGCATATGTCTCCAGAAGGGAAGTACCGAAGTATAAAAGTAGGAGATCTGGGGTTAGCCTGACACGTGATTGAAGGGCAGTGAAGCTTAATTTCTGATCCTGGTCGCGAGAGATAGGAGTGAAATTGAGGAGCCTCTTCATAGTCGCGCAGTGGTCGAAATCATGAAGATAGCCTTGCTCGCCCTTCGATAACACGGGAGAGTCAAGTTCGCATCCTGCTCTCACCTTCCCTCTTCCCACACACCACAATACAAATACAAAGCACCAACATCCCCAAGAAGACAACAAGCTGTTCTCTTGGTCGCGTCGTCCAACTCCACACACACTCGCACAAACCAGTGATGTACCAGCAGTAGAAAAGGATTAATGCACCCATTTTCTATTCTTGCCCTTGCGATCTTCGTAGCCGGCTACATTACAGCGAGGTGGGATCTGGTCACTCGACTTTATGATCTTGCAATCTTCGCCTGGGACCACGGAGTAGTCGTAAGTCCGCCTGGAGTTCTGGTGCAGGAAGAGTAGCTTCTAACCTTATTTGTCCAGGCTCGCACTGCGAAAGGATTTGCGATTCTGTCACTTTTCTTCTTTCTGTTCATCATCCCAGTGGAAAGGCTTGCTTCGAGGGAGACGCAATTGGTGGGAGAGTATTCCTGGGCCTAGAACGCTGCTAATGTCTTTGCAGCACCCAAGGTCTGGGAGTGCTGGAATATCTGCTAGGGAACAGTTGCGACGACGAGGATCCTTCTAGGAAGGGACGAGCCGTCGAAGTTCTGTCATGCCCGAGCATGATGGCCTCATGAGAATATTTTGGCCGTTGGACATTCCAAGATCTAATTCGCCAGGGATAATAGTTGGTTGGAGGAACTCGGGCCTCGATGTCTTCGTGGTGGCAGTATTGGAGGATGTCGATGTTAGTAGGACTGCCGTCAGTGGAGGACTGGCTGCTGACTTTGACCAGGCACGTAGTGTGGAGAACGCTTTGAAGGTGGGAACCCTATTTCGAAATGCGAGCCATCCGATCGAACGAATCTATACTTTATGCGGGCAGTCTGCAATGCATGTTCTAGGACTCGCGAATAGCCCAGGGGTTGAGGTCGAGAATCTGCAAATTCACGCAACAACCCCGCCGAATCTCAAAACACCCCAGATATCTTGTGCTCGAGCAGCTACGATCCAGATTATCATGTTTGACCGCCCCCTCCCAACCAGGATGCAATACATTTCTCTGAGTCCAATATCACTGGCCTTGGGCGACAAATCTGAAATGGCCATCCATGAGCCAGGAAGTGTAGATGCCGAAGAGGAACGAGAAGAGATGAGGAACAGGCAAAGGACAAAAAAGTTGGTCGAGAAGTTGAAGTTCCATACCGTCACAAATCACCGCCCCTCGCAAAAGGAGCTTGCCCTGCGGAGAATCGTCAATCAGATCAATTGCTCGTGGGAGCTGCATACACTTCTTCAGAAGAACATATCACTAGTTGGGAGACGTTCACGGCGGAGTTTAAGCGTGTCAGAGAGGGTTGTGGAATCAGCGACAACGATGAGAGATTTTGTTCTTGTTGCGATTTGGCAGATCGTAACAGTCTATATCTACCCAATTCTACGACGTGGGTTTGTCATCGGTTTGCTCTGTCACCGGGTGGCTGCCGAGGCTCTGCTTCTTGTTCTGGAGTGGAGAGCGAAGCCAGACTACGCAGCATTAAAAGATATATCAGCAACAGCTCAACAAGTGGAGATTCGTCTTCAGCAGTTCTGCTTCTGGTAAATTTCCATTGTCCTATATCCCGAATACGTTGCTAATTCGTTGTTAGGCCTCATCAAGTAAGTTGTAGTATTCTTCCCCTCCCCCCCCCCCCCCCCCCCCGAATTGGCCTACCTCTGGACTGGACTGGATGCCGGTACCCCCAGAATGGATCTATCTCTGGACTGGTCTGACTCTGGATGCTCCTGCCCACGGAATGGGCTTGACCCATGATGTCTCGGGTTCTCCTCTCTGTCTTCTTCTCAACACTCTCAAAGCTACAACAACATCTACCTTTGCTTCCCTGGAGAGCTTGCCAACAAATACTGTGGAGTGCTTGGCTGTCTGCCTTCGCATGTTAGAGGATGTAAGCTCAAGATCCTCCCTTACTTGGGATTCAATTGCTAATGTGCATAGAATCGCGGCCGTCGATTTGTGTGACTGCGGCACTCTCCAGTTGGTACATTGAGAAACCGACACATAGGTTTAAGATCTCTGACCGCTTGGAGTCAATTTCTCATACTGTGTCTTGGTACAGCTCTCAGAAAACACTAGAGCTGTGGATTTGCCCCAGGCGTCAAGAAGGCAGCGCACTGTTCTGCCTGTTCTGCTGGACTGCTCTGACACCCCCACGGACTACTCTCCCGGACTGTCCTGGCACCACACCTCGGAAAAGTACTTTTTCGAGACTGCTCTCATGCCCTCACGACCTGCTCTGCTAATCTGTTCTAGCAGCACAACGTCATTATCCTGGATCTGTTTAGTGGTGGATCTTTCTGAAGCCTGGCATTTTACTTTGCGTTTTGTGATGTTTGTGAAGGCCATTTTCTAACAGGTTGATTAGTATGTTACGCTGCGGAAGCGTAAAGACGATTGGCAGAGTGTTACAGATAGCCACCCAGAATACATCAGATTCTACCAGAGTCTCTGGCTAGTTCTCAATGACATTGTAAGGGCAACGGGGTTTCTTAAATTCTTTGTTTTCGTTTTCTGAAATACTCCCCTTCATCTCATGCACTCCCAACACACCCCAAAAAGAGTTTAGTTTAATTCATTTTGCACAATTGTACTGGGTAGACATTCTAAAATAAGAAAGATGCTGACTCGCCCGTTATCCAGATCATCGGCATTGCCCTGGGTTCTTATATTATCGATCATCATGAATTTCTAGCTGAACGGATCAGCGAGATACTCAGCTTGTATTCGATTGCAGCACTGCAACGTACAATTGCGTGGCTTATGGATTGGCCAGCGGGGCTGAAACTCAACAATGAACTGGCTGCTTTTCTCGGCGACCTCTTTCTTTGGGTCATTGATCATTGGTCGAGTGAGTAGCTCCTCCGGAATTTGATCATCCCAGCTGACTCTTGCCAGATTGTATAGAAGCTTTGCGACCGGTGCTGCCTCACATCATTTGGTTCATCGGATTTTCAAGTTTTGCCGGTGCTAGTATGCCAATTGCGCTCTTCTCGGATATGCTGTCAATCCTGTAAGAGTATCTTTGTCCATGGCTCTGAGCTCCCTATTTTCATTGGCCTGAAGGATGTTTCAGCTCGCTCCCGGCTCTCTCACCCTCGAAGAAACATCGTGCTAATTCGTTCTAGGACTCTTCATATCTACTCCTTTTACTTGGCTTCCGCCAGAATCTTCAATTGGCAATATACCATACTTCTCTCCCTCTTTCAACTCTTTCGAGGCAAAAAGCACAATGTTCTCAGGAAACGAATTGACTCCTGCGACTACGATCTCGATCAACTCCTACTAGGCACCATCTTGTTTACCCTGCTCTTCTTCCTCCTACCAACAGTAGTTGTATTTTACCTCACATTTGCATGTTCACGAATGGCGATCATCTCGCTGAAGGCGGCGCTAGATACTTTGCTTGCATGTCTGAACCATTTTCCGCTTTTTGCTCTCATGTTACGAATTAAAGACTCACAGAGACTGCCAGGTATGTCGTTCTACCACTTTTAAGTTCCATAATTAAGGGAGATAAGGTGGCATTTGCTTTGAACTTCGAGATACCAAACAATTTTCTGGACTTTTCCCTAATGTCCCTACTCCACCGCCAACTTCGTACATATTTCTCAAAGTAAGCCAGCCTGCCACTTTCTAAGTTGTTCGTTCTAACGTTCTTCAGTCTGTACCCCTCACCTTCCGTGCGATGTTTCATCAATACTTCCAACTCGGTCACCGCATCCGCAAACACTACCTCTCACCCCGTGTGCTCCTCTGTCTCGCAACTGGCAAATTCGTGCCGCCTATTCACCGTAAGAACTTGTACAGTCTCCAATACAGCATGCTGCCTGCTCGTCGCGCGGGGATCATGGATATGTGGCATGCGTTGACTGCCCAAACCCCTGCTAAGAAGTCAGGGCTGTATGACAACCTGAAAATGAATGGGAAACGACTGAATGGGAGTGGGAGGAGGCATTACGGCCACTGAGATGAAGAACTTCTTGCATATAATGTGAAAAGCGTAAATCATAATCAAGAGCAGAACTCCTTATAGGCATAAGTTTCAAGTTCTAGATGCCACTCCCAATGTGAGGAGAAAAGTCAACGTCAATATGCGTACCCTTTACCTCGCTCTGTTAGTAAAATGACTGGATGAATTCCTTGAATTGGGGTGAAGCTGAAGTAAATATGATGAGGAGTGAGGACTATTGCGATACTTGGGCTCAACTTCTCTCCTTTTTTGCCGGAGGTGAGCAGGACCCTGCTCTGTATTGTCCGCCTTTTTCTGCCACCTCTTTGCTCTCTAGTTTTATACACTAAATAGGCATTTTACAAACGATCCTCGAGGGTAGGTATTTCCCATTCGACTCTAATTTGATGTCGCTAACGCAATCACAACAATCCAGAATCTTAACAGAACTTCAAATAGAGATCGCCATTAGTCGGTACGGTGACCCGAAACGGTGGCTAGATTATACGCTAAGAAGAAAACCAGTTTGATAATTTCGACCGGAGAAAAATCCACCAAGGATTTTCGTAGCACAAGCTCCAGGTGGTCAGCGACTCTTGCTTGGGGCTTCGTGTGAGCTTTGCTACTTTGATTCTTGGCTTAGATGGAGGGTTCTTTTTTTGCAAGTTTTCATAAGCCGAGCTGCGAGTGAGCACAAGGCTGAGGATATGTACCTTTGCTTATCGAGCAAGCTGTGTTTACCCGCCTCGCAAGCGGAGACTTAATAAGAACTATTGTAAAGCTATCTGAATATCTATATTTCTATTTTGTGTATATATATAGGCAATCCCAATAAAACCGTCCCAATCATTTGTACCAGTCATTGCAGCACCAAGATGTTTCTATCCCGTCCCAGGTACCCGGCATATTGCTTAAAATGCTTTCACTTACTTCTATGCACCCCCGTTCTCATCACCATCCAAATTTCTCAATCGCCACATCGACATTCCTTCCATCTCGCACCAACCCTGAACAAGTATTCCTAACCGCCCGACCCATGGAATCCGGCCCGCTTGCAACTACCCGAGTTTTTTTGCCATTGCCGAATTTCTCCACAATCTCGCAAATCATTCCACGTAAATCAGGTCTCCCAATCTCCTCTGTCGCCTGAGGGATTATGATTTCAGCGCCCCTATTCTCGGCATCCGCCAACGCTGGCCTTCCTACCCACGAGATATGTGCCTCCTCGTGGATCACCCAGATCAAGACGATTTTCTGTCTCAGCAGAAAGTAGGTTGGTGCGATTTCCATGTCTGTGGAACGAGGGATATCGAGCAAGTGATGAATCAAAGGGAAGCCAACCGCGATTCCGCTACCGCCGGCTACTACAATTGCTAGATCTGACTCTTCGAGCATCGTTCGTGCGTGAGAGCTGCCGTAAGGGCCATCAAGGCGAATGCTTAGATGCTTGTGAAGTCTGGCTGCGTTGAGGAGATCGCGGGAGAATCCGTCTTGGGCGCGGATTAGAAGATCTAAACGCGCTTCGTCCTCTCCTCCTAGAGGCCCTTTTGAGGCAATTGTGAACGGATGTGCCTGGGTAATATGTTTGCTTGACAAAGAGGGCACCGTTATGAAGACGTGATCCGTAGCTTTCCAGCCAGACAAAATGGAACCCCCGAATAAAGCTGCCCAACGAGGCTCGGGTTGTATGAAAATGGTACTGGACAACCTGATAGTGTCCTCATCTTCTAGGATTTTGGTGTATGCCCCAATGGTGGTGCTCTTAATGCCGATCCGATATATCAGTCGATCCAACAGAAATATGCCCAGGGCGATGCCAACATAGGGTCTTGCCGTTTGGTGATGAAAGAAAATGAAAACCAAAGCAGCAGCTTGTAAGATTGCATGTAATCCGAGAAACAATTCGTACCAGCGCTGGCGGAAGCTAGCCAGTGAAGTCAAGTAAAGCAATTCATACGAGATAAAAGCGCCAATACCAAGTAAGACCATTTTGATTAGCAAAAATTGAGTAAGTCCAGAGCCATTGGGCGTAATAATTGTGTACCAGACAACAATCATTCCCGTAGAATGAAACAATGCTGCTAAACACAGAAGCTCCCCCAGCCGACGATGAAATATATTCAATGATTCATATGACCGGCCCGTCAGGAACTTCAAGGGTTGGTTCTTTGCTGCTAAAAGATACAGTAGTGGAAGGTTGGCTACGAAGATCATCCCAAATCTATCGGCCAGGACAAAAAGTTCGAAGATATTGAGATTGATGTGGAAGAATATGTAAAAGATATTCAGAGCCATAAAGGCCGAGAGGACAATTGAGGTTCCATTGGAAGGCAGGATCTTGTTCACAATTGGAATTGGCCTCGGCTGATAAATCAAAATTGCTTTTGCGGTGCCATAAACGGACCATCGGTGGAGAGGGCGAAGGGCTTGCTCATTGTGCAGAAGCGGCATCTCCTCATCAAGATGTTTCCGGGGAGGGCTGGCTGTGCCTTCCATGGTACTACTGTTGGATGAGTATATACCGTCGCGGTCTTGGCCATCGTCTGATATGCGGAAGGTGGGTTTGATAGCATTATCGAATGCAATTTCGTCCCCTAACACTCGTAACCTGGAGGCCCGTCTTCTCCTCCATCGAATTGCTTTCTCGGTCCAATGAATTGCTGAGAGGAGACAAACAAAGCCAAGAACGACAAGATTGTATGTCGGGACGAATTTCCTAGAGAAAAGTATCCCCTCGACCAATTTGCGAAACCGTGGATCTCGTTGTTCAGGTGGTCCTTTCTCTCCATCTGTGGCTTTCAGTGATAATCGAATCGCATCTTGGAGCCATTGTGACTCCATGGCCCTGATGCTGATGGCTAGTGTTACATGGCACCTTGAAATGACCTCGATAAACAGGCTTGTGATACAGAGGAATACAAGATGGAAATGAAGGAGGTTGAAGATCGCGCTAGAATATTGACAAATGGTCCGTGCGCCTGGGGTTTGTTCTTCGTCCATGCATATTTCTAAAAACTGATCGAACCAAACACACGGCAGCCGCTTCACTGCAAAACTCTTCACAGCTTCAAAATGGCGGACAAAGAACCAAAGTAAGCAACAAAACTTCAACCTTCGCTCTTATCCCTCCGATCAAATTGCGTCAGCTCTAACAAAGTCAACAGAAAAGACGTAGCTCCTACGAATCCCAGAGGCATTCCCTATGCGCCTTTCGTCGACAAGGTCGAGGACTATGTCACTTCACGCGCAGACGTCGAGGCGACGTTGAAGAACTTTCAAGAAATGATATCGTATGTTCTGCTTGTTGGAACAAGAGGAAGACGCTGAAAGTGTTGTCAGGAAATATCAGTTCATGGAAGCCAACCAACAACGGCGAGCTGCAGGCCTGAAAGACAAGATGCCGGACATCCAAAAGACCTTGGACACTGTGCGGTTTTTGAAGACGAGAAAAGTACGGCTGCACTTGTTTAGCTCCTAAGGGTTCCAAAGATGATGTGCTAAGTGCTTGCTGCAGCCTGGTTCGGACCCAATAGAAGCTACCTTTGAGCTTAATGACACCCTTTACGCCAAGGCACATATCCCACCGACTGATGAAGTATACCTGTGGCTAGGAGTAAATGTTTCATGGGATCGCAGGTTGGAGTGTTTTGCTGACGGGGGATTAGGCCAACGTTATGCTGTCGTATCCTATTGACGAAGCAGAAGAACTGCTTTCCTCGAAGCTTGCCGCTGCAAAGCAAAGTCTAGAAAATTGTGAGGAGGATCTTGACTTTTTGAGAGAGCAAATTACGGTATGCTCTTCCGAGCCGTACCCGCGAGACAGGTCGAGATTTCTTGACGGGACTGACGAGTAACTAGACCATGGAAGTTGCCACGGCACGAGTCTACAACTGGGACGTCACGATGAAGCGAAAAGAAAACAATGAACATGGTGCACTGGAAGATGTGGCAAAGGATGGGACCCCGAATGGATAGATGGCTGGTCAATGACGAAATAAAGCATCTGAATCAAAAGGACGCCTCACTTGTGGTAGTACAAGTTTCTTAAACCACTGAAGACTGTTGAGAAAAAGCGTGACAGGCCCCCCTTACAAGCTTAAGGTTGTTTGTGCCTGCCTGCCTGCCTGCCTGCCTGCCTCCCTGCCTCGCCGCTGCCTCTCCGTGATTTGGCAGCCGTGCTCGCTTAATTAAAGGCAATGACGAAAAGCCCGCCCCTCGAGTTCAGGGACCAAGAAACATTTTGTTGACGTGGAACTCCCTGTGCGGCCCTCGAGAAACCAACATCAAAGCCCGATCTCATTCACATATCTTCATCATGGCTTCAGAAAACCCCTCCATGAACCTTGATCCCAAGTACGATCATTACGACTACCCAACAACGTCCCCGAACAAACAAAGCGGTCACCCTGGACACACAACACCAGAACAGGATGCCCAGGTCTACCAATTGCGAATGAAGCTGGAGGCAGATGGCTATTCTGAGCGCCTCGATACTTTGACTCTTGTGCGTGCGCAAAGCCATATCCTCTCGCTGTACCGGGCTGACGGGTGTCCTAGCTACGATTCTTGCGAGCACGAAAGTTCGATGTGGCCCTTTCAGAGAAGATGTAGGCCCCTGCGCCTCCCGTGGCATTATACATTCTAATGAATAACCAGGTTCGTTGATTGCGAGAAGTGGCGCAAAGAAACAGATCTCGACAACCTCACCCGCAATTTCGACTACCATGAGAAGCCCCAAGTCTTCGAGTACTACCCGCAGTACTACCACAAGACTGATAAAGTAAGACAGGATCAACGACCTGCACAAACAAATTACTGACAGAACCCAAGGATGGACGACCTGTATATATCGAGCAATTAGGCAACATTGACTTAGCGGCCATGTACAAGATCACAACTTCTGAACGAATGCTGGCAAACCTTGCTGTTGAATACGAGAAGGTCGGCGACCCACGACTCCCCGCTTGCTCACGCAAAGCTGGACAACTACTCGAGACCTGTTGCACAATAATGGACCTGAAGGGCGTGGGAATCAGCAAAGTCAGCTCCGTCTACTCATACGTCAAGCAAGCCTCCGCAATCTCGCAAAACTACTACCCCGAACGACTTGGCCGTCTCTACCTAATCAATGCACCATGGGGATTTTCAGGAGTTTGGAGTATCGTCAAGGGCTGGTTGGATCCCGTCACTGTCCAGAAGATCCATATTCTAGGCAGCGGATATCAGAAGGAGCTTCTCGAACAGGTCCCAGCTGAGAATCTCCCAACAATTTTCGGAGGCACTTGCGACTGTCCTGGTGGTTGTGCTTTCAGTGATGAGGGGCCATGGACAGATCCTCAAGTAAACAACCTTTTTCTTTGTCATTTATTGCGGACTTCTTACCTTACTGGTCGAGAGGATGAGACATGCTCCCGGCTCCCTCCCGGCTCTCTTCGCCCCAGAGACACATTTTGCTAATTCGTTGTAGTGGACTAGGACCCCGAAGTGGGCTAAAAAGGATGAAGGACAGGCGGAAGGGGAGACGATCATCAACACTGAGAATGTCAACCCAGGCACGATTCCTGACTCAGCAGCCAAGCCAGCTGCCGCGCCTGCCCCTACTGCAGAAGATGTTGCAGATGAGATCAAGCCAGCACCGGCACCTCAGTAAATTCGATAACTTGGAGTTGCTAAACGAGATTTCCATGATTGGTGGTCGCGGTGAGATAGGAAGTGGAAGTGAGAATGATGACCATTAAAGAGCAGAAGGAACCAGTTTCGAAACACATAGCGTGGCTTTGGTGTGTGATGTTTGTGTTCGGCCATCCTTTTTCACTGGCTCTGAATCACTAGAATAAAATACAGAATTGCTGGTGCAGATTCCTTCCAAATTCTCATAGTACTGTTCACCCACTCACGCTTCACTTCCAAATAGCAGATGCTCTATTTACTGGATTCGAAGGCCAGATGCCCATGATTGCTTGAGCGATTTCGCAACATGCCATTTCCATTTCATGACCTCTCTTCTACTCGCTATCATCTTCCTCTTCCTCTTCCTCTTCCTCACTCTCCTCAGACTCATTGTCTCTAAACCACTGAATAAGCGGCGCCGTCTTCTCCCTCACCCTCTTCATCTCCTTGTTCTCCGCCTCCCCGAGCGCTTCATTCTCATCCCACCAACTGAACATTGCCTCTTCTTCAAGAATATCCATCTGATACAACTCCTTGAGAACAGCCGCCAGAATGATCGCCCCACTACCCCTATGCACAAGGTCCTTCTGCAAGCAAGTAATGAAATCAACCTGATCGTCCTCCAAGTTCTTAGTACCAACCGCAACCTCCCTCAAGAACTTCTCCGCGCCAGGCGCTCCGAAAGTTTTCGCGGCAGCTTTACTGGCCTCCATTTTCTCGCCCTCTACCATCTGTGCTATCCGCTTGGTGAAAGCAACTGCGATGGCGCGGCGCACTTGGTGGTCTGATGCATTGTTGCTGAGTCTCAAGCCCATGAATTCTAGTTTGGCTGAGTCGAAGTCGTCACCTTCTTTCAAGGCGTCGAGAAGGCCGTTGACGGCGTCGTGGTGGAACATCTCGTTTGAAGAACTTGGATCTCCGTCGTCGGAGATGGATCCAGCAAAGGAAGAAAGGCGGGATCGCGATTGTGTTGGGGTGGCGGAGCTGAAATTGGAGTTGAGTGTTGAGATGGATTCACTGGAGAGATTGAGATGCGAGGTGCTGTAGATGAGGTTGCTGTGGAAGGCTATGCCTTCGTCATCGGAATCTTCTTCTTCGTCGAAAGAGTACCCTTCCCCTCCGTCCCCTACGATTGTTGTGTCCGTTGCTACGCCCACTGGAGGCTCCCCTCGTTTTACTCGAGTGATGCGTGATCCTTCTTTGGTTTCCTGGTTGTCCGCTATTCGAACGCCATACGAAAGCAGAGACCCTGGTTGGATCTTGCATCTCTTCCCAATAACTGCCTCGCTGGCAACAATGGCTCTATCGATCGTTGATCCATCTCCAACCACAACATCGTCCCAAATATAAGCATTCTGGATCATCACGTTCTTACCAATGTGACATCTCCGTCCGATGATACTGTTTGACACCATGCTCCCATCCCCAATACTTGTATCCTTCCCAAGCACAGTTCTCTTGCCAGCTTTGCACGTTCTTGCCAGAATGACTCCATTCTCCTTGCACAAGCCACCCCGCTCAAACTTATAAGTTTGACCGGCAACCAAATTGCTATCGGGCACGAGAGGATATGTCCATCTGCCCAACACATCCTTGCTAACGGCTTCATAAGACTGTAAATTGAAGACACGAGCCGCATAGTGTTCATCCACAATCTCGGTATGGATCGTCTTTCCATTCAACTCATAATCCTTCAGCACGCCATGCAAGAAATGCCGTCTTGGGACTTCGTAATCAAATGACTCTGCCCAAAGCGCCAAAACATCAGGTGTGCAAATATCAATTCCGCAATCGATCAAGTCCGTCCGAATTTCCATTTCCGTGTGTGTTGAGAGCAACTCTGGGTCGATGTTGACATATTTGTTTGCCTGTAATGGGTGCATTTCCTCGTAATGCAGACATCGATTCTTTGTAGGGTCAACAACGAAAACTGGTGTGATCCCTTTTGATTTCGTGCGATGTGACCCTAAACCCCCAGCTCGCAAGATCAAGGTCATGATGGCATTCTTGTCTGCAATTCTTCTCGCGCGATGGGCTGCCAATGCAGCATCTATTGGTAGATTCGAAACCAAGTCTCCATGCACAAGGAGGAAATCCCCAGTAATCAGATCCCGCGCATCTAGGTCACGGAGCGCATCGCCGACAGAACGAGCTGTTGTCTTGACGATTTCGAGGGAATTGAAAGGAGAAGCTGGAGCTGACGGATGCCATTTGGAGGCTTGGATGTAGCGTTCAACTTCTTCGGTGTGTGCTCCGCAGTAGACATAGATGTCGGCGACGCCTGACATAGCAAGGAACTCGAGCGTGTATTCGATGAGAGGTGTATTGGCTAATGGAAGCAGACACTGTGCCAAGAATCAGCGCCGTTCATTCAGGAAGATAGATGGCTTAACCCACTCTTGGTGTCTCTAAGGTAAACGGGTTGAATCGTGTCTCAAACGAGTCTGCAAGTACCTGCGTGAGATTTAGTATTTCCCTAGACTGGCACATCCTATGTAGAGAAGAAGCTCATACCACAGCCTGCAGAGTCTCCTCTCTCTCCTCCTCAGCTTTCTTCCCCGCTGCAGCACCTTTCTTTCCCTTTGGAGCTCCCTTCCCCCCACCAGGAGCATTTTTCGGATTCTTTTGCGACATGGCTGCCGCAGTGCGTTCCCAACGTCCAATGCTCCAATCCAAAAGGTGTGCAGGTTCAAAATAGGCTCCTCAATCTGTACTCTCAATTCAAACTCGGAAAGTCGTTCGTGGTGGGGTATGCATCAACTTCAAGTCTTCAAAATTTGAGCCCCTCGCCATATTTTGAGTCACCGAAAATAGAGTTGCATGCTAGCGTGACTGCGCCGGGACAAGGATCCTCCCGAGGGGCTTGATGCGCTGCCAGGGGGGCAGCCTCGCACGAATCATCATACGACTCAAGGGGGTCGACAGCAGTCTAGACTCGTGGAATCGACCCATTTCACCCAGGGGGGTGGTTCATAGTAAATACTTTATCGCAACGTCAACACGTTTGTCTGTTGCCATGTTAAGTCAATAATTCCGGACAGACACCTGGCTGAAGTCCTCGGCTTGGATCTCGCTGAGAAGCTTACTGGCAGAAGATACAAGAAAGGAGAGATTTTCCGACCAATCCAGGCGATTTGTTTGGGCAAGTGTAAATCAGCTCATATTATTATTCTTTCTTCGATCAGACTCTTGCAGACAAGTCGACCTCGTTATCATAGATAGATCTCTACCACCAACGCCAAATGCAGTAAAGGGTTTCCCGCGCCCATGCGATGCTGAAAATACCTCCTACCCGCTGGCCTCAAATGCCGCTGAGGACTTGGAGTTGGCAATCTTCCGCCTGCGCCGAAATCAATCATCTTCTTCGTGCAACTCCGAACCTCATGGGACCCTATTGCCCTTCAAGCGTCCCGCGATAGTCAACACTATAAATATACATAACAGGACGGGATATGCTATTGGGACTATCCCTCAATAAAAATCGCAGTCAATTTTGCAAATATGGACGAATCATTGGGGGAAGGCACTTTGAGGCGGTGGATACATCCTTTGCCTCTTCTCTGGGTGATCTTCTGGGGGTCCTCCGGTCATGTCGGACATGACTCTTCGATGTGGTGCTGCTCTCGGCCCTCCCAAGCCGCCCTGGGGCGACGGTGCTGGGAAACCAGATTGTGGGTGAGGATGCGTAGGCGCCATAGTATATGGCCGATTATCTCCCATAGCTTGCTGCATATAATTGGAAGGAGCTCCTATAGGTGATGCTCCTGGCAGCTGAATTGGCGAGTTCCACGATGTTGCTGTTGCAGGTGACTTACCCGGAGATGACTCCTCCTTGAGAGACTGAGCGGCAGAAAGTTGCCCTACATTCAAGCCGAGAGGGGGATGAGTTGCACTTGGCGTTACGAAACTTCCGCCATGGGGCATTGACGAAGGAGGAAATTGCGCGTTCTTCTTAAATTGTGGCAGGTGCTTTTCCAGAGCTCGTAACATACCCTCCTTTGTGAATGGTTTCGGGAGAACGTCATTCATGCCTGTCAAAAAGTTAATAATCGTCGGAAGTAATCACCTAAAGAGACCTTACCATATCGAAAGTACATATCAATGTCGTCGGCTCTTATGTTCGAAGTCATTGCAATGACGGGAATTGTCGGCCGTATTTCTCGAATGCAAACCGTAGCCGAGACGCCATCGAGGTGAGGCATAATAATATCCATTAAAATAAGGTCAAACTGGTGGGAGCCGTTATTAATCTTGTTCACGGCCTCAAGACCATCCCGCTATTAACTGTTAGTAGAGGCCATGCGGCACTGAAATAGCAGCCAAATATCCTTACAGCAGTCTCGACACCGCATTCAAATGCTTGCAAGAATTTCGATCCTATCCGTGCGCACACTTTATCATCTTCGACGAGTAATATTCGCGGCTTGGTCATCCCCCACACGGACTCGACCGAACCTTTCTTCCGGCTGCTGTTTGAGCTACCTTCAGGCAACATTTCTGGCATAGAATCACCGGGAAGCATTCCGTTCGTAGGCAACGCATAGGGGATATTGTGGATGTGTTCGCTGTTGATAGGGTCGATACCGTTCGTGTGTCCTACTGGGTATACCATGTTGTCTAAGTCATTGCCTACCGGATAGCCGAGATGTGTGCTTGGGTTGTCAGAGTGCGGTGCCATAGACGAGCCTGCATGGTCGTTTGGTGGGGTTGAGAAATCATTTCGTAGGTGATATTCATGAGTCATCTGTTCGAGTTCCTTGTTCGGTAAGTTCTCAGCTGAAAATTCGTCGAGCAGTTGAGAGGCTTGCTGTAGTGGTGAGGCTGGATGATCATCGATTAGTCCGTCATTCGACATAGGATCTCCGCCGCCCATTCCAGCACCTGTTCCGTTTCCGAATGGCCCCCCGATTCGACTGTTTCGCCGTTGAGCATCAACGCTATGCAGAAACCCCATCACCCTGTGCATAACCCCATCGTGGTTCTTAACAAACTTTTGTAACTGAACAACTTGCTGCAGCAAGACAACATGTCCCTGCGCAAGATCTTGGTATCTTTCAGATAAATGCTGTAGCTGTTGCTGTGTTGCCACTAATTGGCTATTGACAAGGTCCATCTGTTGCGCAGGGTAGGGATCGTCCATGCTCTGCGTGGGCTTCCTTGGAGCGGGTGCTTTTCGTCTGATGTTATCAAGAGAATCTTTGTTATTCGCTTTGAATTCTGGATGCTTGAATTCCCACGCCTATTGAGACAATTAGTCTGTAATTGTTGCTTTGACGAGCTGGAGTACTGACATTGGGACCGTATGGGGATGGAGTGTTGTCTTCGTTGTTCTGTCTGACCTTGTGGAAGTCATACTTATTGAGTTGCCGAACGAAGCTGGCAAAATTGCTATGCTTGAAATGTTTTGGTAAGATGGACTTGGTGAACTTCTCGTTCTGTGAAGAAGGTTATTGCTGCCACGAGGGAAAATGGTTGACATGATGACATACTTCCAGAACCACAAAACTCTCACCTCCCTCGCCCCATCTGACGATAGACTCATAGGAAGGGTCCTCAAGCATTCTAGAGTAGGTGGATTAGCCGTCTTGCGTATCAATCCAAACCAGAATGTCCTCGCACCCGGAGATTGATTGCTTACTTGTACAACTTGCGAACCTGTGGAGGTGTTAATCTCAGAAGTCTGGGTCCAGCCACCACGGAGGACTTACAAAATCGCTGGAATTGTTGGCGGCCGAGCCCCCCATATCACCTCCCTTCTCCATCGCCGCTGCT
The DNA here is from genome assembly GCA_021399465.1 of Hyaloscypha sp. PMI_1271. NCBI lineage: Eukaryota > Fungi > Ascomycota > Leotiomycetes > Helotiales > Hyaloscyphaceae > Hyaloscypha > Hyaloscypha sp. PMI_1271. Next base: position 476,404 of record JAJTUS010000010.1, read on the forward strand.
CTGTCAGTATCTCCGCTGAAAAGGCCCCTCGAGATGCTTCGAGGCCCAATGCAACCTCTGGCGAAATGTACGCGGTGGGATTGCTCAAATACGCAAAGCAGCGCCTTCTCGGGCACGGCCTTGGCGATCACTATCAACCGCCTCTCCGATGGGGCGCAATGGGCGGGATGCGGCGAACAGACAGCACTCTGTCAGTGATTCCCTACAGTTGGATTGGCGATCTAGACATGGCGAGAAAGGGACAGAGAAGGGGAGATGCGGCTCGGGAAGATGCTGCTGGGTCGGTGACATTAGATTTCTGGAGGTAGTGGAGGTAGTGGAGGTAGGTACAACGGGGTGCCAGGGTGGCTTGAGCAAGCTTGCTAGCCTGGACTAGTGGTGCTGGGACGTGCTGGGAGCGAGAGGGCAGGTGGAGCGGAGTGGTCGCACCACGCTGCAAAAGCTGGTTCAGTGGATGGATGGATCCAAGGCTTGAGATCGGGGGGAGGAGAGGGGGGGGGGGTATGGCCAAGCCTCCAAAGACATCGACTGGGGAGCCGGCCGAATCAGAGGCGGACGGAAGAACGAGCAGCGCGGCGTAGGGTTGCCAGGGGGCGAGAGCCGTCCGTCGCCACGACGCGGAGGAGGCAGGAGGCGGGTGTGATATTAACAGAGTGCCAGCTTCACCCAATTGATCGCCTTTGGTCAGGACCGTCACGGTGTCGCCCGTCTCAGTGGTTCCCACTGGTGGTGGCGAGCGAGGGGACGGTGTGCAGCGGGGGGCAGAGCGCGCCGTATCAAACTGATCGCAGCTCGCAAGCGACCCGGAAGCGGCAAGATCGTCGCGCCGGGGCCTGGTACAGGATATTTTGTCACAAACCCCACCGCCGTCGAGAAAAGCAACGCTTCCTCCAAATTGCTATGGGCGCGCCGGCCGCAATTATCGCCATAAGTACAGCACGCCGTATCAGATCTAGATGGCATCCGCCGAGATGTTGTGAAGTTGTGCTGCAAATCCAAATTCCAGTGAGCAAAGGGCAAAGTCCTGCGCACTGAAGATGGGCCCCGCCGGCTAAGGTTCACGATGCAACGACATGCTTGCCGACCGCCACCACCGGATCTGAGGATCCCAAGTCTCTGGGAAGGCGGTGCGTCATTGTGGAGGCAGCTGAGGCAGCTCCGTATTGCAGGCTCGCGTCCCCCGCCTAGCCACACTGCACCTCTCTACAGTACAGAAGTACTGTGGTAGTTCGCACCAGCAATGGCAGCCCCCTCAGCAGCAGCAGCCTTCGACTGATGCAGTATCATGCGATTTCGAATTCTTCGTTCACGGAAGCAACAATGTGGCCAGCCATCCAGTCGAGGCAGGCCGCTGGACCGCTGCTGGTATTCTCCGTTCTGTACTGTATCATCTGACAGATCGCCCACATTCTTGACATTCTTGGCCCGCTCCAATGGTGTGTTTTCCGTGAAGGTTCGGGACGATCTTCGCCATGCTGGAGACTTCACACGCTTAAAATCCTTCGATCAGCACGTTCATCTGCGATCCCTTGCTGTCTCCAGGTGCCCAGGGTAGCCAGGACAGGACGAATGCCCCTGGATGCTCGTCGTTTACTATGTACGCGTCGACATTGGATTGCGCGCCTTAAGTCCAGTGATGTAAAATTCGATGATGACCAGTCAAGTTGCACCGACCCGCAGAGTTCACTCGAGCTTATTTATGAGCGTTAAGCCTTGTGCAATTGGCAAGGGGTTCAAGAATAGAACAGCCCACGGGACGGGAGCTCGATACGGCGGTACACATGGAGTCGGGACTCGGGAGAGGAGAGCGTCTCCGGTCCCAGTCGTGTGCCCCGGTCGCCTGTCAGAAGTTAAAGGGCCTGGATCCGAAAGTGGCGACAACTAGGAACGCTTAACGTGTCGGATGAGGGAGGCGTTGATTACTACTAAACACGGAGATTCCTTATACTGGACGAAAGGGGCCTTGGAGAAAATATGTTATCGGCTGCATGTGCCACAGCTACCCGCTTCACGTAACTACAGATCGAAACGAAAACAAAAACTCCCACAAATAGCAAAATATTCAACAAGGATTTGTATACGATGGGAAGTGGCTGAAACAGGGGTCTCGCCGCTGCTTCTTTTTTGGTCAAAAGCAATTTTTGTACAACGGTAAGGTTGGGCACCTCCTGTGTCGATCGAAGACACCATCACGAGCGTCTAAGAAGGCATCTTTTCTGGTGATAGTATTTCTGAACCAGAGTTACTCCTTTGATGGATCATGATTCGTCTGATTCTACATGCAGACTTCAATCTTTTATCGACTTCCTCCCCCCCTTTCTTTCCCGTAGTATTCAAACCAGACCAAAACCCAAACATGTGGAAGAGCAGCCTTGCGCTCTTTATTTTCTGACACAAAAGCCATTGCATAAGAATAAGACCTTTAAAGCAGTTCTCGGTTGAAGAGCTTGCCAGAAGATCCTTCGAGGAGCAGATATTATTCAATGGCACTCTCCAACTGTTCCCTAATTCTTGTTATGCACTTGTCTTCGTCTCTCTGAATGTCAATACCAGAGATAATGACAATCTTCTCTCGTGACTTCAGACCCCGTACGGTTTCTACGTCGGGCTTGCGGCACTTGAGAATCTAGTGAAATGAGAGCTGGGCATTACCAATTCTTGAGAAAAATATACATCACTAAACACTTTTCTCACACTCAAGTTCGCCTCGCCGTCCTTGGGCGAGCGGAGACGTAAATTTCGATAACCGTATTAGACGGAGACTACTCCTTCTCGTTGTTTACTTGCACCTGGCTTACCGTGACATTGCAAGTGGATATATCCGATTGCAGTTTTGGTAGGTTTTGCGAGGCGGATTGCAGGATGCGATGCCATTGTAATTGCAATAGGGTGGTGAATTTGCTAGCGCCAAATTCCGATTCGAGGTCATTTCGGCAAGCGAGATCAAGAGAAGGCTGTGAAATCCAAAACCTTCCGCCTGGTGCGCAGCCGCGAGTCGCAACATCAACCATCCACGCCTTCCTTTTCTCTCAACCACGTTGATCGACTGGTTGTCTCCCAGTCCGGTCTATCTACGGTGTCTGGATTCATCAGAAAGGTGCGCGTCTTCAGCGCAGTACCACGACCATGGCCGGCCACTCAGGTAGCAACGGCTCCTCGAATGGACTCCCCTTCACTGTGACTGCTCTGAATCGTTGGTCCATTGCAAACAAGCAACTTCCACGTAAGTCTTGCACTAGTATCTGCGAACGGGAACTGATCAATACAGCTGTCGATAAGGTCAAGGTACTGCACGTCTACGACTTCGACAATACACGTAAGTTCAGCCCTGCCCAAAGAACCTCTGCATCCACTGACTTCGCTTCCAGTCTTCAACAGCCCCTTACCCAACCCAAAGCTATGGAACGGTCCGACCATCGGCTTCTTGCAGTCGCAAGACACGTTAATCAAAGGCGGCTGGTGGCACGACTCTAGGATACTTGCTGCCACGGGTGAAGGCGTTGAAAGAGAAGAGCCCCGCGCGTGGGAGGGATGGTGGAATGAGCGAATCGTCGAGCTCATCCAGTTGAGCATGAAGCAAAAGGATGCCTTGACGGTTTTATTGACTGGAAGAGGGGAGGCAAATTTTGCAGAGCTCCTAAGAAAGATGGTTGCGAGCAAAGGCCTTGATTTTGATCTCATAATCTTGAAGCCAGCAGCAGGCCCCAACAACCAACGGTTCTCAAGCACTATACACTTCAAGCAAGTGTTCCTTGAGACTATGGTGGAGACATACAAAGGTGCCGAAGAGATCAAAGTCTATGAAGACAGGCAGAAGCATGTTAAAGGCTTCAGGGACTACTTCATGGACTACAACAGGCGTCAGAATGTCACACCGACCCGAGGCCCTATCACCGCCGAAGTGGTCCAAGTGGCTGATGGAGTCACGCAGCTGGATCCCGTCAAAGAAACTGTTGAAGTACAGCGGTTGATCAATGATCACAACCTCGCCATCAGCCAAGGAGCACGTGGCAGGCGTCTTCAGATCAAGAAGACAGTGTACTATACTGGTTACCTCATCAGCAACACTGACACTCAGCGATTGCTCTCCCTAGCTAACCTTCCTCCGACCATGCCGGATACGGAGATGAAATTCCTGGCTAACAACGTTCTCATTACACCCCGCCCCGCCCCTGGAAGCATCTTAGACAAAGTTGGTGGAATGGGCAGCAAGGTTACCTGGGAAGTCACAGGAACCGCAGTTTTCGAAAATAAGATCTGGGCTGCCTGCGTACAACCCGTTCCTATTACTAAAAAATATTACACCGAAAACCCAGTCCCGATTGTGGTACTTGCTCTGCGCAAAGGCGCCAAGCCTATTGACGCAGGTAAGATCCAGAATTGGCAACCTGTTCCCCCAGAGAAGCAGTATGTTTTCGAGTCCACCGTTGGTGAGAAAGTCTTGCTTCGTATTGAAGATGAAGATCCCCGAGAGAATGAGTATGAGAGCCTATTCCCCAATAAGGCTTTTAAGAGGAAACATGCTCCTGACGATGAGTCGTCCAGACGAGAGAGTGGGTCCTATGGAAATGGCTCGGGGTCAGGCGGTGGCAGAGGCGGCGGTTACCAGCAACGAGGGGGAAGAGGCAACTATAGAGGCAATGGCTCGCAGCGGGGCTATCGTGGGGGCGGCAACAGAGGAAATGGAGGTGGGCGTGGTGGAAGAGGCCGAGGCGGCCAACATTATCGATCACTTGATGATGTTGGGGAGAAACCCAACAATACTCCACCAACTTACAACGCTGCTGTTGCTTATGAAGATTTCCCACCATTGCAAAAGCAGTATCAAACCCCTCAGCAGCTTGTTCAGCAACAGTTTGAGCAGTATCAACAATACCAGCAGCAGATTCAAGCCAAAGGTGGTAATGCAGGGAAGCAGGGTGGCACTGGAGAATTGCAATACTTCTGAGATCGATGATATTGGACTTGCAGAACATTGTTTGGCATGAATTGTAGATTTACTTCGGCGTGGGCATAAGTTGCTTGCATTGATGGCGCTGAGGAATATTGTCATATGTTGGCTGCCAGCATTGGGTACGGGGATGGCTGGCGTGGGCGCTTTTCTGTGGGATTAGTTGTCTTCTAACAAGAATAAAGAACAGACTTCTCAGCATCAAGATTGCCCCATCAGATTTTCTAACTGTCAAGTGACAAGATCTCTCTTCCCGTTTCAAATTTATCCATCAACGATGCAAAAACATCTGGAGAGCTCATGAAGTCTATTATAGTCTATGTTCTATTCTACGTCTTTCCATCTTTATTCTCTAATCTTCCTCCCGGGAGCTAATTCGTTCATAATCCACTCGTACACAGCCCATTGCGCAGCATTCACAATGAAAGCCCTAATACTACACACCGTCAGGCCTCTGAAAAACACACCCGGACCTTCAATTCTATACGCACTCCTCGCAACCTCCACCGCTCCAAGTCTCCTTCTCTCGGCACCCTCCGCAACCACTGCAGCCCCAAGTAACGGCGAACTCGCACTATCTGTAAGAATCTGCGTCTGAACCCGCGTCTTGATGACATCCAGAGGGAAAATACTAGCCCAGGTCACCACGCCTGCAAACCCACCACAGAGTAAGACCTTCGCCGCTTCCTTGGTGTCGCTTCCCCGCTCTCTCATTCTCGACATCATTAGCCGAGTACTCAATTCATACGACCAGAAGTAAAATCCATAGCCGATGCTATCCCTCAACGCAGTGACCACACCACCGAAATACAGCCCTCTGATTCCTTCGCTACGGAGAATCTCCTTGGTGATGCCCCAGCTTGATGCTGCTGTTGGAGAAGATGAGATCTGGGCTCGGCATTTCACGAGTTCGGTGGGAGTGCTGACGACCCAGGTTGCAAGACCACCGATTGCACCTGCTAGCCAGGTTGTCCAGAGGTTGGGTGGCGCGCCTGTTGTGCTTGAGTTCAGAAGCGCAGAGGTCCGGTTGTAGGTAACGAAGAGGAGGGCATTGAGTGCTCCGTAACCGAGGATGGGGGCAGTGGCTCCACGGATCAAGCTTCCTGCTGAGGAGAATTGGGAGGTGTAGCTCGTGGGTGTTGAAGTTAGGGATGACGTTCCGGCTTGCAATCTCACCTTCAAGAGGTCCAGCGGGTTGCCTATCAGAATTCCGGCTGCTCCACTGACGTATCCGGCCCAGAAGTCGGCAGACATCTTCTTCTTTGGGTTTGAGAAGATTGCGTTTTTACCGCAGGATCATGGTACGGAACTCAGACAAGGCGACTTTCAATCTTTCTCCCCAAGCTTCAGAATCACAGTCCCTCTTGAACAGGGCGTCTCCACTCCTTCCGCTGGGATGCAAGCGCGACCACAGGATCAGAATAATCTCTGACAGTCTTCTTCGCTAGCGTGATTTTAGTCAAGAGCCCGATGAAAACCACTGCCCAACCCAGACCGGCTCTCAGAGTCCTCGGAATGGCAGGACCTTTGACGGAACTGGACACAGTCTCAAAAGCCGGAGACGAATGACGGATGTACTGGTAATGGGTGACTTGGCCTGCGAACGTGCCCATGAGAATGGGATTTTGATAGCGGGCAAAGAAGTTGTCGAGAGAGGAAGGTCGAGGTGGTGGGGCCATGGTCAGATTATTAGCGTGGGGCTGGGGGAAACGGCGTGATCAAACGCTTGAAGCAAGAAATATGAAGAGGATGAAATCTAGTCTATGTTTTGCGTGAAAAGAGCGTGCATTTATGAGAATCGTGCATCTACGAGAAAAGGAGAAAATTTTCTTGCTCAATAATCTCGGGCTTTTTCGGGTGACGTCTGCGGCTATGTCACGGTCACGTGCTCGGCAAGAGCGACCGTGTTATTGACCTCTCTCTCGACGCGTCGCTTGCCTAGTGATGTCGCGACTTCTTGCCACACGTCTCCCTTGCTACGATAACAATCCTATCGACAACGACGACGAACTGCGACGCCGCGGCTGGAGGATGTTTGTGTTTGAGTAGGACTTAGTTGCCATCTGCATGCCCAAGATGATGATTACTCCGCCCGACGAGCCGACCAGTACTCCAGCCCTCATCAAGAAGCGCATGGGAACAACCGCAGGAACTCCCCAGACCGCTGATCGCTTGAAGAAGCCCTTTAGGATTACCTTGAGCGATGACAAAGAGAACACTCCGACCTCGTCCGCTAGGCCTACCCAAGGTTCTCAGCGGCTCTATGGAGGAACCCCTCAATCTGTCGACCAACTAATAAAGCCTTTCAAATGCCCCGGATCTGCAACAATTACTCGGATTTCAGACAAACCTACTCGGAAAAGAAGGAAGGTGGACTATGGAGGAGCTGATGGTGATAGGGATGACGAAGACAAGTTGTGGACAAACGAGGATCGACTTGCTCTTGCCAACAGAGATGCCAACAAGTTTCCAGTCTTTCAAGTCAAAGATAAGGAGGCAATGTTCCGGCAGCGGTTTTCTGTCCCATTGATCAACAAAAACGCGGGCACATACAATCCAAATCGACCTCCTCCGACCCTTGGACTCCGGCAAGGAGCAGTCTTCGTTGCAAAGCCGTTGCATGATCCCGGCGGAGAGTTTGCTATTGTACTCTACGATCCGACCATTGATGAGAAGCCGAGGACTATCGAAGAGGCAAAGAAGGGCGACGAAGCAGAGCCTCCGAAGATCGATGCTCCTTTGGTCCACAAAAGTCTTGCAGAAATTTTGGGAATCAAGAAAGTTGTGGAGAGCGACCGCCCAAAAGTTCCAGTGGTCATTGATCCGAAACTTGCTAAGGTTCTGCGGCCTCATCAGATTGAAGGTGTGAAATTCATGTACAAGTGCGTCACCGGGATGATAGAGGAGAAGGCGAACGGTTGCATCATGGCAGACGAGATGGGCTTGGGAAAGACACTTCAGTGTATCACTCTCATGTGGACACTGTTAAAGCAATCTCCAGATGCCGGAAAGCCAACAATTCAAAAAGCTGTCATTGCTTGCCCTTCCAGTCTGGTCAAGAATTGGGCGAACGAGTTGGTGAAGTGGCTTGGACCAGATGCCATCCAGCCCTTTGCCATTGACGGCAAAGCTACGAAGGAAGAGCTCACTCAGCAACTACGACAGTGGGCCATTGCGAGCGGGCGATCAATCACGCGCCCAGTCATTATCGTCTCATACGAAACACTCCGACTGAACGTGGAGGAGCTCAAAAATACGAAGATAGGGCTCATGCTGTGTGATGAAGGTCATCGTTTGAAAAATGGGGATAGCCAGACGTTCACCGCTTTGAATAGTCTCAATGTCTCGAGAAGAGTTATTTTGTCCGGCACGCCAATTCAGAATGATCTGTCTGAATATTTCTCTCTCATCAGTTTCGCCAACCCTGGCTTGCTAGGCACGCGACTTGAATTCAGAAAGAGGTACGAGTTGCCAATCCTTAGGGGGCGGGACGCTGCAGGCAGCGACAAGGATCGAGGACGAGGCGACGAGTGTATCCGGGATCTATTAAACGTTGTCAACAAGTTCATCATTCGACGAACGAACGATATTCTTTCCAAATATTTACCTGTCAAGTACGAGCATGTTGTGTTCTGCAATCTTGCACCCTTCCAGCTTGATCTGTACAATCACTTCATCAGCAGTCCCGATATCAAAGCTTTGCTTCGAGGCAAAGGAAGCCAACCACTGAAGGCCATTGGTATGCTGAAGAAGCTCTGCAACCATCCAGACCTGCTCAGCCTTCCTGACGACTTGCCTGGATGTGAGCAATTCTGGCCTGAAGATTATGTTCCGAAGGACGCTCGTGGTCGGGATCGGGATGTGAAACCCTGGTATTCGGGCAAGATGCAAGTACTTGACCGCATGCTCGCCCGGATTCGTCAGGATACCAATGACAAGATTGTCTTGATCAGCAATTACACCCAAACCCTTGATATGTTCGATAAACTATGTCGACACCGTGGGTACGGCAGCCTTCGTCTTGACGGAACCATGAACGTAACCAAACGTCAGAAACTTGTTGACAAATTCAACGATCCTGAAGGGAACGAATTCATTTTCCTTCTCAGTAGCAAAGCCGGTGGATGCGGTCTCAACTTGATTGGTGCAAATCGACTTGTCCTCTTCGATCCTGACTGGAACCCAGCAGCCGATCAACAGGCCCTTGCCCGAGTATGGAGAGATGGACAGAAGAAAGATTGTTTCGTGTACCGCTTCATTGCTACCGGCACCATCGAAGAGAAGATCTTCCAACGACAATCGCACAAGCAATCTCTATCCTCGTGCGTTGTGGACTCCGCCGAAGATGTCGAGCGTCATTTTACCCTAGACAGTCTCAGGGAACTTTTCCAGTACCATGGTAAGACGACGAGCGACACCCACGACACCTTCAAGTGCAAGCGGTGCAAGCCGGACGGGAAGCAGCACATCAAAGCCCCAGCAATGATGTACGGTGACACGAGTACATGGAATCATTTCGTCAACGAGGGTTTGAAGCCGATTCAAGACTTATTGCTGAGACAAGAATGTGGTGAGAACGAGGTATCTGCTGTGTTCCAGTATATATCTCACTAGACATTGCATTCTTACATGGTATTCGATATTTGTTTCGGCGCTTGGGAGAGGACAAGATGGAATCGGTGTTTGGTATGATCAAAGTACATTTCACGGAACTGAATTGAATTGCTAGACCTGGTTTTTGTGTGTGGTAGTATTTACAACACCGGAATATAATATGTCTTGCTAGACCTTACAGGGCGAATCATGATGCTTGCGACACTGATGGCTGATGAAGATCGAGCCAGTCCATCGCCGTAGCTGTGTAGAACGTCCGCAGGCACTTGCGTATGCTTCACAAAATGCTGTGACTCCATGATTTGCTAAACGACGAGGGTACAGGAGCGCCTTCCGGAAGGGCCCGTTCATATAGGCACTAGCCCAAGATAATGTTGTTTAATGTCCGTCGTGGTATCCAAGCCCATTGGCCTTACGTCTCTGCATGAATTCAACCTAGAAGCAAATTCACCAAATGAATCAACGAAAGAGTAGCGAGAGTGATATATTACAATATCTATAAGTCCAATGTTGAATGAACACAAATACCAGCAGCTGAGAGATCACAGCAGCAGGTAATCAAAAAAATACCTAAGAAATCAAAACAAATAAGGAGCCATCCGTAGCCTCTCTATCGTGTCACGCCCAAAGTCACCCTTTCGCGGCCCCATCGTATTGAATACACAATTCCACAGCTAAACCCAAACGGCGAGAGAAATGATTGTGGTTGGTCTAGAATCGGGCGGTGGCCAGGAAATCGTAGGAGGTGCTCGATCACAAAAGGTTGACACTGCAGATATTGACATTGCCTAATTTGATAAGGCCGCTCAGCTGTTCAGTGTTTAATTAGTTACAGTGCTACCTTCGGCTAGGGTTTGGGGAAACTTACGAGACCCGCGTTCTCCTGAGTATCGGCCTGCGTGCCAAAATTGCAACAGGTGGGGCGTGCATTGCATTGGTCGATTTCGATGTTGAGGTCGCCTTGGAAAGATTGATTAGCAACAGGAAGAAATGGTAAGGTGCAAGGTGGACACACATCCGACTCCAACCGGAATATTGGCCGGAATATTGGTGACGAGGTTGTCCAAAGTCCCCGCCAGTAAATTACCAAGAAGGCCACCAAGAAGTCCACCGCCATTGCTACCATTAGGGGCGCTCAAGGCGGATTTCAGCTTCGAAGCGACGCTTGCGTGGTTTTTGCTAAAATCCTGCTGGTTTTGGCAACAGGCCACTTGCGCGACATTGGCAGGGCAATTAATCACTTGTTGAGACGAGGGGCTATTTGGATTGTAGTTCGGCAGCGCAGTAGAGACTGCGGTGAGAGAGAGCAAGGCGAAGACTTTGCTGAAATGCATTTTGATGGATGGAGAGTAATTAGTTATAAAAGTTAACAGAAAGGACTGGGTTGAAAGTAGCTGAAGAGAAGAACGTGTGGCGAACGAGACTGAGAGTGGATTCTGAGAGATCTTTATAGAATTTCATCGCCGAACAGAATCCCTCGGTCAAGGCCAGTGGTATATTGTGATTGTCGGGCATTGTGAAGAGAACATTATGTGTCATACTTCGAAACCTCGTCCCGATCATGGTCGTTGTTCATGAGCACGTGGATCATGGAACAAACACTTGTGTGGGTTTCTCAGGTCCTCTTGGAATGTGGAGCTGTTCCTTGAAAACGTGCCTTGAAGAAATGGCTGTATGACCGTAAGCTGGCTTGTGAGTGCATCGTTCTGTCTTGATCAGCCTTAAATAGGCGAATCAATGATCTTCGCTCCACATTGTAGCCCAGCCAAGTTCTCTGTATAATTAAACATGCCTTGCATACAGAGTTCCTCTTTCACAAGTTACCGTGTGACATGACTAACCCACCAGGTGGTGCATCCGGGCATCCCGGGACTGTGGCTAAAACAGTGACACGAGAAGAAATTTCAACTTTGAGAGGATACACCTAGTAACCCAGTAATAGGTTCAGCATCAGCTCTCCTAGCACCGCTTGATGTGAAAGGCCCGATCTGCATGCCCTAGTAACATATTCGTACCAAAATTCAAACAAGAGGAGACTTATGTGCAGGGGGGATTGAAGTACGTCTAAAATAGAAATCTTTTGTCATGCCAATATTAATGCGAGCCAGATTCCCAAACACTCCACCATACACCAATATTCGCGGCAACCACAAGGTCCAGCATTTTGAAACCCTCGTGATGGATGACCAGCTTGCCAAGCTTTGCTCGTTTGCCTCTATTTCCACCTCCCGCCTTCTCTTGACCAATGCTGAGGTCCAAATGAGGATCATCATCGATCTCCTCTTCGTGGGTGGCATTCATCTCGTATGGGAAATGGTGTAATCTGGTCGGGAGCGGTGGAGATGCTCCTTCTTCGCTTGAGTCTGTCACATGGAATGATCTTGGCGGCAGAGGAGGCCCTTCTTCTTCATCACTGGGGTACATCGCTGCATACGAAGTCGGATGTGGTCGGGTTGGAAGTGGAGGTTGGGGTTTATTAGGAGATAATTTCTTGCGTAGGTTGCTAAACTTCGATGTGGTGAGGGTCCTAGAATCGAAACTACTCCGCTTACTGGCAGATTTGATTGCCGAAGATGAGAACAATACTGTCGAAGGTAGATTGAAACGAAGCTCGCTCACATGTGCAGAAATTTGTTGCGAAGATGTAACGTCGGTTGTATTACTTGTTGATACTGGTGCGAGCAAGGTGTGCTTGAGCGTTAAGCTTCTTCCGCCACTGCCTGTTGCAAATTTGCAGCGACCTCCCCATGGGCTGACGAACATGTATCCCTTCGGGTTTGAGTCGGCAGGATCAAGACCGGAATCGTAACTGTGTAAAGATGTGTCTGTTGGGTCACCCCCAGAGCTGCCACTAGAACTTCTACGATGCGTAGTGGTGTACTTGCCGGAAAGATCTGAACGAGTCCTATGCTGATTGGACGGACGACTCCAAAAGCTGGATCCTTCCATTCTTACCTGTCGATCAAAGCTCCAATTTGGACTCACTGGGGACTGCGGATGTCCCATGTGACTCTTGTCTAAAGAACTGATGGCCGGATCCGTAGTACTATTGGCAGCGTGGCCAGTAGAAACTGGGACTCGAAAGGCACCGTAGCCTGGAGTTGAAATATGAACTGATATGTCGAAATAGCTTTTCTTGGACTTCTTTTTTGGGCTTACCCCTCCATGGTTGGTTTCGTTCGGAGCCGGATGACCAGAAACATTGCCAACGTTCCATTGAGTTCCGGAAGAAGGATCTCGACGAATTAGAGTTATGGAAAAAGCTTCATCGGTAGTGGCTCGATTTCTAATGGAAGCCGTCTCCTCGAACAGGCGACTCGAGGCTGTCTCGATAGCCTGCCTTATAGATGAAGCACCATCCTGGGGCTGTGATGCCGAGGGCCAAGGTTGGTTCTCTAAGCCGGGAAGCGAATCTCTCTTGGGTGTTGGCTCTGATACTAAAGGGCGAGGTCCTAAAGGTCGTCTCAAAACGTTCTGTTTCCCTTGGCCAAGTGACTGCTGTGATACTGGAACAGCAGGCTCAGTAGTGACGGGGTTCTTTTTTGAAACTTCTTGGTTTCCCTGGGGACTTAATGACACTGAAGTCATCTGATGATTGACATCAAGAGAAGATCTAGCAGACTCGGGAAGGGGTTTCCGCGGGAGTGGCTTCTCTCTAGATGCTGCCGTCTTCTGCTCTTCCACTGGCTGGTCTTGCTCCAGAAATCGGACGTCATCCTCAGTGTTCAAGTGACAATAGTAGAGAGAAGAGGCTACATCAGCAGCGGTGACATTCTTTAACTGTGGCTTAAGTGTTGTGAGGATGATATCTAAGAAATAGCTCAGTATCATGACTGCAAACGCATGAGAGAAAACCAGCCTTTGCTCCCGGGAACGCGGGCTATGTAGAGGGTGAGGGATGCTTTTCTTGGCTCTGTAGGATTTCGAGGATATTTCGGAGGATTCGAAGCAAGTTGCGTGATATCAGACAAAGAATTTGCTTCAACATGGGGTGCCATAGTTTAGTTGGCTTCAAGCAAGTAAGATGAACCAATGTAACCAAAGTAGCGTAGTAATTGTTGAGATTCTCAAGGAAATGTACTTTGTCGAAATAATCAGAAGGAATTTCAAGATCCAACCTGGTAGATATCAGCCTTATGCAATCCAAAGACAGGCTTCTTCTGAAGCATACCTGGGTGACAGTCGTCCGCTAGTGGCAATGGCAATGGCAAGGATGCCGCGTGAGTAGTGACATTCAGGGACAGGTCGGCTCTTTTGATTTCCGGCAGTCCGACGGTTGCCATTCACAAAAGACGTGCAGTATGTGCATTCTGTATCAAGAGATCTTTTTCGAAATGACCATCGTGAGCTGGCTTGCGTAGAGGATGTGGCTGAGTTTAGGTTGTCAATGCTGTGGATGGGGTTATTGTGTATTGGGTGTGAGAATAGCAACTGCTAAGACTTGTTAGGCGAGTGGAACAGAAAAAGTTATCGGGACCGTGCCAAATTCGCACTATCGAAGAAAGTGAGCGAGGAAAGTTCGAGATCGAACAACAACACCTCAAAATTTGGACTGCACATTGATTCTGCTCATGGACAACCGTCGAATTTTGGGCCTTTCGATCACCATAAGCACCTTCTTCCTCTAGGAACCAATTCTTCAAGATGGCGGAGAGCTCGCTCCAGGTAAATTGTCCCCGCCTTTTCGTTCGCCTCGCCTTTCCTCCTCTGACCACTTCCTCCAGGATCGATTGCGTGAGCACGCGGAAGCATTTGATGGATTGCTATCACTCATTCCAGCCAAATTCTACTATGGCGAGGACACTAGCGTAAGTTCTCCAAACTCTTCACTGTGTTTTCACAAACATATCTGATGTGTTGTCGCCAGGACCAATGGAAGAAGAAGAAGCAGACAAAGGAGCAGGCAGCTGCGTCCAGACGAGCAAAGCTGGACCCAGAATCTGCTAAGAGCGCGAAAGATGTCATGGACGAGCGGGCGAGAAAGCGAAAATTGGAGGAGTTGGACGAGGACGAGGAAGAGTCTGATATAGAAGGGGTGAAGAAGGAACTTCCGAAGCAGGGCCTGAAGCAACCACAAGAGAAGAAAACAAAGAAGCAAAAGCTGTCGGACGAAGGACCTAAATCGTCCAGAGAAGAACCTGGCTCCGCGCATACAACAGTTGCAGACCAGAAACGACAACTCAAGATGGAGAAGAAGAAGGAACAGAAGGCAAAGCGGCTCCAAGAAAAGTTGGCCGGAAAGGCAAAGCAAATGCCAAAGGTTTCTGCCAGGTCTTCCGCCAAAGAGAAGGATGCCAGAGGTGATGAGAACGCTGAGAATGGGGAAGACCTTGTTGTAGCAGACGAGGAGGAGCTCCCCGGTGACGAAATAGACCATTTCGATGCCGAGGGATTAGAAAAGGAACCTAACGAGGAGACCGCCTCTCCCAGCCCCTCACCACCATCCCCTATATTCGATGACCCTACCCACCCTAGCGCCAACACCTCTACTTCATCCGTCATACCTCCCGCAAAAGTACCCAAACACATCAACAAAGCAAAATTGGAAGCTAGAATCGAGGAGCTCCGAAACAAACGAAACCCGAAAGCACGGACCCGAGATGAGCTACTCGAAGAACGAAGAAAGAAGGAGGCAAAGGACCGGGCAAAACAACAAGCCCGGAAAGCCAAAGCTAGAGCCGAGGAGGATGCAAGACGGGAAGCTGCTCTGGCCTCTGCTCGAGATTCGCCAGCTTCCAGCATGCTGAGTCCACATATTCAATCACCAGAACACAATTTTTCGTTCGGCCGGGTGGCATTTGCGGATGGACAACAACTTACCGACGATCTGTCTACCTTATTGAGTGCACCAAAGAAGAGAGGTCCACAAGATCCTGCTACAGCATTGCTTGCTAGCGAGAAGAAGAGACAGCGGATAGCCGGCCTTGATGAGGAGAAGCGTGCCGATATTGAGGAGAAAGAGTTATGGCTGAATGCAAAGAAGCGGGCACACGGCGAAAAGGTCCGGGACGATACATCACTGCTGAAGAAGACCTTGAAGCGGAAGGAAAAGGCGAAGAAGAAGAGCGAGAAGGAATGGACTGAGAGGAAAGACGGTGTTGCAAAGAGCCAAGCGATGAGGCAAAAGAAAAGGGAGGAGAATCTCCAGAAGAGACGAGATGAGAAGGGCGGGAAGGGGAAAGGGAAGGGAAAGTCTGTGAAGAGCAAAAAGCCCAAAGTCAAGAGCAGACCTGGGTTTGAGGGTAGCTTTGGCTCTGGGAAGCGGAAGTAAAGTCGCGATTTGTGATTAGTTTAGCTATCATGTAGACTGGTCCGTAAATGTGGAACGTCTTGTCGAAGATAGCCCAGGTTTATCCCCTATGTGTCTCTTATAACCTATCCTTGAAAATTGTTACGTTCACCACAGATGATGATCATTCAGAAAGCGCCATTTTATTCCGCTAAACGGCCGAAGCACACAATATGTTACAGTTCCAAGCGCAACCCTAATCGGCGAGGACGCCAACTTGCAAATAGTCAAGAACACCTGGCAACTCGATCCACGCGGCTCCGCCTCGGAAGAAGATGTAGCAAATTTGCTCTGGTATTTTGGGGACGATTGTCCACTATTAAGACAAGATAGAAGTGTTTTTCTACTCCGTAAGTTCCCTCGGACAATCGAAGTCCTCATCCACATTCATAGCAGAGAGTCCAGTCTCGTGAAGACACTAAGACATGCTGCAACCACCTAAGAGATTGTAAGCTTCTGTTCGCTAAAGCGAGCTATGTTGTTGAGACTTACCTCAAGCTGCAACTCCTTATCCTTGCCAGTGCTGACTTCTTCGGCAACGACTTGGCCCAAATTCGCACCAACACCACTAGCTCCTCCCGTCCTCTTTCCAAACGGCCATTGACTATACTCCGCAAGTAACTCATCCACTTGCGCAAATGCCCGTTCTCTAGCCTCATGTCCCAAAGTAGCCAGAGCATTCTCGAGAACATTGGCAGCGTATGCTGCACATACCATGGCAATTGTACGAATGTATTTGAATTCGAGGTTTTCGGGGAGGAATTGGCTCGCTGGTAGGACAACAGTTCTCTGTGTCAGGACATTTCGAACTCTCCGTCGAATTTCCTCCTTTGCTCCACCATCAGCTACAGGATGTGTGGCCATATCAAAAAGGAGGAAATTCCGCTTCTCGGTTCGAAGGATTCCTTTGTCGACCAGACCCTTTGCCAATCGTTCCCGGACTTGCTTCAATTGGTATCCAATCTTCATGAGATTCCATGTCTCTCCTGTAATGTACGATCAGAAATTGGTTTCTGAATGAAGGTTTTGTTTAGATATCAAGGCTGCCTTACCACTCAACAAGTCAATCCATGAACTAACGCTCATCTTCTCACTGCCCTTCATCAATTTCAAAGTCTCGTCAAGGAGAACTTCGCCAGTAAGTGTGTCATCGATAACCTCAATTACTCGATCGGCCAAGGGGAATCTCCTTCGGGAGGAGTCTTTCTGCATACTCACGCGCCCCCTGAACGCAAGCTCAATCACAATGCATCCCCGCAGAGCGTATGAAATATTGTCGTTCCAAAACGAGAGGTATCCCTGAATTATATTAGATGTTCTGAATGTGATTGTACAGGCGCCCTCCGTGCACTTACCTGCTTATCTTTCAATCCCAGCAGCAGCACCTCCTCCATGAGCGTCAACTTGGGTTGCTTGCTCCGCTCAGCACTCTCACTAATGTCTCTTGGGTCAAATGCAATCTTGTGGCCATTCTCGCCGCTTTCGTAGGAGGTTTCTGGCCCGCTCGTGTCGCGGGAGGCACCAGCCTTGGGGACTGGAGAAGCCACGCGACTCGACTCTCCGTTCTCATCATCAGCTCCTCCACCTCCTCCACCACCGCCTCTTCTTCTAGTGAGTCCTGAAGACATTCTGGGGCCTCTTGGTTTGTTATATGGGTGTGGTAGATTCGGATTGTTGAACAAGGGGGGGGTTCGACCTCATGCGCGTATGACGGCTCTCCGTACTGCCATGCACAAACGCGAAGTTGCAGATCCAATTCAGATCGGAGGTGGTATTAGGGTGAGCTCGCTGGAGGAGTTTCTCTTGTCGCAGGCAGTCGAGTGCGCTCGGTGGGGCACGTTGAATGAAGGTGGAGAGGATGAAGCTTTGTCGGTGGGCGATGCGATTTTGATAGATTTACCTAACAGGGATGGTGGGTTGGAACTTTTAGTGGGTGGGTTTAGCAAGCTAGCGTTGTTTTCACACCAGCAACTGCAACGCACATAGAGGAAAGAGTAAGGTGATCTAAACATTTTTACAGACGAAAGAATCAATATGCTTCTGATGCACACATTGATTCGTCGTACAAATTTCCCCCCATGAGTGGTCATTCAATGGCCCATCCATCTTGCTTAGGTCTCCTATATGAGCTCCATTCAACACCTAATATACAATGCAAAAGTTCAGTGAGCTGGGGGACAATTAGCTGAATTCAAGGGTTAAAGGACTTTCCACCGTGCTGGACATACCATCTGGCTGGGCAAGAATGTACTCGACTGCCTTGTCGACTATTACAAGAAGTTAGAGCTTGGACACACTAGATCGTCCTAGTCTTCACGTACCACTGTGGATGGCATCTGCCTCTTTATCAGGGATCTCAATGCTGAATTCCTAAGGACATGTCAGAACCTGGGCGGGCTTCATCTGGAACAGACTCACCTCCTCAATCGCCATCACAACCTCAACGGTATCCAAGCTGTCCAAGCCAAGGTCGTTCGAAAAGTGTGATGTAGGCGAGAGCTGCTATGGTCAATATATACACACAAACTATACGTTCCATGCATATCGTACCTTCGACGGGTCGGAAACCTGAAGTATCAGATTAGCAAATGCCTTGCAGCTTCCTGATCAAAACCTACCTTATCAAAGTTCTTTAACAAATCAACTATTCTCCCCTCAACTTCTGGCTTCGACAGGGCCGCAGCCGCAGAGTAACATCTTGCAGCTTGGAAAGCTGAAGGGGCAAACCGGGACTTTGTGATGAATGAGCTTGGGGCAACAGGGCGCGCAATTGCGCCTGAAGTTCGGATTGCTTGGCTGGCAGCACTGCGTGATAATCTGAGGAGAGCTGTTCGGAACATTTTGAGGGTTGTGAGTGCTCGGAGAGAATGGCTTAAGAGGGTCGAGGTCTAAATTTGACGATGTCCTGTTCGAAGCTTCTCCTTCGGCTCGTAATTTTTAGCTCGAGTTGGTCACGTGATGCAGTAAACTCTTTAAGAGCAATATCATTTCGAGAAACAGACTTACAGAAGAAAACAAAAAGACAAAAGTGTTCTGATTCTCTCTTCTAACTCATTCTCCGGGTAGTACACCAGCATCGATTCTTGTTGTGGCAATTGGAGCTCATAACTACTAGCCAATCACCGCAAACGCATTAGTCCATGTTCGACATCCACACTCCCGTTTCCAGGCCTTGAGTCCACCTCTTCAACCATCTTGCCACGAGCAACCACACGATGGCATCTGCAAAGCCTTTAACGATGCTCGTGGCTCGAAGCCGCCCAGCGACCAGGCTTTCCAGTGCTGTGCGCCCTCTTGCAGCTTCTTCGAGTCCTTTGCCCGCCTTCTCGACAAGCACCCTTCGGACGTACGCCACTCCCTCTGGACCACCGCCCCCGGGTTTCCGATTGCCAAAGCCGGAAAGATGGGATGGGAGCAAAGAATCTACGTTGGATAAGGCGGGGAAATATTTTCTCTTGACCGAGATGGCGCGGGGAATGTATGTTGTGTTGGAACAGTTCTTCCGACCTCCGTGAGTCTTGCCATTGAGCTTCTATTTTGCGTTGGAAGAGGCTAATATATTGCAGATACACCATCTACTATCCGTTCGAGAAGGTACATAGAAAGACGGCTGGTGTAGATGAAGAGACAGGAGCTGATGTGGACATAGGGACCAATTTCTCCACGTTTCAGAGGCGAGCATGCTCTGCGAAGATACCCCTCCGGCGAAGAGCGCTGCATTGCATGCAAGCTGTGTGAAGCTGTGAGTCCGGTTGATTGCGGTCTTCAGTACTATGGCTGATTGTGTTGATAGATTTGCCCCGCTCAAGCTATTACTATCGAAGCCGAGGAGCGCGAAGATGGAAGCCGAAGAACAACCCGCTATGATATCGACATGACGAAGTGTATTTACTGCGGATTCTGCCAGGAGAGCTGTCCGGTCGATGCTATTGTCGAATCTCCGAACGCTGAGTACGCCACTGAGACAAGAGAAGAATTACTCTATAATAAAGGTTTGTGCCATCTCCTGTGAATGAGAATTGTGTCAGACTAATCGATCCTGCAGAGAAACTACTTGCCAATGGAGATAAATGGGAGCCGGAACTAGCGGCGGCGGCCAGAGCAGATGCGCCTTATAGATAAGATCTATGCTCGCGACGAGCTTTTTGTACATTGAAAAGACTGAATATAGGTTTAAGAAGGCGTTGGCAACATCCCTTCTTTGATTTATTCGCACTTGACACTTCTTAAATTTGTTGATCTACTATTTCTCCTGAAGTGAAATAATTGAAGCGCATTGCAAATGTTGCCGTCTGCTTCAGCCAGGTGCTGGTGGCAAACCTCTGTCATTGAACCTTCAGTCTGGTCTGAGGTTGTGGTTTTAAGAGACTATTAGGCAGCGGCCAATTTTCATGTCCTGTTAGAGAATAAGACAACCGTCTGCACACCTCCCAATGCTTTGAATTATGTGTAACGGTACTCAGAGATATTTAATTGAGGTCAAGTTACTCACTGGCTTCGTCGCTGAACAGTACCTCGCTTTCCCAAGTACATTAGTGAATGCTCCGGATGAGTGGTTAAGAAGAGAAGTAGAGTCCTGGAGCTGAACCTCTTCCTGCAAATCCAGGGCAGATATAGGCATTGGTAAAACCTCTGGAAGATGGATTGGCCACTGCCGAACTGTTTTGCCCTTCTGACGTAATTGATTGTTTTTTGTTCTGTTATTGGTTTGAAACTCTTTTTTTGGCGGCTTTTGAGGCTTCTGATAATTGGGCGTTGTAAATCGAGGACACAGGAGGCCCACTGACTTTGTCGAGTATCGAGGAGAGAGCTGAGGGATCATAGCAGTAGTTTGAGAATTCTATTCTGTCTTTTTATATTATCTTCGACTCGGAATAAAAATGAGAAGGGCTGCTTCTAAAAAATATATCTGACCGCCTTTCCTGTTGGGAATCATCTTACCCAAAAGTCTTCGCCACGAAACTGTGGGCACTCTTTCTATTGGGACCACCTCTGGGGGATATTAATTCTGGGCTCTATCTGGGCCATCTCACCCACGAGAAATCTAAAATGATCTTCCTTTCAAAGAAACGCTGAGATAATCTAACCTGACCTTTGCATTCTAACTAACCAACCTCAGCTCGCGTGAGAAATGGTAAATAGACATACATATTCTCTTCGCATATTTGCCATTGCCGAGGTCTTGCGATCTGGGATTTGCCACTGTTAATTTCTTCCAGCGAATTTGTAGACTGTACCGCATGGTGAGATAATGGCTCTTCGAGAAGGCTCAAACTTTTTGTCCACTGAACTACCCAAGAAAAGTAAGGTCCCGTTCCCCGTAGAGCTCAGTCTCAAGCCCCCCGACGTCAACTCAAGAACTGCGGCCCCTGAACCCGCTTCAAGCAGTTTAAGGAAACTTCCGACTACCAAAATAAGCTGCTTTTGGTTACTTCCCCTCCTTTCCCTTCACTTGACCCTTCACATGATAATCCAAGGATAGTTTGATGAAGTACCGCTCCCAGGGCTCCTTGATGCCAAGCAATCCCTCGGAGTCTTCAAAACGAAAACTTTTGAATGTTTACTCTCCAATGCGGAAAAGCAAGCCAATTTGCATCAGCATGGTTCAGAGAGGGGGGTCTGATGTCAAAGGCACTTGCAACATTTACCCCGCCAAGACTCTTGGAACTACCCCACCTTTCGAAGTTCTAGATGCAAATTCAGATTCTGAAGCCCGTTGTATGAAAATTTCTGGACCTAACGTGGATTTATGAACTCAAGCGCCGGCACTGCCCTTACCATACCCCCACATGATGCAATGCTAGTGACGGAAACCTCCATCTCTTTGCCTGGACCCTTGATCTCACAGGAGGAGTGTTTGGCATGTGAATTGTTTCTGATTTCATCTCTTATTGCTGAAAAACGAGAATTCACATCAGAATGGAACAGTGTGGCATGTGAGTTATTCTTGATTTCAACTCGTATGCCTGAGCAAGGTGAGATTTGCCTGTCTTATCTACATTCAACCCTTACTAATTATGATTATACCAACAGCTTCTTGCTGTCAGCCAAAAGCAATACTCCCGTCGTCATCTTCGATCTCTAAGTTCCGTTTCTGTCCAATGCAACAACTCTAGAGCAAGCAACAACAAGATTCTCACACCCCATTCGCCTCTTATAAAATACCGAGGCTAGACTGCAATTTGAGGAATTGCAAGAAAACGAGTGTAGCATTTCATCGCGAAAAATGATCATTGCTCCGTAGCCGTGAATCGTCACCTCGTGCTCCCTGATAGGATCCTTCCTTAACCAGGGGCCAACCGAAATGCGCCACACTTCTGGAGTTGATGTGTATGGTATCATGCAAGCCTCAGATGCTTAGAAGACACCATCATCGATGAATGCGAGTATAGGGTCATGTGAAAATAATACAGGCAGTGAAGTGAAATGTTGAAGACCTCATCAAGAGATCACTACGATGTCTGAGAAGAGGGCAGGTCCCATGCGTCTGCATTGATGTAGTTTTGCCAGTCATTCGCTCCTCCTGGTGTCCCCAATGGCGTTATTCCGCTGCTACTATCATTGAGTGCCTCGTTGAAGAAGTCTTGAGAATCGTTGTAATCTTGGTGACGTTGTGGGGGCTCTTGTGACGATGCTGGAGCAAGAGTCGAGTTTAATCCGTCTAGGCTGGGGTAGGGTTGCTGCTTTCCAATACTGGTCGTCTGTGGGAGTGACTGGTTGCTGAAATCGTAAAACTTTCCGGGCAAGGTCGTACTTCCTTCCATCATCATCTGCGTGAGTGGATCGTTCATATTCATCGTCGATCCAAGTAGGCCTTGTGACTCTGCTGGTAGGGCAGTGCTGAAAGGACTGAAGTTATTATTGAATGAGGACATGCCATAGGACGCTGGGTTATACTGCTGAGAAAAGCTACCCTCTGGGAAGGAAGGCTTTTGCTGGGGTGTGGTGCTCGAGGCTGACACAGGAGTACGGGTCTGAACGGGAGACCCGGTTGGAGCTGGAACGATGGGCATTGACTTCCTTCGAGAGTCGTTATCATTAACAGAACTGTGGGCCAAGTTCGATAGCTCCTGCGGCGTGGCAATTGAAGTTGACCGCTGGTGTGGAGTAGGTTGAAAAGCTTGTTGCTGCGGTCTCGAGGAAGGGTAAGGTGCTTGTCTGTACATGGATGGACTTTGAGGTAGTTGCATCATTTGCTGCTGACCTTGATGTGCTAGCATTGGAGATGGGAACATGGAGTGCTGATTCGCGAACTGGGGGGAATTGGGATATTGCTGTGCATAGGAGTTCGATATTGATTGCTCGAGGGCGCTCCTCATCGCAACGTGGTTCGTCAGGTACGCTGATAACCGCCTATTGAAATCCGCATTGCCCGTCTGAAGATGTGCCGTAAGGCGTCGGTATTGCATTGGCAGGTCGTCATCCTCCTCTTCATACATTTCTTCGTTGATCACATCTTGCTCTGTCACACGCAAAGAGCGCCCTGTCCGGCGCTTGTGTATTTCAGAGGCTCGTCGTGCGGATTCCACCCTGGCTTCTAAGCTTCTGTCACTTCTCCTGGAAGCGGCGATATAGGCACGCTCTTGGTTTTCCTCGTGTGTTCGTTCCGTCTGTTCAAAGTCAGCGGGTGGGCTGGTAATGTGGTTAAGTGCGCACCTTGACTGCCTTCGCCGGTGGGAGAGTTCTGGTTGGGGGCATTATAATTGCTTCGTCTTATCGTTACAATCAACAAGTCCAGGGGCTTTCGTTCCTAAGTAAACGTGCGCGCTCGATTGATGCGGCCGAAGTGATAAAGATACGTCAGATGCGTTGCAAAGTCCCTTTGCAGAGGTCTAGAATCTGGAGGTCTAGGTCGGTCGTAGGTAGGTAAAGTGTACCAGACTTTCGACTATGAGGTTGACGAGGAAGCGGAGAACGGACGGGGCAGCTTCTAAGAGCGCGGCCTGTTGATTATGGAACAGATACCAGATCCGTCGTAAGGCAATTATTCTTGTGTGGGGCCGCAACTCGGAGCAGAATTGGCGTTCGTGAACGGCGATTGCAACGGCTGGGAAAAGGTCGTGGGGATCGAGGGGGAGGTCAGAAGCGAGGAGAGGGGATTTGCGTGTGGTGGCTGGATGCGAATGGGAGCATGGGTCTTTGTGGTTTGAAACAGAAAACGAAAATATAGAATTCGGCGTCTCAGGCTCCGTCAGGAATTGGTAAAGGTCAAGAATGGTTGGTGTAGCAGACAAATCAACCGTGACGTTACGGTTGGTATTGAAAGTTAAGTCCGGTCTGGGGGAAGCCAAACCTTATAATGCAGAGAGGCACTGCGAGATAGATACAGTAGAGACTGCCATGCCCCGTGGGCCACTTCTAGTCTCCTCGCTGGCGCCATTCTTCAGGGAGGGTAACATGCACCTTCCTATCCCGTCTGCGTGCCTCTGAAGGTTCTGACGTTGCCCTCTCACGCTCTGTGGAGAGCAAGCTCGAATTCGGATTCGTATGCGCATCTCGCCGTCCCTCGTCTGACGCAGCGGTGCCAGAATGCCATGTGTGTCAGGACGATGGAAGCCCTCAAAAGCTCCTGTCCAATCGCACGGGACGTCGGCGTCGACGGGCAGCTGCTGGTCCGAGACTAGCCCCGCAGCACGCGGCATGCAATTGGAAATCAGAGAGGAAGGGTAACTAGTAGTAGTGGCGATAATCGTGCACGGGGGAAATAGGGGGAGGCTGCTCTGATGTGTGGCTCGCTGCGCTGCCCCGCGGATCACGACGGCTTGTTGGCCCAGCGATCTCGAAGCTCGAAGCTCGAAGCCTCAGATGGCGGAGTCCCCTGTCCTCTCCCGTGCCTCTGAGGTGAGTGGTTGGGGAGGACCCGGAGGAGGGAGAGGCGAGAGTTCCTGCACGCTGACCCGGTGTCGCCAATCGACGCTAGAATCGATCTGCAGTGAGCCACTCGAATATCCCTGTCTGCTACTTGTACTCCGTACTGTACCTTTCGCTCATTTCCGCTGCCGTTGTCTTCAGCCAAGCAAGAGAGTCTTCTTCTTGGGAAGCCAGAGCAGATGGACCGCGATATGGGTTGGCAAGGCTCAATAACAACTCTGAAGAGAATGTCTTACAAGAGGTCAGAATAGTCCATCTGATTGGTCACTACGACACTCTAGCTGGCCCTGGCATGATGCTTTCTCACCGTTGACATGTGCCTTTCATTAATAGCTATGTGGAATCACGCAGACCTGGTGACTTCAAGCGCAGCGCTTGTGGCCGCTAAAATCACCAGAGCACGTGCTGATAGGCGTCTTATCGGACCTCAACTTTATTTAGGCCTCCATCGTGACTCCCTCACCTCAGTTTCC
Source organism: Hyaloscypha sp. PMI_1271 (assembly GCA_021399465.1). Taxonomy (NCBI): domain Eukaryota; kingdom Fungi; phylum Ascomycota; class Leotiomycetes; order Helotiales; family Hyaloscyphaceae; genus Hyaloscypha; species Hyaloscypha sp. PMI_1271. The sequence goes on from JAJTUS010000010.1 coordinate 501,602, forward strand.
TATCAACACCACAACACCGAAACCACATTGTCCTCTGTGTCTGCGGTACAATCAGGACGCGGCACTACCTCTGATTGTTCCCTGAGTCTGCCGTAAATCTAGCGCAGAGAGAAGGGTGTGCCGTGCCGGATTCCAAAACGCCAGAAGATCCCTACTGGTTTGTCGCTTCCGGGATGGGCAAACATCTGTCGAGACGGCAGCTTTTGAAGAGGACTCGCGCGTGTACAGATTGCCCCATTGGAGTTAGATTCAACTCAACAATCGATAGATATATGGTCACATGATCGTGTTCTGGTTTTCATCACCCTGCTCAAACTGCCTTAAGCCTTCGCCCAACCCCTCCTCCGCACATCTGGCACACGAAGCTGAACTGGACTTCTTTGGAGCACCCTCACGAAAAATGGTCGGAGAAGGCACTCAAATAAAAATGACGTTAGCCAAAAGCACTCCGATCTGGCCAGCCCCTGGCGGTTTAGCACTGATCAAATCAAAATCCCATGCCCAGAAACATGGGGTTTTGATCGTAAGCCTCTCCGCGATTAGAACAAGGGTTCTCGGATCGAGGAGCTAAGGACCCCTTAACTAGCTTGTGTCACTCAATTTAACCTCACTTGTGGGAGATTTCAATATGGAATTCTGTTCGGCTGGTTTTTCGGAAATGAGAGATCCCCTGGCCTTGAAGTCATTTTCTTGTAGTCGCTGCCATACGGAATTGTTACTTCTCTCATCAAATTGAGATGCTTGGCACACAGAAGTACCTGCCGCAGATGCCACATTCCAACCAACCGCTTCGGGTCTTCCGATAATTAGCACAATAAAAAATTCTTTACACTAGGTATTGAATTTGAAGTTGCATTTTCGAGAATCAGCGCACAGCTATCGCTATTTTCATTTTCCAATATCTCCCGTCCATCCACTAGATCAACGACACAAGATCTCCAGAAACTTGCTTCTTGGAAATGTTCATAAGGAAGCAAGAATTCGAGTATTGTGACACTCCAATTTTTCTCGTCCATCCGCGGAGAAGCTCCCCTTCAACATCATCTTCACATGTCTACCAAAGCCTCCCCCTGCTGCCAATGCGAGCTTTACAGGCATGACGAAACACATTGTGAGATCCATCCACTCTTTCTACGAGCGAGTTCCAGCTCAAAATCAAATCTTGCGCCTAGTCCACGAACCACTCAGTCCTGGAGCGTTCGAATGCTATTGTTCTATTTGGCAGATTATCCAAACTCCATACTTTCATAAAATCATTCCCATCGTTCCATAAGACCGTATCTCAACAGAGGAAGAAGGCCAAGGACTACTTCGGCGCATCGGTCAACGGTACGTATCTCACACCAAACAGCTTCTTCTTCGTAACTAACCCCTTGGCGTCCTTATCCACGGTCCAAATATGCTGTCCATACCCATCCGGGTCCTCTACCGGGATGAATATCCTGCGATACCATCATCAGCCTCTAAGCTCTCAAAACACGGCACCAGACTCACCGTCCAGGACTTTTGAGTTGATCAACCAACTCCTGATGGAGTTCAACGGCGGCAGCCCCGACATGAATAGCATCCCAACCCTTCTCCTCATCCTCACCCTCACTCCACCCTTTCCTCCCATCCCCCACAACAAAACTAACCTTCCCCTCCCCAAGCAAGCTCTTGCCCCTCTCGCTCTTCATCATATTCCTCTCTCCCATATTTCTCAACGCCTTGATATGCTCTAATCCCACCACTCTCGCCTTGCCCGCCACACCCTTCCCATCCGCTTCCTGCGGGTACACAAGTTCCGCCAATACAGCAGTTAAATACCCCGAGCCAGAACCGATATCTAGAACTCGGGCTCCGGGCTTGAGGTAAGGGAGGAGGGACTCGGCGGCTGAGGCGTGCATGTGCGGTGCAGAGATCGTTGCTGCATGGCCGATAGATTGGGGAGAGTCTTCATAGGCATATGACGGTTCTGGACAGTAATGTGCGCGGTCGACCTGGCCATCCATGTTCTTAGCAATCGCATGAAGTTGGTAGGAACGCATGGTTGAAGAGAGGATGCCTGTGAGGAAGGGAGCAAGAGGCACAAACCTTCATCATAGCATCTCGTACCCTCGAACTCGTAATCAACCCACCCCGGAACAAATTATCCACCAATTCTTTGTTGCTAGATCCCGAGCATCGCCACGCCATGTTGCTGTGCTTCGCCGTCCCGCGGAGAGAGCGGAAGATAGTTCGTAAACGATTCAGTTTGGCTGTTGTTCCTTTGCTCTTTTGATGTACAAGAAAAATCCTCAGATGTTGGTTATGAAAGGGATTGCAGGGGAATGCTTGAGCATTGCGAGCTTGAGCACCGCAAGTCGTGCTTATCAGGAGATGTCTGCCACTGAATTGAGAGAGCGATAGGATGAGGCTGACGTGACGCAAGAACCGAAAATGCGGGGTGGTGGCGCGTGACAGCCTTGTTGTGGCTTTATCACCTCCTAACAAATCAGGTTTAGTTCAGTATACATGACTACTTAGAAAAGCATGGTATTTATGAATATCTGATTGATTCTCTTTTGTTTCCCTAATAAATTCCTAGAAGAGTCAAACATATAGTCCTCTCCCATCATGCCGATTTCAAGCAAAGACCTATAACAAGCAGCAAAATCAGCAACATTTCGTACAGCAGAATCTAGTAATCTAAAGTGCTCTTATGATATATTTATATTTATGCCCAATTAAGTAACTATCAAGTTGAACGGAGCATAAGTAAACCTGGTAGCTCCCCACGCTTAATAATTAAGGACCATTTAGACGAATGATCAGCTACGCCTGCATTGCCACTGGCAGTAGTCAAGAAATACGTTCGGAATCGAATTTCGAACCAGAGCAGTTCTTCTCAATCTTCTGGTCTTCAAGCTACTATTGCCATACTCAACTTTTCCCACCTCCTTGCCCCTTTTCGCGCCATGCCTCCAAACCGTTTTTGGGAGGTTTTCATCAAATCAAATTCAACAGCCCCTTTCGTAAGAACACGAACAGACTCAAAACAGCCTGTTGCCCTCTAAGAAAGCGGTAATGAGTATTGCTTATACTTGGGATTCCCTGGCCTCCTCGAAATCGAATGAATAGTGCATTTGGAAGTGTTTTGTTGCACCCCGCATCAATGTTCCAAAAGCTTTGGTACATGGAGGACATATGGTCTATTTTGAGTGGGTTAAGTTGAGTTCGAATGAACCTTGACTTGCTGGTTTCAGTTCACAGCATTACGAGCTTGGAAGATGAGAAGAGAGGTGGGTTTTGTCTGATAATAGGGTGGAGGGTGAATGTCTGGAACAGGTGTTTCATCATATTATATTATGTAGTCTTTATATAGAGGCTTAGACGAGATGCAACGTACTTTCATCCGAGAGTTTGGGGCGGAAGTGGGCATAATTCGAGCTGTTTTGTTGCACAACAACTACTAACACCTGATGAAAGACAGTATGACATGAAAAGACTTTCAATGTAACATAATACAATCTTAATCATCTGATATTTGGACGAACAAGTGCTTGCAACGAATATTACTGGGAAGAAAGGTTTTCCATTCCACAAAGTGGAAAATGAAGATCTGATACTTGGACAATTCGCACTGAGTGTTTCAGACTTTGGCACATTGGCAACGTCCTCAAAAATGAAGAATCAATTTCATAGACCCCAAATAAAATCGCGTTTGCAAGTTGCTGAAAAAAGCGCCCCTAGCTATGCCTTCAGTCTGTAGCTGAGTAAATGCATTAAAGCTCGTTTAGCAGGAAAGGAACCCTCACCTTCTGGTAACCACAAAACTCAGCTTGAACCTCTCTTGAGAACAGAATGTCTGCGGTCAGTCTTGTAGGTTGGCTTTCAAGTTCTTAATACCGAGGCGGATGCTTAAACTAAGCGTATACTGTAAAGAAAGGCCATGGATTCTAGTTTCATTGCAGCACTTGCTTGCCTGAATCTAACTACAGGAGAGAGAGACGAACAAGACAAACGAAAAGAGTAATCCCAGTAGACCAAGGGAGTAAGAATTTGCTAGGATATCAAAGATGATTCATTTACTAGACTCTAGCCAGCGACTCAATCCCCAATCAACGCCCTGCTGTCCAAACAACGCACACCCGTCCCTTTGCAAATGAACTCCTACATCAAACAGACCGACATGGCTCAACCCTCAGACGACTGTCTCGGCCTCTTCCCCGGTAGCAATTATAGGCACGTTCAGACCTCTATCCGGGCTCTGCAACACCAATTGCTCATGCCTCCTCGCCTTAAGAAAATCGCTCACAGCCCTGATCAAGATAAACCATCCAACAACCATCAAAATGTAAGCAAGCCATTCGGTATTAGCAACGCTACTCCAGCTTCCTGACGAGCCTGTACTGTCCATTCCTTGTGCAGCTGTGTTCACCTGGTTAGGATCGAAATTGTGGCTGTTCGGGTCTGGAGGTTGTGCATATGTGGGATCTTGGCCGTTCGAAGGAGGAGACGAAACGCCTGATCCCTTCATGTAGAATCCGTACTGAACAAGAGTAATACCAAGGCCGGCACGAGATCCATTCTTGGCTGCGTGTGTAGTGTGGAGAAGGTAGGTGAGGAGGAAACCAACGAGTTGGAAGGACATCGAAATCATGCCGTTCCAGATGAAGGAGAAGACGGAGCCAACGGGGAGGCCGTCGACGTAAACTTCGTCTGGGCCGCCGAGTCCGGGTGCGAGGATTGTGGTTTCCCAGTACGGTGGTGCTGCATCTGCTGCCGCTTGCTCGTATGTCTAATTGAATCTGTCAGCCCCGCTGCTATGTCCGAAGCGACTTGGTCTACTTACTGGTGGATGTTCCTCCGTCTTCTCACCAGCTTCGGGCTTGGCGCTGAGATTCGCAAATACACCATCTGAGCCAGATCCTCCGCCATATACCCTCCCAGTAGGTCGTGGGGGAGCGAACTCGGGTAGATGAGTTGGCCGCCTCTCAATCACAGGTGGCCGCGGTGTCTCGGATGGTGTCCTCGAGTGGTTATTGAGCTGCTCCGTCGATGAGGAGGTCGGCGTCCCTCGCATCAGTCGCTGTCTATCATCCCCATCATTCTCTTCATCGCTATCAGAACCATCGGCATCAAATGTGTCGGCTAGATTTTGGTCCACGGTCGTGGGACATCGTGTTGGCGAAGAGGCGTGAGATCGAAAGGAGGGAGGAGGTGAGGAGGGTGTCTGAGGGCTTATTGGAGACTCTTCATCGTTCGCGGAAACCTGAGGATGGCGGTTAGCATTATGCTCCTCGGGCTTGATGGATTGCGTGGCAAGGCTTCCCGGGAGGTAACGTACTCTTTCATATCGTTGTGAGCTCATCGTGTGTCTTGTGTAGAGACAAAGAAAGGCACACGATTTCGACTCCGAGGAGTCTACAGTAGTTGAAGTGAGAAGGCGTAGGGTGGTTGAATGAGTGTGGTGCAATCAGGAGACAAGATTAGAAGGCCATGGAGGCGGAAACGGGTTTCGTAGTTCCGTGGTTTTATCGAGAGTTTCGTGGTTTTATAAATTCTCGCAAGCGCCAAGCCTCTTTATGCAGAACGTCAGGACTTCAGACTGACTGTCGGTATTCCCAAAAAACATTCCTCACTTCCTTTCAAGGGTGATTCATAATGTCTAAATCGGTGAGTAAACTTCAACCACTCTTCTTTCTACATATTTGCTAATTTTTCTTGTAGATAATCTACAAACACTACCTGCGAGCTCTTTCGCGCTGGCCAAAAGACAATCTGCGCCCCGAATGCCAATTTCAAGATGTCATGCAACGACGAATAGACCAACGATTCCTCCCTGCATCCTCTCCAAACACTCCCAATGCCGCGCAAGCCGTTGCGAATAGTGCTATAGATGAGAAGGTAGAATTTGGTCAAGTCAATGCCATATATTCTCTATTAGAGAATCGGTACAGTCGGGAGGTACGATCCCTGCTTTTGTCTTGCGAGAGCCATCACTGACAGTTTCTGTGCACAGTATCCAATTACTGGCTCTCTGATGAAGCCGGCGAGCAACCCAACACATTATACAGACTTGGTGAAGGAGTTAGAGGAGGCACCTGAGAGGAGTTGGTTTAGCCAACAGATGAACAAATGGAAGGGCTTCTTACGGTTTCAATGAAACTTGTACATTATGTACCAATAAAGGCGTTTGGTGCTTTTGATATAAAGTAGAACCTCGATTCTATATTCAACCATCCTCTAAACTCCTGAACGCCCTGCTGCATGCTCCAGATCCATTTAAAAACACGGCGCCCTCCATGGGTGCCATCTAGACGTACTTCTTATCTGGATCCAACTTATCCATGAGATCAATACTCTTCTCATACATCGTAAACACAATCCCACCGCTCAACATCAGCCTCACCAACCTTGGCAAAGCTCCGCTCCAGAAGGTCAACACCCCCTCATTTTTGAAGATCATAGCGGCACAAGTAAAGCTGTTCTTGTACAGACTTCTCGCCTCGATACTTTGCATCCTCGTCTTGACGGTATCGAGGGGCTGCGTAACATAAACCGTGATGAGCCCCGCTATCCCACCAATTCCAAATGTCGAGAGAGCTCCCAATTTCTCGCCCGGAGCTGTGTATGATTGTGCAACTTGGCGTAGGAAGGTATATGATCCAAATCGAGTCGCGCTGTTCGCTGCTTGTCGGGCAGTGGTGGGTACGAAGCCTTGGAAGAACCCGCGAATTCCTCGTTCGCGGGCAATAATAGGCACAGCATGGAGGAAGCCTCTCATCCTCGGATTGGCACTCTTGCGGTCATCGATTCTATAGCAGTTAGACCGCACTTTCCATAAAGGGCAATAAGGAGGACGAACAAGGTAGTCTTGATACTCTCAAACGGAGTAACAGCCAGCAGAGACTCGGTGACACCAGCTCCAAACCCAGCGATCACTGTTCTGGGGCCTGATATATTCCCATTGGAATCTTGTAGTAATGCCTTGTACTGATCGAAAGCCACGAATCCTATGTTCCTGTCAGCGCCTTTTTTTGAAGAGAAGCTCATGGGCGGGAGACCTACGAATGCCAGCCTTCAGCGAATTCCCGATAATCAACGTCGTGCACCCCGCATACCAGGCTTTTCCAAACGGTGGCCATGGCAGCTTTGCTGCATCTGGCAATCTGCGATTCAATTGTGTTCTCGTCTTCGCAACTAAGCCCAGCACAGTCAGCTAGAGACTTCTCAAGCGGGCACCTATCCATGTATCCCCCAGTACGCCCAGCCTTCCACATGCCTGGAGATAGCCCGAGGTAGTTGTATTAAATGGAACAGATACATACATTCGGCAGGATATGTAATGGCTGTCTTAGAGTTAGCAAAGCTCAGGCTCATCGATGGTTGGACAAGTCACCAATCTCCACAGCTCCAGCAGTAGACCCAGCAATAATTGATCGTAATGCACTTGGCCTCTCTTTCTTCTTTTCAGGCGCTCTTGCCTGCTGTACAGTTGCCATTGTGACCACTTTGTTGTTGTGAGAGAAGCCTGGCTGATTGCTTGCTGGTGGGATTTTTGTCTGCGATGACGGACATGGCCGCCGCTTTAAGAAATCCGTGGCAAGCACGCAGTCAGATGGGAAATACTTTCCTCTGACTTATCAGAGCAATCAGCGATTATCCATCGCGATCCATCACGATCAAGAAAGGCAATACTTGATGTGATTAAAGAGTCTTTCGCCAAAAATACATTACAACAACCCTTTCACAACAGGTTCATGACCCATCCACAACCATGTCTTGGTCTGCCTTTGTCAATTATTCTCAGCTAGAAGACTCACGACAATGCATCTTTTATTGTCCCGTGGCTCAATAGCAGCGTGCTACCGAGTGCTGCCATCTACAGGTCCCTCCTCGCAATGCAGTGTGTAAGCAAAGTATTTTGTACAGAACAGAACAATATGTAAACACCTCGCCCCCAATGCATGTGTCTTCTGCAATGAACTCCGCCAAATCTTACAATAATCAGAAGAACTAGTCTCACACATCAACGGCGAGAAACCTTTTTGTGCTCGCTCACTGATTGAAAACCATAGGTGTGTTACCCAAGTTGGGAGCACTCGCCAACTGAGCCATCGCGCCTCCATAGTTGCCAGGCATCTGAGCCATGCTTCCCATCTTCTCCCTGTCAAGTTTTTCTTGCTCCATGCGAGCACGATCCGCCTTGGTGATACGCGGCTTTCGAGTGGTAGATCCACCTCGTGAGCCAGGCCCTGAAAGTGGAAGGCCGTTTGGTCGCAAGCCAGTGGATGCAGCCAGAGCAGCAGCACCTCCACGACCGCTTGAAGCACGAGCTCCTCCACGGCTGCCACGTCCTCGACCACGCTTTGGGGCACCATCAGCTCTGCCAAAACAGTCAGTTCTACCCCAAGTATGACCAATGCAAAAACATACCTGATATCCAAAGCAGGCTTTTCGCCCTCTGGAACAAGTGGACCAGAGTACACGAAGAAGCCATCATTGGCAGCAGCAGCCTGCTCCTCCCAAAGTAACTCCGAATCATCAACAAATCCATCATCCTTGTCATACTCATCTTCCTTCATCTTTCTCTTCTTCGGAACTCTCTTCGCTCCTCCATCAGTGCCAGTGCGTCCATCACTCATGCCGCCCATCTCAATGTTGCTTCCTTCGGCTTCCGAGTCAAGTGACATTTCGTCACCGCTATCCTTGTTTGATCCGTTACGCTCCAAGGCGGCTCCAGCGGCTGCTACTCGAGCAAGGCGGTCTCTCTGAGCAGCCAGTCGGGGGTGGAGTGCATCCCAACCGTAACGTTCCTCCGCCAGACGGGTGAAGTTGACGTACTTATTCACCTCGCCATTAAGAGGAATTTGCAGGATGACGGTAGGGGCTCGAAACTCTGCGCCATCAGCTGCTCCAGCGCCTCCGAGCTGCATGAGGCCGGATCCCGGAAGAGGGGGCGGCGTGGGATATAATTCCTTTGGCTCCTTTGCCTCTTTGAGCTTATGGGGCTTCGGTGATGCGGCAGCTGAAGAAGTTGCGGTGCTTCCAGGACCGTTGCCTTTCTTTGAGATGGTTGTTGGGCCAGGGGCGGGTGCGATGTCCTGTTTCTTTACGGCCATTGCGACCGGAGTAGGTGGCTTTTGAGTGCAAGGTTCAACAATTGCGGAAGGCGCCAACCTGCTGGCTGTTGGAGATGGAGGTACTGAAGTGTGACCTTCGTTGTGGAACCTCGCTTGCTGCTGCTGCTGCTGCTGTTGATTAAAGAAGGATTGTGCAGCGATGGAGGGTGAAGTCAAGGCTTGATTCGGGGGATCAACCAAGCTTGAGATTGACGGTGACGCGCTGGCCCGATTCATGGAGTGAGGATGACTCGGCGAGCCTTGAGAGTTGTTGTACGAATTATGAGTAACGACTGTTTCTCTCACGGGATCGTAATTAGACCGAATAGGATCGTAGTTCTGACCGCTGGTGCGGGCTGGTTGCTGTGGTTGAGCTTGCTGTGATTGGGCTTGCTGTGGTTGGGCTTGTTGTGGGGGTGGGGGAGGGGGCGGGGGAGCGTTGGCGAAGAAAGACTGAATGGGTCGTTGAATATCCTCATTTTTGCCTTTTTGGGCCTGTTGGGTGGGGGCAGAAGCGGGAACATGAAAATCCGTCAATGCCTCAGCAGCAGCTTGTGGCGGCCTCGGAACACCCGCAGCGGTCTTGGCTTCAACAACCGAGTTAGCATCTGAGCCCGCATTCCTCTTTCGGCGCTGAATAGGAGGGGCATTTGGATCTCGCGGCTTGCGAGGTTTTCTGACTCTGGGAGCATCAGTATTGGTTGCTGAACTGTCTGCGTTATTCTTCGGCTTGTTGACGGATCCGGGTTTTCTGCCGGGTTTACGCCGTGCCGGCTTCTCTGCCGAATTTTCGACAACAACGCCAGGAGGATTGACCGTGATACTTGAACTTTGGTTGGAAGTAATCTCGTTGGCAAATTGGGCGGACGGCGATGCTGGCTCCGGACTCGATCGTGGCGGCGATGAGAGACCACTGGCCGAACTGAATTGCCCAGGTGAAACTCCTCGAGCGCCCACACCCGCCTCCTCCAGCTGTCGAACCCGCTCCGTCGACATATTGCGCCTGATCATGAGTAAACAGGCTTAAGGAGCAGTTGCGTGGAAGGTCATGTGGAGATCTGGAAGGTGCTTTCGAATTGCGCAGATGATGCAGGCCGGCCTGATTTGGGTTTGGGGTTTGGGACTTGGAGCTGGCCGAAACGTGACGGCAAACGGGGTCGCTCACGCCGACTCGTGAATAGCTTCAAAAATGGCACGACGACGCGAAAACCGAGATCTCGGCGTCTTGGACAAGTCCAGGGCGTCGTGGACCCTCTGACGGATGGTAGAAAGAGCGTCAAATGGGCGGATTCGAATGACGGTATTTAGGGGTCGTGATCGATGGAATGTGATCTGATATCGATGGAGGCATCAATTTGCAGTATTGGGGGTAATGTGGGTTGAGAGTGTAAAAGAAGAGGTTGCGGAGTTGGGAGGAAGCCAGGAGGAGGGTGTGTTTTCGTTTGGGCGGGCAAATATTAAAGGAAAGCTCGGGAAAAGGCTAACGCAGAATTTGGAGTCTCACCAGTCTAGCGATTTTTCATTCACTATGAGGGGAGGGGGGAAGGGGGATTGGGGGGATTGGGGAAAGTATGGCAGCATGGGCGCAGGCAGGGACAGACTGGGACAGACTGGCACGGAGCAAGAGCAAGAGCAGCAGCAGGAGCGTGTTCAAGCGAGAGTGAGTCGTGCCCATGCTGGAGCTGGAGCTGGAGCTGGAGCTGGCCGTGTGGGAGGCGAGGACCTGACCGATGACCACCAGGACCAGAAGACAGATGACTAAGGAACACTTGGCCAGGGGCCGCACCTCCATGCTGCCACTCTCTCCGACCAAGTGGCCATCTAAGGACGGTGCAAAAGGCAAAAGCATAACAAAATGATGTGACACGCAAGGCCGCCAGCCCAGAGGATGTGCATGCGCGAGGGGGGCCAATCAGCTATCGGGATGTCCATCTGAGAACTTCAACATTCAGCCTCCTCGATCTCGGTTGGGCGCCCGCGCCCCCACCCCCACCCCCTTTTGCATCCTGCGTCAACAGAACAGAACACAACGGAACCCAGTTTCAGCCTCGCCAATGACGTACATACCGCGGGCATTATTTATGTGGAGCTGCACATCTTGAAATGATTATTAAGTGATTCTATCTCCATGCAGAGTCCTGGTAGCCGTTCTCTGTTTACTTGAATCGAGTATCAAACTGGCAAGGCTCTGCATGCGAGGCTCCGGCTAGCCTCTTACAGCTAGCTTCCGCTTCCGTCAGCAAGGTAAAAATAACCCCTGTCCTTCCGACTGAACTTCCGAGCCTTTTCTGTCCACACCCCAACTACGAACTACCTTACAACCTCGATCAATCATGGACCTAAGAGGACAACGCTTCACCGTCGACTTCTCAGACGACGAGGATGAGCGAAGTTCGAACTCGATACTAGCCTCAGATGCTATTCCGTCGATCTCCTCGGCGTTCATTGGGGATATTAAGGAACGCACCACCACAGCCCCATCCGCCCCCAGGTTGAAGACGACTCCGACTGGGTTCCCGGAGCACAAGAAGCGGACGCGGATTTCTGCATTCAAGCAGCAAAGAGGTGGATCTGCGAGGCCTGCCACGGCAGACACTCATAATGCTTTTGCTCTGCCAACGTCTCAGGCAACACGAACTAACGCCTCCTCACTGACGCAGGAAGATCCCAGATTTGATGAGAGCGAGCGCCGGAGGATTGATCAGGAAAACAAGCAAAGGCTGGAGTCGATGTCAACCGAAGAAATAGAGGAAGAAAGACGCGAGCTCCTTGCTGCGTTGGATCCGTCTTTGGTGGAGCGGCTTTTGAAGAGGGCGAATCTGGATGAAGGTCGAGGCGATACTGGCATCGAACTGCCGCCTACAGAAGTGGAGGAGGATACGATGACTGAGCTTCCAAAGCAGGAAGTTGCAGGTGTTCCCGCCCCAACTCCAGCGGGGAAAGCAGTCCCTGTGAAATCGGTGAAATTCGAAGACGATGCAGAGCCAGCTGAACCCATAGGCCTCCAACCAGTACCAAATATCTCTGCGATATCAGTTGCAGATATTTCCCACCCAGCCATCCATTTCCCGACCGCTCCATCAGCTCCTGAACTGGACCCGTCCGACCCCTCCTTCCTTGAAAACCTCCACTCAAAATATTTCCCCAACCTGCCTGCAGACCCCTCAAAATTGGCCTGGATGGCACCAATACCAACTCATGGCTCCGTCGCAGACCAAGAATCACCATATTACCCTGCGCACGAAGCATTACCAGCTTCAGCCTTACGCTTCGATTTCCGTGGCGGGATTCTGCCGCCACGAATATCGAGAGCTATGCCAACTACGAAAGGCCTTCATCATCATGGAGAAGCTCCGGAAGCTGCTGGTTATACTGTTCCAGAGTTGGCGAGACTTTCACGCTCGGCATTCCCGGCGCAGAGATGCATATCTTTTCAGACTTTGGGAAGGTTGCTGTATAGGTTAGGTAGAGGGGAGTGGGGTGGTGAAGATGGTGAGGTAACGAAGGGGTTGTGGAGGTGTGTAGAGGAAGGGAAAATTATCCAGACTCTAGAAGAGGCTGCTAGTGCTGAAGGAGGGCATCAAGGTGCAAAAATATATGCCGTGGAGGCTCTTTGGCTGTGGCAGAAAGGGGGAGGGAAGGTCTGGAAGGCGTCTTGATTACTTCAGATCTGTCTCGTACAAATAATCTAACGTCTTCATTCTCCACCAAGAATCTTTTCCAAGCACCAGAACGAGAAGATGTGAAAAGAAGAATATCATCTCTTCGTTGATTTTTGCTGATCTCGAAGTAGTCTGTTGGGCATCCAACACCCAAACCAACGAAAACGCCCCCAATACCGCACGCAGGCTTGCAAGAAGCAACTTCACAGATCAAATGTACCTGTCTCAATTGAATGATCCACAATATTTGTTTTAGAATGGAAAGCAAATGCATCTATGTACAAGGGCGACCCGCTAACTCCAACCCATGCTGCAACCGTTTGTGCGAAGCTCCTCAGAACAGGAAAGAGATATCATCTCTGCCCAGCACTTGCCAACTCCACGCCAGCCCGGACAATGCCTCCACTAAAGTCCTCGAATATCAAAGGCGGGCGTCTCATTTTTCATACTCATACAGCTCATGCCTCTGCCCATCTACCATGGTCCCCCGTTTGGATCAACGCTGGCCCCGTCATTGAGATCCTCGTTCTCCTTCCATGCACTATCGTCCCAAGTTGATGGCTGTTCCAGCACAGAGGGCTTTGGTCGTAGCGGCCTCGGTTTGGCGTGCTCAACATGTCTCATCTCAGGGCTATCTTCGTCCTCGTTCAGGGCTGCCGAAATACCGTTTTCCATCGAATCAGGCCACTCTTCCGTGGTATCCGTCACCTGTACCTCCTGGACATCTCTGCAGACAGCATTCACCAAGTTCTTGATGTCGCTGCTCTTCACGTATACAAGATAGTACGGTGTTCCGCCAGCACCACCTTGATGCTCAAATATTGTTCGACGATCCTTAACCTCCGAAACCCATTCATCATTGTACTCGCGCCAAATATCATGCTCAAAGTCATAAATGTAGATCCAGTAGTGACCACCTCCGGCCTCACCGCGATGGATGAATACCGATTGCAATTTGTATTCATACTCGCGCATGTCAATAAACTGGCCCTGGATTCTGCTTCTGAGGTCGTCGATTCGTCCGGTAGTAGCTTCGAGTTCGGTAGCAACTTCCGAAATTCGTTCTTCGAGTGCTTCAGGAAGAGCAGGATCGACTTCAATGCCCTCGATTTCCTCTTCCTGAAGGCTACTAACAAAATCTCCGGTTGCCGATAAAGCGTCTAGGACACTGATTTGCGCCTGATCATTCTTGAGAGCTGCGTACCGGGCCTCCAATGTTCGAAGTTGCTCCTTCCATCCCCAAGCTTCGCGACGTCTTCGCATGATGGCCGAATTTGGATCACCCGTGTCCACATATCTGTCTAGGTAAATCGTTTCCGGGAACACAACGGGGTTGCGGTTCTTGAATGCTCGATGGGTCTCATGGTCGAAATCTGTTCGCTGAATATGAATTTGTAAGATGGGCGGAAGTTTGCTCAGCGAAGCATACTGAGGCACTGTCGTATTGTCGATTTCGACTTGTTGCTCGTCGTAAACCACGTCGAGAGCTTCGTATATGTCTCGACCGACCTTTCCAGGAAAGACGATGATCGATGGCCAAGCTTCCGTCTTTCTCTCCAAACTCTGTGCTTTCTGTGTATAGACTGTATTAGCACCGAAGAAGGTATCTCTGATAATATCGATCTGGGCTCCTGAGGTCTCCTCGATACTTGTAGGTTTTATGGCACATTGCAAGCGAAACATGACATTGCCTATCACCTCGGTGACATCTTGCTGGGATCCGAATTTCCACAGTTCATCGTTGGGCAGAAGGTCTTTGTTTTCGTTTGTCTGGATGACGAGTCCAGACTTGTTCCGCGGTGGAATCGGTGGTGGCTTTTCTAAGGCAGAAGGTTTATCTGGGCTTGAATCCTCGCCATTCACCATGACGGCATCATCTCCCAGGCTGGATTCCTCGTTGCCAGTACTTTCGTCGTACGAAGGAGGAAGTTGTTCAAGGTCAACCAGTGTCGCTTCGCTGCTGTCGTCGCCATTTTCTGCAATTTTATTTCTGGGGTGGTCAATCATCTCAATGTCCTCCTCTACCGTGGTTGGTAGAGGCGGTGGAGGAGGCCATTGTGGACCATATACTGGGCCATCCATAATTGAGGAAAGATTGGGTGGACCGTGTGGGCTGCTGATCGACGCCCTTCTGAAGTCTGCTACAGCGGCAGAGCTGAAAATGGTGAGTTCAGCTAATTCCCTGGTTGGCTTGACCGAGCGAGACGACGCCGTCTTCAGGTTTTCAAAAAGGTTATGCAACTCTTCCACAACTGCACCGATTAGTCTAATTTCCAGTGATCGTGAAGGTAGTTATGACTTACACTTCTGTGCCTTGATAATTTCAGACTTGTCGACAATGCGCCCACCGACTCTCTTGTTTTTGATGTCTTCATCGTTGAGACCCATGCGGTGCTGGTGGAAGTTGATCACCATGTCCCTCACAGGATTGATGGTATAGTAATATTGCAGCAAGCTATTGAGATAGCAGGTATTGCCAATGTTGTCAAGACCAACAGGCTCAGAAGTACTTGCTTGCACATCGGCATTGGGATCTTCGAGCTTCCTCAGCAAGAAATTGCTTTGTCGATCAAGCGCAATCACTCGAAGGGCTTCAGTATAACTGTCCTTTGACCCAGACGGCGCTCCATTAGAGAGACTCTGGTAGTAGGTGAAAACGATTTCGTCAGGAACACCCCGTGAGCCAATCTGAAGTCGATTGTACGCATCGCCGACATCGAGCGTGGATCCGCCAGAGCCCGACTCCATTGCCGCCGCTGCCCGTTGCAGGGTGAAGTCACCGGAACGCTGGTTGGCAATAACACGAAGTGCTCGTGCAATTTTGGCCTTGTCTGATGATTCGAGTGACTGTGCGGGGTGCGAAGGTCAGTATCATGCTTCTGACAGTACAAGGCGCCGGGAAACGCGTTCAAAGAGTGGCGAAACACTTACCAATGCAACAGCTGAAGCCTCGATACTATCAGAGGCGGTGTCTGCTGAAATGCCCAAAAACTCCAGCGCCTCTTCAAATGACATGGTCTTGTCGTTTGCGAGAGCTTCAATCTTCTCGCTGTTTCGGTGTTTGGCGATGTTCAGAAGACACTCCCTGGCCTCGTCTTTCTGGCGAGGTGCTGATTCGATGCGAGACTTGTAGAGACCCATGATATGACCGTCGCCTTCAACAGAGTCGGGGTTCAGATTAAAGTATCTGTAAGAATCCTCGATAACCTTCAAGCCCAATTCACCGGCGGAAGTGGCCATTACGAGTCTCGTCTGGAGATCCGCGCTCTCACGTCCATTGGCCAGATCAGCCAGACAGTCGAGGTAGTAAGGCTTATTCGAAGGGTCGCACTCGCACTGCCGTTCATAGGCCCACTCAAGATATTTATCCGTAAAATTGTCCACGGCCCCTAGACTGATGTAATAGGGGTGCTCTTCTATTGATAGATCGACCGTCCGGTTCCTTTTGGGGTAGTCAAAACATCCAAGACTCCGCTCGATATCCTTCAAAGCTGGCACATGGAACACTGTAGTACGGCTGCCTTCGTCTTGCGGGCGCATCACCATCAACAGATCGATCTCGTGCAAAACGTCAGCAATGAAGTTCCTGTTGATGTCGGTTATGATAGGGAGTTGCCAAAAACAATTTGGTCCATCCTTGAGAGTGAATGTCAGCGAAGCACTTAAGCACTAGAATGTGCGACAATCAAAATGACAGGATACATTTCTTTGAACACTCACTTCAGGTTCCGGAGAAGCTTCCTCTACTGGAACAAAGTCCAGATACTTAAATAGCTCATCACATTCGTCCGCAAACGTAAGCATGTACTTTTTGTTTCGTCTGGCGATTTTCTTAAGCTCTGTCTTGCTTTTCGCGCCCTTCGCATCCGACAAATACTGTCGAAGGTATCCCAAAGCTTGAAGCGGTTTGATGGGAGACATTCCCTGATATCTCTCTGGGTCATTCTTGATTTCTCTCCGCCCTCGGGCCTCCAATTTCGCAGTGTCGAATATGTAAGAGAGCATATGATGGTTAAGTCGGGGGGGTGATATCTTTATGTCAACCACAAGGGGACATTCAGTTCCAGAACACACAAAGCGATGAGCTTCTGTCCACTGGTCATATTTGTCCATCCCGTGTTTCTCCTTGTGCTCTTTAGAAGTCTGAGATTTCGCCAGCCGCAGATGGTGTAGAGGATTGGATTCATCTGAGAGATTACAAGGTGTCTTCCTGTCGTTCCGTTGCCGGAAATTGGCTGTAATGTCGAAATGATATAGACATGCCGAGCAGTACGCAGCCACCTTGTACTCTGTGGAATCATCTGGTCGCTCATCGTCTGGTCTTGGGGCATTTGTCTGGTGCTCCTTCTTCATGAGCTTGTGGCGACAGTCCATGTTGTCCTTCCGTGGACCAAGCGATCCTTTTCCTCTGTACCTTGGAGCAGGATCTGCCAGTAAGTTCCTACCCCCATGCTTGAAAGCGTGTCTGGGGTCATGGTCGAGGAGGTCGTTGATCAGTCGAGGGGCAGTCTTGCCTGTGGGCGCCGTGCGGATTAGCATGCCGTCTGACTTGGAAAAGATGGCAAGGAGAAGTCTGGAAGTAGGAGGAGCTGGAAGAGGAAGCAGACCTGGCCCAGAGGGTGTCCCACGGTCAGCCATGACGCTCTACGAGCGCCCTCGATGGGGCTGCCTTCAGTTCCGCGCGTACAGCACCTTTGCCGCCCAACAACCTTGGCGTTGTATCCAATCTCCAGATATGTGCTGACCAGTGAGAGGTGTCTCTTTCCTGACTTCTTTCGTGATCGTGGCTTAGTGTGAAGTTTCAAGGCTGATATGCCGACGATAAATTGTTCTGGAGCATTGACACTTGTGTAACGTGCGAGGCGTGAACGAGAAAGCGTGCATGCATGGATTTTGCAGATCGGTGAATCACGGCGGCAAAAATAAAACAGAATCGGGATTAGAATGGAGCTAATTTGACGGTGAATATTCTCTGAGGACTTCTGCTTAGAATCATACACAACTGATTTACTTCTGTTTGAATACATCGCATCATCAAGCGTCTGGCGGGAGCAATTGATTCACTGCCTGAAAGAGTTTAGGGCGCTCCTGAGGCGGGTTCCATCAACGCCAAAGTCGACGACGAACATACAATAAGCCCAGCTCAACTTCCAGCTGCTCCACGGCTCAACATGGCATCAGGAGATGAGCAATACCACCCAAAGGATGCCGTCAAGGCAGCCATTAACGGCACGATGATCACAGGAGCTGCTGGGGGACTGGTCTCGGCGATTCAAAATACCTTGACGAAGAGGAACGTAGGCTCATGGGGGGTGTTTACCAGATCGGGAGGCACAATTGCTGTCTTCGGTGGGTTATATTCAATTAAGTGAAGCTTCTGACGAGCTTTTCTAACGAAGTTGCAGCTGCTGTGGGTGGTACCTACGAGTTCACGCGACTTGCGTCTGCCAACCTGCGAGAGAGGGACGATAGCTTGAACCAAGCAATTGGGGGGTTCCTGGCAGGCTCAATCTTAGGCTTAAGAGGTGAGTGACTCAGTAGAGTTTTTTTTGGCATTGAAGCTAATGCTGATTGATTGCGATAGTTGGCACAACGCCTGCCGTCCTTGGAATGGGTGCTCTGGCAGCTGTAATATTGGGTGCATACGATTATACCGGTGGAGGCCTGACAGGTTACAAGAAGAACCCCGAGATGGATGAGTTTGAGCGGAAAGAACTGTTGAGAAAGAATAGGCGGCGCCCCATTGAGGAAACCATTTCAGAATTGGGAGAGGGGAGAGGTATGGTCCAGACGATCAAATATTTTGCGTGGCTAACCTGCTCGCTCTAGGTATCTATGGGCCAGGCTATGACGAGCGAAGAAGAGAGAGAATTAAGGAAAAGTATGGTATCGATGTGCCAGCGAAGCCATAAATGTTCATCGTAGTGGATTAGAAGGAACAATTATCGAGTGGAAATATGACTGTTACCATCACCGGCTTTTGCTTCTTCATGGCCGAATCAGCTCTGTTAGGCTTCAATGAGGCCATGTGTTTTTATTTTAAGTTATTCCGCCACAGTTCGATCTCATTTCGAAGTCCTGCGTGGAATAGGGTACATTCGTACCTTCGCGGCCGCCCTTGGAGTGATTTTGGGAGAGCAGCATAACGTCAAAGTCTGGCAATACTGCTTGCGGATTCCAAAAGATTTTTGGAAGTAAAAGTTGGCCAAAGGATGGCCAAGGTGTATGTGTGTTTCTTGCAATTGACAACATTCAATCTTAAGCTCGAGGTTTCACCTAAGAAAGAGGTCTTACTCAACCTGCCTCTATGAACTACTACAGCCCGGGATGGTCGCCCAGAAATTCCAATGCAATCCAATAAACAACAGCTGTACCTCAAGGCAAGTAAATTTGCTGTCACGTGAGCTACCTACCCCGCATGAACAGCCACCTTCATTTTGGCCGCACAAATAGCACTCGAACTCCACCAAGCAAGCTCCTGACATATTCGTATTTTCCGTTTCACGGTTTCTGCGTACACCCAGATCAGCCTTGTCAAATCTTCTGCTGCTCAGTGGCCACTTGGCGAGCTCATGAATTGCCGATACTGGGGCCCGGACACCCCACCACCACGCACTCGGCCCTCGCTTTCAAGGCCCCCTTCATGCGCTTCTGCACTAGTCGGCCCTCCTTCCCCACACAGCCGTTGACGACATCGAGCCCCTCTTGAAATAGACTCCTTCTTTGAATCTTGGCTCGGAAACTCCTCGAACCCTAATACAACCAGGAGACCGTGGAATGTTGGACAAGATGGAGAACCCTGTGGCCCCAATCCAACAGCCTTCGGTATTGGTCCAGGCCGATATCAAGGACCGTTTCTATCGACACTTCCAGCAGGAATGTACGGAAATACAGGAGCAAATAGCCCTTCTCGAGGACTACAGCTTAGTTGGCGGAGAAAAACAAGATGCTATCAATCATGTCCTTTCCGGCATCAGCAGACTCTCCACAGAAGTCTCGGATTCCTCAGGATTGATACCGGCGCATGACCAACGGATCTACGCACAAGTAAGGCTCACACCACTTCTAATCCGTACTTTCTCTAACCTGTCCAGGCAATCAAAGCACTTGAAGAGAAACTTGAAGAAACCCGCTCCAAGTTTGCCCCAAGATCAAGATTCAAGTTCAAGACCACCCAGAAGAACTCATCTGCTGTTTCTATTAACGATGCTGCGGAGCTTGCTGCAAAGCAACGTCTTGAGCCTCCTAGTATCTCAGGCACCGGCTCCTCTAATGAATCGTCAATGGCGACTACTCCGGCCAGCCTCATGTCACCTCCTAACGAAATTGACGCAAAGGATACCCTTGGTGATCTGCCATCCTTTCCTAAAAATTACAACGAGGAAATGACGAGAGGGTCCGCTGGACCAATTCGGAAGCCAAGTTTCTCACAGGCAACAAACGTTAACATCTCAGGTCACAATGGTCTTCACATCATCTTGCCTTCCTCGGCCTCCCGGGCTACGTCTTCTGGATCTTTGACTAAACTCAATAGATGTATTGTTGATATGTCTGTCCCAACAGCAAATAATGCACCTTTTGCCGGCCTTATGTTGAAAAACATCAAGGGATCTCTCATAATCGCTGGTCATGTCGCCGGGGCTGCTCATATCACTGGTGTCGAGAACAGTATTATTGTCGTGGCTTCAAGGCAGGTTCGTATGCACGATTGTCAGAATGTAGATGTCTACCTCCACTGTGCTAGCCGTCCTATTATTGAGGACTGCAGCAATGTTAGATTCTCGCCAATTCCCCAATGTTATGTAAGTTACCATAGCCATATCATGCCAAGAACCGATATTAACCTCCTGAGTAGGTGACTTCCTCTGAGGAGCCTGTACAGAATCAATGGGATCAGGTCGATGATTTCAAATGGCTCAAGTCAGAGCACAGCCCGAATTGGAACCTTCTCCCTGAAGAAAAACGTCTTCAGGAAGAGATATGGACTACGGTTGTCCCAGGCGGACCAGGTGTTGGCACTGAAGATATCCTGAGGAAGATTGGAATTATTACTCGTTAAGACCAATACGTACGAGGTCATCTGAACATGGAGACAAAATTGGAATGGTCTCTTTCGGGGATCGCAGATTGTAATCATAGCGGTGGAGTTTATTTGTTCCTAATCTGAGGTGTTGAATGTATGTCAATAGGTATCCTGGGAACTTGTGGTACTTTGCCTATATCGAGGCAAATTCCAAAAACACTCTCAGGAATCAAACTTTCCCTCCAATCGGTTGATTGTTCCAGGTTTACGCTGGCACAAGGTGTCTGGCGCCATCTTTCCTGCGTGCCTCGAATCGCCCCGCGGATTCGAGGGCTGGGACCAGCCGCTTGAACATGGAGTCCCAACCTAAGCACTTCTTTGTAGATGTAACATTAGCTTCCTCCACGCTCCAGCTCTCAAGTTTCTATCACATCTGTGCCGCCTTCCTTTCCCCTCTGTTCCCTCTCCCTCTTCGCCTGCAACCCAACCTCCCTCAATCCAACCAACACCTCCCTCTGCCTCCTAATCTTCTCCTCCAGCTCCCTGATCTCGACCTCCTGCTCCTCTACGCTCCGATCCATGTCTGGCAACTCCTTAACCTGCACTCTCGCCCTTTGTAACTTGTGCTTCAGCTCGTCCGTTGCGGCAGGGATGTCTTTGATCGATAGCGGACCTGTGCTGGATGCGAGTTGTGAAGGAGAAGCGGCCGGCGGCGAGCCAGAGGTCGAAGCTGTATTTGCACTGGAGGAGGGATTTTGTAGTCGCGAGAGGAGCGCGGAGAGCACCGGGAGTGTGTCGATGGAATCAGGGGTGAGCCCGTCTGGGAGGTTGAAAAGGGAGGCTGGTAGAGGGGTTGCTTGGCTGGGCGATGTCGCCATTTTACAGGAACGTCGCGAGAATAGTCGCCTGGGTGTGCAACAGAGATTATCGCAAGGAGAGCCTATATTGTGACGTATTGGTTTGAAGCTGAGGGTTCGATTCCAATTGATGTCGACGATTGGTGGTGGTTCGCGGAAAAGTTTGGAGGAGGCTGTGGAAACCAGGTGGGGGTTTGGAGGGGTGGAAAAAAACAACTTTCTGAGCGCAGGTGGGGTGTTCTTTCTCAACAACTCAGAACATTCTGCGGGATTTCTTGCCCTTTGCACAAAACTTTTTCTTATCCATATTCAAGGGCTTTAAATCTTCTTCTCCCGCAAGTCTTCCTCTTCTCCACTCCATCTCTTTGTCCTGTTAAAATAGGACTAACATGTGCTGATATAGGCTGTACGAGACGTCGCTCGCCAAAATGGTTCAAGTCGAAAATAAGGCAGTGCTGAGTACGTTGTTCCCCGAATTCCACGTATCCTCACTCAATCCCTATATATTGTTCAACCTCCCGCTTTCCATTTTTTGCCATGCTGCATCCAATTGCTCTTCTCGTCTCAATTTGCTCTCTAGACCTACAGTCGCAATGCCCGAGCAAGCAAAGATAAAGAGGAAACCCGACTACATCCTTGCTCTACTATACTGTCTGATGTATCTGGAGATTTCATGGCTAATTGTTATGCTCTGGCGCAGTTGTTATTGATGGCTGGGGAATCCCCAGTGAGTCCTCGCCCAAGGATGGAGACGCAATTGCTGCAGCGGAGACGCCGGTGATGGATGCATTCGAGAAGAACGCAGATTGCTACACCGAGCTTGAGGCTTCTTCACTGGCAGTCGGACTCCCGGAGGGATTGATGGGCAATTCTGAGGTCGGACATTTGAACATTGGTGCCGGCAGAGTTGTGTGGCAGGATGTGGTCCGCATTGACCAGACTATCAAAAAGGGAGAGCTCAACAAAAACGACGTTATTATGAAGACCTTCAATGCCGCCAAGGATGGTACTGGACGCCTGCATTTGGCGGGCTTGATCTCTGACGGAGGAGTTGTAAGTCAGGTGTTTTTGCTCAGCAAAGGAAACTGTAGCTAACAAGATCATAGCACTCCAAGCAAGATCATCTCTACGCTCTTCTGAAAGTCGCCAAGGACCTCGAGATCTCCCATGTGTACATCCACTTCTTTGGGGACGGACGAGACACCGACCCAAAATCAGGAGCAGGATATATGCAAGAACTCTTGGATAAGATCAAGGAGATTGGCATTGGCGAAATTGCTACAGTTGTTGGTCGATACTACGCCATGGACCGTGATAAGCGATGGGAGCGAATTGAGGTTGGACTAAACGCAATGTGCATTGGTGATGGAGAGCAAAGCAGTGATCCTGTCAAGACTATCAAGGAAAGATATGAAAAAGGAGAGAACGATGAATTCTTAAAGCCCATCATTGTTGGCGGCAAGGAGGCTCGTGTGAAAGGTGAGTCTCAAATCATTCTTGGTTTTGAATACGGCTACTAACAAGTCTCAGATGGTGATCAAGTATTCTTCTTCAACTACCGATCCGACCGTGTCCGAGAGATCACTCAATTACTTGGAGATGTTGACCGCTCTCCATTGGAAGACTTCCCTTACCCCAAGAACATCACTCTTACAACCATGACCCAGTACAAACTCGACTATCCGTTTACGATCGCCTTCAAGCCACAGCACATGGGCAACGTACTTGCGGAAACATTGGGCACGCAAGGCGTCAAGCAAGTCCACGTTGCTGAAACCGAGAAGTACGCGCATGTTACGTTCTTTTTCAATGGCGGTGTCGAAAAAGTCTTCCCCCTCGAGGAGAGAGATGAAAAGCAGGATCTCGTCCCATCAAACAAGAGCGTTGCCACATACGACAAAGCACCAGAAATGAGCGCAATGGGGGTTGCCAAGCAGATGAGCAAGCGAATCGAGGAGGGCAAGTTCGAGTTCATCATGAACAACTTTGCTCCCCCTGATATGGTTGGCCATACCGGCGTCTATGAGGCAGCAATCATTGGTGTTGCAACTACCGACAAGGCTATTGGACAGATCTACGAAACTTGCAAGAAGGAGAACTACGTCCTCTTCATTACTTCTGACCATGGGCAAGTTTCACAAATGTAAAGTATATCTCAAAACCAGTGCTAACATGATCTAGTAACGCCGAAGAAATGAAATTCGAAGACGGCAAGCCAAAGACTTCGCACACCACCAACAAAGTCCCTTTCATCATGGCCAATGCACCGAAGGGCTGGAGCCTCAAGAAAGAAGACGGTGTCCTCGGTGACGTTGCACCAACGATTCTAGAGGCGATGGGTCTCAAGCAACCAGAAGAGATGACTGGGCACAGTCTCCTCGTGAAGAGTTAGATTTCTGCGCCGCGTTGATATGCTTACTTACTTGCCTTGATGCCGTTTTTTGTTTCATAGAACAAAGCTTGATGCTAAAGCAGTAATCGACAAGTGAAAAGCCAGCACATGAAGAACAAGCATAACTTGTTGATGAGAAATTGGAGTTGGATGGGAGCAGGCATGGCTGATTGACTGCTGATGATGAAGACGATGAGCATGATACATAAATTGCTATTACGATAGAGAGGCAAAGACAGAGTCTTATGTTTCATTCAGAGAACGCTTAGGCACAGGAATATACATTGACTGTTCCTTTTTTGCTCTCATGGGTACAATAAATGCTAAGTAATGTAATCATGACACTTTCTCGTTTGTCTCCTCGTTTCTGTTGCTCACTCGCTATGCATTGATCTCTCAGCCATCTACCATTCGGCTGTCTTCCTGACTTCTTCCCAGTCAGTGTCTCCACTCGGTTTGCTCCGCTCCCCTTGGTATATATTCCCTTGTCCAACAAAATATAGACAGACATCGATCGAAGTCAACGCAATGCAAACGCCCACCCACCCACACTGTCCCTAACCTGACACATCTAATGAATGTCTTATTATGACCTCCAATCCATCTGATGCCATGCCCAATCCACAATTCCATCATCTTGACCTGCCTTCCCTATACAGGGGTTTTGTTTGTTGAAAAATATAGCGTCCCCAACCCGAGGAGGGATACACACATCACATCGCCTTCCCGACACCACCCTTGCTACTCGCTTTACTTTCCACACTCTGCGGGCTAATATTATCCTTTCCTCTCCTCTCATCCCACTCCTGCTTCATCTCATCCAAGCTACTTTGCGCCCCCTTATCTGCACTGAAATCCGTGCTCCCACCGTTCGAACTCGCGTTCGCCCTTAAACTGCTGCTTCCACTTCCCGGCCCGAGATCTGGACCTGGTTCTCCCCAGTCACCGATGGAAGAGACTCCAGAGCTGTATTTGGAACCGTAGGTTTCGGTGGACGTTACACGTGCAGGTTGTTGTTGCTTTGAGTTGTAGGCGTTTCCAGCCCGGGACGTACGTGGTGGGGCCGCTGTGCCGAGGGAGTTGGGATATATAGCGGCACGGTCGGTGATCTCTCTTGGGCGCCAGAGTTCAGGTCTCTCGAGGTCGAATGGGTCGGAGCGTCCTTTACCTTTCCGTGCATTCGCGGAGAAGGACGAGTAGACAGTATCCCGGTAGCTGTCTCTGCTGGGTGCGATGGTCGAGGGGTAGCGGGAGTCGACCGCGGTGCTTGGTGGGCGGTATGTTGAAGTGGTATTGTTGCCTCTGCTGGTTGCGTCAACAGACTGGCCTCTTGAGCGCCTCATGTCGGAGATGTAGGTATTAGCTTTAGCGATAGAACGCTCGGGGCGAGCTGGGTCTGCAAAAGGATTCGAGTTGAATTTGGGATCGGCGAAAGGGTTCGCCGCGGACTTTCCTGGCTTCCATGCTTGGCTGGAACCTTTGATTGGGTCCGCAAATGGATCATCCATGTTGAAGTTGAGTCCTAGGCTACCAATTTGCGGTACAGAACCAGTGCCAGACATGGATGCGCGTCTACGATCGGCTCGAAGCTGGAGATCACGGTCACCCATGCCGAGAAGTTGGGAGAAATCAGGCGAGGTGCCCATGTTGGCTTGTTTCTCTGTCAAGCCACGAGCAGCAGCAAAGGGGTCGGCTGGTTCTTTCGCTTTTCGTAGACGCCACTTGAAACTGAGGCTTTCGCCCACACGCTCCCACCACTCCGTCAGTCGATCCTTCACAGAGACAGTCCCTGTATTGTTCGAAAGCACCGAATTGTTTCGGCTATGTTGAGGAATTGGTCCATCCAGGAACTGCGAGTTGCCCCTATTCAAGTTGACACTGGGGGTGTCACTTCGATCTCCTGCAACCTTCGACTTCAGAGAAGCCCCAATGCCTGTTAACCCTGCTCCCATGCCGGATATCACTGCCTTGATCTTATCTGTCTGATATCCAACTCCCGACCTCCATTTCTTGCGCCGGCTTGATGGACCTACTGAGGCTTTGTCGTCATAATACTCGCTTTGACGACCGGTGGTCAGAGGGGTAAGTAGTGACTCTCTCCCCGTCTTTCTCCTTCTCCTGAAAGCCCAGAATAATAGGAACAAGACTGCAATGAGGCCCATAGCGCCAACAACCCCGCCGACCACCGGAGCTGCGCTAGGTTTGGAGCCGGAGGACGTTCCAACGCTTGCTTGTGACTGTGTCTGGTCTGAGGTCGAGGCTGGGGAAGAATTTAGAAAGGTTTTTGAAGGCGCCTGTAAACCACTGCCAATGCCATTTCCAGATACGATGGTGGGAGAAGCATGCAAATCGCTCTGCGCAACGGCTAACACCGTACTGGATGAAGTTGTCGGGGTCGTTCCCTTCGACGCAGGTAATGCAGCAGCACTAACGACTGCCGCTTGCGTCGTAGATGTACTGATAAATGCGGCAGAGGAGGTTGTAGTGCTCGCGACGGGCGTGACGGCCGCCACACTGACTGAAGTAACTGGCCCTGCTCCTCCCCCTACCACCACATTTGGCTGAACTTGAGCGCTCGCTGTTGTTAGTGCTGCTGCTGCCGCCGTTGTCGTCGAGGTAGTTGTGAATGCCGCAGCTGCTGTTGCGTCGGCGCCTGTGAGCGTCGTCGAAGCCCTCGGGACCGCTGTGCACCGTTGGCCATCGATCGACGTAATGGAAAATCCTGCCGGCAGGTTTGCATTTGTCGACATGGCAAAAACGAAAAGCGACGCCTGTCGCTGTAGAGAATGTATAAATCAACCGTCAAGGGATATGGAGATCACAGATCAGAGGCGCCCAGGCCATCAATTCACAGCTTCAACCATGGCATCGACGATGTTTTCGAAGATGGAAAGAAGAACAGAAATCCACTTGGAGGAAAACGGTGAGCGTGGATGGATGGAGAAACCTACCGGATCCTCGGTCCTCAAACACCAGCGTTCAGACGTGAGTCTGGAGTGGGTGTGAGTTGGGAGGGAGAAGAGAATGGCGGACAGGGGGCACGGCTGGAGGGGCTGCTTGGAGGGGTTTCCGCTTGTAGCAGACCCCTGCACTGACACAGATTGTGAAGGAGGATTGGCGAGGGGCTCCGTCGCTTGACGTCGTGCCGCGCCCGACGAGCAGCTCGCTGGCGGCTGTTAATGCCCTGAAAACCTATCAGCTTACTAGAAGTGCGCAGATGGCGGCGATGTGCACAAAGCATTGCATTGTGGTTGTGAAGTGAAGAGACGTGAAGTGCAGTCCGTGAGGCGTGTGTTGTGTTGTGTTGTGTTCAGTTGTGGTGCGGAGTGAAGTGTGCAGGGACCCGAAATAAGCGAGACACCACTCACCTCGACGCCGCTGACTGGGCGGCCAGACCTCGTACATCGTCAGTTGCACCTTGGTTGCACGCATCAGACAGAACGCCGCGAGTAGTTGCCACTCGCCGTTCAGATTGCAATAATTGGGGTCGGGATTGGGCTGCTCGATCATCGTTTGACGGGTGTCGGCCAAGGCCACAGCGCACGCCCTGCTTGGCGTTGAGAAGAGATATCTTTAGCCATCACATAAGCCGCTGGATCTCACCTCGTAAGGAGATGGGAAATTGTTTGCAGCACCGTTTGCGCCGCCGCCGGCAAGACAGATTGATTGCACCGTCTGCGCGGCACGAAAAGGGGTCATAAGCGGAAATAGAAGCCAACGCTGAGTGCCCAGCTCGCTTCTCCTTTCGAGTCAGGAGGTGACGGTGGGCCAACGACGTACCTTCCCCTTAAATAGCCCTCCACGGTTTGATGAGCAGAAGATCCGGCCGCCAAAGCGCTCCTCTTTATATGATTAAGATCTCTGGGACAAACATCTTGATAATCTTAACTTGTTCCTTGGTCCCCCGTGGCCCCTCGTGAGACGGAATGCGGAATCGAAAAGGTACAGTACCAAGTCTCTTCTGGCATGCATGCTGTGCAAGATCTGGGTGTCGACATGATCCAAACTCGCTCAAAGTCCTCTTCGAGTCTCTTGTTGCCAGATGAACCATATGTGGGGGACGTGTAGACGCATCTCGGTGATAGGAGATGCTCTTGCGTGACATCGAGGCCAGCAAGACGTCGACCATTCCAATGGTGGCCGGCATGACGGCCGGTGTCTTCGATTGTCTTTCCAGACCCTGGGATTCATGCGGATATCTTCGTCGAGCCCGTAGCTGCCGGCTGGCTTCGTCCGCCGCCGCCGCTCGTCGATCCGCGCCATGGTTGCACGGGTTGACACATGTGCTCGTCGCCTAAGTGACATAGTGTGGGTGACAGGTCGGCAGCAGCACCGTCCGGACGCCCTCTATGTGGTGGCAGTCGCCGATTGTGATGAATGCTTGAGTTGTGTCAACCTGATGCTGGGATGATCGGCAAAATCTGGGGCAGGAGACGAGCCGTGCGCAGAACATCTTTATCCGAACTCAATGCGGCCCTCGCCATCATTCAACCGCACCTGAACCGATCCGTGAGACTGCAATCCGGCCTCGCTGAGTCTGCCTCACACAGAGCTGATCCAGAATATCGGCAACGATATAGCTTCCCATGCTACGCTTCCAGTCTGCCAGTTCCTCGCCGCGTCAGACGCAGCACCGCGGGGAGATTAGAGGGGACTGACGCGCTCACCATGTTTGCCGGAATCTCTCAAATAGGTGAGCAGAAGAACAACTCTCTTTCTTCCAGAGTCCCCCGTCGAAATCACCCAGGGCCTCGCGTGCGGTGAGGCTCATCCTGGAACGCATAACCTGGTTCTGGACATGGCCATGCTCAGCTTGTCAGTCGACCCATCAGCAGCCATGCGTCGGCGGGAAGGGCTTTCCCCAGACTCTGGACTCTGCGGATCACACAGCTGTCAGCGATGCCATCCCAACTCTCCCCTTTCCGGCCATGCTGGATTTCAGCTGCTCTTCTCTCTTGTCATTGACCGTCTTGGCACACCTCTCTCCTCAGTCCTCGATTCTCACGTGTTCTTCAAACAGCTGGTTTTGTGCCTCCATCAGATGGAACGCCAAGGGAAATTCCGCCCCCGACGCCGGTCAGGTTTCCCCGTTGTGTGCCACGAGCGGGAGAGCATCCTCCATCAACGCGGGGGAGCGTCTCCCTGGTTTCTCTTCTGCAGAGCATCCACAGACCGGCTGATATCAGACTTTCTCACTTCGATGCCCTCAGGCTTCACGTGATTGCAGACGCATCACCACAGGACCTTATCCCCGAGAGAAACTTTCTACCGCCAGTCGACGAGTGGAATGCTGTCCCCCAGGATGACTTATTGGAAGCCAACGAGGCTACGAGGAAGCCCCTCAACAACGGCAACCTCTCTCCGGGTGTGCAAACCTACCGAGAGCGCCAAAAAGAGCTACTAATCGACAATGCCGCTGCCTTCCGCACCATCAGACGGATCCCCGCGCCAGCAGGGGAAACAGCAGCCCGTCTAGGAAACGCCTACGAGTTCTACAAGAACCTAGAATTCTTCTCCGGGTACTGGCCCGACACATCACTCGGCCCAGAGGTAGAGACATCACCGAAGGATGAGAATGATACTACGCCTCTTCACCTACAAACGCATGTCCGTACAGGCACGGGCTCCCAGCTTCCCCCAGACTACCGCCAACAACTTCTCACTGCCTTCATCAAACTCGTGGCCTACGACTTCGGCTGCAACGTCTCTTTCCCCCGTGTCGAACCTCGCTTACACCTCACTCCTCCCCAATCAGCCTCCCCGCCGTCCTACTTCAACTCATCCGTAACCTTCATCTACCGCACGCCTACCGAGCGAGCCTCCGCCCGTGCTGGCATCGTCGAAGGACCCGTCGCCGCGCTCTCAGCAAGAGCAAGCATCGTCTTCGCTACAGAAGCAGAAGAGCACCTCGACCTCGCACGAGAAATCGTCGCCGTGCTCCTCACAGCGCAACAGCGAGCCCGAGAAGCCAAATCCGAGAAGCGTTTCGGGGATGGGAAATGGTGGACCACTACTCCACGCTGGGGCGGCGGACCAGGTGGACCTATTGGTCGGGAAGGCGAGAAAATTGACGAGCTACTTGTCGGCAAAGAGGAGAAATTAGTAGGCGGGGCGGGGAGTGAAAATAAAGGGAGTAAAGTAGCAGGAGAATTCAAGAAGACAATCGGTGGGATCAATGGTTCCAGTGCTTCAAAACGACCCAAGAAAGCAAAGGATGGAAACAACATGCAGATCTACGAGAACTACCGCAGGATGAATCCCCCTGGTCCCACGTGGGATCGCAAAGCTCGGTATTGTGCCATTGGCAAAGAGCCCAGGAGTGGATTTGATAATGTGTTTATGGTTAGTTCGCTGAATCATCACATTTGTATTTTGAGGGCTATGGTGCCAGAAAAGCTGCTGGATGTGTTGGAAGGGAGTGATGATAGAGAAGGATGGGAGCGGGTTGTGATGTGGAGGAGTAAGTGGTATGACTTGTATTTGAAGGAGGAGAGGATTGAGGCTATGGGTGTGGTATGGGGGATGATGGCTTGGTTGATGAGGAAGATTGAGGATCCGGCGAAGGCTGAGGATCAAGTCGCTGATGAGGCTCAGCCTGAGAAGATGGACTTAAGCTAGATTGGATTTCAGATGAGAGGACGAGCTTGGTCTTTAGATGGAATGGATAAAAACCTGGCGGGGCCTTCTCTTACATTTGAGTTTTCGATAAAGCACTGAAATGGTTTGGACAACGATATTCTAACATCTCTCCAGCATGTCTACCTTGTTCGTTGTCAACTCAATGTCCATTTCCTCAACACAAAACTCTCTTCGGTTGCATCGCTGGGTTTCATCATGACTCATGGAATCCGTGTGTCATCAATGGTGTTGACGACTGCAGGTTGCAATTTATCTGCAGAGGGTTTTGTTGCATGTTGCCTCGGTATTCTGAGAATTCTAGTGGAGAATTTTGCAGGAGAAACTTCCATGGCTCGTAAATCTAGATTCCTCATTGTGACCTGATAAATTTTGTTCAATGGCTGACGATAATACGAAAGTGGTGGGTTGCCGGTTATACAATGACCCCAGTTCGTGCCTCTCGAGGGATGGCAGTGGTATAACTAATTCCCGAAGTTCTAGATCACTAGTTAGAAGCAGCTGCCAGTACTGTGTGTACAACGCCGTTCCAGATAATATCAATGTAGAAGAGGTTCTGGCACATTCATCAAGGCCTGCTATTCAAACCTTCCTCGTAGTGTTATACATCCAAATTCTTAGCCTTGAGCTAGAGATTTCGGAATGTACGAACTTCTGTGGGAGATTTTGATATAGGTAGGTGTACGCAAAACTGTGAGGGGTGTTCTTACGATACTCTATGCGATATACTGCAGAAAACCTTTGCTCATGAACAGCACAGGAAAATAGGGGGTTCTCCATCGGCATTCTTTTTGAATAAGGACAGATGTCACTTGATCCAATGATCGACAGTTCGTGTTAGGCTCTAAACTTAGAATACGAATGTGAGCATTGAAGGATCGCGAAGGCTGTTCGCAGTGGATGAAGAGGATATTCATGCGCCGCGCTGGGGTATCATTTCCCTTTACCCTGTCTGCTTGTATGGAGGATGAGACAGGCAAGAGAAATGACCGTTCATGATGCCGATCATTGGCAGCTTAACAAAGTGTTTGCAGGGCTGAAATCCTTCAAAGCTGGCTGTGGCAAGTTGCCCCTGAGAAAAGGGGCAGCACTGTGAAATATGGGGCTGCGAGCTTCGGTAGTCCCTCACACCAAGTCAATTGAACAGATAGTCTCTTCAATTGCCTCTAGTCATTGGAGGATGCCATTACCGAATTAATGGGGCGATGCAAATGAAAGGTTGAGAAGCAAAACATTGAGAGACATCCATACCCGATGGTATGCCAAATCAACTAAAGACTGTGCGTCTGCATTACATCATTGGCTCAAGCCGACGGATGACTGCACTGCCGACAGCAAGAGGCTTGACTTGAATTAAGCATAATGTTTCGGGAGGCTATTCCTGCCATGCCTAAAAAGGTTGTTGGTAGTTATTTTCAACCCAGCCGCACAAGGATAAGGCTGAGAGGCTTTTCTCCCAGTGATCGAATCTGCAAGGGGAGGTGATCCGTGCAGCTCGCAGCTTGAGCCACAGATGGCTCATGGCTCAGCAGCATCGGTCTCCCCATTGGTGCAAACTGGGCTTGCGAGAGGCGAGCTGATGGGGAAGTATCCGGAGTAATTGACATTTCAGAGAGCTCTGTGTGGATAAGAGGTCCCGCACAGCCACACAATCTTGCATGGCTGCAAGAGATCTCTGGCGTCGCGAAGAAGATCTGTCAGTGGGGGAATCCATTGTGTTATTGGAGACGAGAAGGTTGACGGCAGATCAACCATGCAAGTGTAAGAATTGGTCCATCGCTCCTATTCTCCTAATGTAACCTAGATGTCCAAAGACGGGGACCGGATGCGGCCTCGTGGCTTCTCTGGATGGCTGAGGCACCGGCGTGTCCTCCATTGGCCTTCAAGGAGCGCGGCAGTGATGAAAGATGCGAATTGTGGCAGAGGCATGGGGGCCATTGCTGGATCGTACACCAAGGTGAGGGAGGTGATGTCCTTGAGACGCGTTGTTCCGTGGAGGGCCAGTGCTTGACGTGGGGAAACGGGAATGGGGCGGTTCCACGCCTTACCGTCCCATTGAAGCTTCTCATTCGGCGATGGGTCGAAAAAGGGGCTTCTCGGCGTTGTAAACGCGGTGAGTCGCAATGTGGCTCGACACAGGGGAAGGCTCTGGGCAGTCAAATCTGGACGAGTGCTGCGAAGTTTGTCGTACAAAAACTCTCGATACGGAATAGCGGCTGTGGCTTGCCTTGCGTGGTTCCAACTGCTTGCGTGAGGTGGGTGTGGTGTTGAGGTTAACCGGCACTCTGCCATTCGCTGAACGCTCGACCACGCAAGCCACGAAGCGCCACGCGAACGGTGATGCCCGTGAAGACTTCACCCTCCATCTTTCAATGTCCTTCGAGCTTCATTATTGACGCGGACATTACATCCTACGGTTCCACCTCCCCAGTTCGTCCTTCTCCCAGTGGGTTGATTGACTTGCGAATGCGGACTGCTGCCAGCATGGCAACCGTCGCAACGTCCACCCAAGCCGTCCCGACGAGCGAGTTCGGGCACTTGGACAGCTGTGGCGGAGACGGCGGCGTTAAAGCGCCCGTGGAGCATCGATATCATGATGGCTCTTCGCATCCTTGGACTTACAAGGCCCGCCAATGCAGACCTGATGCCACACGGGCTTACTCGGGGTCATTGGGGGTACTGATGACTTCGATCTGAGCCGCCGAAGCTTCTAAGCTCCCGATGACAGCTGGTGCTGCATATTCCAAGCCCCCAACCCTAACATGATGCAATAAGTGCAGAATCTCGCTAGTATCTTCAGGTTGACGGTTGCTCCGGATGGGTTGATGAAGCGGCTCGAAAAACCGCGAATTTGGCGATTGAGATGCTTGACGATGCCTCTTGGGAGCCTTGACTCGAGCACTAGCTCCCCGAGGGACGGTCTAAGATTGAGATTGAAGCTATTGCAGCTGTCCAAGAGGTACAGTACTGTACTAGGAATGCGTAGAACACTAGAACAGAGTTTGATGCCCCTGCTGCATCGCCAGAGCTGGAGCTCATGAGCTTTCGTCAAACCCTCTGACACTGCTTGGCGGACCCAGCGCCCTGGATCTCTGTCGCCGATCACCAGCCTGGTTGTTTGGCAGGGGTGCGGGGAGGCCATTATTATTTTGAGAAAACAAAGAAAAGAGCCGGAGCAGGTGGTATGTGCATCCGGGTCTGGACTCGGGCTGGCCTGGGGCGAATGCGATGGAGGCCAGTGATTCGCAGCATATGCAATGGGGAGCAGCACAGCATCGCAGGGTTGAAGATTTTTGGTGAATAACAACAGGCCAAGCTCGACTCGACTCGACTCGAATTGCTCGTTCTCAAGCGAGGTCCATCAGCCGCTCGTCCCCTCGTCCCCTCGTCCCGGCCTAACCCAAAACCTCATCCAGCACAGCACACCAGAACCCTCAACCAGACGACCCTTGGCGTGTACACATCTCCTCTCTGCTTTCTGCTCTCTGTACGCGTCCCAGCCCAGCCCTGTCCAGCCAACCCCTCCCCTGCTCTCCCACACATCTCAACTTCAAAGCTTCAGCCCTGCTGTTTTGGGACACCCGCCACCACCCTCACAGCTGACCGCCCATCTGGAAAAGCAACCCGCACGCGCATCATCATCCATATCCGCATCCACATCTATCTGGCACCAACTCCAAGTCGAACGCCGCCTCCCCTGTCCTAGATCGTCTCTCTCCCTGCATTGCTGGACCCTCTTCCAGCCGACCTGCCCCACGTCTTGTCTTCCCGGAAAGTTAGATCACCTCCTCCACCTCCCCGTCCATCTATAAAGATCCCGCCTTCGTCC
Organism: Hyaloscypha sp. PMI_1271; assembly: GCA_021399465.1. Classification (NCBI taxonomy): domain Eukaryota; kingdom Fungi; phylum Ascomycota; class Leotiomycetes; order Helotiales; family Hyaloscyphaceae; genus Hyaloscypha; species Hyaloscypha sp. PMI_1271. The sequence goes on from JAJTUS010000010.1 coordinate 536,087, forward strand.
CACGTCTCCGGGCTTGTCTTAGGACCAGAGTTGGATCAGACAGTTCCAAGCCTCACAGCGAGACTCAATCTTAACGTTCGGGAGCGCCTTTTGGCGTCTGGCCGATACCACGCAATCGCCTGCAGTACTTTGTTTCGTCTTCTCGATAACATCGACGAGCAGAAATGTCGGGCTATCCTGGATCTGGATACCACGGAGGATATGGAGGTCCACCACCACAGCAGTACCCGCCCCAGCCAAACTACTACTCTCCGTAGGATTCGAGGAGCTCTCTTCTCGGGTATCAGTGTTGACGTATTTGCAGACCTCAGAATTACGGCCCACCCCCGACACAGGGAGGATATGGCTACCAACAGCCTCCCCCACACCAGCAGCCTTACGGCTACGCCCAGGTGAGTTTCTCAACGCGTACGAGCCGCGACTCGACTCATATTATTCTTGTAGCCTCCTCCACAGCAATACGGTGGATACAATGGCGTGCCACCAAACCAGCCTCAGTATGGAAGACCCGGTAAGGAGTTGATTCAGTCAGTGATATACGTTCGTCGGCTGACCCACTCTTCCAGGAATGCCATCGGTGAACTCGAACGGCTATGTCAATGGCAATTCGAATGCTCCTCCTCCTCCCCCCTCATCGATGCAGAGTTTCGGGGGTGGTGCACCTCAAGGCTATGCTTTCCAATACTCGAATTGTACGGGACGGCGGAAGGCTCTGCTGATCGGAATAAACTATTTCGGACAGAGGGGACAACTTCGTGGTTGCATAAATGATGTCAAGAACATGTCAGCATTCTTGCACGACAATTTTGGTTACCAACGAGACGACATGGTTATCCTCACCGATGATCAACAAAACCCGATGAGCCAACCGACAAAACAAAACATATTACGGGCGATGCACTGGCTGGTGAAAGACGCTCAGCCGAACGACTCACTGTTCTTCCATTATTCAGGTGGGTCGTATGTTCTCAATCTGTCTTGAAGCTGCTGACGGGACGCAGGTCACGGTGGTCAGACTAAAGACCTTGATGGCGACGAGGAGGATGGGTATGATGAAGTCATCTACCCTGTCGACTTTCGACAAGTTGGTCACATTGTTGACGACGAGATGCACCGAATCATGGTCACGCCTCTCCAGCCTGGTGTGCGGTTGACTGCCATCTTCGATTCTTGCCATTCTGGAACAGCTCTCGATTTGCCATACATTTACTCAACGCAAGGTATCCTCAAGGAGCCCAATCTTGCCAAGGAGGCTGGACAAGGTCTCCTTGGTGTTATTTCATCTTACAGTCAAGGTGATCTTGGGGGTGTTGCCAACAACCTGATGGGTTTCTTCAAGAAAGCAACCGGCGGTGATGACGCCTATAATAAAACGATGGCGACAAAGACGTCACCCGCTGATGTGGTGATGTGGTCGGGGAGCAAAGATGATCAGACATCGTTAGTATACCCTTTCCTACCGTGCCGTGCATAGTAATATGGGATTCTGTGAACATGGGGAAACGGCAGGCAGGCAAAAAAAAAACGATGAATATGGCGTTTTCTGGATGTTTAGCGATGGCGTTTGGATACCATTTGCGTTACAGGGCAAGCCCCTGACTCCTGTACAACTAGATTCTTGGCTCCTCTTTTTTTTATTTATCTATTTTGTAATTATTACAACATCAAAGCCCTGAGCTCTACGCCACTGGCCAAGTACGGCCGAGGCGTGGGCTAAGGGCTGCGAGTCACGTTGGGTCACCTGACCTAGGACATTTCTTTGTTGGCGGCTTACGCAGTCTGATATGGTTTCCTCTTTGTCACAGGTACTAACGATTGTCTCACAGGGCCGATGCAACTATTGCGGCACAGGCTACTGGTGCCATGTCATGGGCGTTCATCAACGCCCTGAAGAAGAATCCCCAGCAGAGCTACGTCCAGCTGCTTAACAGCATTCGAGACGAGCTTGCCACGAAATATACACAGAAGCCACAGCTCAGCTGCAGCCATCCCTTGAGTAAGCCATCTCCCTATCTTCGTCCCACCGCATGACTAACAGCTATCTTGAAGACACTAACCTTCTGTTCGTCATGTAAATAAATTTCATTCACATTTACGGGAACGGAACTCGGCGTCATAATGTGTGTGCATAAAGGGAAAAGCACAACAAGATTTTTCATGCCAGGATATCCATGGTTGGGCACTCGGGTGACGGCTTTATGTCAGGAATTTCCATGATGCCTTTCGAAAAAGAATGGATATATTCATCCTAGTTAATGCCCCTCTACAAGAAGCAATAAGTGACCCCTAGCCTGACTTGAATGCCCATCCCATGCCATGCTCACACCCTACTCCAACACCATTCCTTAATCATGACACCAAATTACAAAAAACTCCAACAAAAGTCACGAATCATCGCCCGCTAGTGATACTTTTCCTTGCTTGAAGTCTCTGCCGCTCACGTTGTGCCTCAATCGCATCATGGATAGCGCGGCTCCCAGCCCAATCTGCAGCACGTTTCTTCATCCTCACTGACGCCCGGATCATCCATACCACAGAGCGGAATCTGTTCGGGCGCTTCTTTGGAGGCTTTGGATCAAGCTTGATGCCTGTTGACTTCAACAATTCGAGATCCGCTTTGTTACTGTTGGGAGACTAAAGTTAGCACCTAATAAATTCATGGTGGGTAAACAACCTACCAAGCTTCAAACAGGTCGATCCGCAACTGCATATACTTCTTGCCATGAGCTGCAACGGCCCGGAAGTCCTCCTCTCTCTTGCATTTGGCCCGTAGCCATTCGATCATCAATGTCATTCCTCGCATTTCTTTCGCATGATGATGTTCACGCTCTTCAGCTTCCTTCCTTAGCGCCAATATCTCGGACTCATCGTTGACTGACAAAGACGTGTTGACAAATCGTACTCCTCGAGTGAGATTTTTCTTTTCCGCCTCCCAGCTCTCTCTGGTCTTTCGATATCTGCGCTCCAGATCCTGAAGTTGTTCATGAGCAGATGTGGCTTTAGATCGGTGCAAAGATCGTTCATTACGCACTCTCTTGAGCTGAGCGCGAAGTTCCGCCTCTGCAGCCGTGATAGCCGCAATTGTGTTTTCTCGCTCTTGTATGACAATTTCAAGTGATTCGGCCTGTAATTGTGTCTCGCGGAGCATCTCGTGGAGGTCCCGGCGTTCAAGAGCCATAGTACGGTCCTCTCCACTGTTGAGGCGTTCAGCTTGGAGCGCTTTTTCGAGGCGGTCGATCTTTCCTCGGAGCCTAGTGATTGTTACTTCAGATGCCGCATTCCTAGAAGCAAGCTCATCCTTCGCAGAGAGTGCTTCGTCCAGGTTACGCTCCAATTCATCTTTCTCGGACTCCCAAGTCGCTGTCCGAGCCTGGACGTCAAGGTTAGCAGCATTGACCTTTCGAGCTGCTTCCTTTTCGACATCCTTTAGTTGGCTTCGAACGCCCTTCAGTGTCTGATGTGCTGTTGCAAGTTGGGCACGAACTTCGATCAATTCCGATTTGTGGGCAGTTCCGCTGATGGAGGAATGAGGTGAAGATACAAAGCGTGATATTTCGGCATCATGAGCCTTTCGTTCAAGATCCGTAATTTGGCGCTTCAGACCACGGAGGACGTCTTTTTGGGCTGCCTCGCGTTGGAGGTATTCGGTTTCCTTCTGGCGGGCGGCATTGAGGTCACGGCGAATGATGGAAATCTCATGTGACGAATCAATCTGGTCTTCACCACTAGCGATTTGTGTTTCCAGCTCCTGAACTCGTGCTTCGAGGCGTAGAATTGTCTTCTTTGCTGCGATCAGTTCCCGTTTCTCGGATGAGCCTCTCAGGATCTTCTGTAGATCGTGAATTTCGCCGTTCAGACGAGCTTCTTCCCCACTTGCCCGATCAATCTCTTGTTGCAACTCCTTTTCGACGGCCTGTTGCTGAGCAATGGAGATTTTGTTTTCTTCCCGGAGCCGGCGAACTTCCCCATCGAGCTTCATCTTTGCCGTTCGTAAATCCATTCGTTCTTGGTCAAGGCGGAATGTCTCTTCCTCTTGCTGTTTCATTGTCTTAAGATGACAATCCATTTCGTCACGTTCAGCCTCAACACTGGCCTTGGAGGTTCGGAGTGAGTGGACTTCGATGTTGACTGCAGCAAGCTGATCTTGTAAATTTTGCTTCTCTGTTCTGACTTTGGAAAGCTGTGTTTCGGCGTCCCTTAGTCTTGTACCAAGTTGGTCTTGGCCGCTCTTCCCTGCGTGTAAATCGGATTGGAATGCCTCAATCTGAGCTTGAGCACCAGCAATTGTTGCATCTGCTTTGGCCAGATCTTGCTTCAAGACTTGCAGTTGTCTGCGAAGACTCTCGGATTCTTGTTTGGCAGCGGTAATCTCTCTGTTGGCTTGTTCGCTCTCATCATCGAGACTTGTCTGTAAAATTTCCACTTCATCCTCCAAGCCTTCAACCTTTTCGCAGAGTGACTTTTGTTCTCGTTGGCTCAGGCGTCGTTCCTCCTTGACCTCTGCCAATTCAGATCGCACTTCATCAAGGCTGTTTTGTAGGGCTTCCATGTCGTCATTGAGCTCGTTGATTTGTCGAGTCAGCGCAGCTTCTAGGCTCTCATGTCGTTCTTTCTCATTCTTAAGTGCTAGCTGAAGTTTACTTTCCTTGCTTGACAGGGAACCCTCAGCTTCCTGCAGTCTATCGATAGTTTGTTGCAAGCCCGCAGCCTTCTCTTCGGCGATGTCTTTTTGAGACTCGATAGTTCGGCGCTCGTTGTCCCATTTTTCATTGTCATCGTCGTACAACCGGTCTTTTTCTCGAAGTTCCGCACGAAAATCTTCAATCTCGTCATTGAGACGGTCAATCTCACCCTTGTATTCGTCCCTCACCTCTCTCTCGTTGTTGAGTGCCAATGTTTTCTCGTGATCCAGCCTGTCTTCAAGATCCTCGATGGCTTTCCGGGACTTGGCAAGCTCCCTCTGGAGACCAGCAGATTCTGTTGTGAGTGAGTCGTGGCGTATTTGGAGGAGGTCCTTCTCGTCAGAGGTCTGTTGAAGCTCTTTCTGGGTTGTTTCGAATCGTTTTGATAGAGAATCCCGTTCACGGACCAAGATATCCTTTTCGTTTTGCACAACTTCGAGCTTGTCCTTCAACGTTTGCTCTCGAACTTCTGCATCTCGCTTGAAATACTCGATCTTATCCTCCAGCTTCTTGATATCGCGTGTCTTGTCAGAATGCTGCTCTTCAAGAACCCCATGTCTCTCTCGAAGATCCTCGAGTTCGTCCTGCAGCCGGTTGGCTTTTTCTTCAATCTGGCGAGTGAGACCTTTGGTCGTAATTGATTTATTGGCCATCTCATCATGCAGCTCCTCGAGGTCCGCCTCGGCGCGCTCTTTGTCTCTCATGGCTTCTTGACGCTCCTCTTTTGCGTCTACTACTTCTTCCTTCAGACGCTTCAGACCCTGTTCTAATACCTCAATGGTCTCCCTGGCATCCTCGAGCTCTTGACCAGCCTGAGCTTGTTCTTCGAGTTCGATAGCTTGACGTTGAGCAGCCTTCACAGTCTCTTCCAAATGTGAGATAGTCCCGACATATTTCTCAACCTCCTCCTTCAGATTCTCGACTTCGTCATCACGATCCTCAAGTAATCTGTCCTTTTCACGTATTTCCGCTTCCAAGTCTTGTATCTTGTCTTGAAGATCTTCGAATTGGCTTTCTTGACTTTTCAGCTCATTAACTTCGGCTTCCTTATCCTCGAGAGCTTGGTGAAGGCGATCCAATTCTTCACGCTGGCCTGCGTCCAGGTGTTTCCGCTTTACTTTTTCTTGCATCTCCAATAGTTGTTGCCGATAAATCTCCAGCTCCCGTTCAGCGGCAGTAAGTGTTTTCCGGTATCGATAGAGTTCTTTCTGCATTGTGACTTTGTCGACTTTGAGTTCCGTATTTTCCTTCAGAGCTGCTTCACTGAATCCCGGACCTGCCTTCCGTAACGCTTCCTCCAAGAAATGTATCTTCAACTTCAGGCCAAAATTCTCCTTCTCAATCTTATCAATGACATTTTCCTGCTCTCGTAATGACATCTGGTTGCCATCTTGCAAAACTCCAGGCCCGTCGCTTCGTCGAGGCAGAAGAGCCATTGGCGTGGAAGCTGTGCTACTGCTGTCGATTTGTGGCATTGGAGTGCCTGCCATATAGGAGCCATTTCGTGAATCGCCATAAACCGAACTGCCTTGTGGCAGTGGACTGAAGTCTTCGGGGATGTTGTCTAGGACACCAAACGCGGGCGTGTGAGGCACATTCTCCTTTCCATTTCGCAGAGCGCTATTCCTGGTAGCACTTTTGAGCAATGGCGTGAATTCTCCACCGCTGAGTCCTGCTGGAAGGTTTCGTCTGTCGGTGAGAGCAACGCGACTCCGAGGCGTTCGGATGGGACCGCGTCGACCATTTTGTAACTGCTGAACGAGGTTGTTGTTGTCTTTCGAAGGTGACTGGAAAGACGGTTCTTGTGTGATATCGAAGTCAAGTCCTCGAGAAAGGTATGTCGCATCCCCAACGTTGGTTCGGGGGGTGTCGAGACCCCCAACTCCTGCGTCCACCATCTTGAAAGCTGGTTGAGCCTTCACAGCTCTAAAGAGAGAGAAAATGAAAATAGTAATGGATCAATGTCGAGAATATGCAAAAAGCCCAATGGTAGCCATTAACTCCAAAGCAAATGCAATATTGATCGTTGGTCGCGGTCGTGGCTAGGCTTTGGGACGCGATTTTCGAAGCTGTGTTGACGTTCCTTCCATTCCGAGAGTAGCGCAAATACCCTTGCAAAAGTGGCCCAAGCTCCCAAAGTCGCGCCTCCAGACGAAAAATATCTCGGCCTTCCCCTCATTCCTCTTTCTCACCAAACCTTAACGCTCGTCAAAATGGAAGGTCCAAATGAAGATTTCAAGGGATTCGAAGACGGTTTTTCTGGATTCCCGAAACATTTACCTGATGACTGCGTCGAATATTGTCTCTATGTCATCAACCCGAAGTTGAAGTCGCCGAAGGAAATTCTTGGACAATTGGAAATCGTAAAGAAGGAGGCCTTGAAACTAACAGATAGTCTTTTGAAGGAGTATATATGGCAACGGGAGAGCTTTAAATTAGATCTCAAAAGTGGAAAGGGCATGTGAATACCACCAAAGCCATATTAGCAAGCACTGACTGCTCTCTAGGAAAGATGTACCTTCATGGTCTTACAAATTATGGAGACTCGGTCGAGGACGAGTGGCTTATTGTATATATCCTCAGAGAGTTAAGCAACCGATTTCCACAGTTGTGGATCAAAGTTGTGGACACAGACGGCGAATTCTTGTTAGTTGAAGCTGCAAATGCCCTGCCTCGATGGCTGACCCCGGAAATTGCGGACAACAGAGTAAGTACGACCTATTTGGCCATGAAAATATAAATGGCTGACCATGGTAGGTTTGGATTCACAATAATGCACTCCGCATTATACCTCTCAGTGCAGACTCACACTCTGGTCCGAAGACTGCTCCAGCTCCCCGAGCCCTAAAACTCGAAGAAGCCCATGACGCCATTACGTCGACGCCAGACATCCTTATCCATTCCCCCCTTATTGAAGAAGAAGCGTTTTATAGGCTTCGAAACTACCCAGCTCAGATCAATACCACACTGCACCATGCTGTCATTTTGATGCCAAGAAAACTTGCATATGTTCTACATGCTTGCCCGGTCTCCATAGCACCAGCTGTAGAAGCTTTCTATCTTCGCGACCCAATTGCACTCAAAACACTTCAAAGGAAAGACTCGGACCTGATCTTTCCTCCTCGGGACCTAGTTGCGGTTTCGACACGATTCACGAAAGTCCTGTATGCACAACTTAAATCGCAACAGTTCTCGACCCCAATCGCCTGGGTAGACACAATATCAAAGGTCGACACTATTGAGGATACTGGTACTCTTGGTCCAAAGAGGTATGATATGCTAGAAATGGGCATGAAACTCACTTCAGGATTCGAGATGCTGCTTTCAGACCCTAAGTATGGAGACAACCGAATTGTCCGCGAAGCGAAAATCTTGCTGGAAGACCTGGCTGCTGACAGCTCTTTGGCTCTACCAACAGACGAAGAGGTTGCAGGATGGAAAGAAGTAAGCAGAGAGGATGACGAATCTTGGATGGATATCAACTTTGTAGATTTCGAGCGCGAACTTAACGGTGAAGGAAAGCAAAAGTCGAGTACACCCGTTGTCTTTGGACCGGAACCGCCTTCTGGTTTTGGCGATGCCAAAACGCAAGCCGATCTCAGAAAGATGGTGGAGCGTTTTGAGTCCTTCCTCAACGACGAAGATGCGGGTATTGATGGAGCAGAGATGGATGATATGGACATCGATGATGATGACGACGACGACAGCGAAGGCATAGATGACGACAGTGAGGATGAAGATAAAGATGTCAGTTTCGATGAGAAGGAGTTTGCCAGGATGATGAGGGAGATGATGGGGATGCCTTCTGAAGAACCAGACGAAGTGGTTGATAGCCCCTCAGCGAGTGCAACGACACCACCCAGCAAAGGGCACAGGATAGAAGAGATAAAAAGCAGCGACGAAGGAGATGGAGTTGACGGAGCCAGCGAGATGAGAGAAGTCATGGAAAAACTGGAGGCTGAGCTAAATGAAGCCGGTGCCCTGAATCTTGACCCTACACCTAGCAAGCTTTCAGCACTCAAGGGGAAAGCCAAAGCAGAGGAAGCTTCGAAGGATGGGGATTTGGATGACGAGAGTGATGGTGAGGAGATTAACATAGACTTCAACTTGGCGAAAAATTTGCTTGAAAGCTTTAAAGCCCAGGCGGGTACGGCCGGACCTGGCAGCAATCTTCTAGGATTAATGGGAATGCAGCTTCCCCGAGACGAGGACGACTCGGAGTCCACCACGCAGCATAAATGAAGGTTGGGAAGACGGAAGAAATTATGTCACTCAATGCTTCTGGGATATCTAGTCTATTGGTCGATTCCAAACGCCACGCTATGATGATATGGACATACTTTCAAGTCTCGGTCTTTTGCCTTTTGGGACCCTGAACATCGTTGGCAACGCTTCTTGGCCTCTTCCGAGTGTCGCTGACTGTGGTTCCAAGTTTCTCTATCTCTCCCAAGGCACTTGTCAACTTCCTTCGGCCTTCGAGCTCTCTCCGACTACTGTCGCTTTGAGGCCGATAATACTCCGTCACAATGGTGACCACGGCTCTGAAGCATCGATATAAAAGCATCCTGACTCGCGCGTTGTCTTCGTCCTCGATGATATCCTCTCCGCCTTCTCGCCAACCTTCCAGACAACCTTCACTGGGATCATCAAAGCAATCCGCCAACAAGGCATCCCCGAAGACACCTTGGCTCCAACTTCTAAGTCCTGCCAACCTCACACCTTCTGCTGAAGGCTTCAGTGAACCCTCTTCATCCAAGCCTCTTTCCACCATGACATTCCTGTCATTACCGATATCAAGAACAAGTAGCCGGGGTACCAAGACAGAGTCTAGGTGGTACGACAAGCGCTTATAGTGGGCTCTGATAACTTCATAAGGCAATAAGACTGCCTTATCTTCCCCATCTCTTAGGACCCCTTCTAAGAGACCATGAAATGCGTCGGACCATGACATCGAGCCCATTGTTTCGAGAGCTGTCGAGGTCGGCGCAGGCTTCATAAAAGGAGCTGGAAGGACACGGCTCACAGTGCCAAATCCACCAGAAGGAGATGTGAAAGAAGCAAGTGCTCGAGCCATGAGGCCAATTTGCTTGTCGATGAGGCGGCGCTCAGGAAGACTGAGATAAATTGCAACCGTGGAAAGAGGCACGCCTGCTGTGGGTTCGAACATGCTGTACGGGTATGCCATCTCCCGATTATTCGGCGAGTGCTTCAATAACTTGGGGATCAATGCAGAGAGTCCTGCATGTTTTGGCACGGGGTCGGCCTCTGTTAAATTTGGCTCCTGCGATTCAAGTCTTTGATCTGATTCCGTTACAAAGTAAGCTAGTTTTGCCTCTGAAGACAAAATGGCGGCCTCATGCCGTAGGAGATGGACAGAAAGGCTTGGTGCAAAAGACAACATCAGCTTTCGATCGTCAGACATTGTGAGAGAGTACAGTCTTGAAAGCTGGGTGGTTTTCAACTCTTCGACTGGGCCCAGTGTTTCGTTTGGGAAAACATGGCTGAGGATCTCTTTGAGCCGGCGAACAGGTAAAGCATACATAAGAGATGTCAGATGCTGGTGTGGCGGAACTGCAGTTCTGGAGGACGACATGGCGGACGGGACAGTAACGCCCTGCAGGCGTGAAAATGAAGGGTGGAAGTCCAAAGTCTATATAGAGGCTTGGTAGCGAGCCGCGAGATATAACGAATCTGTCCAATATCTGTGGAAGAATGTTTCCTGGGCAAATCTTGGGAGTCAGTTCACTTGGTTGCTTTTATTGCATCCCCGAAGATTGAAAGATTCCCTCATTTCCTGGTCATGGGTTGTTCCCGAGCAGTGGGTGATGCAAGGATCCTGGTAATAGGACAGAATAGAGTGGGCATGATTCTGGTCAGGTTGGTGCTGAACAAGTGCCTGAGGAGAGGATGGTGCAAGCCTTCATGAAGGGAACACACGTAGAAGGAGCTGGGTATTTTGAAAAGGAGGGAGACAGGCGCCCTATCAACGATGTTAGAAGCTGTAAGGCTGCAACCCCGGCACATGTGAGGGAACATGCGAATAAATGCAACGCGGGAAAGGAGGTGCGCAGTTCCATGAAGACTCGGTGCCACTATTTATTGCAGACAAAAAAGTAAGACCGATTGGCCAGGTGGAACGAGAGCTGGAGAGGTCTTCAGCCAGGTGAAAAGCCCCCTAGGTCATAGGAGTTATACCTCTCTCTTCCGCTGGTAACATTGGTTTGGCGACTTCCCGCGGCGCGTGGGCGCTTGACGGGTTTGAGTCGGTGACGAGTTACCGAGACTACCTCTTTTGGGGGGGGGGGCAGTTACAGTAAAGCGGTTTGGCATGCAGTTTGTGCACGAGGGTGTTGGAAGAATGCTTCCGGTGGCTGCTTTGGTGGGATCAAGACAGGCAGTGCGAAGATGCTGGACGGGCTGGGTTGGAGGAAACATGGTGAAGCGAGTCGAGAAATCTCCTAGTGGACGGTACGAAGCGAATGTGCATGAGAGGCGCCTCCGTCATGCATGGAATGGCGGTGGAAGTTCGTGCGGGACCATCAAAAGGAGCGGGTGTGTCAGTTGGCGAGGTCTGGACGCGGTAGGCCGAAATGAGCGAGGCGAGCAGAATAATGGCAATGCAGACGAGCTGGAGGGCTTCGAAATACTGTAGCATGCCAAATGCCAAATGCCAATCCTTCGCGCTGCAGCTTCTGCGTCCCTGAAGCGTGATTGCACAGATTTGCGTGCGAGTCGGGAAAGTGGCTCTCTTCAGCGCTTCGTCTCAGCCTCCATCGAATACGGTACGGTAGGTACTTTGGTTGGTCAATAGATTCGTGCAGGCCCGAGCGAATAGCACAACGCTGTACCGTATGCAGATGGAGTTCAACATGCCCCGCGGAGATTCAATAACTTGTGCTTGTTCTTTGCAGTCGTCCATCAAAAGCTCTTCTGCGCTGGAGAGTAAGAACCGCTCGACCATTGGAACAGAAGCTTCACCGCGATTCACCGCGATTCACCGCGTCAATACAGCAAATCATACAACACCAGATAGGCCGCAAACGGAACTCTGGGCATCTTAGCTTGGATGTGGAAGAGCATTCAACAGCATATTCGCATTTAATCTAATCAGCACCCTTCCCTCCATGTCTTGGTGCGGGTGCTACTCACGTACTCCGTACACGCCGACCACTCCAAGCACAAGCAATCGATCCGGTACCCCCGGATCTGCCCCTCGTCTGGGATGAGGGATGAGGTTCGTTAATTTTGGGCCGATGTGGTTAGACGCACCGATCGCCAAAAATCCCCGATTGGGACGAAGGACGCCTTTTAGCGAGGCTACATACAGTATGAAGCCTCATGTAACATTCGAAGCAGGTAATCTCACGAGCAACTGCAAGATCTCCTTTGAAGAGTGGGCATGCCGCATTAGACGCTGGGCGGGTCGGGCCTGGACTGATCATTGGACCAAGTTTTGGGGTTGGAGCTTTTGGAAAGATTGCGTGTTCGCACAAGACATAGGCTACACTTCAGTAGTCACCGAGATGATTCTTCGGTCATCAATATTGCGGACCCCAAAAAGTGATTTTTCCTTCCGGCCAATAATCTCAATTGGATATCTGTCTCACAATATCTATACGAACTGTCAGGCACGGCTGCATTGGTGGCTCGGAGAGTAGGAAAGCCAGGACGGTCGTCCTTCCACCTCCACAGGGTTGAAAAGCTTGCGGTCTGTCGTAGGTTTTTGATAACACCCTTCTGCAGCAGTACACGCTTCGCCGTATATCATGTGTTGGTTGAGCATTCAGGCTCAAATATCTGGTTCCTTTTGGATCGTGATCACTATGCTCTTCACTTCTCAAAGCCAAGGCGAAGATCAGTCCAAAATCTCAACAGTATTTGAGGCGCACTATCATTCTTCAAGGTAAAGTTTGAACCAGAAGTGAGGCCGCCCATGCGCTTGTTCCCGCTTAAATCTGCACGCATGATTCTTCAGATCGTAGAAAAAGCAAATTCTAGACGGCAATGTCTTTGCCCTTCAGGATTCCACGTTTCGGGAAGCGACAGAAGGCGCAGCAACGGCAGCAGCCTCGCTTGCTATTACGTTTTGTGGTTTAGCATCATCTGACGCCGGTGCTGCCGCGGCTTTCGGTGTACGTTGATTCGAATACAATTCGGCGAGGTTGAAACGCTTCAGCGACTCCCAATCGCCCTCTACAACGCTCACTCCACAGACAGTCTGTATTGAGTATCAGCAGGCGAGCTTTTCACATGCCATATCTTATAGTCTGTGAAGATCCGTCGCTGACTATGCAAATCTCGGTGAGGGATTCATACCTGATATATTTCGACAATGATGACTTTTTCAGGGGTGGTGAGGTCAACTTTATGCTCATCTGATATTAGATTCGCAATTTGTTTAATTATACCATCTCTTTTTAGGGGGGAAGTGTGATTGCGAGTAGTGGGCCGAATTGCGTACTGTGACAAATATCAGTCCTGACTCGTCAAGACTTTCCCAATTCGATTTTGGGGCCTGCCACCTGCCAGCAGAACCAGGCGAGAGGCGCGGTGAATCTGAAAGTCATCACACTTACAGAATGATTGGGGATCTTCTGTGATTCCACTTTTCTTCCTTCATGGCCCTCACCCTCCATAGTATTTCCTTGGTCCTCTCGAAGATTGAAGTGCTGACCGAGGACAACTCTCCCTACTTCTTCGAGCCCTTTCTCCGTCGCTTTGCCCATCAAGGCCATCGGTGTCAATCTATTGATGTACTTCATCCGTCTGATTCTCGGTGTAGATACTACCTCCTTGCATATCCTATGCACAAAATCAACTGGTTCAATTGGTGGTCTGATTTTGAAGAATAAGACGCATTGCAGGTCTAGGCGAACTGGAGCAATGAGCTTGGTGTGGTTTTGCTTCTTGCCCATGGAAGCCACTTCCCTTTGAATTGAGGACTCAATGTCGTCCATCGACTCATCCCCCTCATCTTCTTGCTCTTCTGATCTCGACACAATACCATAGAACCTCTCCGCGCACTGAGCGATATTAGTCTTGTACAGAAGGCCAGTAGGAGAAGTAACATACTTCCTCAAGCATAGCCTTGAGCTCCCCAGTCGCCTTTCCCTCTTGGTTTCTTGCGCATGTCGCCCATATACCGGCATCACCAGGCTCAATCTTGCCGTTTCCACAAGAAGCTTCTTTAACTTTCTGGTGTGGTGTCTGCCATTTGCCTCCTGATCCACCCTGATCGGAGGTCAGACTCGTCTCTATCGTTCCACTTTCGTGGATCTCATAGATAATAATATCAAACACATCTTTTGATCATCCCCAGCGGCATGGAAAAGTAAATTTAATTTGAGTGAAGCGTGACGCACAAAACAGAAAAGGAATTGGAATGAAAGTGAGTCCAAGGAGGGCTCATTGCACTGCCCCATTGAACAGTGTCGACTGTACTTCGGGCTGGATCTCAAGCCGCGGGCCACATCTGTGGGGGCGTCCAGCACTGGAATTCGTTGAGAAATATTAAGAGGACAAAACGCACCTTACTCCTCTTCAATCCTCTCTTGTCTTGACCACTTCCGCCCGGTCTTTCTTTGCGCTTATTCGAATCTGCCATGGTGGCCAATGATGCTGGATGATCATGAGTCTTCAAATCGAAATCGAGTCCGAGAAAATAGAAGGCGCGAAACAAGCGAGGATTCTGTTGTGGCCAATCAGAAGCGCCAGCGTTTTCTATCTACCAGGCTGACGGTTCCGAGACTACATGGGGGCTTGACTCTGGAACTTTTTGGATTTTTCTTCATGATCTTGATATCTATCATGATTTTATCAATTTTTTCTAAGAGCCTCCATATACTCCAAACTTCGAATCCAATTATCATTGTTTGGCATTGATCCTTGCACTCGTAACCGCGATCAACATCAACGCTCTTGGCGTATCCTGCTTTGGCATATAGAGCTCGACAAATTGAAGATTAGTTGCAGAGTTGAACTCCTTGTCATCGAACAGTTTGTTGGTTTGCTCCTTCGTCTTGACTTGGTAAGTTCTAGGTTCTCCCTCCTTAGCACCGAACACATTGACAAGTTCCTTGAAGTGCCAAGGTTGAATGTCGTTGAATCCCTCATTCATGCCGTGGATTAATCTTTCAATGGTGTAACCCTCGTCACAGATGACAAAACTGTGGCATGTCAATGTTTAGATCTAGGAGATGCTTTGGAGTTTAAGACTTACATGATCGGATTGAGCCCTAGGCGAATCATTGTTGAGAGCTCTTGAGCCGGGGATATTTCAGAGCCGAGATTCTGATGTTAGCCATGATAGGAACAGTTTGAAGAGGAATTTGCGAATTGAGAGCTCTTGATGCTTGCGAAAACCAATGTAAGAAAGAGAACCCCCAATTGCACAAATACTTTTGGCGGTTACTATTTTCCAGATTCAAGCTCTGATATCAGCCCACCTAAGACGACACCGCCATTTCTCATATGCTTATGCAGCTGTTTTTGAAGCATCTAGGCACGACGGACCGATTGAGTGCCCAAGCACTTGTTGGATATTGAGGCGGCTTCGTGGATCAAGAAGGGAACAAACTTTGATGGTGAGAAATGCTTCAAAGCATGCAGTGAAGCACGAGACTTGAGATAAAATGCTGAATTGTGGCTTGTGTCTGCTGATTAATTCGAAACTAGTGTAGGGCGGCTAAGGCAGGTTGTTTCATTGGCCACGTTAGAGGGCCCTGACATGGATGAAAGTGGCTGGTGCAATGTTGGTTTCTGCGCTCGAAACGAGCTCTCACTGGCGGACGAGCAGCCCTTCCACCACACGACAAGCGTACACTTCTTGTGAATGCCCTCAGATCCATCCCCTCAGGTCCATCCCCTCCTCTGCCACATCGCCCTACCATCGGGACAGAGTCTGTTGCTGGACGGGTAGACCTCTCGATTTCCGACCTGCGACACCGCGTGTCGACAAGCCTCGCCAGGTGACTGTCTTTGTCTTCCTTCAAGGGTGCAAACAAGGAGGCGGTACTCATCGCAGGCCTCCAATCCGAGCTTACATGACGAGATGCACACATTACGATGACCTCGCGGCCACGCTCCTCCTCAGCAAACAGAGCACCCGCAGCATCACCAAGAAACACCTCACACTCCGACCTCCAAGTGCCAGAGGACCTGATCCTGAACGACGTCCCCCAATACAACGTCAGTAGCTCATCGAACCTCTTGATTCCTTTGTATGGCATAGGCTCGCCGTACCCGATTCCTTCCTCGGCAAGCTCGACATCAAGGCCAAGAGCGCGTTCAGCTACCGCAGAACCCCTCCCGTCTCCTTCATACTCTGCGAATAATTCCTATCGACCCTCAACGCGCTCCGGTCCAGGTGCTCCTGTCATGTATCAACCAGGACAGCGGCACCCAGGTGGGCCGGATCCGCCGAGACAATATGTCATTCCACCACCTCCACCGATGTCTCCCCCGGCTCAGCAACACATGATGTCAATCCCTCCACCACCTCCTCGAAATGTAGCCCCTCAGTCGCATCAGCACCCCGGGGTGATGATTCCTCCACCGCCTGGTCCACCACCAGTATCAAATTGGCAAGGAAATTGGGGACGATCTTATGATGCTAGAGGGTTTCCTCTCCCACCTCCCAACCCGCCTACCAATACTCAGCACCAAGCATACAATCCTGGGCAGAGCTATGTTAGCCACCAGCCTCCGCCTTTGTCTATACCTCCGCCGCCTGCGAGCGAACATCAGATGTCGGCGACTTATATACCACACGGTGATTCATTTGGTCCAGGGGTTGGCATCCCAGGATTTGGCAGACAAGAGCCAAGTTTCAATCGTGGTGATAGTGCAGAGTTTTCGGCAACGTCTGACAGTAGCTCCAGAGCCTCTAGAAATACCGGGGATAATGGCCTGACGACTCCATTAGATGATGGTGGCAGCTATTACGATCGTGAGCGATTATACCAATCACAAACGCCGGTAAATCGCTTTAATAATATTCATTTGCCCGAGTACAATTCTCCTGGACCCCCAACAGCAACTATTCTCAACACGCAAATGTCAAATCGAGGCTTGAACGCGAACCAAAATAGCAACCATCAACACTCCGCTAGCAACAATTCAAATACTCCTATTTCCCCAAGTGAATCTGGCAAGGAGTGGACCATGGACCGCGTTTTGCTTTGGCTCGCCAACAACCAATTCTCGAATGATTGGCAAGAAACTTTTAAATACCTTAATATCTGTGGTTCTGTTTTCCTTGAATTGGGCAGTGGTCACGGAGGGAGAGGAAATTTTGGCATGATGCACCAGCAAGTCTACCCTCGGCTTGCAAAAGAGTGCTCGAGTAGTGGTACCGGCTGGGACCAGGCTAGGGAGCGAGAAGAAGGCAAACGAATGCGCCGGTTGATCAGGGGTATCGTCACTGGCAGGGCACCTGACGTGACGAAAGGATCTCACGTCCGGAGAGAATCTTCAACGGCCAACATCCCCAGTGCAGGCACCGAGGGAACATTAGAAGGGTCACCGAGTCTAGGTCGTGAGTTTCACGTTTCGACCCCCAGCACCGCGAATGGGGAGGATGATAGTCCTGGAAAATCGATGTTCAAAGGTCCAGGCCCGGGTTTTGCGTCTCAAAGGATTTCTGGCCGAAGTATCACCATGCCAATCCTAAGCAATAATGGGCAAGCGGGAGATTCAGATACATACAGCTCTCAGAACCGAGCGGCTTATCGGAATGCTCTTAGAAACATTGATGGTGAGGGTAGCCGTCGACACAGCCCTAGTGCTAGTAGTGAAACAGGAGAAGGGTCTTTCAGGGGTCCCGCACTCCGTATTGATGGAAGTCCAAAGAGTGGCAGCCCTGGCGGAGTATTTTCTAATCTGCAGGCATCTTCTGCAGGAAACTTATCAGCATCGCCTCATAGCGCGAAATTTGGGCATCGATCCAC
Organism: Hyaloscypha sp. PMI_1271; assembly: GCA_021399465.1. NCBI lineage: Eukaryota > Fungi > Ascomycota > Leotiomycetes > Helotiales > Hyaloscyphaceae > Hyaloscypha > Hyaloscypha sp. PMI_1271. The sequence goes on from JAJTUS010000010.1 coordinate 553,716, forward strand.
CAACAGTACCGATTCCATTTCATCAAGCACAGCCATATATGGCTCCGGTGTCCCACCAGGTGCTAACCAGATTCTGCGTGGTGGAATGGGAGGTGCTGTTGGGGAGTTGAATCTAGTCCGGAATCAGGACAGCCGCCGGCACGGGGTTGACGGCGCGCGACCTTCCCCATTGGATGACCGGCCACCTAGTTCAGATCAGCCAAGTTCTGCAAAAGAGTCCAAAGGATTTCTCAAACATTTCAGAAAGAAAAAGAAGGACGATGGCGCTGCCCCTTCTCCAGAAGAACCAAATCTTGAATCGCCCACAAGTCCATCCTTAAGTTTCAAGCCTGCTCCTTTCTTGGGCAATGGGAAAATCAGTAACTCGAGCGAGACTTCTCTTGACCGACCTTCTTCGACCTTTTCTGCATCGGAGTACGACCGCTTTGCTCACACCACTGGTTATCGTGGCAGACGCAACGTGCCTGGGCGGAACTTTATCCTTGTTACTCTAGATGGCTGGAATTATCGCATGTGTGAAGTCACTGATATAGATTCAGCCGGCGAGCTTCGGGCCGTAATTTATTCAAATCTGGGCTTAAAGGACGCCGAGTTTGTTCAGATCTTTCTTACTGATCTTGGGAGAGCTGAACACGACGAGCCGTTGGACGATCAAAAGTTGTTATTATATAGACGGACTAAAGCGGATCAATCTGGGAGCCTCAAATTTTATATCCGGGCTCCTCCTCACTCAGCTGCAACGCTGCCCGCGTCGCTGACGGCTGGTCTAGAGATGAATTTTGGGAACAAACTCGGTCTGTCCCCTGGCTTACCTCCAACGGCGCCTTTAGACGAAGAGGCATATGCGGCACTGAGCGGTGCGAGGAGGCGCTCAAACTCATCACCGCCAAGCTCTCGACAAAATACGATAAAGGCGGCTGGCTTACCATCAAATCAAGATTCACCCAGTTTGCCAACATATGATCCACAATCAGCACAATCAGACAGCCTCCGCGACCGTCTCATGCAATCTGGCTTCTCCCACGAGGGTGGAGAAAGCCAGCTTTCTGAAGCTGACAGACAAGCTTTCATCGAGTTGGCTGCCAGTGAGCACCGGTCAAAGGTAGAACAGAAGCAGAAAGCATATTTGGCAAAAAAGAAGGCAAGCAAGGAGACTTCCTCCGTTGACGGTTCATTTGGCATTGTTGGACGCAACGTTGATTTTGATCAGCCTCGAAACTCCCCATTTGAAGACAAGAAGATGGAAGGTCTCCTTCCTCAAAGAAAACCGCCTCCACCGCCCGCGGAATCTGCAACACTGATTAAAGCCAATTCCTTGAGCAAGAGAACAGGTCAGCAAGCACGCCTGTCCTTAACGAGTACAGACAGTGGTGACGGGAAACGTATGTCTGGTGGCGAACCCCTTTCCGAGATGTCTGAAGCTAAACGAAAGCCCGTGCCTGCCTCTCCACAAGCTACTGGTGGGATTGCTGCCGCTCTGATTGGTATGGGAACCCGCCTGGGAGGGTTGGGTCAACCCAGCCAAAGTAATTCTAATCCCGGCCCCTCGCCGAACATGAGTTCGCCGCCAGGAAGCAGTGACCAGTATGATCGAGGACGAAGTGCTATGTCAACTGTTGATTTTAGAGCCCCTGGCTCGGGCCGGAGTAGCCCTAGATCAGCAAGCGGCACCCCGGGCAGTACGACTTGGGGTAGAGGAGACACCTCTTTCATTGTCCCCGACTATCGCGAGGATGGTAATGTCAATACTGCTCGTGACCGCTCATTGTCATTGGAGATACCCAGAAATTCTGCTGTCTCCAAGATTCGAGAAGAAGAAGTACGCAGAGTTCCCTCCCCGTCCGAGCTCAGTCCCAGCAGTGCACATGCGCACCCTGGCATGAATATTCCAGGAAACCGCAAGTCTTATGGCCCAAATCTGGACTTTACAGAATCCAACATCGACTTCAAGAATGCACCAAAGCAAGCCGCGCAGGTTGATTCGGACGACGATTCAGATGATGGTCTTTTCGCTGTGCCGATAGCATCTCGTATAATTGCGAAGAAGTCGAGCTTGAGAAGGGATCGTTCCGCCGAGTCTGGCACTCTCGGGTCCGACAATATGGGGAAACGACCAAGCTTGACCATCAGAACGTCGAGATCGAAGAAGGGTCTCTCCGTTTCATTCTCGTCCCCACAATATAGTGCATCTATGGCCAACGCCTCGAGGACTCCCGATGCTGATGAAGACAGCTCTCGCAGTTCTGGCAAACGACCACAACGACGTACACCTGGTTCTGCTGCTTCAAACTCTGAGGGGTGGTCTGCGGAGTCGTCGGAAGACATGAGTGCAAAACTCCTCCGCCGGGAGTCATTTGCCAGAGAGGACCTGTGGGCAAGCAGACCTCCTGCGGAAGCCCTTATCAACCATCTAGACGACTTCTTCCCCAACCTCGACCTCGATCAACCAGTCCTAGAAGCAAGCTCTGGAAGTTCTCCCCCGGTTTCGCCTATAGCGGAATCAAATGAATCACTAGAACAGCTGGCAGCAGCCCAGGCCGGGATGACAATTGGTGAAACGTCAGCAGCAAACACCGTCAGATCCAGCTTGTCTTATAATGATGGGGATACGCTAGGCTCGGATGAATCAACTTTGAAAGCACTTGAGAGCCGAGGCTCCATGCAAAGTATGGCCCAAAGAAATATCCGCCGTTCCGGTGGGCTAGGACGCATGAAGTCTATCCGCGAAGTCGCCAGGGGCGCGCATGAAGCGAACAAACGATTTACTGCGCCTATACAGCAAGGCGCTTCCAGCACAATTCTTCGTCGTAAAAGTACTAAGATGTTCGGGGCCAATATCGTCCAGATAAAACCTCAGCGCGGTAGCATGATTCTACCCCAGATCCCACAAGACACGATTCCGAAAAGACAAGCAACTTTCCGATGGTTTAAAGGTCAATTGATCGGCAAAGGTACCTACGGTCGCGTTTATCTCGGAATGAACGCCACTACGGGCGAATTCTTAGCTGTCAAGCAAGTGGAAGTCAGCGCAAAAGCCGCTGGGAACGACAAAGAGAAGATGCGAGAAATGGTGGCCGCCCTTGATCAAGAGATTGATACTATGCAACATCTGGATCACGTCAATATTGTCCAATATCTTGGCTGCGAACGAAAAGAAATGTCGATCAGTATCTTCCTCGAGTATATTTCTGGTGGCAGTGTGGGAAGCTGTCTGCGGAAGCACGGCAAGTTTGAGGAGGGCGTAGTGAGTTCGTTGACGCGACAGACACTTTCAGGGCTTGCATACCTGCATCGAGAAGGTATCCTTCACCGTGATCTGAAGGCCGACAATATTCTACTAGATCTTGACGGAACTTGCAAGATTTCCGATTTTGGCATTTCGAAGAAAACGGACAACATTTACGGAAACGATGCGTCAAATTCCATGCAGGGTTCCGTTTTCTGGATGGCTCCCGAGGTCGTCCGATCTCAAGGTCAGGGCTACTCGGCGAAAGTGGATATCTGGTCCCTTGGATGCGTTGTTCTCGAGATGTTCGCTGGAAGAAGACCGTGGAGCAAGGAAGAAACCGTGGGAGCCATTTACAAACTTGGCAGTCTAAACGAAGCCCCCCCAATCCCGGATGATGTTGCAACCACTATCAGCCCAGTAGCTGTGGCGTTCATGTTTGACTGTTTCACGATGTGAGTAACCGGAATGGATTCCCACGACTCTGCATGCACTAACTTGGATTTAGTAATCCCCCTGAGCGTCCTACCGCCGACACGCTTTTATCTCAACATCCGTTCTGCGAGCTGGACCCCAACTACAACTTCCTGGATACGGAGCTTTATGCAAAGATTCGCGGTGCATACTAATTCCCTGCAGGTGCAGGATTCATTGGCGCAAAGCTGCTATTACGAAGTCATGAACATATGTTGGATGTGTAAATTTTTACGTTTTTAACCTGATGCCTTTTCTCAGGTTGACAAATAGCGAAGGCGTTGGCGCGTCCTCTTCCCCGAGACTTCCTCTCTGTAACAGATGTATAATTAGATGTCTTTATGAAGACTTGGGTGACCATTGAATGACTTCAGTCAATCTTTCTCGCAATCTCTGTGATTTTATGTTCCCGTGAAAACAATTTAAGACGTTCCCGATTCGAGCCTTTGCAGTCATATGCAAAAACTCCCTGTTTTAGCGCATTCTTGGCAAAATCATACTTCTCCTTGCAAACGTTTTCCTAATTAATGAAACTTAACTATTTTAAGTCTTCTATAAATAAGAAGTATGTGTGTGTAAAGATTCTCATTACTTTAAGGAGTCTAAATATATACTTCTTGTAAGGTTCTAAGTAAGTTCTTAATTAGTTTTATAAGACTTGAGGAAGGGTGTTTTAGTATTCCTTGTTCTCATTTTAAATTTTGTTTACATAAGGCTCGAAAGTCGAATAAAAAGTGTGACGGATGGAGCCACTGCATGATCGGCTGGGAATAGGAACTAGGAAACAGGATTGAAACAAGGAACTAAGCTAGAGGTCTAGGCAGCGCACTACTAAAGGTCGAGGCATTCCTCCCTCCTTTACTCTCCAGCTTAGTATTTTCAATACATGAGATTCTCTGAACTTTGAGCCTTCGACCATTGCATTGATCTCGCTGTCACAAAAAGTACCCGAATTCATATATTTTTACTTTTACTTTTATGTTCTTATCAAATGATTTTTCTTCTTTAAGTATTCTATTAGAATTAATAGTCCTTTATTAGAATCTTTTATTAATTTTTAAAGAGCTCTTAAGTTCTTCTCATGGACCACTTTTCAAAGTGGGTTTTTAGTCCTTTTTCTCTCAAAATTATCTCTGGCTCGTGTTTGGCACTGCACTCTGGGTCCAGCGGGGCAAAGTACAAACAAAATTTAGGCGAGAACGAGGAACACCAAAATTCCTTTCCTTTTCGCCCTTAAAATTATTATAATACTCCCTTTTAGACTCTTGGTCTAATAGATATTTAAGATATTTAGAATTTGTAGTTTTAGTAAAAGTCAATTCGCAGTTTTAAAAAAGTATCGTTTCGCCAAAAATGCGCTAAAAGCAGGGAGTTTTGCAGAAGACTGTATGATTGGATGGTCTATTTTCTCAGCCTCGCGATCGCTGAAAATATTCCTTTGGGAATATCGTCACTCAATATACACAGCTCAGCCTTTAGATACTCGCATTCCTCCAACTTGATGCCTTTCTTCCCTAGGCCATTGAAGAGGTTGACGAAGATTTATTGAAATGGCGCCTTACGATAGTGACTCTTCAGGTGGCGAGAATAACGAATACACCGAGACCAACGTTCTTTTAGGATATGCCTCGAGAATGCCCTCGGACGATACCATCAGTCAGCTAGGTGGAAAACCAGTAAGTGTGAAGACATGGACATATACGTGTATCGGATTTTAGGATTGGTCGGTAGCCACTGTATTATATGAGCTAACGTTCTTCTTGCCAGACCTGGCTTGACCCCACGACCCCACCTTCTGCGACGTTGGCGAAGTGCAAAGTGTGCAATGATTTCATGGTATTGCTTCTACAGTTGAATGGAGATCTACCAGAGTTCTTCTCCGGACATGAGAGGCGCTTGTACGTGATGACATGTCGGCGAAAGACGTGCAGGCGCAAAGAGGGGAGTGTGAAGGCTCTGAGGGGCATTAGGATAACTGAAATTGCGGCGAAAGACAAGCGGAAGGGGAATGCCAAATCAGAATTGGAAGGAGATACCCCGATCTCAACATCAGATATGAATTTGGGGGAGACATTGTTCGGCACGAAACCATCTTGGACCTCAACTTCCGCGAACCCATTCTCCACCAATCCGAAGAGCGCAGCACCATCGAATCCGTTTTCCACCCCATCTTCGTCAGCTCTAAATAACCAATTTGCAACTGCTCACATTCCAGGCTCAGAGCTTGCAGCAAAACCACCTCAGCGCCCATCGGAGACCACCGACTTCCCCAAGACCTTCGCCTCTGCCCTTTCTCTCAACATCGACCCGCCTCAATTTGGACTTCCCCTACCCCCCGAGCCCTGGCCACAAGAGTCAGAACTTCCACCTGCGTACCCACTGTATTATCTCGTAGACGCAAACTACGAGATCTTGGACAAAATTGAAGATCCACCTATTCCCACCCAGACTATGGATTTAGACGAAGGCCAAGGAGGAAGCAATCAGAAAGAAGATAAAGATGTCTTTGAGAGCACGATTGACATAACGTTCCAGAAATTCGCAGACAGGTTAGCTCAGAATCCGGAACAGGTTATCCGGTATGAATTCAAGGGGGAACCATTGTTGTACTCGAAGCATGATGATGTTGGGAAGTTATTAGGGAGTTCGGGGAAGGATAATGTGAAAGTTACAACGACATCTGTGAACGGAGACAGGATCCCGAGGTGTGGGAACTGTGGCGCCGGGAGAGTCTTTGAGGTGCAGCTGACACCGCATGCTATTATGGAGTTGGAGAGGGAAGAGATAAGTGTTGATGGGATGGAGTGGGGAACCATCATTGTTGGTGTTTGCGAGAGAGATTGCCAGCAGAAGGGTGTACAGAATGGTGCGATAGGATATGTGGAGGAGTGGGCTGGCGTGCAATGGGAAGAATTGAATGAGAGGAGATAAACGAGTAATGTCCATATCGATGCTTCAGCAACCCTAGCTTGATTTGCAATTAGATGACTTGCTAATTGATCTCGAACCAAACCTTTTTACTGAGATCTCGATACCTTTGATTTTGACAATTATGAAGTGCTAATGTGCCAAATAGACAGATCAATCTAAACCCATCCCTGACAGCACCATTCTAAACCTAGTCTGAGATTCTTAAGTCATCTCAAGATTTTGGTTGAATCGTCAGCCTTGCGAGCCTCGCCTGGTCAAAGCGATCAACCCAAACTTCACCTCATTTATCACCAACCACATCACGATGGCAATTAGAACTCTTCTTCCTCGGCTGCGACCGCTCTCAAAACGAATTCCCCTACTTATCCTACGCCCATACCATTCTTACGACCATCCACCACCCCCCGGACCCTTTACGCCCACCGAATCCTCCATCCTCTCAGCCGCCATCCCACACATCCCCAGCCATGGCTTCACTCACACGACACTCTCCCTAGGCACAAAAGACGCTGGCTATATCGATGCATCGACAAACCTCTTTCCTAATGGCACCTTCAGTCTCGTGCATTACCACCTCTATACACAACGTCTCGCTCTCGCGAAACATGAGCATATCCTTTCACCTGCATTGAAAGAAGGAGAGAAGGTCCCTGGAGTGGGATGGAAGGTAGAGGCGCTGACGTGGGAGCGGTTGATGGCAAATAGAGAGATTATACATCGGTGGCAGGAAGTATGTCTTCGTTTCTCAACCAGCCTCAACCCGGTCATATAATGGAGATATGTGGCTGACGAGAAATCATTGTAGGCACTAGCATTCATGGCACAACCATCACACATGCCAACCGCCCTTTCCGAACTGTCATCGCTCTCAGACGAGATCTGGTTCCTCTCCGGTGACACGTCGGTCGATACTTTCTGGTACATGAAGCGTGCTTCACTCTCTGCAATCTATGCAGCCACCGAGCTTTTCATGACGACTGATAAATCACCTGATTTCATCGATACGAGAGAGTTTCTGAACAGGAGATTCAAGGATGTACAAATTGTGGGAGGAACGATGGGGAATGTAGCTCAATGGGTTGGATTTACGGCCCACGCCGGGTTAAATGTTTTGAGATCTAAAGGCGTCAGAATATGAGTGAGACTCAAGTGTATGGCGAAAGCCAAGTGTGTTATTACGTCTACATGTGTGCTCTATTTGGAAGAATGATGCCGCCCGAGCGCAAATAGCAGTGAGCCAACCAAACCGTCAAACGCCCGTGTAAAATACAGAAAGCCCCCCCCCCCCCCCCCCCCCCCAACCCCTTAGGAATATACAAATCGAGTTGCCGAGCCCAAATTCGAAAAATCAATAGCGTAGAGTCTATTGGGCTTGGAGCATGTCATCTATGCGTCTTTTGCGGGGATCCGTCAACCTATGGGTGGTTAGTCATATTCTGTGTACAGAAAAGAACAATTAGCTTACCTTGTTATTTTCACGTCTTCTTCGGCAATGTCAGAAGCACCATTTCCAAGTCCCTTTGGAGTGATCAAGATGAATTGCCTACCAACAGAGCGTCGGGCAGCGCTGATCTATAGATCGTCAGTGTGGGGAGACACATCCTGCTGAAGGAGCAACTTACGATCATCTTTGTGGTCACATCCCGATTGACATCGTCCATGAAAACGTCGTACTCGTCCAAACAACGCAAAGGTGCACCCATTGCCTCCCAGAGGGACAAGAGCAGGCAGATAGAGGAGAAGGACTTTTCTCCTCCAGAAAGCGTTTTGGTCTGCCGTCCCTTGCTGCCTTTGACAGTATCGTCAGGCTGAACATGGACATCGAGCTTCTTGTGTTTGTGATCAATTGTAAGCTTGCCACGGAAAGCTCGCTCACTGAGCAGGTAACCGAAATTGATTCGAGATCTGGCGGTAATAGATCTCTGAAAGCGACGATACATTTCGATCCGGTTCAGGAAAGACTGCTTCAATAATGCCAAAAGTTCCACGAGTCCTTGATGGTTAGTTTTGGCACGTCTGTAGGATCCTTCGGCGTCGACTGCTGCATTGTTGATCTCTTCGTCTGAAGCACCTTGTTCTCTCCGGTACGCTTTAAGTTGCTCATCTAGAACCTTCAGTCTGGCGTCCAAGGAATCTGTTGTCTGGCCAGGTTCGACCGATATCCTCTCGCAGACTTTGGTTGCCTCAGTAATAAATGCCGCAACACAAGCAGCCTGTTGTTCACGCTTTCGTTGGGCTCTCTCTTTCTCGTGCCGAGACTCTTCGATCTGCGTGATAGCGTCATTTTTGGCTTGGAGCGCATATCTGCGGACTTGTTCCACGTTCCTGCATTTCTGCTTGGTTTTCTGGAGCTTGGCTTCGTGCTCCTCGATCCGTTTCTTGACAGCCGTCAAAGTCTTCTTTTCTTCGGCAGACATTTTGTTGAGTCTGTCCTTTTCCAAGCCCATAGTTCCATAAGCATCTTCATCGATCGATTTTTGTCGCTCGGCCTCGGCCAAGTTCTGTTTTAAACCCTCGAGTCGTCCGTCTTCAACATTCAAAGACTCAAGGTCGGACTTGAGAGTTGCAGATCTGTCTTCGGCTCGTTGGAGTGCTATTTTGAGCTTACCATGCTCTTGTCTACGGGAGGTAATTGTCCGACTGGTTTTCGTCAAGCTTTCCTGGACTTGGCGCAGTTCATTCTCGAGGGCATCCCGTTCTCGCTCAAGTTGATGTACAGTTTCGGTCTGGAAAGAGATTTGACTTTGAATCTCAGTCTTCATTCTGGGTTTACCCTGCGGTGGCTTGATGGGACCTTGCTCGCGATTGTTACTTTGGCGACCGCCGAGATATCCCAGACGGATACCCCAGCCTCTGGTTTGTTGGTTGATACAGAAACATTGCTTGACATTTTGGGGTCTGGGCCCATCGAACATGATCCTTATGCCATCACTCCGATCAGGGACGAGGATGGACTGTTCAATCGACTGGGAAATGATGAGGTGCTTCTTTATGAGATCATTTTCGATGTCCAAAACCCTCAAGATGGTGTCGTACCGAGGGTCTGGTTCATGGCCTGTGGGATCCAACCGCTCATTGTTGACAATCGCAACCTGACACCAGTTCATATTGTATTGACGCAGGATGTCTAAAATTGCACAAGTCAGCATGGGCACACAATGTCTTGAGCAGAAGAAAATTGCAAGGACATATCAATACGTACCTGACAGCCTCATCTGGTCAGGCTTATTGGTGACAATAAATGAGCTCAATATCCCACCCATTGTGGTCTCTAAAATCTGCGACCACTCGGGCTTCAATAATTTGATGTGCATACCAAGAGGTCCAATAGGCTTCTCTCGAAAGCCAGCGTCGTTGCGAATATGCTGAAGGACCTTTGGCATCCTGTGGTCAAAACCTGCCATGACATTCCCGCGATCAAGGTTCAAGGTACTTAGCCGTTCACGGGCCTCATCGACCGCTTTGCGTCTAGCAGCCAGCGGACCTTTCATGCCGTTCTCCTTTTCTTTTCCTTGTTGACGAGCCTCCTCGAGGCGCGTCGTCTCTCTATTGAATTGCTCGAGGGCCGCATGGGCTTCCGAAACTACACTCTCGGCTTCCTTGATTTCCTCGAGAGTGCGAGCATGGGCACCACCATTTGCTGCTTCTAAACGCTTTTGTTCTTCTTCAATGTCTCGTTGAAATTTTTCGACTTTCTTTGTTGATGCGGTTAGACTCTTTGCCGTCAACTTTTGCTCAGTATGGGCGTCTTGCACTTTTTCTGTGGCGGCATCGTAATCAGCCTTAGCCTTCTCTTCCTCGCCTTTGAGCGGAGCAAGCTCTTCCTCCAGTTGACTTTCTTTCTGTCTGTCACGCTCCAGCTGCGCATCTGCTTCTTGAAATATCTGGTCCTTTTCGGCGGCAACGGTTTCAGCCTTCTCAATCTCATCTTGAGCCGCGACAATGGACTGTTCTTTCTCGGCCAACACTCTTTCTTGCTCTTCTACTTGAGCCCAGGCCATTTGCCTGCTTAGCCGTTTGGCCTCCTTTCGCATTCCCTCGCGCCGCTGCACCATTTCAGCCTTCGTCTGGGCATCCTTTGCTATCTTTTTCAGTGCTAGAATGTCGTCCTTCGACTCGTTGAGTTTCGACTCGATCTGGTCGCACGTATCAGATACGAGCCTATAATCGTCATCCAGGGCCTTGAGCTGGACACCCTCGAAAAAGAATCGGTATTTATCTGCGGGCGTCGAGGACGTAATGAACGTCTTGGCAGCATCTTGAGTGAGCACATTCATCGGATTGTCGACCTGCAGCTGATAATATTCGATGATATCCTCAACATCGCCTTTCTTGTTAGATATGAGACGACCATTCTCGTTCTTCAGCTTAAAGTTGCTGCTACCGGACCGCGAGAAATGGCGTTCGATAATGATGGATTTGCCAAAGACATCCGATTGATATGCATCGTTTCCTTGGTTCTTCAACCTGACAATCAACATACCCGCATCACAGCCTGTTTTGATGAGGCTTTTAAGGCTTGCACCTCGATTTGTTGCGGCCGCCTTCCCACCCAGACACAAGGTCAGTGCAGTCAACACTGCGCTCTTGCCACTTCCGTTCTCACCAACAACGAAGTTGATGAGTGGTCCAAGCTTGACGTGAAACCTCTCGTGACACATGAAATTTATGCAAGTAATGTCCTCAATGATTGCATTGTTCGCAGCATGATTATCCCCAAGGCGTTGGCTTCGTGCTAGAAACTGTTGAGTGGCCCGTTGGTCATCCAACTCGGGGTTGTCAAGATGTCTGAAACCATCATCGCGAAGAGCCTCGTATTGGGTACTTGGTGGTGGAACGGAGTCGTCTTCAGCATCAGGAAGTTCCTCGTCGTCTTCCTCACCTTCGCTGCTCGACGAAGTCGACGGGCTGACCTGGCGCGCATTTCGCGACTTGGAGGAAGCTGGGTTCTCGGATAATCGTGCTCTTTTGCGTTGCTGCACCATACTGTTAGCTGTATTTTTCCCTCGCAAGAAAATGAGTGGCAAGCATGGAGGGGAATCTCACGGCTTGTGGTCGCAGGCTCGAGCTCGCGCTTTCGATGGCGATCACTTCGTCACCATCATCGCGCCTTGCTCGTTTTTGCGGTGCCATGTTGGCGCTCTCAAGTCGAGGGACGGGCGCGGGTCTTGGGATGTCGAATCGAAGGTGGTAAAAAGTGCGACGTTGATTGGGCTACGCGTGGAGTGAGGACGCGACTGGTTTTAGCGCGCTCACGTGTGCGGGAAAGTTGGCCCCCCCCTCCCCCCCGGTTAAATGGTCGGCCTGGTAACGGTTGACTCCTTCATAACCCGTCTTTGATCTTTTTATCTGTCATATTCATGCCCACAAATTCACTGGTCGACCAATTTCTCACTTTTGTTTAGTAGATGTGAGTATGCTCTTGGGGCGTAACTCAGTCTTCTGGGAAACCAAACAGCTAATCGTGTTCAACACTTTACCGTGATCATCTTTCATCCTTCACTTTCTCTTTATACCACACACAGCTTAGCCCTGTGCCAATAAGCACTCCCTCGACCAATTTTTCTTCGCATGCGCAACACCTCGTCTCACACCTATAACCTTTCATGAGTCCTCAAGAGAAACAGCTTCCGCAGCTTTCAACGCATCCGAAAATGTAGATTTCAGCTCTTCCGCATCCTCCAGACCGACGCTGATACGAATGAGATCAGCTGGGACACCAAACCGTGCCGCCCAGTCCAACTCAAGAAAATGCGCAAGAATAACGTATGGCGAGGTCAGTGTGAAATTCGTGCCCAGACTCGGCCCCTTCGCAGTCTCTATTCGATCATAGAAGGCTATGGCTTGAGCAGTGGTGTAGAAGGTAAAGGATAACAAGCCTCCATATCCACCTTTAGGTGTTCGGCAAGCATCATAGCAGGCCTTCGAAGAATTGTGTTTGGGGTAAAATACTTCCTTGACTAAAGGGTGTCCCCGGAGAATGTCGCAGATAAGCTCGGCATTCTCATTGATTCTCTCGATTCTCGACACAAAGTGACGGCTGTTGCGTTCCATGAATATAACATCCTCGGCCCAATAGTTATCTTCAAATTCAACATCGGCAACTTTTTTGAGCGCTTGATAGTATCGTCCTTGAGGATTGAATATAGCACTTCCCCCCATAACGTTGCACTCGCCTGAGAAAATTTTGGTGAGGCTGCTAACCACCACATCCGCGTATGGGAGGACGTGAACGTTGATAAAATTGCCGATAGTTTCGTCAACTATGACACTGAAGTCGTATTTGTCGGCCATCTTTCGAATCCGTTGAAGATCCGGGCACTTCAGCATAGGATTACCGGGAAACTCGCAGATCAAGGTGAGGAACCTCTCGCCCCCCTTTAAACGTTTCTCAAGGTCGTCCAAATCTTCTGACGAACCGTTCCCATAGAAAATGCAACCAGGCCCGAATTTTTCCAGTATCTTCAAGGTATCAACGTACGGAAACCCGAAAGAAATACTCTTCAATGAACCTCTAGCTTCTAGCATCATCCTGTGTGTATGGAATATAGAATTCATACCGCACGGATAGAGGTATACATCATCTTCAGAGAGCTCGACTACCCCACGCATATTTGACGACATCTTCGAACTTGGTGCTGTTGAGAGATCAACCTCTCCCATCAAGGATCCAGCGATGCGCCGACGAATTGCTGATTTTGCATTATCAACGAACGAAACGTCAAGGTTACGGCCAAAGCGTTCTTCCAGAAATTGTGTGCTTTCGCGAGCTTCCTGTAGCGGCACGGTTGCTGGTTGATCGCTAACTTTAGGTGATTCTTGTCCATCTTTGTTCATTTTGGAGGGCGTTTTGTCCACTGAACCTCTCTGATAGCGTCTTGGGCCTTTACAAGCCTTTTGGAACCCATTCGATACTGGTTGAAGGGCGGTTTTCTCTACCAATAGACTGTCCAGGAAAAGGCCGTGGCAAAATTCCGCACGTCTGCTCGAAACACCGTCGCCCGAATGTTGCCAGTACTGCTTGGCAAGAGGGAAAAGAGGCGTGGGGAAAATGACGGCAGAGATAGAAGGAGATACTTTCTTCAGCATCTCTGAGTCTGCACGCTGCTTGTCGAGGACCAGATCAATTCTTTGAATCTGCCCAGCAGTGATGGACGAATCTCTTGAATGCATGAAGCTTACACAACTTTGAGCAGTCTTGGTAGATGGGAATAGCATAGCCTGGCAGCCTGGCTTCCCAATTTTCTGAGCCACGTCTTCGGCGAAAGCAACGATGGCCTTGTGAATGAAGAAGCTGAGTCACGAGACCAGGTCAGCGTGCTGAAGCAGAGCCTCAAGACTGCCAATTCATACCGTGGATATCCAGTCGTCATCTTACTGATAACTCTTGCTTGCCCCTCCTCATAGCCAATGTTGTCACTCCATGTTGGGAGGGATACACTTGAAGCCTACACACAATTAGGCTGACTCGCAAGGTTTTCATCAAGTCCCCAACAAGTTTGGTATGAGACTTACATGAGGAGTGAGAGCGGGTATGGATTCCCCAAGCTCTATTATAGCCATTTTTATGTGTAGGTGAGGAGAATGCAATTAGCCCTCAAAGTCTGGGGTTTTCAAGATATTTGTGCTGAGATAAAGTCCCACCCTCACTCCAAGAATTTGTGATGACCGATTATCGGCGCCGGCAAAGGGCGTCGGAGGTCGGCGATTGTGAATTTAAGCTTAAATTTTAGCGCAAATAAAAAATTGTTCACACATGAAGCAAAAGGCATAGAACCTTGAGGCGTCAAGACATTTGCCAATGCTATTATCTTATGAAGCTCGACAATGAGTTCTTTACCAGCAAAGCGGCGCAAGCTGGACCATACTTCAACGTCTCTTGATGACAGCGAGTCAGAATCCAATGAACCGCAATCAGCTCCCAACATCTCGAAAGAAGCTCCAGCACCACCCCGGCCGAGACACACGAAGCGGACACACAATGACGATGATGCGGCTTTGTATGCTGGAGGGATCTACAAGTCCAGCTTATTCAAACTGCAAGTTGACGAGTTATTGCGTGAAGTGGCGCCAAACTACGCGAAGCGTTTCTGCGGACTGACAGAGGCTTTGCACAAACTGAAGGGTTTGATTGAAGGCATTGAAGAACGTGATGCTCTCTCTGTAAGTTGATGGATATCATCTCACGAAGTGGTCTTGCTGACGCTTGCCCCAACAGATTTCAGACGCCACTGAGTGGTTGCACAAATCACACAAAATTAATGTCCCTTTTCCGGATCCAAAGCCTGACAAGAACGCTGCGTACAAGTTGACGTACACAAGACCATCAAACGTAAATGTCATTGGTAGCTACATACTCAGGACAATGGTCAAGTCGGACAACACCTTGTCTGTAGATATGCTTGTGGTGATGCCAGCGTCAATTTTCCAGGAGAAAGACTACCTGAACTATCGATATTTCTATAAAAGAGCCTATTATCTAGCTTGCATTGCTGCCGGGCTACAGCAGTCTGTTAAAGAAGAATTTGATCTTGCTTTTGAGTTCCTTCATGGAAACGAGCTTCATCCAATTTTGATTTTGAAGCCCAAGTCTGGTGAGGCCCGCAGCGAAGTGTTGGAACTTTTTTGCTAAATATGTCTAGCAGATGCAACAAAGCCAGTGCTAAATTACGCTATCAAAATAATTCCTGCTGCCCCTCAAAGACTCTTTGCGGAATCCAAGCTACATCCAACCAAAAATTCCGTACGATCAAAAGATAGTGCTGAACGTGAAAGCGCAGTTCAGTTGCCCACTCCGTTCTACAATGCCTCGATACAATCAGACTGCAATTTTGAATCTTATCTGAAGCTCCTTCATTCCGCTTTGAAGTCATCAGACGGATTCAAGGATGCGTGTATTCTTGGCAGAATTTGGCTTCGACAACGCGGGTTTGCTAGCCGAATTTCCACCGGAGGCTTTGGGCATTTCGAATGGGCCGCCTTGACAGCATTACTGCTCAAAGGTGGAGGTGCTAAAGACCATAGTGTCCTCTCACCTGGGTATAGTAGCTATCAGATGTTCAAAGCCGTTCTGCAATTTCTCTCGGCGCACGATCTAGTAGCCAATCCGGTCGCCTACGAATCAATAGACTATGTTGCTTCTAGGCCTTCTGGTCCAGTGCTCTTCGACGGCCATCGTGGCCAGAATCTGCTTTATAAGATGACCCCCTGGTCATATCATCTCCTCCGAGAAGAAGCTAGAGCATCTTTGAGTATGCTCAATGACGCAACATTTGATCAATTCGAGTCGACATTCATCATCCGAACATCCCAGCCCTTGCAACGATGGGATTGCATATTCAAACTTTCTCTCCCATCTCAACCTATTAGGGCGCCTTCCTGCGACCACATGTCAAGTGTCGCAGAATTTAGCCTTCGTGTTGGCGAAGTTCTTGCAGAAGGCTTGACGGACAGGATTAAGATTGTTGACATTAAGGGACCAGAAACGACTTCGTGGTCAATCAAATCAGCTGCGCCGTCCACACTACAGCCGTCATTGGTGGTTTCTGTGAATTTTGACCCAGCGAATATTGATCGATTGGTCGATCACGGGCCACCGGCAGAGGAGAGAAAAAGAGCCGCAAAGTTCCAGAAGTTCTGGGGAGAGAAGGCAGAGTTGCGTCGATTCAAAGATGGAAGCATCCTGGAGAGCTTGGTCTGGTCATCGGGCTCGAGTTATTCCATCTTCCAGAGCATCACGACCTATCTCGTGAAACGACACTTTGGTCCTGAGGTTGCCGGTAGCCTTAAGTTTATTGGAGAGGGGTTCGAGCACCTTCTCCTTGGCTCTGGACCTAGCACAAAGACCTTCGAAACTCTTAGACAAGCTTTCAGTGCGTTTGAGAAGCAAGTAAGAGATCTCGAAGGTCTTCCCTTGCAATTAAGGAACCTCTCGCCTGTGTGTCCTCAGCTCAGATATTCGTCCATCGAGCTACCATCATTCAGCCCAGGTCAGCCGCTTAGAAATCCTGCCGATGTCTTGATACAATTCGAAGGATCGGGGAGGTGGCCAGATGATGTGGTTGCAATTCAGCGTACAAAGATTGCGTTTCTGCTCAAAATTGGCAGACTGCTAGAAGAAGCTGATGAAAGTACCACGACACGACTTGGCCTGGAGAATGAAGACAAACCTCTTCAAAACTGTGCCTTTCTGCATGTGATATACGGCACCGGTGCCGCATTCAGACTTCGAATTCACAACGATCGCGAGCAGATCCTGCTCGAGCGACAGATTAAAGATAAATCTACCAACCATCGGGCCCGGGAGGACGCTGTCTTAGCATTATCAGTGTACAAGAAATCATTCCTACAACTACCTCTGCATACACAATCCATCGCTACCCATTGCACCCGGTTCCCGCTTTTGTCGCCGACTATTCGCCTTGTGAAGATGTGGTTCGACCAACACATGCTGGCGGGACATATCAGAGACGAGGTCATTGAGCTTTTGGTGGCTCGTACTTTCGTGCAGCCACATCCTTGGCGTACACCATCATCTACAATGACCGGTTTCTTGAGAACACTACTGTCCATATCTAGATGGGATTGGCGTGTGGAGCCCTTGATTGTGGATTTCACGGGGGCTATGACAAGCAAAGTTGTCGACACGATCAACACTCGACTCGAGGCTTGGAGAAAAATTGATCCAGCCATGAATCGAACGGTCTTATTTGCCGCTTCCAACCATGATAAAACTGGCACGGCGTTTACTGACAACGGACCCTCAAAATTGGTTGCTTCGCGTATGACCGCATTGGCTCGGTCTGCATGCAAGTTGGTTACAGAAAAGGGCTTGGAGCTGGACCCAAGATCGTTGTTCGCCGCTTCCACAGCTGATTACGACTTTGTGATCCATCTGTCCCCTCACTTTGATGGCAACCACCGGCGAAAAGAAGCATCAAAACCTAAGTACAAGAACCTCGAGATGCATTCAGAGGCAACTTTGGATATTATAGGATATCAACCAGTCCACTCGTACATTGACGAGCTGAAGAAGGTTTACACAGACACAGTGGTTCTTTTCCATGCTGAGCTTCCCGGCTCATTCATTGCCGGTTTGTGGAATCCCCAAGCAGTAGCTCCCCGACCTCTGAAAGTCAATTTGGCGTACTCAACCAGGCCGGCAGGGGTCGGGGGCGAGAATGATGAAGTGATTCAACTTGACAAGTCTGCAATCCTAGCAGAAATGGCAAGATTGGGAGGAGATATGGTGTCCGAGATTGTAATGCATCGATGAGATACCATGTTAACGAATAATACCTCCTTCAAAATGAAAATCCTGGTCAAAGTCTTTGCTTCGACACAGACCTGAATCGTATCCAAAGAGAGATTGAGCCGCTTAGTACGAAAGGGGGTTTCAAGAAATCAGCGTCACCCCCCTGGTTCTGCCATCGCTAGAGAAGGGAATTTATGGGGCGAAAGTGGGCAATCTGGATTCTTGACTGGTCAAAATGTTCACCGCCTTACAAGGGGGGTGACGCTGATTTCTTGAGACCCCCTTTCGTACAGAGAACTTCTGGTACCCCTTCAACTATTTTAAGTCCACTAAGATAAAATACAGAAAAACTACAACATAGGTTTTTCTACAGGGTGACTCAGAGTGCATTAGAAGTCCGAATATCCGATTGAAAATCGAAATTACGTCCTCTTCTATGAGTATGCGTTGAATAGGGGGGCCCGTTGGACTGGGTTCTCGTCGCACGTGATCATTCGCTTAAATCCTGTACCGAAGCCACAGACCTCCGACCTCAATGAAATCAGCATCTCGAAACTTTTCTCAACGAAATCGACATCAGCAACAGTCCGCGCAACAGTCACCGATTTTCCGCAAGACAAGGAGAAGACAGAGGGAGGAAGCTAGGGCTTGAGAAAGAAAAATGGGCGTCCCGTTCGACTTCGCGCCTGAGCGGCCAGAACACATCGATGCCATCCTGAACGGCCTCGATCGATACAACCCAGAAACCACGCAAGTCTTCCAGGACTACGTGACTGAGCAATGCGAGAGCAAGACGTATGACTGTTACGCCAACTTGGCTCTCCTGAAGCTGTAGGCATACACTTTCCTATTCTGGCACAAGTAAATGTCAAGTGATGATCGTTTTTTCAACGTTTCCTATTACCTGAGGCATGGAGAATGAATCCCTCCAGCCCCTGAAGTTTCTATTAGCTCTATCTGAACGACATCTTCCATTTTCTCTCTGTATACTATCTCCTCTAGCAAAAACGCCGTGCTAATTGTTATTGCGCTGCGGCAGCTACCAGTTCAACCCCCATCTCACCAAAGACGAAACCATAACCAACATCCTCGTCAAATCCCTCACTGTATTCCCCTCACCCGACTTCTCGCTCGCCCTCCATCTCCTTCCACCACACATCCTCACACCCGCCTCTACCTCGTCAGCTCTACCAGCTGCCGGTGACGCACCTCTCTCAGAAGCCGTCCAAAAGCTCAACGTCCTCAACAACCTCCTCGCACAAGCCTCCTACGCCGCTTTCTGGAGCACTCTCGATAGCGACGACCTCTACGCGGATCTCATCGCCGACATCGCAGGTTTCGAAGAATTAATCCGCATCCGCATCGCCCTTACCATCTCTCAATCAGTCCGAGGAATTGACCGTTCCGTCTTAGAATCATGGCTAGGGTTACAAGGCGAGATCTTCAACAAATTTGTTAATGGTGTCTGCGGATGGGAGATTGAGGAAAATGTTGTTAAGGTCCCATTGAACAAAGAGAATGAGGCGAAGGGCACGATTGTCAGGGAAAATGTGAAGATGGAGCAGTTTTCGAGAGTCATCCGGAGGGCTTATGAGCAACCTGCTTGATTACCTTTGTGTCAAAAGCTTTATGAACTTGCATGGCATGGTTGGCTGGCTGGATGGCGTTCATGGATGGAGTCAGAAGGCTTGATCGGAGAATCAAGCCTATGCTGTTAATTTGGCAGCACTAGATCCAGAGTGATCTCACTCCCAAATCGAGAAGAACATCAAGTGGACAAATATGCCACTAGCACTCAAATTTACCAACGAGCCCCTGCTCATTCTGAACCTCCTGTGTCTGATTTGGTTTCCCCTCAACTGACCAATTACTCTGATGAAATTCCAGCCAACGCTAAGATCTTGTCCTCTCCACTGCTTGCTTAATGTGGGTCTTGGCCAGAACCGACGTGTTAATGCTGAGATAATAAAGGTTGTTGTTTTTCTGATTCAAATTTGTTTTCCATTTTTCGTTCTGAATATCTAAATATATCCAATGCACAGATTCTTCATTGATGCATTGCCGTTGTTCGCCGTTACCGCAACTCCTTTCGCCGAACCAAATTCCACTTCCTGATAACCGCTCAGCCAAACGGAAATCCACCTTGAAACTTGAACTGAAATTGCTGACCACCGTGTCCTCCTTGGTGACCGAATGGTGAACCATGGAAAGGATGTTGTCGCTGTTGCTCGTGATCATTGGGGTCATCGCCCTGGTCATACCGTGCCTTCAATTCCGGGTCACTAAGCACCTCATAGGCTTCGTTGACAGATGCCATCTTCTTCTCTGCATCCTCCTTGCTGATGCCCAATTTATGAGCCTTGTCGGGGTGGTGCAACTTGACCATTTTTCGATAAGCTCCCTTGATTTGAACTTCATCGGCATCACGAGGAAGGCCAAGGACTTTGTAATAATCCTTAGTTTTACTGCGTCTGAGCTCAATTTGGGCCTTTTGTAACAATTGGTTAACTTGCCCTGCCCCCGGATGATGCTCCTTGGCAGCATTGAGAGAGGCAATAGCAGCGTCGAAATTCTCGGCTTCCATATGACGCTCCGCTTTTGAAAGTAGGCCGTGAAGAGAGTGTTCATTGTAGGTGAGCGCTTCATCGCAGTAGGGGATAGCTTTCTTGTAATTTTTCATCTATGGCTGTCAATAACCTGTTTTCACTGAAAAATTCAAGCAGGCTTACTTCATGATACGACTCGCACACCATTTCGACCACTCGTGAAACCAAGTCATTGGGCGAACGCTCTGGGATCGCACCGGATTCACGTAGCTCCTGGACATCATTTTTGATATCTTGAACCAGACCAACATCCTCCCCACTCGGAAGTAGCACCTTGATCGCACTCGAATACTGATGTTTCTCAAGGTGCTTGTTGACTTGGTCCCATGCTTTGCTCAACACCTTTTCTCGACGGTGGAGCTTCTTACACTTCTTAGATTCCGGATCTGAATGCAAGCACTTTCGCATTTGTTCCATTCCATGCTCCAAATCTGCCAGCCCGAAGAACGTAATAGCAGAGATCTGCATGTGAGGTTCCGTGACCCCAGACTGTATCTGCAAGACATGCTTCAAGTCGCTCATGCCTTCCTGGACTTCGCCTTTCTCAAATCGGCAATGAGCTCGAGTCTTCCGTAAAGATAGTAGCTTGCTGGCAACCACGATTGCAACGCCAGACTGTGTGACGCATTCCTCCCAATTCCCGCTCTGCTCGGCAGCATTTGCTAACGCAGCTGCGCCTTTAGCTTCCTCGAGCTCTGCTAAATCTGCTTCGGAATTGCCATGTGTAATGAAGTCCTTCTTCGCAGCATCCCATTCACCGTTCTTGGCCTTGATCTTCGCGCGTTGTACCAGTGCGCCCTCGAATCCAGGCTTGATAGCGAGGACTCTGTCGAAGTCATGGGTGGCCTGAAGGGTTCGACCTAAGGAAAGATAGGTAGCCCCGCGCTTGAAGTATGTAAGATAATTGTTTGGGTCGCGAGATATGGCGACGTCATAGTAGGTCAGGGCATTGCTGGTTTCGCCTTTCGCAAGATGTGCGTTGGCGGACGCAAGGAGGGAGGAGATAGGGGTGTCTGAGGGGATATCGGAGGCCGTGAGAGCAAGCACGAGGGAGTGTGATGATAGAATTGTTGCGGCGAACGCCAGGACCGATAAGTTGACAATCATCGTGAGATGTCGTGCAGGAGATATCGGGATATTGATTGACAGTGGGTTGAGAAGGGAGGGAGAGCGAAGTCCACATGTCCTTATACTTTTCCAGGCGCAATCTGGCTTGAACGAATGGCAGGGAATAGGGCGAGCAGGGATCATTTTAGCGGCACGTCAGTGCTCAGCCTTGCGCGGGCCCTCCACATGGTACCTGAATGAGCATGACAACACCACGAAATCTTGCTCAGTAATCACCGCCACGCAACAACTATGGCCCATCTCTCCCCCTCCGCAATCTTCTCGCCCTCCGTTGCCCGTCAGCAGCTTGCAGCGGCAAAAGACTGGAACTACATCGACAGCTGGCTCTCGACGAAATTCAACGGGAAGACACCCCCGCCATTCGAACGAAATAACGACACTCTCAAAGCCCTCCTTGCCCTTACCACCTTGAACGAGACTGCGGACGAAGAGAGAGAGCTATTAGCGCGCGTAGAGGCTAAGGCCCTGCAGGACTTGCAAGCAAAAGAGGAGGCAGAGCCAAATACACAATTACTCGACTCGATCGAAGAGTGCATGACGCGGGAAGGCCACACCAGTCTCGAAGCACTTTCCAACCTGAGCGCCACGTTGAATCAGGGTATTCCAGATGTTGGTAAACTTGGACGGAGTATCATTGATCTACATATTACAGCCTGCGGCGTCGAACAAGCGAGCGAACGCGTTTCTATTCTCGAGAAACACCTGAGCAACGAGCTAGACACTATCAATTCCTTGATCAAGGATCTTCAAAGTGATGCATATCAGCCTTCTCCAGACCTGACAAAGCAGACAATAGACTACCAGCGAAAGACCAAAGCCTTGGCTTCCAAGTTACCGGAACTCAGGGATCGCGTTGCTTCATTAGCGGCCAGCCTGGGAAACCGCAAGGTCACTATCCAGGATGTCAAGGCAGAGGAGGAGAAATTCAAAAGTCTGCTTTCGATTGTGAAGGATCTTGAAGTCCAGGTCAAAAGCTATCATGGCCTACCTCAAGACACAGATCTGGCGAGACTTGAGCTCGAGGGTGTAAGGGTCGAATTGCAGGATCTAAGACACCAGAGAGACAGTATGTTTGAAGGCCTTGTGGAAAGGGAAACGCCAAGGAAGGGTAGATCATGAAGAAAAATTAGGTCCATTAAATCGTGTACGCGCTCAAGTATAAAATGCACACCTTCTAAAGTCTATCTCTTCGGCCGCGCACCAGACACCGCCCCCCCTAGTCTTCCAAATTTGCCCAGACTTGATTTCGATTTGTGGGCTGCTTGTTGAGTGCCAACAGGTGCCACAGGGGTATCTTTCACCAGGATCGGAAGACCTGGTAGTCGAGCCAAATCTTTGAATGCGTTGGAGCCGAGTCCTTCACCTCTCCCATCTCCAATACCAAAACTATCGTCCAGATCCCCTCCTGGCCTCTGTGCCCTCCTTGCTCGTTCCTGAACGCTTCTGAACTTCTCGAGCAACTCGTTCCACCGAATCCCGCCCTCGTCTCTTCCTTTGAGCCTACTCGACCTGTCAAAGCTGGCAGGACCAGCATTGGTGGGCGTGCTAAATGAGGACGCATGAGTCTCGGTGCTTTTCTGACGCTGATGGAATTGAAAGGTAGAAACAGTGCTGTTGCTACGAGATTGAGATACGTACGCCCGGGGTGCAATGTGCAAGTAGCCTATCGCGCTCACACTATTCAATCTGTTCTTTAATGCCGCAAACGCAGATGATTGAGGGAGCAGCATAAGAAGGCCATAAAGGCACTTATAAAGATGAGGATATTTTTCGGGTTCTAGAAGCTGGAGTCGGAGATCTGGAAGAAGTTAGCAAAAGGTCGTGAAGCGCTGGGCAACAGCCTACATGTAAAGACAGGAGACTCGAGCAATTGGACAAGCTTGTCAATCTGAATGAGCATGTTTACCGTCATTTCCAATTCCGCACTTCTAACATCAGTACGATCCACACGACATTTCATCAAACTCACAATATCTGAAGAAGGTTATACGCTTGCTCATATGCTTGGGCAAGTAGACACAAGGAAAAAGTTGCGACAGCATTATAGCACCAAGATCGGAAGAGAGCGACGAAAAACGTTTGGCCGTCCTATAATTTGTCAGCTAAGCACCTTTACAGGAAAGGGGCCCCAACCTTGGTTTCTAGATTTCGCAGTCGCTTGCGGAGCTCAGCTAATTCGGGCGCCGTGATAAGATTATTGTTGAGATTTTGAACCATAATACTGGCAAATTCAACGTCTTCCTCTTTTTCAATGCAATCTGCTAGTGTGCGGTAAATTCGCTCAGGACTGAGACTGACACATAGCTGGCGGATGATCAAGTTGCCGCGAGTCTCTAGAAGCTTTCGGTCGGTTGAGAATAATTGCAGCAGATTTTCCATGAACGATGTGAAGTAATCATCTCCGCTGTTCCTGGATATCTGAGATAGAAGTTGGAGGTCACGAGTGACGACCGCCTCCGCTGGATCGGAAAGTGTTTTGAGAAGAGCAGGAAAAGTCCCGTCGTTAAAAGCAAGCACTTTTCTTGGAGCCTTCCTGTGGAGCATAAGCAGCCAGGTAAGGGCTGCGACTCTTGTGGCTTCGTGGTCATTCAAAAAAAGTAGTGTCAAAGAATTTACAGCCGCTGCATAGTCAAGATCGACCTGCGGCTGGGGTGGTGAAGAAGGAGTGGGAGTCTTGTATGGTGGAGGTGGTGTCTGCACTTCTGACTCCCTTCTATCATTCTCGCGCGACCCTGAGATTGAGCCTCGAGTGTTCGTGGATGAGTCTCTTCTTTCATTGGCTGCTTCTTTCATGATTGAGGTGGGAATTCTCGAAGGGCCAGCGCTGGTACTCTCTGACGGGGCACCCTCATCGGACAGCGAGACGACATAATCCATTAAAGATGTGTTCACTCGAGCAGCTGCTTGACGAATAGTCTCCACGCCACTAGCCATGGCTGGGAGCAAGTGCGCCAGAATCTTTGGGGCAAACGGCAAAACCTCTTCCGGACATATGTCAAGGAATTCGACAATCCAGCGAAGTGATTCCAGTAAACTATCCTCCTCTGTAGCAAGTTAGTCAGAACCACACAAATCAAGTGCGGAGAACTTTACCCAACGGAGAGTCCAAGTTCGCTGTCAATATTTCAAGAATATCCTTGTGGTTTACCTGGACATCTTGTCCTGGGACCCAATCATCATCACTGCTGACATCCTTGTCATCTGCTGTACCTGATTCATCATCTCCAATTGCATCAGGTGCCACGGAGTTTTCACTGTCCATGGATCCAGAGCGCTTCCGTTTGCCGTCACTTCGAGACTTGCGGCTTTCCTCAATACCTTTTTTGATTCGTGAAATGCGCTTGATCTCGCTGAGGAATCTCTCCAGTGCGCCTTGGGTAGCAACATGAACATCTCGGTTTGGGTCGCTGAGGAATTTAAACAAGCCGCCCAGGAATTCCGGTAGGTACGAGACGAGTTCTAAATCTGGAATGGAGTCAAGTAAGGTGATCCAACCTACAAGGAAAGTTCGCGTGAACGGATTGATAACGTGGATTCGTTCTTTCAACAACGGCAGGAAACGGACAAGGGAGAATGCGGTGGGTGCATCGATCGATTCATCTGGCGTCTCCTTGTCGGTTTCAATAAGTGGTGCTTCCGTGCTGTGAAGTATCGAGACGTAAGTAGCAGCAGATTCGGAGACGATGTCTTTGATCAGACGATCCAGGAGCTCGGCGCCGTTCTTGACGGAGAGCTCAGAATCCGCACCGAGCTATTTGAGGATGAGCATGAATAAGAGCATTGAAAGGTGAAAGTCCAGTGTAGATGCTCACTTTGCATAATGCATCGAAGATATCGTTGAAGTACGGTAAAACTTCGCCCTTGGCGACTTTGGCGATATTATACATACTTTCGCAAGCGTAATATCGAACCCGAGCATCTTGGTCTGTGAAGCATGCCAGCACGGGAGGAACAATTTCGTTCAAGTACCGTGCCAGTTCCTATCCTCTCATCAGCACAACTCATTTTGCCGCACTCTCCCAAATCTTACAGGACCTAGCGCAATGGCTGCGGCTGCCAGCCCGATGAGCCCACCGTTTCGAGCGTGAGGTTGGTGAACGGCATAGGCATACTCATTGCACAACTGCTGTATAATCCTCTGTATCCGGTCAAATTCTTTGGCAGCAGCAAGATCTCGAATAACACGCTCAAGACTGCGCACACGGTCAGCTTTATCCGACCCTCACCAGATAAATTCATACTCTAGAGCGCCAACCTTCCGCCTATCATACAGCTTGTCGTTCAAGGCGCGTTGGATGCTCTGATCCATGATGGCAATTTGCAGCCTCTCAATCACATGGCATGGGGGAATGCTGTTATTTCTTTTTGGGGTCAAGTTCAGCAACTCGTTGGCGCTGCTGGTGTCATAGCCAGGATGGAGAAAGAGCGATGCACGTGAGGCTGGGCAGCTGTTGGCCAAGGATTCGAACTTGCAGCAGCTCTTTATTGATGGCAGCCGACGAATGGAGTGGAGTGAAAGCGAGAGCAAGAGACGGTTGATCGGGACCCCATGCTGGGGCAAGAAAGCAGTGGGTGGTTTGGTTTGCTAAGCGCTATGTGTCATTTGGAGGTTGAGGCTCTGCAGATTGCTGCACGGGGATGAAGTCGAGGACGACGTCGACGTCGAGGCCTGCACGATGACGCTCTGAGTCACGGGATCGCGCTTCTGGACCCCGGGCCGGGCCCGGGGTCCTCCCCGCTTGCCTTCCGTCGGTCCCTCGGACGTTATGGGATGCGTTAGGTAAGCACTGCTGATGATGGTGATCCCTCCCCTCCCGTAAAGGGACCAGACTTGATCTCGTTGCTTTTTCAGTCCTGGCCGTCGGGCGTTCATTCCTCCAGTACGTCAGCTCACCGATATCAGGATAGCGATGTTCATCTCCTTTGACGCTCAACATCGCCCCTGTCCGTGGCTGTGGAGCGGACCTCACGGCCGGTGCAACTGGGCTGTCAAACGTTGTGCCACGTCGATTCACGGCAGCCAAGTTCCGACTCTAGAGATTTGCATTTCTTTATTTATTCATTTATCTATCTATCCATCTATTAATGCGGAGAGCCTGATCAGAAACCTTGCTTGAAACAATCTGAAGTTCAACTCTGCGCCATGGTCCGTCCCATCCGCCCTGTTTTTGAAGGTTCCAAAAGTAATATAAGGGCTCATGACCCTGCCCGCTCGCATCTTCTCCCCGATACGCCGCCAGGAAAAAGAAGAACTGCAGAAACGACGCACGACCCCATCGAACATTCCAACCCCTCGTTACTCCCACAAGGGGCAGCCTCTTTTCCTGTCCCAGCTGCAGCCCCCTGTCCTTCATCCCTGAGATCTAAGTTCCGGCCCTCAGGTTGCCGGCATGAGCATCGCAGGGCTCCCAGATCGTACAGTATGCCCCATAGCGATTCAGATTCTGGCATTCATAGGCTCCACCTCCACCTCCACCGTGACTATGTGTGTCATTGGTCTTTCCTCCGTTGGCTTGGCCTCCACCCGCCGCGTATCGTTCGGCGGCTCTAGCAGCCGCGTGCGCCTCACGGGACTGTGTTCTTGTTCAGTTCCGTCTCCTCCGGGCCATGAGATAAAATGAACTTACTCCTGGCTTGCTCTTCCATATTCTCTCCGCGGATTTTGGAGTCTGCTTGCCTCTTGTCATGTTGGGATATCACGGGCAATCAGTGTTGACTTAAGGAGTCCAATTGGTGTAGTCCGCAAGATGCTATGGCTCAGTGGTTGGTTGCAAGCCAAATGGCGTCTGAGAGACCGAGGAGATTGTGAAGTAATCAGATTGCAAATATGAGGAGTCTTGTATACCAGACACCAGCCTTCAACGGGAGCTCTATCTGCTTATATACTTTTCCAATGTCTGTGCCGTGGCGGAGATCCCTTTTTGCTTTTTTCGTCGGAGAGTGAACTTGGCACTACCTGCGGATCTCACGCAAGGATACCCAGCCCATCCCCATCTTCGAACTGTTCTCAGCTAGGTTAAATAACGTGCGTTCCCGTACGCAGATAGTATTTGCTTTTATTCTTCAGGTTTAGAAGGCAGGAAGAAACCATCTGCCGCAGCGGCAAGCGCGGACCACAGTTTCGATTCTTGGTGCAGGAAGCGACCCTTCCGGTCTGATGACATCCTGGTGCAGCGAGCGTAGGGAGTACCTGAAGCTCACTCCAACTAGCGGAAGATCCCTTCAAATTCCGAGTATCCTTTTGATACCAATGGAGTGGTGACAAGTCTTGTTCCTACAGGCAGATGGCGATGGAGGTCAGCTCACACCACTATCGGGCCGGCACCTTTAGGTCGGCAATTCCCCAGGTCTCAAAAGTAGTTGCCCATGCTCCCGCCACCAGGTTCCAGACGAACCCTTGGTAGCTGCCCGACGACACTCTCGTTGGGACGTGGGGTTTAATGTACGGGACCGAGGTTTGCGCCACATCAAATTCCATAAGTCAGAACACAGAGAAACAAGAAGTGGAGTGTTGAAGCTGTTATCATATTGTGTGCCTTCAGAAGTTCATGTCCCACTCTAAAAGAAGGTGAAGCCATTAACTTCCTACCTATGGATCGTATCGCGTTTCCGCAATGCTGTTAGGAGATTTGTCATGATGCTCGTGGCCTGATGTTCGTCCATTGATTCTTTTTGACTGCGGATTGAGTGGCCGAGGGTGTGACTTGATCGTTGTTTGGAAAAATGAGTTGTTCAAACAACAAAAGAAAGCTGTTCCAAGGGGGTTTGGCTGATGCATCTAAGACGGAAGATCGGGGCCAACTAGCCCACCACTAAAAGTTCCACAACGTGTTCTGCCGTTGCTGGCGAGATGCAGGGTCCTAGAATCTTTTGAATCTCGCCGAAGGCTGAACTAGCGCGACGGATGCCAGTATTCAACACCTGCAGCATTTGGTCACATCAATAGTGACTTGCGAAGAGAGTGACCACTGATGTTGTTGTGTAAAGATTTCCACGGGAATGTGATAGCTAGGTGGGCTATGGAAATAAGCTGAGTTATCGTAGCTGAAAGTATCACTTCTATGGCGGGAAGTATCTTCAACCTCTGATTGAAATATATCCTCTTAAACTCCGAGCAACGCAGAACCATATATCAACTCGTACTGGCTCAGTGCCCATTGAGTAGGTCGCCTCTCTCAGCAATGGTCCTCTGACATTTGGCAAGGATGGTCGCCTGCCTTCCGACCTCTTCAAGCCTCCCGATGACTTGTTTACCCCCGTCCACAAAACCGTAGAGTGCATACGGTATCCCAACTTCAGAGCAAAACTCCTGCACGAGCTTCTGAGTCCGGCGAAGGTTGTGTCTTGGCATTCTGGGGAATAGGTGGTGAATAGCTTGGAACTGCAAGCCACCATGGAAGAAGTCGAGCCACTGAGGACAGTCGATATCCATCGTTGTTCGCAGCATCTTCTGAGGGAACGATTCGTGTGGACCGAGCTCTGCAGTGCTCATGGAGAAATGAGACAAGGTTATTTGAGCGTGAAGAGGCATCGTGACCATGTGGCTGACCATGAGAAACGCCAAACGGCCCGACGCATTTGGGATCGTTTTGTACATGATGACATATCCAAACCAATACCAGAAGAAAACTTGGCCGGTAATCTCCAGCCATCGATGCCACCCAGCAGGTCCTTTCCTTGGACCGGTGCCCTTGATGAGGAACTCCCATGACAGGAAGTACAAATTAAATCGTCCAAATGTAAGTATTGGGTAATACAGATATGCCTGGTAAGGGACGATGGCCTTGGCAAAGGTGTCAAAGGCCATAACTCGCTCGTAAAAGGAGGATGTGAGTGATTCAAGGAACCTATGGGAGATGGCGAAAAATGGTAAATGCTCAATGTCCGGGTCATGTTCTGGAGAGTTCGTAACAATATGATGAACGTTGTGGTTGTGCTTCCACCACCCCACTGACAATCCACCTATGAAGTCTGCGATGATGATTCCGACCACCGTGTCAACCGTGAAATCGTGGGTGATTCCCATGTGACCTGCATCATGCACAGTGAAGACAAGCTGATGCCAAAGGCAGCCTAGAAACAAGCCGCTCGTACCATACCACCCCCAATGGAGAAACAAGAGCATCATGCAGGCCAGAAATGTGTATCGGCAGGCCTCGATGGCGTATGCATAGTAGTTACAATCGTAAAGCCTTTCTGCTCGGATTCGCTGATCCAAAAGGCGGTATTTTCGAACAACTTCGTCTTGTGTATCCAAGTCCAATGAGGGATACTTAGCAAGATCCAGATCAATCTGCTCCTTGGTCCAAGCATCTAAGTAAGACACCCCATCTTCCTGCTCTGCCGCAGATGATACTGACGATGCTGAAGAAATCAGAGGATCGTTCTTCGAAGTAATGCGACGGCGAATATTTGGTTCCTCGGTATCGAATATTGGGGACGGTGTTCTCGAAATGTCCGAAGTCGCGGGTGTCTGATCAGCATCTTCATCCTCTTCCACAGCCACAAGACCCTTGACGTATGGTCTGAATTTGCCGCCTTGTATGGGGGGCACAAAGTTCACCCATCGCCCTTCTATTCGACCAATTCGATATCTCTCCATACGTTTCTTTGCTTCGGGTGAGTGGAATCTGTGCGACAGATGATCAGTGGAAAAGAAGGCAGAGCCTCGATTAGAGAGCACTTACCCGTTCACTTCATCGGTAGCATCTCTCCCAACCATATGCATTATGGCTTTGGCGCCTCCAGGATGGTATTTTAACCAAGGGTCGACCTTCAGCACCCTCTGCTCGACAATTATAATGGATCTTCCATCGGCAATCAGACCCTCGATCTGTCGCCGAGAGAGCACGGCTTCCATCCGGCCAGGAGTCTTCATTGGGGGCATTGTGAGTCAGCTGAAGTCAATTGATGACAATAGCCAGTTGCGGAGGGTCGCGGGTGTCACAAATCATGACTTTGTAACTTTTGAAGAAAGCCAGGTGGTCGAGCCATCTGTGAGACGATTGGTGGTGCCATTGCCCCGCGAGAGCTTTCTGGGTTGAGTTTAGTTCTAGTGGCTCGGTTAGGACCTCGAGCCCCTGAACAACTCTCACGTGAGAATAGCCTCACACTTCACATCTCACAAAACATCCATCGTTTGGTCGTTGCTAATTTGCAAAGTTGCGGAATCGGAGATCCGAGGAAATGTTTGAACTTGTGAAACGTTCTTCTGAGCAGCCTCACTTAAAGGATTATCTTCTGGCCCTAGCATCGCTGAATGGGCGCGGTGCTCTTCTTTCCGAAGGAGTAGTTTTGCCATTTTAGTACAGTTTGCTCTCGTATCCCTTGTTTGAACTTGGCTTTCATCCGAGTTTAGAGTAGATTTCTCTTGTGGTACAGTGAGAAGAGAAACCTCGAGCGCTTTCCAAAGCCCGGCCCGAATGAAGGGCCGTTCCAGACTCGACGATCGAGACGTGGGCTCTGTTGCCTAAACCATCTCAAGAGACGGTTGCGCCATCTTCCGGTGCACTGAAGGTAGCAAATACATTCGAAGATAAGCTGCATTATCCTACCTTCAAAATGGTCATGGGAGCTGGAGTGTGTGGTAGATCATGTCACTTTCACGGATCCTCTCCCCATATCTCTCAGTTCAACCGACGAGAACCTATCTCCGGCCGCAGCTGCCATACCAGCGGTGAAGTAGGTTTGTTTGCCACGTGGAGAATGGGAATGCCATGTTTTTCCTGATCTAGAGTTTGCCGCTCTGACTGCACCGTATCAGAAAATCTTCTTTCGGTGAGGATTGTTTGCTTCAAGCTTGTTCCACCAACGGTCTCTTTCAATAGCCATTCATTCCAGCGATGTGATACTGTAGCATCCGTTTTGCAGTAATTGTGGCTTTAAAATTTCATTCCAAGATTTCGGTAAGCAGACGGAGAATGCTCCGCGTGGTAGTTTCATCAAAGGAATTACCTCCTGTGCTACTCTTGCATCACATCAATAATCCTTTCTTTCTGGTAGGATAGCCGATCAAGCCCTTCGTAAGCCCTATTCATCTCTAACACAATATCTCGGCGGTTTTCGGGTGTGGCCAGGATCTTGTGTCGATAAATTGGGTACATGCCGCTCATTTCGTGAATCTTTCCTTTCCTCAAACATTCCGGCCTCTCATTCAGTCCTTCTCCAAACACAGCAATCTATCACAACGAAACTTCCTTCCCTGTTACTCATCCCATGATGTCTCCTTACCTTGACGAGCTCTTGCTTGCGAGAGCTGGCATTCATCGACCATTGGGAGGCCTTCATGGAAGCCCTTTCAACAATCGCTACAGGCATGGACTCGACCAGTGTACCACCAGCTTCGACCATCCTTACACCCAGCACCATGTCTGCCAGTGCGAACAACTTCTCGAAATCGGGCATTTAGTTCAAGACAGCTGTGATTGTCTCGACTGCCCCTACAGTAATGCCTACCCATTTGATGACTACTTGTATTCTGGTTATGGAAGGTAAAAGATTGATTTTCATTTTATGCAGAAGGGGTCGCATTTGGCCTTCGTAAGACAATGAGCTAATTCGCATTTCTAGGGGGGTTAGACGGAGCTACGCCTTCGGAGACGGTCACCTTGGTCTCTCAGGTGGTCGAGGAGCTCCATATCCTCGCTGGGGTATCGGAGGTCTTGGCGAAGGCATGGGAAGAATTGGAGGGTTGGGAGGTTTCAGGGGCCCGGGAATGCGTGGCCATGCAATACTCGGACGGGGAAGATATTTGAGAAACTGATACGACTGAATACCACACCTTGGGGAGAGGTGCCAATAGATTGAAGCTACCCGCTGTCTAGTGTGAACAGGCTTCGTTTGAACAAAATTGTCAATGAAGGGTGGCTTGGTCACGCGAATTACACCGGAGTACAGGTACATTCTCTTTTCCTGACCCCACTAGAATTGTAAGCAATGATAACCAATCCATACAGGACTGCTAGTTGAGGTGCTACTTGCCTTAAAGGTTGTTTCAACAAGGTTTCGTCAATTCGATATGTGTTTTTAAGCAGCTTCTAGGGTGTAGAGTTGACGATATGGCATATTGAAGTTACAAAAGAGAAAGATTGGTCAATAGTAGATGACAACTATTGAGTAGAAGGCGTGTTCGTTTTTGGTGAGGTACCGGTACATCCCATTCCGAGAACTGGGAATGGTGGAAACAGTTCGCTGCTTGATGTATTTTCTTTCCTTTTACATTTTCCACTCATCATGTATTTAGGTGCTTTATGAGAACGAGTTCGCTGTTTGCCCTACAATTTCATACTCGGTACTTTGCTGCCTGTGGGAGAAGTCAGTTATGCCTCCTCGCCTACCAGCATCTAGAGAGAGGTTGTCACCGTCGTGTCCACCCCTAGAGTTGCACAGCAACCCTTTACACACCCGAATAACCCATATATATTTCTCATGCCCTGGGGTGGAAACACGGTGACTTTGACCTCCACAACCCACAACCTTCTTTAACTAAGAGCCTGTCGGCCAGATGCCGCCCCTCGTAATGGCCGCGATGCCCTGTACCTGCCCTGCAATATGGCGTTCGGCCAGGAGCGATAAAATTCGATTGACCTTTTAATTGCCTTTTTAACGTTTTTTGCAAGTGCTAGAGCTAAATAATCACTAAAATCGCGCTGGTTTAAGGCTGGATAGATACTCACGTGAGATAAAA
Source organism: Hyaloscypha sp. PMI_1271 (assembly GCA_021399465.1). Taxonomy (NCBI): domain Eukaryota; kingdom Fungi; phylum Ascomycota; class Leotiomycetes; order Helotiales; family Hyaloscyphaceae; genus Hyaloscypha; species Hyaloscypha sp. PMI_1271. The sequence continues at coordinate 587,021 of JAJTUS010000010.1, forward strand.
TTAAAATACATTTAAGTTAACTTGGTTAATAAGGGATATAAAAAGTAATATTATTGTAAGGAGTAAGAAAGAGATTAATAGTATATCTTAGCCTTTTTCTCTCTATATCACGTGCCTCTAATAAATAGGTGCGTAGTGCCCTTTTAAATGCCCTTTTACCTGCCCGGCCGAACGCTCCTGTACAGACGTAATGTCCCCTTTACATGCCCTGTACCTGCCCTACGGACGTAAAAGAGTCGGCGATCGTACGCCGGAAAAAAAAGGGCAGCCGTCTGGCCGAACGGGATCTTACCTTTGCCTGTACCATACCACGGGGTAATTGTGCAATTATAAAGTTGTGGGCCACGAGTGGCCGATATCGTTGAGTTTCCAAGTTACCCTATTAGCATCCTGAACTTGTTTTGGCCACCATCTTTCAGTGTTATTCCTACAATTCTTGCTCCGGATGTCTGAGAAGAAAACTTATCAACCTTCTCAATTTTATGCGGCTATCTTACAAGGATATAAAGGCTTTATGCTCAATAGTGAATTGCTTTGCCGTACGTCGCCATTGCCGCCTCTTTAAACGCCTCTGACAGAGTTGGATGAGCATGACTTGTCCTTCCGATATCTTCCGACGAAGCCCCATACTCGATTGCCAGCGTGCCTTCGGCAATCATCTCTCCCGCACCAGGCCCAATGATATGAATGCCCAGGATTCTGTCAGTTTCGGCATCGGCGATAATTTTGACCAAACCTTCAGTATCGAGATTTGTCTTGGCTCTCGAATTGGCTGAGAACGGGAATGTGCCGACCTTGTACTTCACTCCTGAAGCCTTGACCTCCTGCTCGTTCTGGCCAACCCATGCGACCTCCGGGTGCGTATACATGACAGATGGAATGGCACCATAGTTGACGTGGCCGTACCCCTTCTTGATGTACTCGACCACAGCAACAGCCTCCTCTTCGGCCTTGTGAGCAAGCATTGGGCCAAATGTGCAGTCACCAACCACTCGAATGTGTGGGATCTTCGTCCTGTATTCAGAGTCAATGACCAGTCTTCCCTTCTCATCGGTCTCGAGGCCGATGTTTTCTAATCCAAGACCGGCCGTGTATGGTCGGCGACCAATAGCAACGAGGACAACATCTGCATCGAGCTGCAACAACGTATTAGCATTTATTGTCGCAATTGCCATGATTTTGCCTACTGTCTCCTCCTTGCCTCCCTTGGCAGCCTCGACTTGGAGCTTAATCTTGTCGCCACTGGCATCGCCTCCCATGACTTTGGTGTTCAACTTGAAATCGATACCCTGCTTCTTTAGGATCTTTTGGGCGGCCTTCGAGATTTCAGCGTCCATGCCCGGACCACCAATCTGACCCAAGAATTCTACGACAGTGACTTTCGAGCCTAACCGAGCCCAGACAGAGCCCATTTCGAGACCAATGATACCACCGCCTATCACAACCATGCTCTCGGGAACTTTGTCCAAAGCAAGAGCGCCTGTACTTGTGACGATTCTCTTTTCGTCGATCTCGAGGCCGGGAAATGGTGTGGCTTCACTGCCGGTAGCAATGATGATGTTTTTCCCCACGATAGTCTGCTCCCCGCCATCGGTGAGGTTCACCTTGATTTCGTGTTCTCCAGCAAACGATGCGGTTCCCTTGACGTATTCAACACCGTTCTTCTTGAATAAGAACTCTACTCCTTTTGTTAGGCCCGTAACCGCGGTATCTTTTGACTTCATCATCTGTGCCAAGTTGAGTTTTACGTCTCCAACCTCGATACCTCGCGCCTTCGTATCGTGCAGGATTTGGTGGTAGAGATGTGAATTGTTGAGTAGAGCTTTCGAAGGAATGCAGCCGACGTTCAAGCAGGTTCCCCCAAGTGTGCCACGTTTCTCGATACATGTTACCTATTCTAGATGTTAGTTACACGTGAACAAGTGTTGTCGTAGTTGTTGGGACCATACCTTCATGCCCTCTTGACCAGCTTTGATGGCGGCGACATAGCCAGCAACACCGCCTCCGATGATGACCAGATCCCTCTGTTCTGCTATTTTTTAGCCTGAGCTTAATCCGAATGTTCATATGTGCGACTGACCAGCATCAGTAGCATAGCTTCGCTTCGACAACAGCGCAATGGCTGAAGGGGCGACAACTGAAGGAAGGCTTGGAAAATTATTGTCAGCTCGCGGATACGAAGGCATTCAGCAATTGAGATCAAACTCACGATGGCTGTTGCCTGAAAGCTGACTTGGCGGCCGCCCGAGGTACTATTAAACTTCGAAGCATGATTTGTGAGGGCGGAGGATTGCTTGAGCAGTTTTTGGGGTTGCTGAGAGATGGCTTGATTGCAGGCTCGGGAGCTATCGGTCTGATCCACGTGACCGTCGCTTATTGACGGATAGAGAAGGTGTTGGGAAGGAATGGGCAATGCCGCTTTGCTGCTTTTGTTTCTTAGAAACAAAAATTGGTTCTGGAGAGTTTTGCCAGGTATGGAGTACCAAAATTGCTTGGTCCAACTTCTGCTGGGAGGAACCAGTGTTAAGAAGTGGCAACGATGCCTTCACAACTCTTTCATATTCAGTCCTGGACCGTGTCTATGGCGGCCTACGCCTCAAGGCTATATCCCGCTATCTTACAAGCCCATTTCACCGTAGCTTTCTGCTCCTTGTCACCTGCGATATCTGTCTTACTCACAATCCTCTGCAAAAGGTACTGTAAGCCTATGACCAGCTGAGGCGTATCTTTGGCTTTGGTAAAGATGTTCACAACAGCCTGCTCATCCCTTTTTGACTCAGACTGTCTCTGTGACTGCAGCAAAACAGTGACGAATAATACCTCCATGAATGTCTTTGTCTTTGGCTGAAGGTAGCTCAAGTTGAGGTTCTTCAAAACACCAAGACCCAAGCCACCTTCGACCAAAAGTGTTCCGAACATTTTGGCAAGGTTGACGATTTGTCTCGTTTCTAGGATTTCCTCATCCTCCTCTCCCCCATCACCGTCGTTGTCCACTTCGCCCATTTTCTTGAAGAGGTCCCATAGGCAGTACTGGAATGCCGTTCGAAGCCTTCTGTCTCCACATATCTTTTTAGAGATCAAAGTGTAATAGGGGTTGTACATCTTCTCGGCACTAGAGCAGTGGATTAAGACCTTTGGAATCTCGAATTCCTGCACCTTTTTCAGCTTGAGTTTCATCAGCCGTGAGTACGCGTCCTGGTAATCGGTGGCAGACATGATAGCAACGAAAATCGCTCTTCGGATGTCTGTGTTCATGCGTTGCTCTCTAGCTAGTTGGACGAGGTCGGAAGAGCTAGCATCTTCAAATGTGAGAGCTGTTTTGCTGATAGACCCAGTAATTCCAAGACCATTGTCCTTCTCCACCACATTCCCAGACCAGCTAGCTCCAACAAGCCACCATTTTCCTTTCCTGCCGGATTCTTGAATATCCTCTAATCCAATCCGGAGAGGCTCACTCGCTTTGACAGTTCGTGTGTTTAAGGATCCAAGGATCTTCTTCATTCGTACGGTGTGCTCTGATGTGACAGCCGACGCAGCCCCTCCAATCTTCATTCGATTGTTTTTTAGATCATTGATAGTCTCAATCATAAACTTTGTTCGCACCGAAAGGTTTTCTTCACCAATACTTGTTATAGCAGGTCGTAGCAATGCAACAATATCTTTCAATGATGACGGGTCGTCTTGCCGTAGCTGGGGCCCAGAAGTGCGGATTACTTTCAGTAACAATTCCGCATTTAGCTCGGATAGCTTGCTCAGAAACTGTCGTATGTAATCAAAGATCAAATTGCTTCCAACCACTTGAAAGTTGTACATTTCTGAGAGGAGCATGATGAGATTTGAAGTCTCCTTACTGCTGTCAGTCGTAGCAGCTGCCGGACCATCTTGGACTGCACTAGTAGCATGCGCGTAATGCTTATCAAAAAGCTCAACGGTCCTTTGCATGGCCTGTGCTCCAAAGTCCGTACCAACAATTTTGTAAATAGCTGCAATGAACCCGGCGGGCAGAATGATGAGTGTGTCAGGTAAACTTGTAGGTTCGCAAACAGATGTCAATAATATATTAACCAGAGTGGAAGTGACGTGTTGACGCGGATTGTCACGGTAGAGTTTTTCGATATCCCCAAGGATTGAAGTCAAGTTGGCTTCCGTCAGCCTATTGACCAGCCCCTGGGCTCGTCGTCGCAGACGGACTAATGCCTCTGAGTCTGACGATGCTGCTTTCCGTAGGGATGGTGGGATATACTTTTGGACCGAGGCTTCACCTCTAGTAATAGGTGCAACGTAAGGATTCTCCCGAACCCGTTTAGAAGTCTCCGCGGTGCCCAGATTGCCATCATTATCGTTGCTATCAGAGCCAAATCCGCCAAAGTCGTTTTCTGCATCGAGGATATCTCCTCCACTGCCCAGCTCGCTTTCATCCTCTTCCGAAATATCGTCCGGGAATTGTGGCCCATCCAATGACATGTCTGATGCACCATCATCGTCCTCAGGATCTTCTGTTTCCCCCAGTGAATCGCTGCCTTCTTCGTCCTCGTCTTCCTTATTGAGCACTTGGCACTGAACCAATTTCCGGGCCTTTCTTCGTTTTTGTTCTAGCCACTCATCGCCCTCTGACTTCCTCTTCTTCTTTTGCTGAGCATCAGTATCCTCCTCTCCACCCAAGCCCTCCAGCAATTCGTCAAGTCCATCATCTTTGAAAGATTGTGGCAAGTTTTTCCCTCTAATGCCTAACTTCTTCTCCAGAGCAGCAATCTCCTCGTCGTCCTCGGCCAATTTGTCCTTGACAGCCTTCGAAACGTTGGCAGGAGGTAATATTGAAGGCGATGACTTGTTATCTCTTGGTGGACGATCGATTTTCTTGGACCGCTTTAAGATCGACTTTGGCTTGGAAGGGTGCTCTGCCTCTTCTCTCGAAAGGTCTCGTGGTGGGTCGTGAGTTCGTTCCTCCAGGCTCCCGATAGACTCGGCTACATGTTGTACCTTTCTTCTCTTCGTTTCAGGAGGTCTGTTCCGTGAAGACTTCTCCTCTATTCGCGCTAGTTTACGCAGTTTTTTTCTCGTACCACCTTGAGGACGTAATTTGCGATCTCCGGAAAGAGCATCTAATGATATAATTAGCTCCAAAGTTAAAGTTACTTAAAAGAAAGAAGGCCTACTCTCTCCACCAAGCTGTTCAATCAGCTTCCTCGGGAGCTTCAAATCATTCTGTTTGGGTGCCATCAGAGAAAGAGTGTATAATTGAAAGACAGAAAAGTTCCCCAGAAAAATTGTCCGAGCCTTGAATTGCCGATCGACCCCACCAAAAACCTCACCCCACACGAGCAGCCTCGAAAAGACATCCCACCATTTCACAAAACTTCTATTCCTGCAGACATGTCTACTGGACATCTGAGTAATGATGATGTATGTATTCGCTGGTGGCCAGGCATTTAGACTATCACTGACAGCAAACAGTTCTTCCTCCGTCTCTCAGAGCTCTTCGATGAGCGACGACAGAAGGATCATGGAAGCATCCATCTGACTCAGAAGAGTAATTCCCATTGCTCAATATTTTGCCAGCAGCGAACTGACATAGCTAGGAATGGCGTATGGCCAAGACACGGACATCGAGGCCTCAGAACCCACAATAGAGCAACCATTCCCAGACCTGAACCTTTCCAAACCATTTCCGATCTTAATCCGAGCCACGAATGGCAAATCGAAGGAAAAAAGAGATAAGAAGATCAAGCTATCGACAGTCGTGGGTGTAGATGCTTTAGATGGGTTCTTTGCTAAATATGCGGAGGTTTGCAAGCTGGGTATGTCGGGACTGAAGAAGAGGGACAGGAGCAAACAAAAGGAGAAATTAAAAGCGAAAAAGAAGAAGCAGGGTGGCGGCGTTGCGAGCGGCGAAGTCAAGAAGGCTTAGTAGATGGAGGGGCTCTGAGTGTTCGAGATCATGGCAAGAAATGCTGGGCAGGGCTACAATACCACAAAAGGCTCCCAAATGACGATGTCAAGACTACAAAGTGGAAGAGGGCATTCACAGGAGGTAGCAGACCGAGCAGAAAATGCATGCTGTCAAAATCAGGTATTATTTGTCACTGCAAACTTCAACGCTCCATCGTCATCTGCGGTCGGACCGGATTGGACACATCAAAGTGCCAGCCAGCGCCTCTACCTCTAGCCAGTGCATGTTCCTTGAGCTCCACCCGCTGCCAAGATTGCAAAATGATCTAACACACCACAAAAACCATCGAGCAATAAAAAATAAAACCCGACGCGGCTCCTAGTTGAACAAAACAAGAACCACATCGGAGCCCCCACAGCGTACGTCCAACCAACACCCAAGACGCTAGCTCGGGGGGTAATGATAGATGTTCTAGGTGTCGGGGAAGATTACTCAACCTTAGTAATTTGCTGCTCTCTATCTGCTTCCTGATCAACATTTTGAGCAAAGAAGGGAAGTTCCGGTGGATAAAGTTGCTGGCCAACGCTGGAGTTCTGGGCACTGTAAGTATCTAACAGGTGGGCCAGTGCAGCATCGCCCATCTGCGACGGATTCTCGAAGTTCATCTAGAATCTGTTACGACCGCCTGCAAAAGAATAGGGGGTGGGTCCTACCTCTGGCTGAACCATAGGCTCCACATCAGGAGTTGGATCTGGATATTGGAATTGATGTGGCAGACCGTTGGGAAGGGGCTCTGATTGTTGTTCAAGACCTGAAGTTGGGTTGGTATAGCCTTGACTTGAGGCCTGTCCAAATCCGATCTGAGTGTCGTTCTCGTTCTGCATCACGGCCCAGTCTAAAGATGTCGTTCCAGTCACAACAGCTTGCGGGAGGAGGGGCTGGCCCCATGGTATGCCGAATCCGGTCATATTGCCAGCCTGGGTAAATCCGTAGCTTGCGGGGAAAGACATGTTACTGTATGGTGTGGGAAAGACGTTCTGCCACTGCGACGGATGCGATGGATCTGGATATGAGAAGGCTGGCGTTTGAGGCTGGTTGTTGTCTCGTGGCTCGACCTTGATCCTCTTGTTCCTGGTCTTGTCCTTCTTTCCTCCAGCACATCGTTGCCGTTTCTTTCCAGGCTCGTCGAGCTTCTCTTGCTCTGCCCCGACCTCATCCTTGATGAGTGCGCAGTACTGGCAACCGGTCTTAGCCCCACAATACCAGCATGTGCCGCCCTCTTCTGCCATTCTGCGCCTCCCAGAAACACCAAATTCATCAAGCCCGTGCACTATCATCGCACTGTCGATCTCTGGCCTCAAATTCTCCCTTGCCTCACCTGAAACCCCTGCGATCTCCGCCTGGCATCTCCAGCACGTTCCGGCGTCTCGATTTTCAGCTTCATAACGGACTTGAATGCAAAGCTCGGCAGGGCATTTATTTTCTGGCCATGCGTCGGGACAGCTTGGAAGCTTGCTAACTTCGACATATGTTCGGCGGCAGCAGGGGAGTGTGAAAGGAAGAATTTGACACATCACAAGTTTATTCTCTTCGAACTTGTTGCGGTCAAAGTCAGGATATTTGTAGCTTCCGTGCGAGTGTATTGAATGTTTTGAGTATGGAAGACGTGGTAAAGGATGTTATGTCGGAGTCGTTGGAGGGGATTATTGGTTGTTGGAGGAACATTCAGAAGAGGAAAAGACTTGAGGGTAGATTGTATAATGAATTCGTATGACCTGGGTGTCCAAACAGAGCTTCGTAGAGTGAATAATCGGAATTATAATACATGTCGGCTTGTGAATCACCATCCACAGTGACAGTGTTTGAGATATTACATTCGAGTCCTATGATTGTTTAGCAGGTGAATAAACATTGTCAAAGCTTTCTGAAGGAATACGAAGAAGGGAACGAAGTGATTCACGAGCTTTAAGAACTTTTGCGTAGATCTTGGGTAACCTCAGGTATATACTCAGCAAAATTGCAAAATTGAATGGACTGTCCGAACCTGGGGGTGGTTCCAAAGCATCGCATTGCCCTTACTAATTGCATCTAAGAACATGTTGTTTGGCTCCATTTTTATGAAAAAGAAAACTTTTTGGTTGAGAAGCACATATCCACCATTTCCGTACGATTTGATGTGCATCCTCGAAGTCAAGGAGTTAAGAGGAGAACAATCTCGGAAAAGAAAGAAAACAAGGAATGCGCCTTCAGTCATAGACCGATATGCTATCCGCAGTTAAGTTTGGCGGAAAGGTGGTACATGCAAGTGAATAGTGCGGCCGCTGCAGAAGCGAGTGTTGTGTTGGGACAGGAGGCGATCTCCATATGACGCTTGATACCAGGGACTGGCATCGTCCGTCAAGGAGAACCTTCTACATGATCTGATCCTGGGTCAAGTTCGTGGCCTCGGTTTCCATAGCATCGCCGCCACCGCCTGGAGTTTGATACTTGACGAAGCTCAGACCGAGTGGGCGACCACCATACTGGTAACCAGAGAATTTCTCGATAGCAGTCTCCGCATTCTCAGCAGTGTCGAAGCGAACAACGCCAGTGCCTCGAGATCTGCCATTTGGCTCATACTGAATTTCGGCTTGCTCAACCTTTCCGATGGTGGTGAAAAGTTCGACGAGATCCTCGTTGCTTGTGGACCAAGGAAGCTGTTGATATGTCAACGCAGTATTCAAGGCAATTTGGAATGGAGAACACTTACGTTGCGGACGTAGATGGTCTCGCTTCTCTCAGTACCAGCAGTGGCATAGTCGGTAAAGGGGTTGGGAGCAGCAGAGACAGCGCCAGCTCCTCCATCGTAACCACCCGCACCACCATAGCTGCCTCCGAATCCACCACGACCTCCAAAACCACCACCGAACCCACCTCGGCCGAACCCACCCCCTCGAGCACCGAAACCTCCGCCAAATCCTCCACGAGCGCCGAAACCACCTCGACCGAACCCGGGTCCAGAGCCAGCGAAGCGATCTTCACGTACCTCGAGAGGGCGGCCTTGCCAGTCGTAGCCATTGAATTGTTGGATGGCATTACGAGCATCGTCAGGAGATTCGAAGGCAACAATTCCAGAGCCTTTGGGACGACCATCGGGTCCGACATGAACATCAGCACGAATGACGGCACCGTTGCGGGCTGTATTAAAACGTCAATACCACATTACTGCCTGCATGTTAGCAGTCTAGATAGAACTGACCTGCTTGGCGGAACAGATCCTTCAGATCCTGCCATCCTACAGTGTAGGGAAGCTAGAATTCAAAGTCAACAAGCTGCCCACCACAAGCTTACAGAGGAAATGGAAGGAGACAAACGTTGGAGACATAGATTTGGCGGCCTCCTCCAGCACCACCGCCGGCACCCATGCCACCTGCGAATCCACCAGCGAAAGCGCCACGTCCGGCACCACCTTCGTAACCGCCTCGGCCACCAGCCGGTGGGCCAGTGAATCGGGGTTCTGCCTCACGATCCTGCATAAAAAAGTCAGCACTGCCGTAGAGTTTGCTGTGGATTAGAGTTCTACATACCTCACGGACATAAACGAGTCTTCCCATGAGGTTTTGGTTGCTGAGCGTGTTGACGGCCTGTTGAGCTTGCTCCCTCGTGGCATATTCTACAATGCTGCTCCAAGTTAGCTTCGAGCTCGAGTAGACAAGGCAAATATTCTTCGACTTACCCGCATCCCTACATAACCCGCGGAACAACGTCCCATCCGTCAATCCAACATTCCTTCAAAGACCAGAAAAGAAAAACTCAAAATGCCAGCTACGTATAGGCGCCCACCTTCGACATTCCATTCGGAAGCAACAACACATCTGCAAATAAAACCTCCCCAGCTAAGAGACAAAGCCTTGTCAGCCATCATCCTCAAAGCCTAGCTTGGAAACTAACCAGATCTCATAAAGTCTTTGAGATGATGCCATTTGACGTCATAACTAAGGTTGCCAACGTAGACCCTTGAAATTTGTGAGTGAGCACAAGGACGCGGGGAGTTTTGCCAATGCAATACTGACCGACGGTCTTGTTGCGAAGACTCTCGAAGGCTCGACAACATTTGCTCTCTAGCTTGAGCTCTCTCCTCGAACGACCGGTGTGGGGCTCCTCCGCCTGTAGACATTCCGCCGCTGATTGGGCTTCTGGATCTTCTGTCACTTCGATGGCGGTCCTCTCTGCTGCGACTGCGCGAGCGTGGGCTGTAACTTCGACGACGAGCTGATCTTGGAGACCGGGACCGACGTCTTGGGCTGCGTTCCCTCTGCGATACGTAAGTCTCTGTTTCAATCATCAAGCAGGCGTCAACAGCGAAGGCGAAGGGAGATAAAAATGAAAATGCGTTGAGGCGCGTAGTTGTGAAGGTCGTGGATTAGCCCGCAGCCATCAAGGCAAGCAATAGCTCTTCGCCGCCGCAACTAGGCCAGGAAGGACCTTATTTGCGAAGGAAAGCCACATGTCAAGAGAGCGGATAGAGGGCATGGGGTCTGCAGCCTTACGGGCCCAAACTCGCCCGGCTTCAGAACGGATGGGGGAGAAGGAGGAGGTTTGTGACTTACACCCGGGCGGTAGGAGTCGTCTATTGTGGTTGGCTGCGTTAGCACTGCAAAAGATCCTGAAAGGGTGGAAGAGATGACAATATGGGAAGAGGGAGCAAAGGTTGTGCCCGTTGAAGGACGATAAACGATAAACGAAATTTATCGAATGGAGAGTGAATGACCCGAGCAGGAGCGATAGAGGGTGGACTCACCACCGGACATTCTATGAGACAAAGGTGAGCGAGCTTTGTGACTGATGAGGCTTCGAGAGCTGCCGGCTGGAAAATCCTGACAGAGGCAAGGATGAGGTTAGTGGGCCGGTCGTGTCGTGTAGATTTGCTGGCTGGTGAGAGGGGGTAAGGCGTGTCTCTGGAGAGGAAGGGGGCGAGCTTGACCTGCAATGAGCAAGAAGCTCGCTGTCAGCAATTCGTTCTCCAGGCTCCAGCACTGCGCTGCACTGCACTGCACTGTTGCCCAAGGGTGCAGCAAGCTGGAGGTGCAGCACTGCGTGTCGGTGTCAGTCAGAGGGGGGGGACTTGCCTTGGGCTCGTGGAGAGCGGGAGGTGCTGCAAGAAGCTGGAAAGGATTGACCAGCAGAGAGGATGGGGCCAATCGTGGGCGGCGGCGGACGAGGAGCGCGGACCCGACTGTATGGATGTCGAAAACGACCCTGGCGCGAACAATGCGGATGGGTTGTACAGAGAGAGGCGTTGGTCGAGGCAATGCCAGCAGCAGGTGGGAGTGGGAGTGGGAGGCGAGGAGGGAGGGAGGGGAGCTCGGAGACGCGGTTGAGTTTGCGTCTCGTCCTCATCCGAAGAAGCGGCGCAAAGCTGGCCATTTGCCGGCCACCGTACAAACCTTACAAAGCGCAAAGCGCAAGGCGCCAAAAGCAAAAAGAGGAAAAGCTACTGCATAGAAAAGCTCGCCCCCTGCCATCACGCACTCCAGCTAATGTACAGTAAGTACCACTCTCCTGCCCGTGTGCCACTCTCCCGAAGTCGATCCCTTATTATTCTTAGTATCTCACGTTTACCCGGCCTCGTCTCTCTTAACGACCTGCCCGTTCCAAGGTGTTGCCGAGAACGCGGGCGTTAGATCACGCTCACTGCTGCAGAACATGCCGGGGACACCACATCCGCTGGGCTGCCAGCCTGCGACCGGCCTTGGCCATCGAATGATGATCCGTCTTGTGGTGAGAGCCACCCGGCAGAGAGACGCCCCCGCAGGCCCCCGAGCAGACCGCGCCTGGTAAGGAGATACATACATCCGTCACCTGCAACCTGCACTGCAGCCTTCTGTCTCTTGTTAACACGGCGTTTCCAGGCCCAGTCCAAGCATTGCTCTGTGCTTCCCTTCCGTTTGCTGCTCCTCCAGACTTCCCAATGCAGGTGCTGCTCGTCAGGGAGCCAGAGTCCTCGAGCAAACCGCACCCGACGAACTGCAGCTTGCCAGGTTGGACAAACTCCCGCTCGTTCGCTGGGAGCGAGCCAGCCAATTATTACGCCCAAATTAAGTCTACACCCGTCACAGTTTGATGGGATCGGTCATTGTTCCCTGGACGGCTTGGGGCTTGCGTAAATAGCATTGAGAGAGGGGTCGATCTCCCTCAGGTTCTCGCGCCTTGCATGATGCTCCCGCCGCCTTCAGCATTGCAGACGCCATTTGCGGGCTCTCGAGGAAGTATCCCCGCCTTGTGGACAGCATGTGGCAGCTGAAAGTCGAAACCCCGTTCGAATGCGAGGCATGAAACCTGCTGTCCCTATTCGATTTCGAGTGCAGCGTCACCCGCCATGCTCCACCGAGGAGCCTCTGAGATCGACGCTGAAGAATCGGAGCTTCTACGCGCCCAATCACCTTACACGGGTGGCGTATTTGGGGGATGCGGCGTACTGCGAAGAATGATCCTAGCACAGGTGGCATTTGGAGGAGCGTTCAAGATTGCAATGGCAGGTCAATATCGCTTACTTTCGTCTTGAAAACCGTGCATGATGGGCCTTTTTGCGAAAAGGATATCCAGTGCTGTTACTACTTCCGTCCCTGGTCGAATACTTCTCCCCATCAACAAAATCACGATTGCAAGCTCAAAATCGAAGATTCAATCCCCCACACCCTCTACGGAATAATGTCCAATCGGCCGCTCAAATGTGGCCCATCATCATGCATGTCCTATGCAGGGGACTTCAGCACAAGATACCAGATGTCGCCCAACTAAGGTAGCCAATACCCAAGACAGACCAATGCAGCGCGGGCCGTTGATCCCGCCCGGCGAGTGCTTGAGGGCCATGCAGCAAGATTTAATTTAAAGTCATCCACAGTCAGAAATTTACTATGCTGTGGAAAATGCGGATGTTGAAGAGGCTCTGCCCGTCGAGACTTTTGTGCCGCTTTGGTAGATTGATGGCCTGTGCGGGGGCACCTGGGGGGGTCTCTTCAATTGCTTAAGCGCCCTGCGCTGCTTTAGGCTCAACCTGCATTCCACAAAAGGCTGCGATCCATCACAAAACCGACTCAGACTGGCAGGGCTTTTTGTCAAGATGGATAGAATGGCTCCTAAGTGGACGCCTCTGTCAAGGTTCCTAATCGAGTGGCTGTCGCTTAGTACTATATTCCTGAAGCGTGTGTAACAAGAGAGAAGATGTTAAGAACGTGAGCACTGAGAAGAAAGGAGAAAGGTAACACTTTCCAAATCCCTGCCACACATTGAGATCGGGGCTTGGATGGTCCATAAAGCACATTCGAGCTCTTGGAGAAAGAAACCGAAATTTGGACTCGCGAGCTCACCTTTAGCGTATTACTGTAGCACCCCCAGACCCCATACCCTCTACCCATGAAGTTACTTCTTAAACTTAAGAATTGCTTGAACCCAAGCATTGCGCTCCAAGACCAGGTTTCGAATTTTCGGATACGAAACAAGGGCATAGTAGTGACTGGGGTTTCACGCCCATGGAACTGATATCTGACCAACACGCTATTTCCTCTCAGCTTGAACATAGCCCTCAACGAACTCTAGAAATTCAGTGAAGAAGAACCCAGAAACTTGCCTGCTCTCGTCTCACAAGGTATGAATGAACAAGGAACAGGCCAAGTACGCAAATCTCACAGCCAGGCTGGCCCCATCCAAATTTGCGGAGAGCTTGAGGAGCTATTTCACTACAGACGCCGTGGTGAACATTTTCTTTCCACGAACAGTCAAGCCTCACACTGCGAGAATCAGTATCGTGTGGATATTTTAAGTACCAAGTACTTAGAATTGTGTGCTGGCCGTGCTGTTGTATCCGGGGGCAAGACTTGCGCGAGTTTACACTCATTGCAGGGGTATATTACGGACAAAAGTTGCACATGTTCCAGGTAGTGTGAACAGTAGGAATAGAGGTCGAAGAGAAGCTTCTTTGATCATCATTTGCACTTTTCGCTGGCTGCCACGACAAATTCGACGTGAAGCCTGCATACCCTTATCAATATCTCTTAACCATATGCGGGATCACTCGCCGTTTGTCCATACCAAACGCGAACACGACAACCTCGACGCCGAGCTTCTCTTACTTTTCCTCGACGAAATCCGCGCTCTTCAGTGTCATCCTATACCTGAAGTAAGTCTCCAAAGACCGTCCATAAGAGCGGATTAAGCATAGGAGGAACTCGCCCAGCTCCCTGCCATAGAAAGCCATGGGCAGGTATTCACCTTTTCTTCTGCGCTAGACTCTGCTAACATTCGCGCTTCAGGGCCGAGCTACGAAACCGCGCGATGCTCCTTTCACCCCAATCTCATGGACTGCCGATGCCAGGTGGTGCGATGAGCGAGACACCTTCTTGCAGACTCTAAGCGGTAGATGCCTAGCTGTCAATGAATACTGGTTCGATGAGAAGTGCAAGAAAGGTGCCCATTACGATAAGACACCCATGATCCAGGCTTCCCAAATCACACCTGTCTAGGACACCGAAGTAGAGTACGAAGCCAAGGAGCTCCTTACCGCGGGCAATACTCCGATCTTCCTCAAGTAGTTCCGCAATGACAATACTGTGTTGGAGGCGTACCCGATTGGTGACGCGATGAAGATACACCATGCATGGCTCGCGAGGCCCGTATTGCACGCATGCTTCCAACAGAAAGCCTTGCAAGGGTGGATCAAGTACTTTGCACATGGCCTTCAAGGCAGACATCGTAGCAAGGCCTTCACTGGGGTTCCTTACTTCGAACTTCGGTGGGTTCAGGGCGGCAAATCCCCTATTCCTTATTGCAAAATCCAAAGTCCCCCTCCGAGCAAAGTGGATTTGACTCATGATCATGGTGCAACTGAGGGAACCATTATGAACTAATTTCTAGGACTTGCGAGACGGAACCTTTTGAATTCAGTTTCAACCCGGTAAACGGAGAGGTTAACAAGGTGTTCAACAGTCTAGAGGCCAGTATCTCAGTGCATGTCTGCGAGTTTGACTTCGAGACGCAAGCCTTAGGACAGTCCCTTCCTATAACTAGCAATAGGTAGTTCTAGGGAAAGAAATATCTGCCAAGAGCTTGCAAGATCAAAATTGTTGTAATTTTCAAAAGATGCTCCTCTGTCTGATGTGAGTCTTCTACTGGTTAATTTAATTTTGGCCAGCCTCGTAGCCTCGTCTTTCCCAGCCACACACACACAGCCTTGTCCTTATGAGACAGCCGAAACTGAGCCCGACGCTACTGGGAATAGGCGTGGTTGCTTGACCTAATCGGCATGACAAGGGTTTCTAACCACCAAGTGAGCCACCTCACACCATCGCCCCGAACTCTCCCCAGCATCCTACTCTGCTGCGCGGCTCTCTCCTCGTTATGCTTCTTCGATAGCAGAGCGCATCCTCACCATTGGTTGACGATGGAGACGCTGGAGTACACCCTTGAAAGCGAACAGCAATTCTGGGACGGTAATTGCGCCGCAGCCCTCCCCGCAGGTGCCGCGGCTGCTAACGATTGTTGAATTCCAGAGCTTGACGACATTGTGTCTGCAAAGTGCCCCTCGCATCAATTGATCGATAATGCGCTGCGAACCTATCTTCACTTCACAACCAATTTTAAAGACGAGTACCTCCACTCCGAGTACGATGTCGCCCGGTGCTCGCAAAAACTCCTGCAGAGCGAGCTGTTCGAGGCAAATAAAGCCTATGTGCGGATTCAGATTGTCTACAGCTTGATGCAGGAGGACGAACCAGCGAGCCTACACGTCATAGCCAGCCTATTACTGTTCGATGGCAAGGAGAACGAGCCTACATTCGAGATGATGAATAGGGAGGGCTGTTTTCCAAGGCTGATAGAGCTGATCAAGCTGGGAAAGAGGGATGATGCCCGATTGCACCGGTTACTATTGGAGCTGCTGTACGAGATGTCAAGAGTACAGCGAATTTCGGCAGAGGACCTAGGCTGTGCGGATGATGACTTCGTAGTTTGCCTCTTTAATATCATAGAGGAGCTTTCTGACGATGTTGATGATCCATATCATTACCCAGTCATTCGAGTTTTGGTAACGTGAGCTTTCCCTCGTGTTCTGATGGCCAGCTAACATTTTACAGCTGGTCCTCAACGAGCAGTGGATGGTGGCAGCCACAGCTTCACCAACGGATGCCCATCCAACGCTCCACCGCTTGACAAACCGAGTCATCAAACTTCTCTCCTTCCACGGCTCATCATACATGACGTTCGGAGAGAACATCATTCTCCTCCTCAACCGCGAGACTGAAACCTCCCTCCAACTCCTAATCCTCAAGCTGCTATATCTTCTCTTCACAACTCGAGCGACGCATGAGTACTTCTACACCAACGATTTGCGTGTCCTGCTCGATGTCATAATTCGCAACCTCCTTGATCTCCCCAACGAATTAGTCTCCTTACGTCACACATATCTACGAGTCCTCTACCCATTGCTTGCCCACACACAGCTCCATCAACCTCCACACTACAAACGAGATGAAATTGTGAAGGTCCTCAGCATCTTGGGAGGCTCTACAAATGCACATTGGGAACCAGCGGACGAGACTACAGTCCGTTTAGTGAATCGTGTCTCACAGATTGATTGGCTGCGACAGGAAGATATCAGCGAGGGAGAAGTTGCTCGTAAGCTCTTGGGAATCTCCCTCTCGCCGACAGACACGGCGAGCTCGATAAGTGTTGTAGACGTGGCGGCCGTGATGGAAAAGCCCGGTGTGCAAACACCAAGCAGGAAGACAGAGTTCGAGCATGGTGTGCACGGTCATGATGAAGACAGTCCTAAGTCCGAGGCAGAGGTTGTGGTAGAAACCAAAAAGAAGCCACCGCCTCCAGTTAGAAGTAGAAGACACGCGCCGCCTCCAGTGCCTCCCTCCATTCAAGTTAACGGGATCAAGAAATTACCTCCAAAAACCCCTCCACGTAGGAGGACGAGGTTAAAGTCGACAGCCTTGTCTGGGAATTTGGAGAGTGAAGCAGCCGAATAGAGACGTTTCTCTCCAATAGTGAGTTTTTTTGGGTCTGAATAGGGAGGGTTTTGCTGTTGCATTCTGGAAGCGACGGCGTTTCGGATCCGGAGTCCTAGGATTGAGGTCATATCGTGCTGTGTCAGGAGCCACGGACACGTTTGCTGAGAATTGTGATTGTAATACAGAGGAATATTATTGGAGATTTAGCTATCCTCTTCGCATGTCTTACGTTCTTGAAACTCCGATACCTGTCTGTCTAGAACAAAACCCGCCAGCTTCTACTTAGCATTTCTAGGAACTATGTAAATGTCTCCTAACTCACTTGTTTGCCTGATTCTACTGCGACTAGCGTGGCCTAGGATTCAACAGGACTGCAGTCTAAACTCTCTTCGAAGAGCACTTCAGCCACAGAAGAGATGATGCTTGTGCTTTGGTAGTGAGCTTGTGAATGTAGCTCAGTATCAACAAAGAGGGCATCGAGGGCATAGGAGATAGTATCGGCATTATCAATTCCATTCGTCTAAAAGAAAGCAAGATATCATCAATTCTTATATACCTTGGACTCCGTCTTCCGGAACCGTCTTCCAAAATCGCTAGCCCAACCCACCCCAGAACTATTTTACAGCTATGTACGATTGCCCCCCAAAAACGGTCTATCTATGCTGGAAGGACACTTGTTGCCTCTCCGGACTCCGTATTGGTCCTTGGAAACTCGCCTGGGACGTGCAATTGACTGATGCTCTGCACACTTTGGTGATTCTGCCCCGCAGCCAGACTTGGTCGGGTATCCTCAGTCAAAGGTCCGAGCACAGCCTCCAACGGGTTTTCTGTGGTACTAGGTCCATTTGGAGCCTGTTCCAGGAACGCCTCCTTCGTTAAATCAGTGCCGACACTGCTGACTTCTCCTTGACTACGTCCGCCAGACATGAAATTCGAAGATGTGAGAGGGACATCTGGAGCTGCCAATATGATGGCCTCATGTGCTGCTTTTAGTTCGGATTCGTGCTCGTAGGTATCCGGTGCAGCAACAGCTGATGATTCGAGAGCCGCTTGCTGTTCTTGTTCCTGTCGGTACATATCCGCAGCTTTTTCATCCTCGTGATGGCGGTATGCTTCTGAGCCTGCAACTCTTGCAGCAGGACCAACCCAAGCGGCAGCAAGACCACCGACGGCTGGTACGTTTGAAGTGTGATTCTGGGCGGCGTTATATATTGGTTGAGAGGTGTAAGGATTGATGCCATCTTCCTCGGCTTGTCGGTTGACCAAAGCAGCATGTGTAGGGGATGATGGATTAGCTCCATAATGGTTCCCTACTCCACTACCGGGCAAAGAGCTAGCAGCAGCAACTACATTGCGATCTTGGACATCTCCAAAACCGGAACTTCCACTAGATGGCGAGAGAGGAGCTTGTAAGCCTCGTTGTGACAACGTGTCGATGGACAGTTGAGAAGGAAATCGCCCACCTGGCTGGGGACGTTTTGGCTCGTCTGGCTTTGGTCCCGGGGCCACAACAGCCGAGTTGGTAGCAGAAAATGGCTCCTCATCCTCTTCGTCCATAATCCCATCAGAGCTTATCGAGCCAGCCTTCTGGGAGCTTCCACTGATACTGCGAGCATGCTGGCGAACAAAATTTTGTCTGTCTTGAGGGGATTGCGATGTTAATATCTTGATATCATCATACTTTTCATGTAGGTTAGCTTCATTGTAGACTAGGGATCCCATTACAATTTCCAATTCGATGACTGGGGAGAAAGAGGAAGCGTACCCAAGCGCTCCTAAGCAACGAGCAAATTAGCAAAAGCCAAATACAATTTGTTGAGAGAATAAACATAGTTCAGAATGAGCAAGGGATACCTACATTGTGTCATATGACTCGGCTCTGAACACCCAGGAATGGCCGCGGTGCATAGATCCGGTTTGACGACCTTTTAGCATGAATTTGTTCGAAGAAGAGCCCTCGTTGGAATGTGACCCCAGCTTTTGTTCAGGCAGGTACAGAGACATGATAGGAGCTCCAGTCTTATCCGCAGACTTGAACTCATGGAGATGAGTCGGCGAAAGTACATACCTGCAGATTGTTAATATTGCAGGCTGTTCGGGGAAAGAAAGCGCTAAGGTGGGAGGTAACAGCTTACCAACCAGCCGTATACGACTTGAGATATTTGCTCTTTCGTTCCAGAAGACCCGCTCGTACCTCCTGTGCAAGCTCATTATCCCTGCCAGGGTAATGGATATTCTGAGCTTCTCGGATAGGTATACCTGGATCCACAAAGTGCTCGTCATTCTTAATGAAGGCATTCCATTCATGGTCCTTTGGCATGGCAATAGGACCAGTACGCAGCTCTTCCATGGTAGAATAAGCCGCATCTGCTTCACGCTTCAATATACCAGCGTAGGCATTGTAAGATTTCTGGATTTCGCCAACAACGATAGCCTCAAGTTCTCGCCCAGAGGCCTCGAGATTGAGATACGCCTATTCAAAGTTAGTGAAAATTCCATGGCTAAAGGCAAGCACGCCCACTTGGTGCAAATAGTTCTCCTCGTCGATCTGCTTCTCAACTTGGCGATCCACAGCAAGCTTGAGCAGATATGGGTCCTTCTTTCCAGTCATCTGCGCGGTGTCAACATCAGACCGTCCCAATCCATCTTGCAGATCATTCACGGCTCTGCGCGTATTCTCGATCTCCTTCTCCACCGAGTTCTTGAAATCACCAGAGAGGTTCTTGATCTCCTTGATCTTCTGATTTAGATCACTTCGCAGTCCAGTAAGGGCCAGAATGACATCATTCTCAATTTCTCTCGATTTGGTGGCCTCCATGACGGAAGACTTGTGGTAGGTGCGTAGAATCTGTACAGCATCATCAATGCCGCTGGATTGGAGAAATATGGGCGGTGCAGAGGTGTTGTTGATGACATTTGAAATCTTTAAGAGGGTCTTTGATCTATGATCATAGCTTGCTTGAATCTCTCGGAAATATGTAATGAGATCCTTGAGGACTTTGCGCCAAGCTATTGGCAAGGTATCAGTATTGTACTGGGTCGATAGGACATTAAATACCTTGGAATCTATTTGCTAGGACTTCCGTCGGATTGCCGCTGGTAGGTACCGGAGAGAAGAATGCACTATGCATTTCATCTATGTCTCCGGGAGCTTGGAGGACCAGGCTTCGAACACTTCCAGCTCTCGAGCTTCGGCGACTCGAGCTTCTCTTCAAGGAGCCTGTTCTTCGCAGGGAGGCCTTCTTCTTTAGAGTTCCTCCCCTCGACGGGATCAGCGTGTCGCCCTGCGACATGACAGAGTTGGACCGCTGCATTGGACCGTCGATGATCGAACTGCCCCGCTGGCTTGCGTCCCACTCCTCGTTGAAGCGACCGTTGTGTGCGGCGGATTGTGACAGCGGTGATGTGTCTATGGGGTTGCCTGGTGTTGAGCCGGATCCAAAATCCGTTGCCGCAATGGCAGGCAGCAGATTCGATCGAGTACTGCTCGCTCCGTAACCTCTTTCGAGGTGTTGTAGGGAAGGAGGAGGGACGGTGGAGTTTGGGTTAAGGGACGCCATTGTGGTGTTTGTCTGACGTAGTGTCTTAGGAAGTCGGCCTCGAACTAGATTCGTTTCAACACGTTAACAGACAGCTCCATGATGGAGAAAGAAGTCTGGCAATTGCCATCTGGGCAGTGGCCCTTACCTCAGGCGGAGGCGGAGGCGGAGGCCGAGCCGATTGGCGCAGCTATGGGTTTGGGGTTCAAGTCTGGGCTTCTCTGCTCAGACGAAACAATCGTCGGTGCTTGTTGTTGGGTGAAGACTACCATAGGGCAAAGAATAATGCTGGTCCGAGCAGCGACAGCCAAAGCCAGAGCGGTTTCGAAGGAATATTCTGGGGAACGGTGAAGAGAAGGCAGCTGGCTGTAGCCAGTGATCAATGCGAAGGGAAGGGCAATGGAAAGGGCGAGGAATGGGAGAGGAGTGTTGTGTACAGTACTTAGCTCGTCTCTCGATGGGCGTTGCTCTTGATGACGTCGCCCGCAACCCCAGCCACGGATGAGGCAAGGCGTTGCCATCCGTGCTTTGGCTGCTGCACATGGCCTACCTTACGCTCACAACTACTGTACATATTATTCCGGATTCCAACGTCTCTTGAATCTTTCATGTGGTCTACCCCGGTTCAGTACAAATGCAGTCCCGACTCCCCAGCAGGAGTGAAGACTGAAGACTGGATTTGCGAACGGAGCCGCCTACTGTACAGTACTGTTGTACCAAGGCGGCCAGGACAGTCTGGAGGACAAGCGGCCAGCTGATCATGATCCGCAAATCCATCCCTGCTCTTGGCGCGCTCTTCTGACCATCTTCATCTCCACTGCACTGCACTGCCTATTTTCTGCTCCCGAGACGACGCCACTCCATACTTGTGGAATGAGAGCGCTGTTACGTCGCCCGCTGTCCATTCGCGTTCATTAAGTAGCCTGCGGACCTCCTGCAACTCCAATCCACCACCCTGGTGACCGGCACTCCCCCCCCCCTCCTCAAATCAACCGGTGGACCGAGGACCCAGGACCCAGGACCCTAAAATCTGGTAGGTGATGCATGGCCCAACATCATTGGTCAAAAATCAACATTATTCATTCATTCATTCATCTCCACATACGCCAAGCAACTATTTTCTTCTGCATGCAAGTCTTGGTACAGTATCTAACTGCATCACAACTTTTGAAGAAAGAAAAATAGGTCACCTCATACAATAACACAGCTCTGCCCGTCCAGCAACTCCCCCATGTCGTAAGCAAACCCCCTCAACTTAAGCCTTAGCTTTGGCTTCTTTCTCTTTCTCCTTCTCCACCTTCGCATCTCCCGGAAAGGGATTATCAGATCTCCGCTCGTCCCGGAGTGCCACGAGCTTCGTGATAGCTTCCTGCAATGGCACTGGCTTTCCACGGTCTTGGCTTGAAGTATCATCACGGTTCCGAACGTTGACTTCTCTTCCATTCATCTCTTGGTCGCCGACGACTACATAGATGTTAGCACAGGAAATGATAAGATTCTTGACAGGGCTTACCGAAAATGAAATTGTATTGAGCCAACTGCCCCGTGCGGATCTTCTTTTGAAGAGTGTTGCCGCTGAGGTCGACATCAACATACATACGCTGATCCTTGAAAATGCTCTGGACCTCCTTTGCGTAGTCATAAAATCCAACTCCAACTGGGATCACCAAAATTTGTCGAGGACTCAGCCAGAAAGGCCACTTGCCTCCGTAGTGTTCTATCAAAATACCCGTGAAGCGCTCAATGCTGCCTGCAATGGCTCGATGGATCATGACAGGACGTGCACAGCCTGGTGTGAGGGGCTTGATGACTCTCTCCTTCTTTACATTTGGGTCCACAACCTCTACGGCCTTCTTGGGCTCCTCAACCTTCGGCTTCACAGCCTTTGCTCCATCCTCTTTCGGCTTGACGACCACTTCAGACGTCATGTATTCAAGGCCAAAGTTTTGAGGAAGCTGAAAGTCCAATTGGATCGTTGCCGTCTGCCATTCTCGTCTTAGAACATCCATGATGGTAATATCGATTTTCGGTCCGTAGAAAGCCCCATCGCCCTCGTTAAGTTCCCAACCTCCAGGGACGAATTCATCCAATGCAGAACGAAGTTTCTCCTCTGCCATGTCCCACACTTCTCGCTTGCCCATATAGGGATCTGGTCTCGTGGAGAGCTTCATCTTAAATGTAAATCCAAATAGACCATATACCTTGTTCAGGAAGTCGAATGCACCCGTGATCTCGTCCTTGATTTGATCTTCTCGGCAGAAGATATGGGCGTCATCCTGTTGAAATCTTCGGACTCTCGTAAGACCTGACAACGCTCCAGAAGCTTCATTACGATGTAGCACACCAAAGTCTGCAACTCGCCAAGGCAACTCCCGGTGGCTTCTCTCACGGTGATCAAACATGAGACAATGCCCTGGACAGTTCATTGGCTTCAGAGCGAATGTCTCCTTGTCAACGGCAAAGGTGAACATGTCGTCCTTATAGTAGTCCCAATGACCAGACGTCTTCCATAATGTGGAATTATACATGTTTGGAGAGAGGACCTCGTTGAAGCCACGCTTCCAGTATTCATCCTTGATGAATTGCATGAGTGTGTTGTATATTCGCATTCCGTGGGGTAACCACATCGCTGATCCAGGCGACAGTTCATGGAAGAAGAATAGCTCTTGGTCCTTGCCGAGTTTACGGTGGTCTCGCTTTGCTGCTTCTTCCAAAAACTTTTTGTGCTCTGCCATTTGCTTCTTGTCGGGGAATGACACACCATAGATTCGCTGAAGAGAGTCATTATCCTTGTCGCCCAAGAAATACGATGCTGAGTTTTTCATGATTGCAAATGACTCGATTCTGCCAGTATTCGGAACATGAGGACCACGGCAGAGATCGATAAGAGGTCCGTTCCGGTAGACCGTGGTGAACTCTCCGTCCTTGATCTTGTCTTTGATGATGTGTTGCTTGTACTTGTTGTACGAGAACATCTCAAGCAGGTCTTCTTTTGAGAGAACGAGCCGTTCGAAGGGTTGCTTTTCCTTCACAATTTGACTGACCAATGTCTCCAATGGCTTCCAATCCGATTCATGAACAGGGGCCCCCTCTGGCAAAGCCATCTCGTAGTAGAAACCACTCTCAATTGGAGGTCCAATGCACAGGCTGCACCCGAATCGTCGTTCAGAAGCTTCACCAAGTATGTGCGCACTCGAGTGCCAGAAAACCTTCTTACCCAACTCATCGTCGAAAGACAGTAGCTCCAGCTTACAACTGGCTTCCAATGGTCTCTCCAGGTCCCACAGTTGTTCGGGATCTCCATTCAGCTTCGCCACAACCGTACGCTTGAATAGACTGTTCGATATACCTTTGGCAATATCCGCGGGTGTCGTCTCCCACGATGTGCCGGCTTTGACTGATCCATCTCCCAAAGTGATAGTGATGGGCTCTCGAGGTTTCGCAGCAATTTCCGCCTCGAACTTCGCCTTCAATTTCTCGAATAATTTAAGACGAGTGTCGAGGAATTGAGGGGGGGGCTTCATCTCTAGATGCCAAACTTGTTAGCATGGTGGTAGAATTGAGTCCGGAAACTCCTACCAAGAGGCCCCTCTGCCCCGCCATCCCCTCCTTTTTCCTTCTTTGCCTTTGCCTTCTTTTCATTGCCAATGGCTACTTTTTTTACGCCATCGACGACGGCATCGACTGCTTTGTGTGCTTTCTCCATGGCTAGAAGTGGTCCTCGTTGTTGTTGTGCTCGATTTCTCTGACTCGAGCACCCGAGCTGCTTTTTTTAATTCGCGGTGTGTCTTTGGTGAGTCTTTGTTCGTGTCACACACATTTAAGGCTGTGCCCAAGCGAGGGGTTGGCCTCGCCTCCGGTGATTGGTTGGAATTTGCACCGCAAAACTAGCTCGAGAAATTTCAAAGAGCTTCACTGCGATTTCTGAAAAATCGAACAGTCACATCACAACTACCAACAATGTCATTCCGGGGAGCACCACGCGGTCGCGGCACAGGCGCAAACTTTGGAGGGGGTGGAGGCAGAGGCGGCGGGGGATTTGGAACTCGTGGAGGCCAGCAATTTGAAAGCCCACTGCAGAACAATTACTGATTGATGGACAGGTCGAGGCGGATTCCAGCAAAGAGACAACGGACCTCCAGCCGATGTTCTTGGTAAGATTTCTTTCCTGTTGGGCAATTTCTCTTGCAAAGATAATGGGGCCGCTTGTTCCCTTGCTCTTTCTTCATTCCCTTAAACGTTATGCAAGAGATTAACAGGCGCTGCTAGAAATGGGAACCTTCCTTCACGCCTGCGAAGGAGAAATTATCTGCGAGTCGATCAATACGAAGATTCCATACTTCAATGCTCCCATCTACCTCCAAAACAAGGTGAGAAAAGCCCCAATTCCAGTGCAAGTTTCTCCAGGCACTGATTAATTGTAGACTGCCATTGGCAAGGTCGACGAAATTCTCGGACCGATTAATCAGGTGTTCTTCTCAGTTAAGCCATCAGAAGGTATCCAGGCAACCTCATTTAAGGCAGGAGACAAGTTCTACATTGGCGGCGACAAGTTACTTCCGTTAGAAAAGTTCTTACCGAAGCCCAAGCCACCTCCAGGAGCACCAAAGCCAAAGCGAGCAGGAGGCGCGAGAGGGGGTAGAGGCGGACCCATGAGAGGTGGACGAGGAGGCTCACGAGGAGCACCCAGAGGCAGGGGTGGTTTCAGTGCTGGCGGAAGAGGGGGTCGTGGTGGTGGGGGCTTCTCGAGAGGTGGAAGCAGTGGCTTCACACCCCGGGGAAGAGGCGGTGCGAGGGGTGGATTCACACGGGGACGTGGCTGATCACCTATAACTGGAGTGCTGCATCTTCCTTGTGTAGATATCTCGGCGTTTTCGGCTTGCGTATCAGGTGTTTAAGTTGCCAGGGGTTGGCTGCTGGAAATCGAAATCAAAATTTGGGCCAGATTCGGGGTTTTATACTGGCCAGTGCAAAATCCATGTCCACCTTCTGTCTACAATCGGCGACGGTGATTCTGCAATGTCCAGCAGACTCCTGACGATTGTTCCGCCAGTGGATCGACACAAATTGAGACTTGAACCAGAAGGCATGAGAATTGCAATTGCTCAATTTGACATATTACTTCGTCCAATGAACTCATGTCATGTGAGATGTATTCAAAATATATATGCGATCTCAGACGGCTGAGACTTGCTAGAAGTCTATCGTCCCTGTCAACGCCTTCCCTTAGTGCAAAGCAAGTATATCGAGCGTGAGGCTCTCCGAGGAAAGCCTTTTGAGAGAGATCGACCGTCGGGGGCTTCGTAGTCAAAAATGCCAAATAAAGCACAATTATATTGATTCATTTGATCAAAATTTCCCTACATCTTCAAGTGTAAGTGGTTTAGGATAGCGTTATACACTTCTCCATCCGAGATGCTCTTCCAGCATACTCACTATTCCTCTGAAACTTAGGAGAGATTCATTTTCAGGGGAGGGGTATGCTTAAAGCGATGCACTGGTTATCCCTGGGATGATTAGTCTCTCAACTTGTAACTTCTGTTATGCTCAGGTAGTGGCTTGTGGCTGCAAAGTAGAACGAAATGGAGTAGAGATGGGAAGAGAGACTCAATTGAAGTATAAAACTTCGAAGTAGTGGAGTCGAACATGGATGAGGACGGGGGTGCCTTGCAAAAGCTTGGGGTCGAGAGGCAGACATCAAACCAAACTCGAGACTCCAACACACGAAACACCTGCAAAGTAAACTCGGGCTTCGATACAGACTCTCGCGGATACTGAGAAACGTAACTCATCGTCAGGCTCTTCGTGATCTGCCGTCACGACAAATTTCTCTCTTCTTCCAGCTGGATACTTTGCTGTTCTGCTTGGAGAATGTGCCTGTGAAACGGACGTTTCAAACTTCTTGGTGCTTTGACGGATTTCAAATCATCAAGATCAAAAGTAAGATACCAGGCAATTGAAGGGTGACTTTCTTTCATCCCACTTGCGCATCTGCCTAAAATCGTGGACAGAGAGGTATCACATCATCAGAGAAGGAAAATCCCGCATCACCCATTTCTTTTCCCTTCGCCCATACATTTATCACCTTGGAACCACCGCTTTTCCCCATAATCGTAACTGATAGTCCCCATGATCGCTATGGCTTTGGAACATGGAGCGTCTTACTCGTCATCAAACATCCACTGAGAACGAATAGTCCGACCACAGGATGGAACTCAAAGATGGTCCCCGTTGCCCAAGTTCCCATGGGAATATCTTCCAGGATCCAACCCTGACTGACCCAGTATGACATCAACGCTGCAATCGACAAGGAGGTGGGGATTGGAGTGCCTTCAAAATATTTGCTCTTTCCCGTATCATCTTTGGGTACATTCGCAACAGTGATATTGAAGCGTGCAAGCCGAGTGAGGCCACAAAGAACAAAGAACGTTAGAAAGAAGTGGTCGGCTGGAGTGCGAAGGCCAATGGCGAATGCTGCTGCGGCGGGCGAGAGACCAAAAGACACCTGTTTGATATTTTAGCCGAATTATTCCAAGTGTCGTAGGGGAGATGGTTTACCAGATCTGCCAAGGAATCAAGCTCCTGCCCCATCAAACTGCTCTTCTTCCTCCATCGTGCAACCTTGCCATCCATAAAATCGAAGAATAACCCAAAGGGCATGAATGCCAATGCTGCCCAGAGATTTGCATGTGCAGAGGGAGGCCCAAGGCAGTATCGCATAGAAGAGAAGATAGACATAACTCCGCAGAAGCCTGGGCGGTGCATTAGTCTGTGAAATAGACGGGCATAGCATAGGGTGAAGTACCATTCAATTCCGTAATAAGATCAGCTAGATGGAGCATTTTTATCATGGAGAAATGAGTGTTGTCATCAGTGAGCAGCTTCTTCTGCTTGTCGATAGCTGCAAAAGGTCAGACACGGCGCTCTGAAGCTCCTGCGAAAGGTACATAC
Source organism: Hyaloscypha sp. PMI_1271 (assembly GCA_021399465.1). NCBI lineage: Eukaryota > Fungi > Ascomycota > Leotiomycetes > Helotiales > Hyaloscyphaceae > Hyaloscypha > Hyaloscypha sp. PMI_1271. The sequence continues at coordinate 614,392 of JAJTUS010000010.1, forward strand.
CAGGCTCACCGACGGTCAACTCCTTCGCCGAGCCATTCGAGGCATTGGCGCTTGTTCGTTTGGACATTCTGCTGGTGTTCTGCTCGCAGTGGGTGAAGGCTGCCTCTGGGTTTGGAGGGGACTTAACTTTGGAAGGGTTGTTGTTGAGGGAGGGGAAGCTTGGGGGTTCCAGCAGTCCTTGCTTTTTGCCTTTCCGTGACGTCGCGCAGGGCTTGCACCTCGCACAGCCACACGCAGTCCGGCAGTCCTCCTGATGGGAGACCTCCTCATTGGCTGTGACAAACGCTCCTGTTGAGAGTTCGCGTTTCACGTGATTCGTCCTGGTTTCTACGGAGCAAGGCACACTCGTATGGCAACTTTACCATGAGTGCTGGTGCTGGAAGTCACGCATCGAAGGCCAGTTCATTCTTTGACACAATCGAAGGAACCATCCACCAATGCCCTCCCTACTCTTCACACAGTCTTCCAAGCACAGAGCTACTCTCAAAGTTCTATCCGTGAATTTAAACAATTACTGCTCCTGAATGGGAGACTCGTGAATCTTTTATATACTCCTGGTCCAATTGCATGGTGCATGCACTCGTGCTCGCCCCGCGCAGATTTGAAGCCCCCGAGTGAACGCCTTACCGAGCAGATTAACCCCCAGGAAGAGCCTCCCATTCCTCAAATTATACTGGCCCAATGCCTCATTATACAATTACCCGTCTTATATCGTGTATCCCTGCTCAAATGCAGAATGCCTTGATCATTATTGTCGTAACCAGTACCAGGCGTTCATCGAGTAATAAGAATGCCAAATCCATCTACCCAATCCGCACATGATCCAGTAACGCCTGCAATGCTATATCCTCTCGGGGGTATCAAAGTATTTCTAGGAATGTTAGGACGGCTCAAAATTCGTGGTTTAGCAACTCACCCAGAACCACCACTGGCATTCCCAAACACGGCCGACTTCCTACCCAGACTGGTCATGATGGCAATCCCATCAATCCAGAATCCGCTTCGGACGTAGAATCCAGTAATGACCTCGCCTCGTCGAGTATCTATGAAAAGTCAGCAAAGCTCGTAAGGTTTTGGGGCAAGGCGCATACCCAGATTAAACTCGCTCCCACCTGGTTCGCCTCCCCTCTTCCCAAAAAGCTGAGACGTCGAATCTTCGTAGATGAATTCAATTCCATCCAACGCAAGACCATGATAGACTCGCACTTGCGTGAGCAATTTTGTTTGCCGCACTGCACTATCGAAAATGACTTCTTCAGGGCGGGAACCATCCATTTTTGAGAGGCCCAATCTGCTACTTCGAAAAGCGAGCTGGCCATTTGGAAGCTTCACTCTTGAAGCTTTGGACGAGAGTAGTCCAAAATCTTCAACTTCATGGCTTCCACCAGCGATCGATTTAATGCTCAGCTTCAGCTTCAGCTTCTTTTTGTCGTCGGACAATCGACTCCTCAATTCCTGTTCCGTCAAGATGATTTGTTTTTGGATAGGACCGTTGCCATTTCCGTCACCGAACTCTTGCCAATATTTGCACACGTCGTCGCCTCCCGGAACGATCTCGAGGTAGGCGACACCCGAAGGAGCAGTGACAATGACATTGCCATTGTCTACCGGCCAAACCTGGACTGACTCGTCGCTGTTACGTGGTGGATCTGTGGGCAAAGTAAAGCAGGGATGCCCTTTAAATCGGAGCACATCAAGACGATGCCAGGCACACTCATCTTTTGGCAACACCAAGCCACCTTTCGACTTTGTCCGCGTTGAGTATGGCTCTCGAATGGTGAACGACCGATTGAGTGTGACATAGTCCCGGAGCATTATTCCACTTTCTTCGTGGGGGCAACCAAATAAATGGCCAGTCTCGTGCAGGTGCGCGCCAATGCCAATATTTGCAGCTTCCCAACTACTGCCAGATTCGTTACAATCATTGGCGACATAGTTTGTGTCCGTTGGTGTGCAATCAGAGAATGCTGGAACAACCTCCTCAATAGAGGATGGATAACTCTGTAGAGCCTGGAGAATCATGAAGTCAGTTCTGGCTTGCTGAGGAACTCTCTATGTCATTGGTTGCAGGTATCTTCCAAGGGAAGTGTCTGAATTGGGCGGCGCCTCTATTATGATCAAGGACGGAGAAGGTGCAAAATTTGCTTACCTGGGAACCAAAGATGGCAAGTTGGATTTCGCCTCCGCCACCGCCCAAGGCGGCATGCCCGGTGATTAGCTTTGCCTGATTGTCCCAGTGCGCATCCAGTAGCAGCACAGACACGTACTGCTTTTGACCAGGATGAGGTTTGAAATAGTCTCGAACCGCTTCTGAAGTAATACCAAACAGATCACCAGATCTTTTTGCCGTTGGGTTTTGTTGAGCAAGGTCGGGGTCACGAAGCTCCGCGAGGGTTTTGGAGCTCCGGACGATGTGGATTTTGGCCTCGCTCCGCATAGTCCCTGTCTCGCGATCTCGATAGTTCGATGTACCCGTGACCCATTCCTCTTCCATCCTAAAGACTCTTCTTCCGAGCTTGTTGCGGAACATCTGTTCAGCGGTGAAGGCTTGCCAGAGATAGGCTGCCATTCTGAACTTTCTAATTGCAGTCTCAAGGCCATTCCCTTCCTTCTCAGTCCTCGCAGGAACGGCATCGAACGTACCCGGCGAATCTTTACCCAGTAGAATGACCAGCTGCAAAGGCGGACTCGCGAGCGGGGGCATCATGTGAATAGTGAGGTATGAAGAGTGTATGGGATTTGAAGTATTGCTGTTTGCAAACTTAGGTGAGGAGAAATCGAACCGAAGTTTGTTTGGGCCTGGTAAGAGAAATATCAGGGCCTTAAAATGGGATTCCGAAACCTTGTTTGGTCAGTCTCAATCAACTATTACAAGCCTTCGACTACGCCACATATCCTGCTGTTTTCTACGCCCCTGCCTTTAGAGCCTTCTCACGCTCCGAATGGTTCATCAATTGAGCTGGGATAATCATAAGAATTACTCACAGGCCAGAACGTTGGTGGAAATCCATCATCAAGTCGGCTCACAGTCAAATTCCCTTCCAGAGCCAGTGACGCCGGATCTGCAATTACTCCGTATATAGAAAGGACTTTTTGATAAACCTGTCTCTCCTCAGCGCATGTTCACTTGCTAGAGCATGTATTCAGGAGCAATTGGCCTACCCAAGTGTTGTCCGAGATGGATAGTATTCGTGGTGCATAAGGCGATGGTGGAATAGATGATTTCTGTGATGGCGAGCCTAAACCAGACATTCCCGATACACTGTATCTGTTGCTGGAGGAAGTCGAAATCGTAGGCCGAGCTAGCGGTAGTGTGGGTTGGTTGTTGGCAAGGTTCTGGAGGTTGGGGGAGGAGCTCGAGGTTGCCAGTGTAGGTGGGGTATTTCCTCCATAGGTTGAGTTCAAAGTCGACGAGGATTGGGTGTTGGCGGCAGAGCCATTGGTTCCATTGCTTGAATCCGCGCTTCCGTCGGTTTTGAAGCTTGCTCTCGACCGTCGCCGAATATCTTTGAAAAACGAGGGTGCCATTATTCATCTGCGCAAATTGTCAGAATTTCCATTTCAGGACTGAGCCTTGAGAAGCTTCAAACCTGGTACGACAGGCAAACCTTCGCATCTGCTCCGAGTTTTTGACCAATGCTGTCCGCGACTTCTGGTCCTTCTCCAATTGAAGGGAAAAGAAGCGGCAGCTCTGTCCAGGAACGAGATGGGAAGTTTCGAATATGATGCTAGCTTCTGAATAGTGGGCCGTCGAATGCTCTTCAAGCTTGTTGACAGAGCTGGCCGCGAGTGGCCGGTGCTTGATTTAGGCGATGACGGCGTGCCTTGGTTTCGATAACGGGAATGTGAAAAGTCGATATGCCAGGCCAGGGATGATGCCTTCCAAGGCAGAGCGAGCGTATCCAGCGACGAGCCACAGCAAAGGTCAACGGCGAAAGGAACGAACGTAAAGAGAGCGAAGAGTCAACATTTGACTTTCGGGTCTCCAATTGTTGGCGATTGAAGCAGGAATCATCGGCGGCCTGGTGGAAGGCGAAGGTAGGAGAGTCGAGGCGCAGGTGCAGGTGCAGGTTGGCAGCGGCAGTAAGCCAGCTCTGGCCAAGGTCGAGGACGTGGAGAACGCAAGTCACCAGTGGGCTCCAAAGCTTTTCGTATCTCTTGGCAGCAAAGGTGGTGCGGCGGGCCAACCAGGAAGCTCGATCGTTCGAGTCCAGGTGTGTGCCCGGACTGATTGTGGGAGAACTGCGTGGGAGCAAGTGGGCGCCACAGGCAAATACTGATCAAATACCGGGAAAGAGGGCAAGATCTGCGCCACGTGTGGTATTAACACGAGGCCTGCACTTCGAGAGGTTGCTGCGAGCATGCAGAGGCGGAGGCAGAGGCGGAGGCGGAGGTGGAGGCTGAGGAAGAAGACTTCTGTGCCGGTGAGGAAGCTGACTGAGCGTGGGAAAGTATGTGCGTACTGGCGGTATATACTGGGAGGAGCGTTGTGGGAATGCCGTGGGGACGGACAGGCAAGGCAGTGAGTGACGGACACTTGCTTCACCACGGTGACGTACGGTGGGCGATTCGTGAAGACGACGAACGACGAACGACGAACGACGAACGATGGTCCCGAGGCCATGCATGGCTTTCTAGGTGGGAAACGGCATCCGATACATATCCACTCCACTTCATACTGTACTGCTCTGCTTCTTGAGCACAGCTCCAAGCTCCTCCAGCTGGTCAGACTCTGTTCCAGCAAACGATTGAGCTCTCACAAACGATTGAGCTCTCCTCAGCTGGAGCCTGCAGCCCGTGAGAGGCTGAGAGCAAGCATTATCTCGTCCATGATTATTACTCCCCCTCCCGGCACGGGCATGCTTGCGTGAGCCGTGCGGCTATTACAGTACTGGTAAGCGGTAGATTACGAGCTCGCTGTGGACCGTGGTGCAGCTGCCTGCATGCTGGCATTTTGCGTGCTCCAGCATGTGTGGGACGGCCTTTCTCGAGAGGAGGCTGCATTATTTATACATACATACAAACTCGCCATTGTCTGCTGCAAATCCACCCAGCCCAACATCGTAGCCTTGCAATTTACCTGTCCTGGGCCTGGGCCTTGTCAGACGCACACAGACACAAACACACCAACACACACTCACCATACCAGCCTTTCGCCCAGGCCTTGTCTGATGCTGGCGTGCACGGCCAGAGAACGTGAAAAATGACCAATCATTGGCTGCCTACCCCTCGCAAAATCTCCCCTGCTGTCCCTGCCTTCGGACTGGCTCAAATTCGCCAACTTCGCCAACTTCGCGTCTCCCGCCCGCCCCAGTGCGTGCGTGCTCCAAGCGATTTCCACCCTTCCAGCGTGGAATGGGACTGCTCTTCTCCAACCTTCCCATTGCCGTTCTCAACTTGCCCTCACTTTCAACCTCCTTCTCTTTAATCTTGCTCCTCCTTTGCAAACCCTCGCTCCCCCCACCAAATACCCTACTTCCATACTATCTCGCTCTCCCTTGAATAAAATCAATCGACCAATCCTTCGAAGGGTCTAATTTCCTCGTTAGAGACCTTTGACGCCGACCTTACCTTGGCCCCGACAAAGCCTATCGACCTCCTCCGCCATTCTGATCTCCTTTTCTAGGCTCCGCACGTCTATTCATCTGGCGAGCGCAATCGCCTTGAGAATGTCCTCTCCTTGGAAGAAGAAACAGCCGGAGGTGGTGGCCGATGCTGTTTTGAAGCGAGCTGAACTGGGCAAGGTCTGCCCACTCTCTTACTTGACTCTGGTCTCGATCAGCACTCTGACACAACCAACACAGATTGGCAGAAAGTTGAAGGCAACCCTTGCTCTCGCACAATACAAGACTACTCGGGGCTGGGAGAACCTCTCCCTTGCCGCAATCGAGCCGAAGGTCGAGGAAGAGCTGAGGCTGAGGAGACCCCTCTCCAGCGGGGACATACTTTCCGATTCTTCATCAAGCTCAGCTTCGAATTCGGAGTTTCACTTCCCTGCTTCTCGCCAACTCATGAGCTCCCCCCTCAAAGAAGCCGCCATCTTCTCCGACCAGATTGGCCCCCGGAGTGGTACCAGAAGCGGCAGCGGATACCCAAAGCGCACGTATCGTGATGCCTTTGACCTTCCAGGCTCCAGTTCGAGCAAGAAGTACCGCTCTTCTCCAACTACATTCCGCAACACCGTTGGCAGATCGGCAATCCCGTTCAACAACCTACAGCAAACAAAGTCGTCTCCTATCAAACCTCGGAAGCATACTCACTTCACGACATCGAGTGGCCCGGGCATCTCGTTCTACTCCTCTGGAGCTTCTCCTTTGCCCAGCCGCGACCATTCTACCAACTTTGCTGCTCTATCAGATGAAGAAGAAAACTCACTCCCCGTCCATTCCTTCAACCACATCCGCTCATCTCCCCCACGCACTCCTCCTCCAATTCGCAATCGAGGCAACGGAGGCCGTCGAAACAAGGACAAGAATGGCAAGCTAGGAGAGGAGGGCGCAGACTTACTTCTCTTCCTTGCGACCTCTCCATCTCCGGCCAACCCTGCATCTCGGAACCGCATGGCGCCTCCTTCCACCCCACCCCCAAAGAACCCGGCCCTGCCTTCATCCATGATGAACACCCCTGGAGGAGGTGCGGGATTACTCTCGATCTTTGGTGGACCCAACACACCCTCCTCAAACTTCAACTTCGAGGATTATGTTAATGTCACACCGAGCCCAGGGCAGAATGCTTGGCCCAAGACCCCGAGGACCGTCAGGACTCCGGCGATGTCCAGCCGAAGAAACCTCGACTTTGACGGCCTCAATCCGCCCCTCGTCAGCCCAGCTACTTCGAAGCGTACTGGTCTCGGCATGCAATTGGGTGGTCAATTGGGAGGTGAGCTTCTGCCTTGATCTGCGATCACGACACGACTTGTGTTTACGAAGTTTACGTTGCATTTTGTATGATTTCTACGGACGTATAAACGGCTCTCATCTATTCCCACGACTAAGCATGCACCGATTGAGATATATATGTTAGTGCTTCATGGAGGCGGGGTGAAGCTCGATGCACAGCCCCTTTTCGCTTCCGGCGAGCAAATGCAGATCGTCTGATTACGGTGTCAACGCATTTGGATTCTGTCTGGCGGTGGTGGTGATTGTTTGTTAATGTTTCATACCCACATTGGTGTGATCCTGCTATGGCGAAGCGGTGCAGTGGCCGGTTGGTCGCGGGGGGGTTTGTGGAGGTGTGGCGATACAGGACTTGTATCAGGATTAGGAACTCTCTCGAGAGCACGAAGACGCGCCGCGCGTTATTCTCGCGTCGCGCGTCGCGTCACCAGATCTGGCGGTGGATGTGGGTGTGGCTGGCCTGATGGCTTGGCAACACCCCGCAACACCAAGTACTGTAGTAGTGGCGCTTCGGGACCGTCCAATCAGGCGCAGTAGATAGTCAGTCAATCAATCAATCCCGGTCTGGTTTCAAGTGGTTTATTGTGCCCCAAGACCAAGACAAAAGTAGAGGATGACGTATAGGATAAAATAGTATCGTCGGAGCAATGAGAATAACATGCAGAACTGGGCAAAATCCGGCCTGGCCTGGTTTGGTCTGGTCTGGTCGAGTCTCCATACGGAGTACGGAGAAGACCCAGCCGAGGTTGGCGTGCCGCCACAACGGAGCCGGCGCTATTCGAAACCTCATCCCCGCTTCTGTCTTTCATTCTCCCCTCCACAAGATCGCCCGATCTCCGTTGCCCTCGTCCAGTATGGAAGCATAGAAGACCCTCGCGGCTCGGACTGGTGACACCTCGCGAATCATGTTTCGCCAGCCGGTCCAACATGTCACCGTCTGGCAGAGCTGAGAGCTCAAGACCTCGGGTGTAAAGTACGGAGTACGTAGTAGTACCGTAGCACCGTAGTACTTTCATTTTCAGTTGAGTGCGAGTGCGAGTGCCCGTGTCCTCCGTTTAAACCAAATTTTTCTCACACCTCGTCGTCCTTATCTCTCTCAACCTCTGTCTTCTTTCGTCTTCCTTCCTCAAGATCTTCAAGCATTCGTCATTCCAGCGCTCGAAATGCAACTTCCCATTGAGGTAGCATTGGTGGCATCAGCTGCGTATATCATCTACCTAGTCATCTCCAATTTCCTCGTCTCGCGTCAAAACGCAGCCAATGCTCGGACACTTGGATGCAAAGAGCCGCCAGTCCAAAGAAATCGATACCCATTGGGCATAGACAATCTCCTCCGCGCAATTAATGCCGACAAGGCCAAGCAATTCCCAGTCGACGCCATAAAAAGAACAGTCGACAACGGCGCTATTACTTACCAATACTCACTTCTGGGAAACACGAACTATTTCACTGCAGACGAGAAGAATATCCAGACAATCCTCGCAACAAACTTCTGTGATTGGGATGTAAGTACCTTTATTGGGGATGTTCTCTTGTCTTCTTGGACAGCGTGACAGTCGAAACCTCCTCCAGAGCAATCTTTGCTGACTGCCTTGTCGCCAGCTGGGACCAAATCGCAGAGGAACTTTCTGGCCACTTCTTGGCAACGGTATATTTACATCCGATGGAGCAGGATGGGAGCATTCTAGAGCAATGATGAGGCCACAGTTTGCACGGGATCAAGTCAGCGACTGTAAGTATAGTTCTCTCCGCACGCATTCCCCTTTCCAAATATCTTCAGAGCACAACACAAGTGAGGAACTGTTCGATTTCCTAGACTCTCACTTGTGAAGGGACGCTGATTCCCAGAACGTCTAGTGGACCTGGAGGAGAGGCACGTTCAAAACATGATGAGAGCATTGAATGTGTCCATTAGGGGTGATAATTGGACGGATTGCGTCGACCTCCAAGTACTCTTCTTCAGATTGACCCTCGACAGCGCTACTGAGTTCCTCTTTGGGGAATCTGTCGACTCCCAATTACAGCTTCTCCCAGGATACCAGAATGAGAAGAGTGTCAACAGCCTGCACTCTTCAGATTTCGCTTCCGCATTCGATCGGGGGCAGATGGCTCTTGCCACCAGAGCGAGGTTCGCCTCACGGTATTGGCTTGTGTGGCCGAAGGGCTTCAAAGAGTCCTGCAAAGTCTGTCACGAGTTTATCGATCACTTCGTCAGACTTGCACTTTCGAAGGAGCTTAGGGAAAAGGAATTGGGGAAGGGCAAATATGGAAGGAAAGAGAAATATGTCTTCATGGAAGCTTTAGCAGCAGAGACCCGTATGTAGCTTTCTGTCAGTGCATCCTTATCCATTAAAACACTGACTTCAATGCTTCAGAGGATCCGATTGAATTACGCTCTCAACTGCTGAATATACTCCTCGCCGGTCGAGATACTACGGCGTCTCACTTGGGATGGTTGTTCTTCTGCTTAACTCGGGACGCAGTGAGATATCAGAAGCTGCGGGACATCATCATCGACCAATTTGGAACATACGACAAACCAACAGAGATCACGTTTGGAAAGATTAAGAGCTGCCAGTATCTGCAGCACTGCAATAATGAGACATTGCGATTGTACCCGGTCGTCCCGCTCAATAGTCGATTTGCTAATAAGGATACTGTATTGCCCAGAGGAGGCGGCATGGACGGAAAGTCTCCGATTTTCATCCCAAAGAATACCTCCGTCGATTACTCGGTTCATGTGATGCATCATAGAAAGGATATCTGGGGACCTGATGCAGAGGACTTCAATCCTGAGCGGTGGAATGGCAGACGAGTTGGCTGGGAATTCTTACCCGTGAGTGCCACAGTTTCGGGACTTTCAAATCCCCTCCCTCACCATCGACTAACTTCGAGCAGTTCAACGGAGGCCCGAGAATATGTATAGGACAGCAGTTCGCAATTACAGAGGCCTCTTATGTCACAATAAGGCTACTCCAGCGATTTGACAAGATGGAGAATCTAGAAACAGACCCCGTTGTCCGGCACAACCTTACATTGACAAACTGCAATGCAAATGGAGTCAAAGTCAGGGCTCACGTTGTAAAGTTCTAGTGTGTAGCTTGGATTTAGGATTTAGGATTTAGAGCCGGCTGCTCTGGCTGTTCGGGAGTTTTCGGCGATGGCAGCCTCGATTATTCCCTTGCAACTCCAACGGATTGAAGGATACGTTTTGGGGTGAGCAAGGATAACTAACTCCTTGTTCAGTGCTTGCAGGTCAAAAAAACTAAAGAGTGGAGAATTGAAAATGAAGAGCCCTTCTTGGGCATTCCACAAAACAGCGTCTCGTTTTGTGGCCTTTCACTGTCCTTCTGAGTGGCGACCATATTACATGGGTCCAGTCGAGCAATGTACAGGACAGTTTTGATATTTTCACGCCGTGCCCAGAGTAATAATTATCTTATCTGATGATCTCCCGTGCGTGCAGCGCTCGGCAAGATAGCCGAGGCGATCCTGCCGCAACGCCAACCGCACCCCGCATCCTCCCCTCAGCCATTTGAAGCGTTTCGTCGTCTCAGACGTTTCTATTTACGCACCGTGCTCCAACACAGCCCCGTACTGCTTCTCTGTACGCTTCGCTGACGAACTCACCGTCGATCTCATCTGCCCTCGTCCACACATGATCATGGCAACATCTGAGAATCTCACCAAACGATCAACCGCTTCCTCGACCCCTCCAAACAAGCGGGTCTGCACGTCCCCGCGAACAACGTCCTTGCCTATATCCAAGCCTGCTCGGAGCATAGAGTCCATCATCCTCCTTCCTGAAGACGCAGTATGGGCACTGCCCAAGCAGTCCCTCCGTGAATACTTCCTCTCTCTTCAGCAATACGCTCGGAACCCCTACCCATTACAACCGGCGCTGCCCTCACTCATCACCCCCACCGACCCTGACCTTCCTGCCGACCTCCCCCCGTTACTCCGTCTGCCCCTCGAAATCCGAGAGCTCATTTACACCCACCTCCTCCCGGCTCCATGCAACCCAATCCGAGGACCGCACCCACGGCAACTGCAAACCCACATCCTGCTCACCCAACCCATAGTCCCTTCTCTCCTCCTTCTGAACCACCAGATTCGCTCAGAAGCCCTACCCATCCTCTACGGCTGCCCTACGCAAATAGTCCACGTAACAATCAACTACAAGCTCTGGACGCACAAGACAATGCGAAGCGACCTCATTCTCTCCTCAGCCCTCACCTCCTCCATAAAACACCTGCGTCTTTCCATCCACCTAGGCTCCGAAAAACGAGCTACGAAACCAGGAGAGGTTGAAGCCGATGCCCGGATCACAGAGATCAAGAAGGGGATCAAGAAGGTGGGGAAGTGGCTGAGTGGCGCGGATGTGCAGAGCCTGAGGATCAGCTGGCAGGAACCGCCCCAGACCTATTCCTGGGAGCAGAAGAAAGACGTGCTGGATGGCATGAAGGTGTTAAGGGCTGTGAAAGTTGATGCTGGAGAGATCAATTGGGGTCTAAATTGGAATAAGGGAAAGAGATATAGATTTGAGATTGATTATTTGAAAGAGCTGGAACGAGCGAGGCAAGATGATGGAAGAGGAAAGAGTTATGAGAATGCCAAGTGCATGGACATGGAAGTATGATCTGCTTCTTGGGGGCTAAAGCGGAGGACACCGAAGCATAATTTTGCCTCAAGAGACGCAATAGATCTTACATAGGGTATCTTTAGTTCATTCCACGATTTTTGGTTTTGGTATTTATAAACATCAAGAAGAAGATTCGCAAGACCACTGCCTAACGCCGCGCTATGGTGACAAACAATCCAACAGCCACCTGCTCCCCATCTTCATAGTTGAATCAATCTCTGTCTGCTTTCCATCTCCCCTCTCTGTGTGGAGAATGAACAAAACTTATCTTTGATTGCAACTACCTCATAAGTCCCTTCCTGGGAAGATTGGATCGTCTTACTATGCTCATACGACACTTCATGCCTCGTCTCCAAAACTTGTGACTTCTGCCCTTTCCGGGCGTTGGTGCTTCTTGTGTAGGTGAATTCGAATGGTGGAGTGCCCCAGAATTCAAATAGAATTTCTGCCTGTCCTCCCTCGTGGATATCAACTTCGACCTGCTTCCCTTTGCTGATCTTAACGCTTGGCATTTCATGCACCAACTTCGAAATGTTTATCCTAGCCTTGCACTCACTGGCTTTGTCTGATACGGCAGTGATGGTGAAGTTTCCGGGCTTCTCCGCGATACGCTTGAAAGTCGTCGTGATGGACTTGGCTTTCCTTTGTACACCTTCAAATGTGTAGAATATCTCGAAAGGTGCTGTTCCCGACAGAGTGTAAGAAATTCGCTCCCCGACACAGTAATCTGCACGGGAATCCAAAGGGTAAATGGTGGGCACGTCATAGACTTGGACTTGAACGTGAGGCGCACCATATTCAGTCTTCTGCTGACATCCATGGGAGTCACGGACCTTTCTCACGCTGACTTGGTGAACACCGAGAGAAAGAACGCGGTGTGGTATCCGGAAGTCGTAATGATTTGTTTCAATGTTTGCAACCTTGACAGTTTCCGGCCGAGAACTGCTTTGATGCTTGATGTCAATTTCGAGGCTGAATGGAGGAACACCGCCCAGCTTGATGGGGATAACTTCGTCGCCAGCTAGTTCTTCTTTGCAGTACTTGTACGATTGTCCAGGTTTGACGAAGTGTGCTGAAGGCTTTCGATTGACTTTCTGCGACAGTACAAGGGGAGTGAACTTTTTGGCTTCGTGATCGTACAAGCCATCGGAAAGCTCAGAGAACTCGTACTCGTACGTACCGGCCTTACCGGTCTCCATCGAGATGGTGGCCAGGCCCAGAGCGGCTTCGAATTCTTTGTTTTGAATGGAGCTCGATCCATGCTCGGGCTTGTGACGAACTTGGTACTTAACATTATATGGTGAAGTTCCTTTTGACAAGTTAGCTCCAATTCGTTGAAGAGAATTCCATAGCGTCTTACCAATTAGATTAACCTCAACCGCATCAATATCACCCTCACAGACCTCGCGTTTTTTGAACTTTTTGCCTTCAGGAATAAGAACAGCTGTGTCTGCAAGTTTGATTTGAGGTCTAGGGAACCAATCCACCTCGAACTTTGAAGCCGTAGGATCAACAGTTCCAGGGCATTGATCATCAGAAACGTCCAAGATTTCGTAAGTCCCACGCTGGTTGACCCGGATGATGTCGTTGGTGGATCTAGCAGTCTTTTCCAGGATGACTTTAGAAGATTCGTTCATATTGTGATATCTAATAGTCCAGGGAGAACGGCCAGTCAAGCGCAGTGGCAGGTCAACTTGTCGGCCTTCCACCTCAACTGTCTTGTGCTTGCCTTCGAGATGTCCGAAGGAGACTTTCGGTCTCTGACGTCTGACTGTGAATTTGACCTCGCTGTTCAAAAATATCTTGCAACCCGTCTTGTCCTGAATGCTTGTGAGAGCCAGTGAATATTCTCCACCTTTGGCTAACGGATCTGTCTGGATCTTCAAGACGTCTGTTTCGATACCGATTTCCTTGGTCTTCTTCCGCTTTCCATCATGAACGAGCTCATACTCAAGAGTAAAAGGTTTCTCTCCCGATAATTCAACGTTCATCTCAACGGGTTCTTCAATACATGCGTCGATAGTGCCAGAGGGGCGTCTGAGATGAGCCGATGCAGGTGGCTTGACGTCTTGCTCCAATAAAAGATCTTTCCCACCGAGTTGGTGACCTTTGTACACCGCATCGTCAATTGAGATGAACCGATATTTGAAATGTCCAGCATCCTTTGGTTTGAGCTCTAACTGATGCCGTAAACCAGGGACTCTGACGCTTTCCATGTGCGATCCACTCTTTGTAGCAATCTCATACCTCACAGTGAAAGGAGGTGTACCTATGAGGTCGAGATCAACGAGCAGGCCAATCGAGTTTCCAGCACATTTATCGTTTATGTTCTCCGCTGTGATGGACAACTGAGGCTCCGGGGGGTTGAGAAGTAGACAGGATGCAGGCTCCTTGATCTCTCCATCGCAGAACTTACTCTTCACTCCAGTTAGTGTGTAGAGACCAGGTTCGCGTATAGCGGGAGTGTTATGCGCCGTCTTTGCGGAGTATTCTTCGAGAATCACTTCCATTCCATGATCCCCACTCTTCGTCAATGTGTCCAGGGGAGAGAATTTCCAGATTAGAGTGTGAGAAGTGTCGTCTGGAGTCCGGCCAGGAGACGCGTACTGGACTGGGAGCTGGACACTCTTGCCATTTGCTACCATCAGAGGGTTTCGAGAGTCGCATCCCGTAAGACGAGCAATAGGGCGTTCGTGAACCGTAAATGCTTGCTCAAGATATGCGCCTTTGGGGTAGTTGTGCTCTCCATCGTCAGCTCCGGTGGAAAAGTTGGCGATATTTCCTGTGGCATCATGAATCTCATCAATGGAGTACAACCAATGGCCGCTGGGGATCATGGACTCATTGAGGGGCACTGTGATCCGATGCGTTCGGGCCCAGGAGACATCCTGGCTCCCCGCAACAACCAATGTGCCTGCCCGAGTAGAGCCCAGAAGAGGCGAGGCAAAATTCTCTGGTTGAATACTCTGGAAGTGATGGACACTCTGGTCACTGTTGGCCGTTCGACTATACACAACTTTCAGTGGTGGAGTTCCTTCGATCTCCATGGTTAGATCCGAGAGATCACCAAGACACTTGTCCGAAGCCGTTGATTTGACAGCTGCTCTCGGACAATTTACTACCAGCGTGTCGGACATTCTCCTCTGAACCTCCAACTTGGTTTTATCCACAACCCTGAGGAGCCGATAGAGACCAGGTTTCTTTGCCGCGTAATTTATAAGTAAAAGGTTGTCATCGGGAGTCTTGTGGGCACTGTTGACTTCTTTCTGGGAAAGCACAATAGTCTCATTGGCATTTGTGTCAAAGTCGATTCGCAACAGCTCCACAACTTTCGGCTTCGTCTGGTTAAAATAGAGGGGTATGTGAACCACAGGACGGATACTGTCAACGCAAAAAGGGTGACGGTCTGGGTTCATAGTCACGGACCTAAGCCATAGTTAGCAGATCTTTTGGTGAAAGTAGTACTGCAATCCGTACCCTTCGGGCAGAATATTAATGATCTGCTTTCCCATTATAAGGGACGAGTTATGCAGAATGCTCGCCGGTCGAACGCTGTTCTCAGAAATAGACATCTCCCTGTCGAAGACGGTTTTCGCCATGAACAGCAGCCATCCTTCAATGGGGAGCTACACAAGAGTCAGCGCAACGACCGCTGATCTGCCTTTAGAAGCTCACCGGTATTCGAAACATCAACATAATGTTCAGAGCAGCATGCAAGCAGCCTGCCACCACAGATGTCGTCTCCGACCATTCCAACCAAGGTATCCGCAAATATGGAACCCCAAACAAGAATATCGAATCAAGGGCGCTCCATTTTAAAAAGAGCCCAATGGAAGTAGTACCGTCTTCCACAAGCTGCCACCAGTCGTATATTCGCCATACTAAGAGTAACCCATACACTGCGAAGGTATACATCCGCTGACTCGGCGCATCGATGAGGTTGACCGGTATGACAGGAGAACTGGGTGACGCAGCAGCAGGGGAGCCATCTGGAAGATTCGGAAGAGGCGATATAACTCTCGATCCATCTTGCGCCGTGTTTGGGCTCTGCTGGGCGCTGCGTGGAGTCGAAGGGTACGACGACCGCATGCGAGGAGTTCCGCTCATGGCATGCTAATCGAGGTCCTTCAGGACACTCTGTACTCGCGGCAGTGCAGAGAAGGGGAGACGTTCGATGGATCAGAGCAGCACCTTTAAATTCGGAGCTGGGTGGTTCGGGTCGCAACTCGAGCAGGAAGAGGGAGTGTTGTTGATTTCGCGACGCGTTTTTCCGCAGTGGATGCGGCTGCACGTGCAACGGAATCGCCTGGGTCAGAGACGACGACCCGAGCTAACTCCAGGCTACTCACTTAAAGAAACAAACGTTCTTCCTTTGTCTGGACTTACATAAAAGATGCCATTTGGCTTGAAATAATGTCTCTAAGCCTCTCTATTTCTCACTTTCCTGCTGAAACTTTCTATTGTAGCAGCCGTGAATTTCCCGTTCATCACCGGTTTGTGCAGATGAGAATTCACTCCACGACGCTGCCTCTGTGCAAAGTTCATGTCACCGCCAGCTCAGCTTTGAGATAGTCCGGAGCGTATCTCGCGCAAAATTACATTTATCTGTGATCCTACAACCTCAAATGGATTGATATCGCCATCCAGCATCAACAATATCTCAAGATGGATGACCCAATTATTCTCCCCTCCGACCTGAATTCGGGGGAGCGACAACGATCATCTAGAGTCAGATCAACCTCTCTACGAGTTAGTGAGACTCCGGAAAGATCAACTCGCAGCACGCCCGTCGCATCTGTCAAGGATACTCCACAGGCTGAAACACAGTCACCCAAAGAAGAGAGTCCAGTGCCTTCAAGAAGCCTCCGGCGACGAAAGAGTGCTTTCTCCAACGGGATTATTTCCGATCCGATTGAGGAGGCAATGAAGGCTTTGACAGAAGAGGAGCGTCAGAATTGGAAAGGTTGGGTTGAGCTTGAATCCGATCCGGTAAGTATTTGTGACTCTTGCCTTTCACGAATGAAATTTCCTGTATGACTATGGTATTCAAGGACTAATTGCCAACATCAGGCTCTTTTCAGTTACATTTTACGAGCATATGGCGTCAGAAATGTCAAGATTCAGGAGATCTTTGGACTCGATGACGATTCATTACTCTTCCTTCTGTATGCACCCCCTGGCTGGGTCAACCTGGCCACCGCTGACCATTTCTGAAGAAAGCCTGTATATGGGTTGATATTCCTCTTCAAGTATCGAGATAACGATGCAGATGAGGATGAGAATGCTCCCAAATGCCCAAAGCATGTCTGGTTCGCAAATCAGGTTGGCGCTGACCCTCAAATTTACACGCGTTCTTGCTAATGCTGCTCAGACAACGAGTAATGCATGTGCTACGGTTTCTCTACTGAACATCGTCATGAATACCCCAGAAATTGATCTAGGAGATGCTCTGACTGCCTTCAAAGAATCAACCAGGCTGTTGAAGCCCCCTTACCGCGGTCAAGCTCTGAGCCATAGTGATTTCATTCGGAATATCCACAACTCGTTCCTGAGGTCAGTGAACGCCTGTTTCAGTTATGCCGGGTGACAATTCTCTAACTGTTCACAGAAAAATGGATGTACTGAATGCGGATCTAGCTCTCCAAAATGATTACGAAAAATGGGTCAAGGCCAACAAGACTCCCAAGAAGAAAATCGCCACGAAGAAAGCATCCAAGAAGAAGACGGAGAAGCAGAGGAGGAGGAGGAGGAAAGATGAAGATGAAGCCGGATACCATTTCGTTGCGTATGTGCCTATCAACGGCTCGGTCTGGAGACTCGATGGCCTGCAAAGACAACCAGTCAATCTTGGTAAGAACGCTCCTCCTTTAGCAGTAATTTTCTTACCTTCAATAAGGCGAACACGGCGAGGATTGGGTCTCACTGGCTAGAGACAACATCATGCAACGAATAGGTCAATACGAAGATGGTGACATTGAGTATAATCTCTTGTCCTTGTGCAAAAGCCCCCTGCACACACTTCAGGGGAGCCTTGCCGAGAACGCCCATTTAATCTTGGATGTTGAGAAGATTCTTGCGGCCGTCATCCCTGATTGGAAGCTGTTCATGCAGTCCCAATCAGATCTCTCAATGTCAATGGACGAGTTGATGGGCTCCTTCGATATTTCAGCAGATCAAATCAACAACGCCAATCCTCCCGAGTCAGCCAGAGAGAAAGCCGAGAAAGCAACCTCGGACCCAGAAAAACTTCTAATCTTGTACAAAGATTTGGTTTCAGAGCAAAAAGCTCTTCGAAGCGAACATGCGCAAGAGGTTGCATCTCTCGCCCAAGAAGACGATTTAGCAGACACAAGAAAACAAGATCACGCGCCGGTTGTATACATGGCAATTAAAGCACTTGCTGAGGCCGGGGTCCTGAGGGATATTGTTATGGATCTGAGGGGTGATTAAGACCAGGAATGCTTTCGTGGGAAAGCAAGTGTTACTCTGGTATCTGATAACATCACTGTAATGAAAACCATCTTGCTAGTGGCAGATTGTCATCCTCGAAAATCGCAAAGTGTTGATCTTTGAATTTCCCTCTCCCGAACATATCTAAAGTCCCCCCTAATCTTCCGGGTACTCATCTCGTATGTTTGATACAAAAATCCTCTCTTCTTTATCCCACCGCTTGAAGAAGCGGCCAGCCAGACTCATCAGAGAGATGGGAAATTCTGGTTCGATGATTTCAATGTTCTCCTCCGCGACGTAGCGAATACTCGTATCTTCGACACTAGATGTTCTGTCCGTAAGCTATTTTATCTTTCTAAAACATGAGGAAGGGGTGAAGCCGGCCTCGATCCAGTGATCGGGGCCTCAAAACGGGAGCCTATCTGGGCAAGACGACAAGGGCTTCTCTTTCCTAAGTACTTACAGTGCATGGTAGAAGCTTTGATGTCTCCCCCTGGCGAGAGAATCGACATGGTTAATCGACATCCAATCGGAATCCATACCACACTCAATGTCCCATCCAGTGATGACAGCTGTGTAGGCATATCGTCGATGGCGGAAGACTTGACCCACTTTGTACTTTACTCCTTCTCGAGATGCTCGTGTGTTGCGTAAACGAAGCTGTTTCGGCGTTTGGTCTGCAGCGCGCACGACACGTAGTGCTTCTCGAAGTTCCCAATGTTGAGCATTTGTAGGGTTATTGTATGACGGAACAATGTGCTGCTCGATCAGAGAAGCATCCATCGGGTAAAGCCGTTCGAATCTTTCCAATATCAGGGGAATAAATTGGCTCTGAGTCGTCCCCTCGGATCTCCGAAGAGGGGTGCCAAATATATAGTTCGCCCACAACGCTGCATAAAATGCATTGTCAAGATCAGCAAATGGATTAGCATAAAGTCGAATCGTGGGGTGTCCGGTGTTTTCGGCATTCCCGTGGTGCGCTCTGAAATCATGGACAGTTGCCAAGATATTTCTGGAGGTCCGCAGGATGACATTAGCTGTACTGGAATCCCCCAAGTATTCAGCGTATTGGCTTGGCTGAAGACCCCACTCCGATAACATTATTCTAAGGGTCTGTATCGGCACTTCCTCCTCTGATCGATACGGATCCAGATACATCGGGTCTGGTTGAGGATGTCCAGTTGCTAATGGCCGACCATCAAGTGTCTCGTCGTCTCGGGGGAATACCATGGCATGAACGTGGTTTGGTATTCCACAGCAGCGAGCATCAATGCCCACTCGCTGTGCCAGAACACAGAATATGGCAACAGAGATCAGGGGCAGTGAAGGATGTTCTTGATCCTGTAATGCAATGCCAATAAAGGTGTTTTGCAAGTCTCGGTAAGCAAGCTCAGTGGAAAGTCCTGTAAGATTGCGATGTCGTAAGAACCTAGCCACTGTCAGAGCTTTTATACGGGTAGACTGTTGGTCCAGGTCACGATGTTCAGCGCGGAGAACTGAAGCCAGGTCATCGAAGATCTCCGATATCTGGGTAGTATCAATTTGCAAAGTTCCTCAGCCATCAGCCACAAGAACTTACCTCGAGGAGATCTCCACGTTGGTCATGTAAGACAAATAAATCAAAGGATCCCAGAGCTCTCTCGAGGGAAACGGGTTCGCCTCTCAATAGCTTCTTCCATTCCGTCAATGCTATAGAACGATGGACGTGGTCTAAAACAGCATTGGCGTAGTATCTGTAAGTGCGTTAGACCACAATCCAGCGCGATTGAGAATCAACGGCTTGCCTTCGAGCCAAGACGTCTTCGGCCGTCTCAGAGGTACGGCAATGCTTCAGTAGAGTATCCTTGGCATCATATCCAAAGTCGGCTATCAATTTAAACTTTTGTATTCGGTTGACCTGCCCCTCGATAGTGCTGTCCAGAATAGCTGTGGTTTCAGATTCTACTTTCTTCCTATGCTTGTACAGGGTCTTCCAATCAACATCTCCCACATTCCCCATAAATTTCTGTTTGATTCGATGCTTCGAGTCCCAGTATTCAAAATGCACTCGACAATGGTGCCTCCAAAGAAGAGGCTCGCTGGCAAGTCTGCTGAAGCGTTTCGATACGCGTTGCACGTTGAAGAGGAGGTCGCTCGGCGAAACGTAGAAGAGGATGTGCTGCAGAACTTCGTCCGGGAGGTCGCTCCAAGCGGACAGAGGCTCCCGACGAGCCAGGGTGGTTGCTGCCGTCATTCTGGTGGGGGAGGAGGTTGGGAGTGGCGTGGGTAGAATTGCGTCGACGTTTGCGGGTGTTCTGCTGCTCGTTGCATTCAGAGACGTCTGGCTCGAGGTTGTGAACCGACGGCTCTAGAGGCGATGATGCGCTTATCGATAACACGTGCCCACCTTTGAAGCTCCCGTCCCGTCAACCTCAACGCCAGCAGCGACAAGAGCCAGTTTGGTCTGGTCATTGACAGATGATGCAAAGCACTTTGCACTTTGCACTTTGCACATTGCACTTGCAAGGCGAGGCGGCGATGGCAAGGCGAGGCATCCAAAGGGCGGCCCTCCCCCTTCGGGTCCCCGCAAGCAACGGTACGTTTTCAGTACACACTCCGCCATGGCGACTGAGCACTGAAAATCAGGCCAGCCATGTTCATTCGAGTACTGGTATTGATTGGTTCACGACGGAAGGCCGTGAGGCTGTTCACGCATTTCTACCCTTCCGGGCTTGACATGCTATTAGTCAATCTTGCACAGAGCATGCGTTCGTGCTCGTGCCCGTGCTCGTGGAGAAACTCTGTACTTTCGTACCCCCAGCCTTTCTCGACTCGCTCTCGTGCCCCTGGCCGTGGTTCGCTTTGCTTTCCGCTCACGGCCCAGCCACAGAAGAAGCCATTCTGGGCTGCTGTGGCGTCATGTGGCGTCCTGTCCGGGAGAGGAGATTGGCCCGCTTGTCAGCCTGCAGCCCCTCAGCCGGCAGACGCGACACCAGCAACGGAAGGGTACCTTACGGAGTACATAGGGAAGGGGAGGCACGTGGGCGGGGAAGGGTGCAGGTGCAGGTGGTGCAGCGGTGTCACGTGTGGTGCAAAAACAACGAAAATTTGCAGGGGCGCGCCGGAAGGCTCCTCGCCTCCCCCTCGCCTCCCCTCGCCTCGCCTCATAAGTATCCCAGCTTCCGACTCCGGCTCCGACTTCGACACCGACCCCATCCCGACCACTTGCACCAAACGAGCATTTAGTTCAGCGCAAACACACACATTTCTCTGAATCCCATAGCATAGCTATCCGCCAATCGACAACCCATTACCCGTGCTGTGAAAGTTGCCAACCTTACAACCTCCCGCCTTGCTCCTCTCCTGGTGGCTGTGGTTTCAGCTCTGAACCATCGCTTCGGATTCACTGCACAGCTCACGTGCGCATGAGATGACCCAGCATGAAGTTTGCTCGTGAGTTCCGGGATGCCTTGGCAAACGAGGGCTTTCCTGCCCGTTGGGTCCAGCATGCCGTACCCTATGGTGAACTCAAAAAGTGCCTGAAGAAGGTAAGACCATATTTGTCCCGATTGCCGTGGGAATTGAGTATGAGATGTGAATGTCCGAGAAGTTTTAAGGCCTAGCAACCTCAGCGTGGTAAATCCACAAGCCTTGAGGGCCAGGGTATAGTTTTACCATCTATACACACCTCCACGGTGTCTGTTACTAGGCTGGGACATGGTGGCGCTGCAAGACCCATTTCTACACATTCATGTCTTATATCCCAGGCCTTCGCACGGGGCGGCTTCTTTTCCAATGTCTAATGCATGACAGGTTCGAGCTGAGCTCGACGGCCTCGGTCTCGACAGTGCAACTCTTGCTCACTTAAAATCACTATCTGATCGAGAGACATCAAGTGGAAGGAGGGGAAGTGCTTTCCACTACAGATTTGATGGTAAGTGTCTCCCCTCCCCCTGAACTTGCCCAGCTAATTCCTGCCCAGGAACCGAGAGACCCATTCCAAGGCTCACTTTATTTGTCCAGTTCGAGGATGGCGTCGCTGTTGATGCAGCGTTGACCCCCGGTACTAAAAAATATCTCGAAACTTTGGCTCGGAAAGGGGCGCCTGGGGACTCTCTTTCAGGGAGCCCCGAAATCGAAACCCAGTCGAATGAAGCATCAAGCGATGAGTGAGTTTACCTACCTTGTCTTCGAAGCCGTAAAATGAAATGCTGACGGTCGTGGAGAGCAAGCCATGAGCTGTCTGAGCCGGCCCTTCCTTATAGACCACGAGTGAAACGAGTGGAAATCCCCTTAACCTTCGACGCCGAATTTTTTGACATCCTCTTAGACGATGTAACCTCACTAGATGCCCTACAATCGGAGGAGCAGAAAATTCTGGGGGACGAAATCACGGAGCTATCCACTGAGGTCACTACTGTTACGCAGTATGGAAGTCCCTACAACCACTCATAGCCTAGATGCTAACCTGAAATGCATAGACGCAAGATGTTCCACAAGACAGATATGTACCGGTGGAGAGAGTTAATCGATGTCTACCTCCAAGCCGGTGTGTTCTTCTCCACACACGAAATTGACCACGGAAGTCGTAGCCATGCGGCCGCGGCACGACAGTTGCAATGGTTTCAAAGCGAGGTAACCAGAAGGGGTCTTATCGATCTCTTCAAGTTACCGGCGAGTCGTCCGACGTTTGATCGCTTCATTGCTATAAATGTAACTTTGTTAAAGAACTTGAAGTTCCAAGAAATCAACAAGAAAGCCATTACCAAGATCTTGAAAAGTATGGTTCCACTTTCAATGCATGCCATTGAACTTTACTGACCGGTGAGCAGAATTTGACAAAAGAACTCATCTTGGCGTAGGGAGAACATTCCCAAAGATCATTGCATCGGATCCAATAATGTCTGAAACCATGGCCAAAGCAGTTTGTGCCCAAATGTCAACCGACCTCTCCCAAATTGTACCTCAACTGGACGACTATTCGTGTCCCATCTGCTCGGAGGTCCAATGGCGGCCCGTACGCATGAAGTGCCAGCACATTTTCTGCAGCAATTGCGCTGTCAAGATGCAGAAGCAGAAGAGAAAGTTCTGTCCACTTTGTCGAGAGGATGTGGTTCTGCAAGCCGACGAAGGTGGGTTGTACTCTGTTTGCCTTTCGTTAGATTTTGAGACCGGTGGATACCGCGATTGGAATTTAGAACAGGCTGACCAAGACTTAAGATAATGTGGATAAAGGTCTTCAAAAATTCCTCGAGAAAAGCTTTCCAAAGGAGGTGAGGGCGAAGAGGATTGAAATAGAAACTGCAGCAGGGATCGAGTAAGCACTATCTGAGTTCAATATCTTACCCTTGAAGGCGATGCTAATTCAAAAATAGGCAATTTGGTCCTTCATACAAGCATCCCTCGGATGGTGGCGGATGCCAGACTATGTGAGCCGGGCCCAGATAGTTTCGGCCATGGACAAGGCCTCAACCAGCCAAGGATTCATTAGGCACATAGATACCCAGTATTGTAATTGGTAATGTTTTATATTTTCCAGTATCAAAGCCCGATTTTGAATAGGGGGTTGGTATTTACATTCCCAACCTTTTCTCGATTTTAAACTGGTAGTGGGTGTCTCAAATGAGCAGAAATTTATACTTCCCCATCTGTCGAAGAATCCATGGGAATTTGATGCATCCTAGGCATTCTACAAAGAAACCCTAAGCTATGCTTCGGGAGTTTTGTCCTGTTTCTTGATAGTTTGTCAGTGCGTCTCCACAGACTAGATACCTAAAAAGCGTCCGTCGATCTGGGGCCAGGCATAATAGGAAAGCTCTGAATGATCTTGCTGCATTCGGCCGGTTGCCTGTGTTGAGTAGGGTGCAAGGGAGGAGGAGCCAAGGACCTGTAACAGGCCACTGGTGAACCAGAAGCTGGATCATCAGGGATACATCAATCTTGCATGTGGTTTCAACAATGCTTGAGCAAAGACCAAGCATTATCTCCTGTGCAGAGCGTTCTTGGTTGCTAAGAATTTGGTCTACTTGATGGAGAAGTTCTCCACTCATTAATAACAGGTCACGGAATAAGTCAATCAAAGCAAGGCTCAGTAAGTCGCTCGAGGACTTGACTAAAGCGCGACTTTTGAACTAGAGGTCATCACAAAATTTGTGTGACACTAGAAGCACAATCTTCCCATTCAAAGTGACAGCCAGGTAGAAGCTCAAAGGAATCTAAAGAATTGCACAAGCTAGTGAAGCCAACTAGTACCTAGACGCTGTTCAAACTTTGCGTATCGAATTCGAACCCCGAGAAAAACAACCCATTCCGGAGATGTCGACTTAGGTGGTCCTTGAGATGGCTCTGAAGGCAATAGTTGTCTTAGCTAAAATAGCAAAGCTGTTGCAGTGTATTTGTACCTTAACGACCAAACTCTCAGCTCGTTAAAGATGTTCTTGGGATACTAGTTAGAATGTGGCGCCTCATGAATCCCCCATCCCCATGGACAGAGAAGCAAGACTCATTTTCAATGTTGCCACTATCCTAAGTCAACTTGAATATTTCAGCTACTTTCTCATCCTGATGTTTTCTGCATGGTCATACTGTACATCGAAATCTCCGTATCCTTCTGAATTTGATACGTGACCCGATTGATTGAGGATGACAAAAATGCGTGCCTCTCCTTTGCCCACTTCAACCCCTTCCCGTGAACTTCGATATACCACCGCATTAGTCTACTGTTAATGGCCTATCTTGGAACAATCAGGCTATCAGGTCTTCCCCTCAATGTCCCAATGAGCGTTGGTCGAAATTATTAGATGGCTTTCAATATTTCGTGAGGAGTTTTGAAGCTTTTGGGACATATGCGAAGGATGGTTCGAACATCAAAATGAAGCAATTCAGGATTTAGATGAAGTGCCTCAGCCCATAACCAGCCTTCTCCCGAAGCATATTCGGGTCCTCCAAGGGAGTTACTCGTTTAAAAGCAACTTCTTCAACAAGCCTGTTGCCAGCAGTCATGAGAATCTGCGAGAAACGCCCTCCCCCCATAAAAAAGGGGCGGTACGGGATTTGTGACTCCATACAAGGCACTTGAGACGATTTCTAAGTCAAGTACAATTTCAGCAGAGTTGTGTGGTGAAAGTTTGGTTGGAAAACTTCCTCCGACCTTGAGATCCTTGAGGGAACGAATATAGCCCATGGCGGACCATAATTGGGACGAATTTGAGAAGGCAGAGTTAGTAAATATTAGTAACCCCCCCCCCCCAAAAAAGACATACAAGTGAAAAGAGTTGAGTTTGCGTTTCCTCACTTATCAGCCTTTCAACGTGGTCCATCTCACAACTTGCGTTCGCCCGTGTAAATGAGAGTATTGGACCGTCGACCTATGATTCAGGACACACGTGGTAGTCAGATGGAAAGCCGAACCTTTGCATTGCCCCTCGCTGTATGGTACGCCTAACTTTGGAATGGTCGAAAGCCCCTCAGACTCCTAAACATTCAAACCTCTCGCCCTTTGAGCCCTAATGTTATTCTGAGTGCTAATGTTCCGAGGCTACGCCGTCTTGGCAGTCTATACGCCGGATGGACTGGATCGAGGGGATACAACACGGGGTCAGAGCCTGTACTCTTGATGTGACAGCCTAGACACACTGACATTCCTAATTTAGAGCCGATTTACAAAATGAAGGATCTAAACACACTATTAGAACCTTCCTAACCCCGGCCTTTCAGTGTGCTATTAGAACATCAAAAATATAATTGGAAGCCAAGAGAATGCAGAAGATTGATGGATTCGAAGATCTACCGGAGAAAGTGCCTGAAGTTGTTCGTGGGTTCGTGGTCGAGGAGGAGCAGTGCTGTATTTAAGAGGAGAATGAGTGAACGACATTCAAAAACAAGGGCAAGGGCTGAGCAGGCGACCCGACGGCACAAGAAGAGTAAAATACGTCCGGTGTATTTTAGGAGTGTGCCCAACCATTGGCCATGTTGAGTGCATTCGCTTTGCATCTCAGCATTTCAACCAGAGAACTCGCGCGCCAAATACTAAGCAGGAGCTATTGACTAGGAAGCCCTCATACAAATGACTCGAGGACTGTTGACGAAAGGCATTAAGGCCGAATCAGTCGACTTGGGTGATCCTCAAGATAATCACAAACACTATCTGGCCTCCAAATATACTTAAGCACCGCCATGAGAATTCGGAGCAACACGAGGTCAAGCACGTTAGCCTCGCAGAAGATACGCCAGCTGACTTACCTCAATACGGAGCCTTTAAACGCGAAGAATAAGCAGACAATATAGCTGAGATCGAGAATAAAGCTTAAGACGAAGCATCTCAAATCCACGAGTTCAGGCCGCGGACCAGAAACTGTGCTATAGAGTGTTGTAGAAGAGATATCTGCGGAAAGAAAGAACATGGAGATTCTCTCCAAGATGGAAAGGAAAGAAGACCGTGAGGATAAGCTGAAGGCTAAAGTACAATCGGGGAGAGCTCGAAGGTTATTCCAGGTAGAAATGTTGAAAGATCAGGAAATAACCCCTCCCCTCCCGCCTTGCTCCTCAATTTCCGACTTCGCAGACGGTGGCCAATGGATGATCCAGCAAATACACCCAAAAACTTCAGTGTATCTTGTCAAAGGGCTCAAAATTTTAATCTGGACTTTGGTAAGAGTTGGTAGGCTTATTGGACGATAGAAGGTTGATACAATCAATGGATGTTCTTCCGCCGAGGATCGGCGGTGTTGAGAGAGCTCTAAGCTCTAGCACAAAAAATGGCTAGAGATGCAAGATAGGAGATTGAAGACGTCCATATCAAGGAATTGACACCAAGAGCAGAGAACTCTACAATTATGTGAAGAACTACGGGAGGAGATTAAGTGCCGGATAGACAGGTCGGCAAACGAGAAGACGGCTCTCAAGGGGCGTATACGAGAGAGTTGCCACGCTCACCCTTGGCCACTAGAATGTTTGTCTCTGATGCCCAAGCCCATGCCCATACCCAGAAATCTCAAATCACCTGCGTGACGAGTGCCGGTATTATTGAATCCGCTAATTTCATCACAGGAGCTTCTGCAATTACTTATCCCTCAACACCGACTTTAAGGTGGACTCTTGTTAGGGTGAAGGATTCGAACCTCTTCTTGCCTGCAAACCTGCGAATGCAAGATACTTCCACAATCCGCTCGCACTTCACCTAGGGTGGTAAAATTTGACAGTACGACGCCTCACCACGCTGGGCGTGGAAAGTGCGAGGGAAGGGCCGCGCACCTATCCTCAATGCGAACCACGCAACAAGACAGTTCGTCAATCGGTTGGCAGCTAATGAGGGGCGAGGTTGGTTGGCAGACACCCAAGAAAGATCTGGTTCGTTCTCCGAGGCTGCAGTGCTGCTAGCATACTAAACTTTCAATATAACACCTGTTGGTGTGCAACGATCAACAACCACTCGGAAGCCCCTCACAATCGCCATTTTTGGCCTTCCACAATGGAAAATACAACGGGGTGTACCGTTTGCGGGCACTGACGAGCCTGGATCAATTAATCGCAGCCGCAACTGCAGGTTTGATACCGCCGTCGAACGAGCCAAAAAAGGACGAACTGTTGCTCTGGTGGACGACAGTATTGTGCAATACACGGCCAGGTTCCACGGCAAGTGACGCATCAAATCATCATGCGGGATCAAGGGCGTAATGACCCACAAAAGCTTCCTAAACGGTGAGTTTGCTCCATTCAGCCGACTAAACGAGAGGCGATTGATTTACCACATCTTTGAGCGCGTTGAGGCATCATATTGTCAAAATATTACCGCCGCTCGCAAGCGCCAGGCGATGAGGTATCATATTGTTAAATCTATTACTACTGCTCTAGGGAGCCAGGTGATAACTTCCAACGATATGTCCGCCTTTTTTAGTATGTGCCCCTGTCCCAGTGACTGTTGATAGTGGGCAGGGTTTTCAACAGAAGCCCGTGGAGGACTGGGCGTGATGCTGAATGTGTTCTAGATTGCCAAGATCAAGTGCAGGCAAGACCGGTTTCAACCAAACAGGTGAGAAGGAGCGTCATCAGATGATGGGAATGAGGTGCAGGAACAAGCTGAAGGGAATAGCAGAACAGCTTGCCAACACATGGCCTGAAGTTGTTCGATATTAACGTGCCTTTTACTGCACACTAGGTGCGGAAGAGGTAGACTAGCGCAGTAATGAACCTATTGTGGTGTGCTCATACGCTCCTCGCAAGAATTGTAACTTTTTGTGTCCCGTTTTAGGTGCCAGGAAGAGTTACCGTGGTATATTCTATCCGTTCAAGCGGTGCTTCTCGGTGAAGGTGTCGTGTTTTAATTCTATCCTACATCAAGCCGCTTGTGGTGTATGGCGGCCGATGACCCAGATACAGCGGGGCGGCTGTAAATTGTGAAGCGGGCTCCAATAAATGCAGATCCTTACCTTAAAGAATGCAGCTTGGTGATGGGACGGTTGCTAGCGAAGTGTGCTCGAACAGTTCCCTGGAAGCAGCAATTCTGACCAGGAGACGAGCCTTGCGCCGGTGATGTTAATGCTAGTGTTGTTAATATGTCACCATTGACTTCCAGGGTGGGAAGGTAAGGAACTCCAACCCCAAAACACCCCACACACCGACCATGTTCAGATGCTAGACCTCTAAGGGGCTCTGGAACGGAAACAAGATCTGTGGGAGAAACGACCTGCTAGAGATGACAACGGAGGATTGGGGTTCTAGCCCAATTGCGACCTTAAACAAGTGTCTGAGACAAATCAAATCGCGGAGACGCCATCTCGCCGATGCACCTCCAAGGAGGTGAAGTGTCATGATATCGTAGTGGGAATATATGGTCGGAGAGGTTTGCGCAGGCGGCTGCAATTGAGGTAACAGTGACTCCGCTTGCTCCAACGAATTGAGACAAGTCTACTATGGTTCCAAATTGACGGAATGAGTAGTTGACCAGCGTCGAAGGCGAGACCTGAAGGAATTCCGCCATGAATATGCAGATGTAAGTTCTCCAGGCAGGAACCTGAGATTCAAGCCATTTCTGGCCTGACAAGATCATCTTCAGTCAGGCAATCCCCGGGTGTGCCTACCCTTCGCCATCAAGGGATGAGCCCCTCTGGAATGCATCTGTTCGAGACAAACTGGAAGGGGTTGCTCTACAACAACGAGAAGAGCTAGCTGTTTGACTTGAAGGTTGCGAGACTGGTCATGGTTTCTGTACAAGGGAATAGGGTTCTATTGACAGCGATAAATCCCCACGTTTCGAAGCTGACTGCTTGTTTCTCCCATCTGATAAAATTTCAGGCGGCGTGCCGATCGTCGAGAGCATCTAACGTGGATGTCTTCTGGCATTTGGCATAAGGGATGAAACAGATGACAATGGTTGGGAGGACGAAGCGGCCTATTGTATGCACGATAATGTAGGCATACCTAGGTATGGCTCAGCCGGCTGGTGGCTTTTTAGTTGATATATGTCAACCGGACAAGGGAAGGAACAGTGCTTTCTTTGCTCCTCGATGGAAGTAGAGAGGACCCTTCAGTGTGCGAGCGTAGGCTGTCTTCGATCTGCAGGAGGAGTCCGCTTTCTGACTATAATAGTATCGATCTAACTTCATTAAGTGCGTGAAGGCCGACTAGAGTGAGTATTCGTTCAAGCTTTCCGGGATTTTGAGGCATAGTTGCTTGCCAAGACAGCTCGCGAAGAGGCATAGAATGCTGCCCCTGCCGAGCCTGTGAGCTTTGGAGATGCATGTTGATGCAAAACATCGGGAAGGTTGCAAAGTTGTGCTCCAGGGTTGAAAATATGGTGGAGGAGGTTAATGTGGTGGGCGGCTGGTCTCGTCAGATTTACGTAGCAGGGATTGGCAATGCTTGAGTGCATGGGAGCTTGCCGCGACTCTCCGAGTCTGAGAACTACGACTTTTGAGGCTGCGGGAACCGCGGCGAAGGACGTCTTAGGGTGGACGGGTTGAAGGTGGAGATTAAAGTGTTAGAGCCTCAGTGATGCTAGGATGCAGGTACAAGGGTGTTACATGGAGCTAATGAGAGTTCCTGTATATAAAGGGTCTGAGAGAGCTTACCTCTCTTCCTTCCTTCTTTAGTTTCAGTAACGATATCATTGTGCCCCCCCCAAAGGACCCTGACCCCCTAACATAAAATTTAGCTGGCAACAAAACAAAAGTGGCAGGCATTCTGAGCCTTTACGCCCGGCAGCACCTGCCACCCCCACATGAATTCTCTTTGGGAAGTTGCATCGAGGGACCATAACAACGACGGAAATGAGCGGCACAGGATTGATTGCGTTGGCGCTGGGAGCAAGTCTTAAAGTGCAATATTGTCTGGCGCTTCAGGGGAGGACCAGGGGATTGTCTCTGATCCTTGATATCTGTATACTCAATGGAGAATCATGAAGAGGCGGAGCGGTAGGGTCAAAACCAAGGATGAAATCTAATCGCTTGAACGGATAGGCAGAGGTGACCTCAAATGGACGCAAACAATGGAGGCTTTGAAACTTCAAAGCACTGAAGCAACATGTCGTTCGATCGAAAGAAGTGCCGCCGACATCAAAACAGGCTTTGGAGGCTCGATACACGAACCACAAAAGCGGCAAAGGTCTGGAAACCGAAGAGCCTCCGGATGTCCAGTTGGCAGCAGAAGAGAGTGTAGGTAAGAATGGATTTTCCCTGTAGCGCTGAAGGATTGACCGGAGATTTGGCGCCGCAACTCAAACAAGAATTCCTTAGGCGACCTAGCAAGAGACGAGTCTACTTTCGGATCCGACCAAGACCAGGAAAGAAACGTCGAGAGATGGACGAACCAAAGGCCGAGGTCAAGGCATCAAAATACGCCATCGACAATCACAAGCAGGAGGAAGAGCTTGCAAAGCTCAGACACGAGAGTGAACTTGAGGATGCCCGACATAAAGCAGAAAATGATTTCGACAAGAAGCAGGCAGCAGAAACCGAGAAGTCTAAAGATGTGCGACAATACGAAGCTTTGCAGAAGGAAGTTACGGAATTGAAGGATGCGGCAGCAAACGAGGAAGCGGTTCTCGAGCGAAGTGTGGGAAGTCAACGAGAGCAAGTATCTACTTGAAAACCGGATTGAGGATATCAAATCCGAGGGAGAAGAGAGTGTCCGTGGAATCGAACGTAAAGCTTCAGAACTCGAGACTTGGAGTGTCATAGAAATAAGTGAACCCTTGCGGCCCAGGCGGAGAAACCTGCCGGGCATGCGAAACGGAGAGCAAGCATTCATGACAGTACGCCACAGCATGCTCCTTCGAGATCAGACTTTCTTCGGCGGTATCATATATCTTTGTTTTTGATAGTCGCGAAGCTATCGAGAGGGCTGAAGAGGGCATGTTTTCGTGTACGCCGACGTCCACAGAGAGGATAAAGATTCGTAATTAGCTCTTCTGAAGCTATGCGTTTGACAGGCTACTCTAGAGGATCTGCTGTTCCTACCTATCCGACCGCATCAACGAAAGGGCGTCCATCGTTAAATTCTCAATGTCCATCGTGAGCCGACCGACGTTCTCTTGAAGGGCAAAAGGAGCCTCCACCGAGTTCACTGATGATGTATCGAAGCGATCGAGCAATGAACGCGCACAGTTTCGATCTCGCGACAAAGCGACTCATAGCCGGAGACGATTCTTTGCCCATAGTCGGTTTTCGGGTCGGACGGGGTTCTGAGCACGTGACTGTTCCAAGCGCCCTGCCTCGATCTCGTTGTATGGACGAGTCTGGGATGCGCTGAAACATTTCTGCTCAGAGGCACCTTGGTTCGACCAAGATGGATAGGACGTCCACAGCAATTAGAGCCACTAAGGCATCTCACCTCATCCGGTCATGGTCGAAGCGGGGTGGAGCAGTGCCATTTGCTCATTTGCCCAGCCGTGGTCGGGATTTTGGTGTTCGCATTTTGCAGCGGGTGAGGTTGAGAAGCAACAATACGAGGGAGGAACGAAGGGACTTGTCAGACATTCTGATATTGAGCACACAGAATCAGCAGTGGTCCTACTAGGTCGATGCAAACTTTGCCTTGAACAGGTCCATAGGACGAGAAAAGAGGATCCATGGGGACAAGGGAGCGAGACGTGAACTGGGGGAACGAGAAACCTGCAACAGTGCAGCACCTACGATCGTGATTAATTAGATGAGAGAGCGAATCATAACAAATTTATTGCCATCCTCGTGTTGTGAAGAGGCTTCTCAATAAGCAATTCTTTAGCGCATGACAAGATTGTGGTACAGAAGGGGATTTGTTTGAGCATTGAAATGGGGTGCTACCGTTGTGTCGCTACAGTACCTGTCTTGCTGGAGTTTCGAGCTTGAGTGCGACTGCGAGTTCGAGGGTGTTGATGGAGAAATGCAGATGGAGAAAGTGCCACAAATGTCACGAGAATGAGCATGGGCGTGCGTGGATCAATCCTCCCCACAACAACATCGGTGTGCCCCAGTAAATTAACTCTGCCTTACGCCAGCTGTTGATGCCTTACGGCATAAAGTCCGTGCTTGCGGTGCATTCGCGAATTCGACCTAGTGCCATTTTTGTTGTTGCTTCGCTTGTCAAAAGTCGCGCTAAAGGTGGTTGATCTGGTTTTAGCGTGAAGTCGTCCGCAGTACTTAACTTCGACTTCTGCCCTCAATCCTTTTCTTTCTTCCTCCCACCATCAACACAAGCACCCACCACGCCCAACCACGCATCCATCCAACTTCATCAGCTTCATCCAAACACCTTTTACGACTTTCACGTCCATTAACTTCCAACCACTCCAAAATGCCTCCCAAAGCCGCAGCAGAGAAGAAGCCCGCCTCCAAGGCACCTGCCTCCAAGGCCCCCGCCGAGAAGAAGGAAGCCGGCAAGAAGACCGCTGCGACTGGTGACAAGAAGAAGCGAACCAAGACTCGCAAGGAGACCTACTCTTCATACATCTACAAAGGTACGAATCCATTTCCTCGAAGTCGCGTCATTTTCCAGGCATTTGGCGCGTCTACAACATCACAACACGACCTCCAACCCACTCCACCTTCATCAATCAACTTCGAGTCGCGTCTTCCATTTCAAACATTTTGCTAACTCTTCAATTGCAGTCCTCAAGCAAGTCCACCCCGACACTGGTATCTCCAACCGCGCCATGTCGATCCTGAACTCCTTCGTCAATGGTACGCATTCTCCATCCACACCGCGCACCCATTTCCAGATTACTGACACGGTTCCCAGACATTTTCGAGCGTGTCGCAACCGAAGCCTCCAAGCTCGCCGCATACAACAAGAAGTCCACCATCTCTTCCCGAGAGATCCAAACCTCGTATGTTTCTCACTGCCACTCGCTAGGGACCCTGCTGACAATGCGCACAGTGTCCGACTCATTCTCCCCGGTGAACTCGCAAAGCATGCCGTTTCGGAAGGTACCAAGGCTGTCACAAAGTACTCTTCATCCACGAAATAGGTTGTTTTCCTTTTGGGTTTTTCATAAGGTGTCGGATTTGCTTTGGCTTTGGGTCATCTAGCTTGATGATGAGGCTCGAGTGGCTCCGGGATCTTCGGGTCTCTTTAATGCGTTATGGATGGTCTGCTTTTATTGGGGGCAAATGTCTTCACGGTCTGCTTTCGGGGTACGTGGCTGTACAATAAGTCTTGAGAATAGGGAATTCAAGAAGACAACAATTCAATGAACATCAAAAATCAACCACACCCATCTTTCAATTGCCCTGCGATTTTTGATATACGCTTGTCGACACGCGGGACAGAGTTGCGCAATCCAGAACAATATAATCCATTTCTACGAAGCTCTCTACCTCTTCGTGGTGGGGGAGGGGGAAATTATTAAGGGCAAGATAATCAGACATCGAAAAGCTGCGACTCCATTAGCCCAAACCGGCTTTCGTGGTCTTGACAACATGCGAGACTGGCTGCAGAATGCCTTTGTTGTTGAGAGCGCCAAGAGCCGTGCCTGAGCTCCAGCCCATCTTCTCAAGCATCGCCCGACCTCTGTTCCCAGCTCCCAGCTCTGGTGCGGATCCACCCACAACATCACCGTCTCGATAGCTGACTGACGCGTTGTTGAAACCACTGCTTCCTTTCACGCGTTTGGCGCCAGCACCAGATCTTCTACCACCAACATCTGTCCGAGGAAGGAAACGACGGCTCAGTCTTTCTTCAATGGCGTTAAAGTTACGCTCCACATAGACCGAGGTGCGCGCTGTTCGAATCAAGATGGGGAATCGATTGTTGCCGGTTCCAGCAGACTTTGATTTCATGTGGAAAGCATTTGCAAGCTCGTGGATAACCTTGCGGTCTGCTTTGTCCATAGGAGGTAACGAAAGCCTATCAGAATTAGTCAGAAACCTAATCATTCACAAATAACGAAACTCACGTGGTATCGTTGCCCATCAAGAACTTTTTGATCTCCTCCTTGACGACATGAATTCCCATTCCCTCCTTGTACTTCTGCTTCAAGTCGGGCTTGCCATTCTTGCTTCCGAGTAGACCTTCTGCTCGCAGTTCCTCCCGTTCTTGTTTTCTTTCTTTCTTCTTGATTCGGTCGTTGTCCCAAGCCATTTGCATTGACGCTTCAAGTTCCGAGTCTGAGAGATCAAACTCGAGCTTTCCTCTACGACCCTTGGGCTTCTTCTTGAGACTTGGTCGGTCAAAATCCATTACATCGAATCCGTCATAGGCATCGGCTAACAGACTCGCAGGAGGGAAATCGCCTCGTGCTCGCTGAGATCCTACACCCCTTGGCTGTCTCCTCTTGGACGGAAGCATTATAGGAGTGAAGGAAGTTCTGGGAAACTCCGAGTCATCACCCTCCTCTCCATCAGCCTCTTCGTCAAATAACATGAGCTCTACAGAACCCATTCCGAGCTCCTCTTGCTTGGCCAAGAGTCTTGCAATTCCCTCATCGCTCATGAGCTCAATCTTCTTCTTGACAAAATCAGCCTCGTCGTCCTCGTCCTCATCAGCGACCCCATTGACACCTTCTTCATCAGAATCACTTGTGTCATCGCCACCATTATCCTCAAACTCAGCCACAAGTTTCTCCTCAGTCTCAAACTTCTCAATGTGTGACAAAGCGGAGAGACTGGTCAATGTATTGACAGGAACCCATCTGGCGTCATCAACGGTTTGATCTTCCCATACAACGAGATACTGTATGCCTGTCTGTCGATCTCTTTTGGATAGTATGGCCAGCACATCTCCCATTACTCCATCCGAGGTGCTCAAATCATCGAAATCACAAATGTCAGAGCGCTCCCAACCAGCCTGTCGCGGCCGTTTGGTCGTTGCCAGGGCATCTCCAGAAGAATCTCCGGTTTCTTGCCAAGTGTCGTCCACTGAGCCACCCAATTCATGTTGATTGAAAGGTCCGAGTACTCCATCATCCTGATTATCCATATTCGCGATGTAATCAGCAAGAACTGCGTCCTCATCGGTCTGTTTCTTAGATGTGCCACGGTTCTGTCGATCGGAATGGCCTCGCTGCTTGTAGCGCTGACCATCCATTTCGGCCGACGATGCTTCAGCTGAGGCCTCTGGCGGGATAGAAGACTCTTTGTAGCGAAGTACTTCTTGTAGCAGCTCCTCTCTCTCATGAATCCTATCTTCAACGATCCTGATCTTCGCGTCTATGGTGCTTGCCGATCCCGTGGATTGGGATGCCTTGGAAAGACCTCTCCCATGCTGGTCCCGTCCACGAAACAAAATCACCTCCTCGCTGGAATTAGACGGGGTTGGAGAGACGGATCGTAGGCGAGGGGGAGGAATGCCAGTGTGAATAGGTTCGCCGCCTTCAGTGTCAACGACGAAGTCGGAGAATGTCCTATTCTCAGTGGAACATTGGATATCAGCTTGGTCAATCCTAAAATCTGTCGCTTTCTGAGCATCAGCTGAAGATGCCGATAAATGGACGTCTGCCTGGGCCTTGTCCGTACCATCGGGGGCAGTATCGGAATCCAGTGTCATTTCCGCAAGAGCAGTTTCTGTGTCCTTTGGCTTCGTTGACTCAAGAGTCCCGGCACTGACAAAGTTCACCCTTGTGTCCCTCAATCGTCGATCCGTATCCCAAAAAGATTGGTGCCGCTCCGTGTTGCGAGCTTCCTCCTGCAATGTGAATCCTGCAAGTGCATCAGCTTTTGAGTTCCAATCGTCACCACACCAGTTGCATATGCTGGCTCTTACCACCAAGTCCTCTTCTGGGCGATTCCGTGCCATTAAATTGACCCCCACGAGATTTACCGTGGTGGTTGCCCCGCTGCGCTGCTTTCTTGGTACGTGGCATCATGACTGGATCAAACGTTCAGATCGTCAAATCATGGGTGGATGTTCATTCCTCTAAGAGGGGAGGTAGTTCGATGGATTTGGGGTGGTTCCTCTTACGCAAGAGTGAGAAGGACGACGCCAGTGAGTTGCTTTGTTCAACGTTTGGCCAAACAATTTCGTCAGGTACAGCTCGCTAACAGCCTTATCGCCGATAAGACAGACAAAACGCCATCATCAATTTCACCAGCAGTAGGGATCCTTTAGTTTCTTAGGAAGCGGCTGTTACTCGTTAGGCAGCCCGGTGCTAAATTCAAAATAGAATTCGAGAACTCATCCTGCTCCTATGAGGATTATATATTCTAATGTGCCATCAAAGCCAAACGCGTTGCGCAGCCTTGCCCAGAAGCAGGATAGAGCCGAAACGCCACCTCAAGCACCTCAAGCGAGATCCCAGTGACTGGGTCATCGGCAGCCTGGCTGTCTCTCTCTGTGAGCTTTCACGCGTGAATGATCGAGTGCCAGAGGGGTCATTCAGAGAACGCTCGAACTCCTGTTCAACTCTCCTTCTCCCCCTCCTCTTCGAAGACTTTTCCTGCAACCGCTGCATATCCCCAAACAAGCTCGAGCCCCACATTCCCCGCGATCCAAACCATCAACGTCGATGCGCTCAACGCCCAGCCTCGAGCAGCATAGGGAGCAACGATGACAACAGTCGACCGATACAAGCGGATCGTACAGTACTTTTGGGATCCCGAACCATCAGTCGACACAGCCTCAGACTCTCCAATATGGTGCTTAGGCAAAGAATACAAGATCTCTCCAAAACCGCGCACCTCCTCGTCCACCTCTCTGCAAGAAACCAAGCCTCCCCGTGTAGTGGCACCTCAACCAGTCCATCCTGTGACGCCTCCAGACAGCGCTGCGAGCAGTATTGACTCTGAGTTGACTTCTGGCGATTCTGGAGATGGAGAGGATGGAGGTTGGCCTTCAACTTTCCTGGATGATTTCGAGGCTAGAATATGGCTTACCTACCGTTCGAATTTTCCGATCATTCCCAAGTCGCAGGACCCGAAAGCACTATCGTCAATGTCCCTTGCCGTACGATTTCGAAGCCAACTTGTTGAGCCAGCTGGTTTTACTTCAGATACAGGGTGGGGGTGTATGATCAGGTCTGGACAAAGCCTCCTAGCGAACGCCCTGGTCATGCTGCGAATGGGTAGAGGTAAGATGAAATTCTGTCTCCTGGGCGTTTAGAGTATTGACTTGGCCAGCTTGGAGACGTAGCACACAAGATACCGAAGAGCGAAAGATCATATCCTTATTTGCGGATAATTCGAGAGCTCCCTATTCGATACACAAGTTCGTTGAACATGGCGCCACAGCCTGCGGGAAGTATCCCGGAGAGTGGTTTGGACCTTCGGCCACTGCTCGCTGTATTCAGTAAGATTGACTTAGAAACCTTTCTTGCACTTGCTGACTAGGATTAGAGCGTTAACAAACCACGACGGATCAGACCTGCGGGTTTACATTACTGGTGATGGCTTGGATGTTTATGAAGATGCTTTCATGAATATAGCAAAGCCTGGTGGGTTTATCTTCAACCCCACCCTTATACTGGTGGGTACTCGCCTTGGCTTGGACAAAATAACTCCAGTTTATTGGGAGGCGTTAAAGGCTTCGTTACAAATGCCGCAGTCCATAGGGATTGCTGGGTAAGCTCACGATATCTGCATCAAAGATTTGATGTTAACGTTACCAGCGGCCAGCCCTCTTCTTCACACTATTTCATTGGCGTGCAAGGGCCCTACTTCTTTTACCTCGACCCTCACATGACTCGGCCAGCTCTACCATTACCGGAAAATCTCGACAATTATGCCCAAGAGGACATTGATTCTTGTCACACCCGAAGATTACGAAGAATCCACGTGAAGGAAATGGATCCAAGTATGCTGATTGCCTTCCTTATTCGTGACGAGAATGACTGGAAGGAATGGCGAAGGGCCACCCAAGAAGTCCAAGGCAAGGCAGTGATCCATGTGGCAGATAAAGACCCTGCACTACATGGCCTGGGCACCGAGCGTGATGGTGCAATCGACGAGGTCGAGACTTTTGATGATGAGGATGACGATGGCGATACTCTTTTGAATGCATAGCCCATTTTGGGACGGGTCCGGACGGTGAGGGATGGTGTGGGGTCTTCACAGGCGCAGATTGTGGGGGAAGTGGCACATTTTAGATTCAAGCCAACACAAGCTGCTTCTTGAACATCCAAATGCAGGACATTCTGGAGCAGTGACTTGTATTCGCAGCCACTGTACTTTTGATGTTCTAAGCTGCAGTAATTAAGCCCACATCCCCCACTTAACGCCTCGCTATGAATTGTGGTATCCCAATAAGATCGAGCCCTTTTCCATGCGACATAGAAGCTACCGCTTTTTGTTCCTGCCTTTCGTGACCTGGGCCACAGGCTGAGCGTGATTGAATTCTTTGATATGCCTGAAGAGCATTGTCTTGGAAGTGAACGACTCATTACAAGCTGCACATCTGAACTGCTCAGTATTAGTAGGGTGGCCTGAATTAAGACACAAATATTCTTGCCTCTTGCCTTTCTTGATCTTCTTGTTCTTGCCTAGCCTTTTTCTTCGCACGCTTCAATTTGGCTTTCCCAAGCTTTTGGCTGCCATCACCATCACTGGCCGCTGATGTGGCTGCAGTTGAATCATCGAGGCTTCCCTGTGCAAGTTTCCCGGAGATTGAGTCAAAGCGTCGACTCTCGACGTCCTGTCTGGATGCGTATTCGTCGTCCACATCGGGAGGATCAGAAGTATCAGAAGCAGATTCAACCTGAACTTTATGTTTCTGTTCTGAAATCGTTTCTGCAGTAGTATTTATAGCACTGTGACCTTCGCCTTGACCGTCCGAAGCACCATTCGGCAGGTGGTCAGAAGAGGGTGCTTTCGTGTCCTTCTTGGTCTCTTCCTGGTTATTATCTAAACTGCCAGGTCCAGAGGCAGTGCTATTAGGTTGGCCATTGGTTGGGTTATCAAGGTTTAACCTCTCATTTTCCTTTCGCATCTCCCTCTGAAGTTGTTGCACTGCCTTGGTGTGCTTCTTACTTTTTTCATGAGTCTCATATTGCCTTTCGCTCTTGAAAGTCTTGCAACAGACAACGCATTCAATATGCTCTACTTCCGACTCCTCCGATTCGGAGAACTGATCATCATCCTCGACCTGCTGTGTCTGTGCCCAGGCAGGTGTTATGTGCTCCTTTAGCTTGGCTTGATTGGCGGCTCTCGATCGTGCCGCCTGTGCAGCAGTAGCTTCTCGAAGGAGCCTTTGGCGATCCGCCTCGGACTGGGAATTGGGAACATATCGTGGATCTCTCTTTCTTACAAAAGCAACCAGTGACCGCACGGCGTCGTTGAACTCTCGAATCCCCTCATCCCGCAATCTCTTGTTTTCCTTATCCACAAGTCGTCGCGTTGCTCGGTCCGGGGCGTCTGCTGATCTATAGGCATCTTTCCATGAAAAGGTTTTCTTCGTGGTAAAATTTATCCAGACTCTGTAAAAAGGCTTGACGACCTCTTCGTAGTCCTCATCAGCCGTCCCAAAATCCGGATAGTCTGTGACCTCGAGTCCTTCCCAATCGCAAGCTGCCTCCTCCTCCTTGGCAAGTCGCGCAAACGTCTCTCGGAGTGTTCCATAGAATCCATTCGGCGCATCTGTGAGAGGAGCACTTGCGTTGAATCTGCCGATCAACCTCACAATATCTGCAGAGCTGGTGAGTCGCACGTTGTGTTCGAAATGGTCTTCTGTTGGCCCGCTGTCCCCCCGTAGAATAGAGTCGCGGTGGGAGTCATACCAGGCTCTCTCTTGAGGATCAGAAAGGACTTCGTAGGCGGACTGGACTTCGGCGAACTTTGTAGTGGCGGCCTCAACATCTCCGTAATTTCGGTCAGGATGAAGCTCGAGTGCTTTCCTCCTATAGGCCTTTTTTATCCTGCAGATAGAAATAAGCCGTAAATCCGTTGCCTTCAAGGACTGGCTGCATACTCATCACCAGTTGCAGAGCGTTCCACGCCCAGCACTTCATAATAGCATCTCTTGACAGCGTCACTGGCATGGGCGTTTGGATCGCGCCCAGAAGACTGCTCCGCGCCCATACTTCGACATGGACTCTTGTCTGGGGCTGAGTGCCGAGATGTTGGAAAAGTTGCGGGGTTCCCCAATCCAGTTCAAGTTATTTTGTGCCGCGGGAGCGGCTGATGCCGAGCAGGGAAGAGAAGGGTGCTGGGATTGCGGCTGTGGATCCGCAGCCTCGCAGCCTTCCTCATTGTGCGGCAAATAAAGAATCGAACTTGGCACAAGACAATTCTAACAATCTATGATAGAAAAATGAAACTTCTCAGACCTTGCCACCTCTATCTCATTGTGGAGGTCAGTGTTCACCACGGTAAAAGATGGACTTTGGTTCGACGATATTTGGCTGCTTATACTATACAACTAGAATATCAATATTGTCCGGCTCGTAGATCATTTATTATTTTATACGGGAGCTGAACGTATCCTCGTCATCTTCTGGTACTCGGACCGCCTCCTCAATCCTCTCCTTGTACCTTCTATAATTTCTTGTGCTTCGTGTAGTTTGACATTAGGGAACACGTTATGTAGTCTATGAGGTCGACCGGACAATGCTTCTCGGCGAAGTAGTAGAGCTTGAATCGATTGCAGATCGGACCACTCGTGGTTGTGAGATGGTCAACGTTGACTAGAGAAAGAGGATCGAGGTAAAAACACTCCGAACAAACTAAATGTATTAGCATCG
The DNA here is from genome assembly GCA_021399465.1 of Hyaloscypha sp. PMI_1271. Classification (NCBI taxonomy): domain Eukaryota; kingdom Fungi; phylum Ascomycota; class Leotiomycetes; order Helotiales; family Hyaloscyphaceae; genus Hyaloscypha; species Hyaloscypha sp. PMI_1271. Next base: position 655,439 of record JAJTUS010000010.1, read on the forward strand.
TCCTCGAGTAGTCGAACTCTCTTCTCCATCACCTTTTTTGGAGTATCTTATCTAAGTATCGTAGATTTAATCGGGAACGTTACTCGAAGTAAGAAGAGGTGGCTTACTCGATGTTTATTTCCTGTACTTGCCTGGCCGTCTTATCCGCCATTGTGATAGTGATGTGGCCTGACCGAGCTGGAAGTTTCCGGAGGACTTTGGAAATGATGCTTGGAATTGCAGGATTCAGGTGGCACAATCCGCTTCGCGCTGATAAGTTGAAGGATTTGAGAGGAAGGGAGAAAGGATATGCTCAAGCTCCCAGCCTGTTTATCAAGAAACGAGAGCCCGCCTTATTCTTGCCATTTCCGGAACCATGTTAAGTCTCTGGGCGCAACTGCCAAGTTTGATTTCTCTATTTCTCGGTCCTGAGATTGAGTGATGGGGATCCATTGAGAAGAGGTGTAATTAGATACCTCCAAATTCCCTGGGCTGAGTAGAATACTGCAACCAGACTTTACAATCCAGAAAACCTCTGAGTGATGTGATGATGGACTGTATAGCACGGTACATGTTTCTCAGTGGAGTCGGAGTCGGAGTCGGAGTCGGAGAGTGGAGTGAAGTGAGAGTGAGAGTTTAGGGGACGCGAGCGCATGCGGTGTGCGGGCGCGAAATTCTGGGGTGTGGATGAAGCAATGAATTTTAATTGGTCTATTGCTTTTGAGGTGCGCCGTGCGCCGTTTTTTGTTGTGAGTGCGGACTCGATTAGGTTAGCACCGTTTTTTCGCGATCACCAGCACTAGCGCCATTTGTCGCGGGCAGAATAAAGTCTCGCTGCTTCGCACTCCTCCATCTTCCTTCAACTCCAACCACATCGCCCAACTTACAACACCAACGACGACCACGTCTCCAATCAATCCAACTAGTTAACCTCATCTTTCCCCACCAAACAAATCCAAATCCATCAAAATGACTGGAGGCAAATCCGGAGGAAAGGCCAGTGGCTCCAAGAACGCGCAATCGTGAGTCGCATCCTCCCCTTGTTTACACGGCACCTTTGGATGCCTTTGACGCGTCCTTTTTCCATCTTCGTTCATCGGCTTGGGACTTCAACACCACTTCTCAATCTTATTCGGAACTCATCACTAACTATTTCATAGCCGATCATCCAAGGCTGGTCTCGCATTCCCAGTTGGTCGTGTCCACCGTCTCCTCCGAAAGGGTAACTACGCTCAACGTGTTGGTGCTGGTAAGTTGACCCAGATTTTACAGCGCGCTCTCATTAACACGTCTCTTAGGTGCCCCCGTCTACCTCGCAGCTGTCCTTGAATACCTTGCAGCCGAAATCCTCGAATTGGCTGGTAACGCTGCCCGCGACAACAAAAAGACCCGTATCATCCCTCGCCATCTCCAACTCGCCATCCGCAACGATGAGGAATTGAACAAGCTTCTCGGACACGTCACAATCGCGCAAGGTGGTGTCTTGCCCAACATTCACCAGAGTAAGCTTTCCGTGATTCCAGTGCACAGCAATACTAATCAATCTCCAGACCTCCTCCCAAAGAAGACTGCCAAGGGTGGAAAGACTGCCAGCCAAGAGCTGTAGATGGTTTTTTCTTCTGGCTTGGCTTTTTCAGGGTTTGCTTTCATGATAATGGGGTGTCGTCTGGGTCTGGGTTCACGGCTGCTTTTTTCCGCGTTCTGGTTGTACATTAAAATCCATGGCAATGGATGAGGATTGCTTCTGAAATCAATCTTATGAGAAACCGATAAAACCATAATCTTCCGCCTTTTGTGCATGGCCCTTCGTGATTTCGTCTTCTATGATGTCACTTGCATGCAAAGTAGTTTGGGGGTTTCTGGTGAGAACAAGATATCCATTCAAGCGACATATTGAAATGTTCTGGGTCTCGTTTTCAAGAGGAGGTTGCTCAAGAAGTCAAGAGGAGAGGAGGCAACTGGTTCAAAATTGGCCAAATGTGACACTACAGATGAAGGCAGGAATCTACGCGTTGAGAATGAGCGAGTCATCCATTCAGAAGCTGGATTTCCCGTTGTACGTCGTGGCAATTGAGATAGCTTAGATAATGAGCATTGCAGCTTTCCTGTACGGGATGCTCTGTTCAAGACATGGCAAGCAGCTGGCAGACTTCAGGTCTCCACACCTAACCATGGCCAATTATATCTACTCTTGCATTGACAACTTGCGTTTCTCCACTCCCCCTATGTACAGACCCCAAACGACCTTCAACCCTAGCTCAACCCAGCGTAGCCTATCTACATTGTGATGTGAGGGGGAGCTGGGTACATCAGTTAGATATACAATGGCAAAACGGGCGCTGTGGTATGACTTACGGTCGAGGATCGGTGCTGGGAGATTCCGTTCAAATTTGGATCCTGGATCACAGATTCTGATCAGTCATGGTTCATAGTAATGCTCCAGTATAGAGTAAACTGACCTCCTGGTGCCGTTGGCGCATGGTACGGATCGGGATGCTTCCATTTCTCCAGCAAATCTTCTGCCTCTTGAAATAACGCCTGGGAGCCGAATAGTTAGCTGACGTGATCCCTTACTTCCCCGTATCACTTGCTCTCTGTTGTCGTGGATCCTTGATATTCTTGTTTGCCTCAAATAATGACCTGATGTACATTGCTTGCCCGCGCCATAGATATCGGTGAACAGACCAATCGAGTGCCAATTTCAAAGAACGTCGATAGAGTGAACTAAGGGAGGCCTTTGGTCAGCGTTCATCCCTTCATTGGAAGCCCTGGGATACACACGAAACTGCTTGTTTGGTAGACATCTTTCCGGTCGAGCAGGAGCGCCTAGCCACGCTCTTTGCTCAGCTGCAACACTCAACCAATTGCTTCGCACATAAAATAGCTCTGGGTGCCAGTCTGTTGCCTCAATTCGAGTGTTGGGAGGGTTGGAGGTCGTGGTCGCCTCGGGACGGGTCGCGAAATGTCGGAGAAAGTGGCGCTAGTGCTGTCGCTTGAGGTGAGGCTGCAGAGAATCTCGGATAGCTCAAGAATACTTGTCCGAAGCTTGTTTTTCGCTCTCTCACTTTCTTTCAACACCCAATTCTCCCTTCATACTCTCCTTTTCTCCTATTCGAGTTCAGCATGCTGTCGAGGAGGCTGTTAGTTGCCTCGCGCCTTTTGCGGACGCGCCCAACACCGCGACTGCGATGCCCTTTTCCCATTGTTGCCCAGCAGTTCCGCAGCTTTGCAGACAAAATTGTCAAGGTGCCGGAAATGGCCGAATCGATCTCAGAAGGGACTCTGAAACAGTGGTCAAAGCAGATTGGAGATTTTGTGGAACAGGATGAAGAGATTGCAACAATTGAGACGGACAAGGTACTTCTGCAGCCTCCCCATTTGCTAGGAGCTGGACGGCTGACTCCCCAGATTGATGTAGCAGTCAATGCGCCTGAAGCAGGGACTATCAAAGAATTCCTTGCGAATGAAGAGGAAACTGTTACGGTCGGGCAAGATTTGGTGCGTCTCGAGCTCGGGGGAGCTCCCTCGGGAGGTGAGAAGGACAAGGCAGATTCGGAACCCAAGGAACCCGCTTCCAAAGATCAATCTACATCTTCGGATCCGGGGCCTTCGAAGAAAGACGAGCCAACACCAAAGAATGAACCGACGCCTCCACTTCCGTCGCAGGAGAAGAAACCAGAGCCCAAGAAGGAGACTCCGCCCCCAAAGCAATCTGAATCGAAGAAGACGGATTCAAAGCCAAGCACATCTGCCCCTACCTTTGGAAGCCGTGAAGAGCGCCGTGTAAGTTCGATGCTTGGCTTCCAATTCAGTTTGCTGATCCTCTGTGCAGGTCAAGATGAACCGCATGCGCCTCCGAATTGCGGAGAGACTAAAGCAATCACAAAACACTGCTGCCTCTCTGACAACATTCAACGAGGTCGATATGTCGTCCCTTATGGAGTTTCGAAAGCTCTACAAGGATGATGTGCTAAAGAGGACTGGAGTGAAGCTTGGGTTCATGAGTGCCTTTTCACGTGCCTCTGTACTTGCCATGAGAGATATCCCGGCTGTCAATGCCTCCATTGAAGGACCAAATGGTGGCGATACCATTGTGTATAGAGATTACGTGGACATCAGTGTTGCGGTCGCAACGGAGAAGGGCTTAGTAACTCCCGTGGTGAGGAACACAGAAACAATGGATCTTGTCGGCATCGAGAAATCCATTGCAGAATTGGGCAAGAAGGTATGTCAATATTTCCTATCCTATATACAAGGATACTAACTTAGTGCTTAGGCTCGAGATGGCAAGCTCACGATTGAAGACATGGCTGGTGGTACTTTCACCATCAGCAATGGCGGGGTCTTCGGTTCCTTGATGGGCACTCCTATCATTAACCTTCCTCAAACTGCCGTTCTCGGGCTACATGCTATCAAGGACAAACCAGTTGTTGTCAACGGTCAGATTGTGATACGCCCTATGATGTATCTTGCACTGACGTATGACCATCGTCTTCTTGATGGCAGGGAGGCTGTGCAGTTTTTGGTGAAGGTCAAGGAGTACATCGAGGATCCCCGACGTATGTTGTTGTAGATGGTAAATAGTCCGTTGTCCTCATGCCACCAAGGAGTTAGACAGCCTTTGCAACCTGGTGGCTATCTTGTGTCTCCATCTGTATAGTAGAATCATGACATGCACTCCAGGCGTTCACTGTCGGATTCCGCTGCTTTAATACATCTACCTTAAGGGATTTAGGAGCATCATAGAATTGCTTCACTACATCCTGCCTCACACACATCCCCACCCATCAACTCAGCCCTTTGCTCCAACCCTATCTTGACAGGCGGGATATCCAGCTCATAATTCATCTGCCTCTCATTCTATCTCAACTCTTGTTTTAAACTATTTTACGCGTGCCCGTTCTACTCGTTTCTACTTCAGGATCAGCTGGTGGCAGATAATGAAGGCATGGGATAATGCTCGAGAGTGCACAAGTCTCTTTGCATGATGCAGGCGGCGATTGTCCTCTTCACCATCTTCAGAGAAATTGATAGAATTCAGTGTAACTCAGATACTATACAGCATAGAGCGACTCTTCCAATTCCCTGGCCCCTCTGTCCCACATGTATCCTTCGAAATATATATGGTGGCCCAACGAAGTAGTAGCACGGCTCCACTCTCTGAGTATCAGTGGATATTTGCAACCAAAAAGAACACATGCTAGGTCGCCCTTTTGCAACATATCTGGTCCAACCCCCAAAGTTTTGTGTTCTGATATAAGGAACAAGTAGTGACACACATAACTTGCAATTCCATCGACAAGGCCGTTTTTCGAGGCAAGTTACAATTTCCGGATCCGCACTACACTACAGACAACTTTTTTTTCGGATTTTTCACCCCCCTTACTTTCACCTAAGGACTTCATCTACCTTCAGAACTCACTCGATACACCTCAACCCTTCGGCCCCAGGCTCTAGAACCTACTATAAGTAGAGCTAGAGTAGGCTAAATAGCCCCCCCTAACCCCTCGGGCTCTAGCCCCCTCACGATAGACCCCTAGGACCTTAGAGAGCTCCTATAAGGCCTTATAAAATAGCTAGAGCTACCTACTACCTCCTTACTAGCTTAATTCAGCTAGGGGGCTCGTTTGAACTTCGATTTAACTACAAATCCTATCTCCTTAAATGAACTCGTAGCCCCTTTTCCTTAGCTTAATTTAGCTAATATAACTCATTTAAGCTATACTTAGAATAAGCTAGAGTATAGCCCTAGCTCGAGCGATATTAATAGTAATATTAATAAGAAATACTAAAACTATAGAAACTACTACTAATTCTAGAATTAAGCTTTAAATAAAACTAAATTACTAATCTATAAAGCTTATAGCTTAATTCTTAAAGCTATTAGTATTACTATTAGTTCACTAGAAATACTAAGTACTATCACGTGTAGTTATAGAATACTTATTATATTTATTGTCAGAGAGTACCTACGTATCCTTAGCGCGGGCTGTGCGCGGGTGGTCCGTGCGCAAGTCCTTAAGACTTCGCACCTCCTACACCTCACTTCCTTCCTTAAGTTTCAGTCACAATACAATTCCGGATTACTCCCTGACTCGCTACCTTTTGGTGACTACTATTACATTCTGAAACTTCTTTTTGGAGTCGGTACGGTAATCTAGTACCTACTTATGATCACTCAATTCGCCAAGTACAATAGGTGGTGACATATTAAAGAGAATCACTAGATTTACCCTATTCCCCCAGGACGCTCCCCAGAGAAACCAAATAGTCAAATCGAAGGAGAGTTATATGAACTCCGGAGTAGTTATACTAGTTTTACGCCGTTAGTAGTCGAGGGGCTAGGAGGTAGACCCCTAGAGGACCCGCGAGTTGGAAAGCTTATAGCGGATCGAAAAAGTAGTAAAAGGGTACGAAGGAGATATACTAGAGAGCCGAATAGTACAACCCGGAATAATGAGTAATATAGATAGCATAGATCAAATCCGAAATAATATAGCGAATACCCTATCCGGATCTCCTAGACCAAGTATCGAGATTCGTCGTATACCTCACTCCCCTCGCTCCTCCCCGTAATCTACGATATCACAGAGATTAATTATAGAGAAGGAGAAAGAGCTCGTAGTGACTCGGGAAATGAATCAGGAGTTAGAGAGAAGGATCCTAGTAATAGAATAGAGATAAATAAAAGGAGGACGTCCAAATAGTATAGTCCCTATCATAAGTAGAGGCCTACTAGCCTAAACCTAGTACTAAACCTAATACCCTGAGAGTCAAATAACCCGATAACTACTACTAAGTATCCGAGGTCTACTAATATTCTTTAATACCGTGATTAGACTAGACCCTAAAATACTTACTATAGACTATAGCTATTATCCTATCACTACCTAGGATCGCCCCCGGGCTAAGGCGCCGTCTACCTTCACCTTACCTAAGGATAACGTCTAGCTATAGATTATAGAAGTAGAGGACTACTTAGTAGCTAAATACGTCACTAATCCGGTGATCTAAGCCCTTATAGTACGAGATTACCTTATATAATTAATCAAGTTAAGAGTAATAATAGCGAGACTTAATAGGCTACCCTAAGATACGGCAAAATTCAATAACTAGGTCTAACTCAAGACGTGGTTATTCGAGGAATATAGACTAAGAAATACTATAATTGAAGTAGACCTGAGGATACAAAGGTATAAGATATTTGATAACTAATCGGTCTAAGACTTCACGAATTATTTCGAGCTTAAGATATAAGACATATTATAGGGCTATGAGGAGAGGGCTATATAGTTAAACTACTAATTAAAACTCACGAAACCGATCCTCGAGAGGATATTTATTACCTCAAATAGAATAATTCCCTAAATATATACTAGACTAAAGTAAGCGGTATTTTTTTTTTCTTTTTTCCTTTTAACGTGCTTTATTAGTTTACAACTATGTAGCACGGCCAGCTAAGCTAGCGTGAGTCTCAGTAGCTAATATACAGTACCAATTTCCAATATAGGTGCAATAAATGGTGAGGGATGTACCCAGTAAAACAAAAACTTAAGGAAATAAAGAAATGAGTGTAAATCGCGAATTCCTCCACTAATCGCTATTCCCCTTTTACTATTCCCCCTCTCCTATTTCCACCTCCTCCACCTCCGCTTCCTCCCATAGCTCCCAGTCACTTTCCTCACTTTCAGCTTCACTTTCTACCTCACTCTCCACTTCTTCCACTACTCTAGCTTCCTCCACTTCCTCCTCGTTTCTCTCAATATGCCATTTCCTTGTGCATATACTAGTCTCTTTTAAGAATACTAGTGTGTTCGGTATACTAACCTCTGTGTGTAATA